>CM067846.1:613938326-615156660 GCA_034509565.1 Triticum monococcum
GGATGCTGTATTGTATTTCCTGTGATGTGTTACTGAAATGAAATATACATTTTTTTTGGAAATATTGTATTATGTTGTACTTGTTTTCTAATGGGCCTATCCTAAGACGTGCATGCTTTTGACAAAATAATGCATTAGTCCAAATAAATCAAACCATTTCAATTAAGAAAATAGGTATTGGGGCAGGGCCCATGTCGTTTGGATTGGGCTGTGAAATTTACGATGACTGGGTTGGGCCCATGTAGGCTAGATTGGCGGACTTGGATTGGGCTATGAAATTTATGATGATTGGGTTGGGCCCATGTAGGCTAGATTGGCGGACTGGGCTATTAAATTTATGATGATTCCATTTGGTCACTAACAATGCCACGTCAGCTCAGCCAGGTGAGATCCTACGTGGCTCAGGCAAATAGGTAATGACCTTTCTGAAATTTTGGTCGCAAATCTATCTAAGACCAAAATTCCAAAAAGGTCACGTTTCTTCATTCTTGACGGCCAACTGTTGACCATCTGAATTTGGTCAAAAAAAGGTCAATAAAAGATAACAATGACGAATCAACGACCAAAATGGGGAGTCATAATTGACTGTATTTCTTGTAGTGTATGAGCGCCACCTCAGGAAGTTAAATCGAGCACATCTACAGAAAGAGGCGAGCTCGAGCTCGAGCAAATCAGCTGGCAAAAGGAGCGGTAAAACCGTTCCCCAGCTGGGAGAACAGGCGGCACAATCAATCCCCCCGCTTGTTGTGCCAACAACACATGAGAGTACGCGCGCCCAATATTATTGTGGACAAACCGTTAACGTTCCCGGGCTGGGCGATGTGGTAATAACCAAGGAGCATATTGAGCAGGCTAAAAGGCTCATGATCACTGTTGGACAACTCCTCGATATCGAGCCCATGTCTTTGATTAGAGAGGAGGAAATAAAATGGAAATATATCCGGGGCCAACCTTTGGTCGAGCCAGACGAGGTCAAGAAGCTCCCAACGAGAATGTATGAATTGCATCAATGGTACATGGACATTACCAAGATTTACAATCGAGAGTCCCTCATGGTGAATGTCAAGAAGGATCATTACTACCATGAGAAAGCTGTGTCCGTTGAGTATTCAAAACTATTTCAATTATACAATCAAGACGCACTCGACAAATCTATCGTCAGTTGCTATTGTCTGTAAGTGATTTCTTTCTGTAATTTAAGTCTCAAGCTAGCCGTAGTGATCATTTTGATCAATCATTACCTGTAATTATCCTCACTATATTCTTTTCTATGGTATTATGCAGGATGAAGATTTATGAAATGAAAAAAGGTGGACGCTATGGCATTGGGTTCATTGAACCAATACCATTAATGAATACACATGGAAATTAGATCCATATTGTGAAAAAAGTGTAGAGGAAAGCATGCTAGAGTTATTCAAGCGCCTCAATACCAATGAAGATATACTACTTCCTTACAACTTCGAGTGAGTCACACTGTCTTGTACTACAAATTCTGTTTTTGCGTACTAGCTAGCTACATGTTTTTGCTTACATATGCCTGCTTAATTAAGACATGCAAACGTGTGTGCATGCAGATTTCACTGGATCTTGTTAATCATTAAAGTTGATGAAGGAATAGTTGAAATACTTGACTCACTACTTGAAAAAGCAAGTGACTACACCATCTTGTTTGGGATAGTCAACAGGTAATTTCAATCATTATTTACTATATCTCGGCCTATTTAGTTCGTCATTTCCTGATATGAACTATTTAATAACCCCTTTATTCATTTTCTTTGTCGGCGGGCAGGGCTTGGGCAAAGTTCATCAGCGTCACTCCAGGCCAATGGAAAAAAAAGCTGAAATGGTATCGACCCAAGGTAAGTAATTAAGTAGTACTAGCTAGCTAGCTGCCATCTCTTTAATTATCATGCTTGATTAATTACTATCTGATCAAATTCTATTCTCGTAAAGGCCCTGAAGCAGGCGCCGGGGAATAATCTGTGTGCATACTACGTTTGCGAGAACATTCACATGATGGCATCCGAAAGGAGCAGATCTCAAAGACAGGAGTGGGTACGTTTGTCAGAACACTATTCACAATTTTTATACCATTATCGATATCTAGTCACACAACTAATACACATGCATATTGATCTCCTTCTTAACAGTTCAAAAAGGTGCGGGAGCAGCTCCTAGCAGAGGACCGCATAGAAGCAATTCAAGAGGAAATAACGGGATTTTTGCTCGACCAGGTCATAGATCCCAAAGGAGAATACTATTACCCGCTACCGCCCCCATGAACCACTTCCAATTGTCATCGTGCTCCGAAGGCACAAATTAGGCCAATGCCACTGGCTCCGAAGGCACCAATTAGGAGAAATTGTATATAGCTAGCTAATTGTATATATATATATATATATATATATATATATATATGTACATGTGTGTATATATGTGTGAATTAATTAATGATGGTTGTGAGACATTCGATGATATATATATATATATATATATATATATATGATCGGTTCTACTAGAAATTCTATTTATATATATGCATAACGTGTACAATATGTAGTATCGTAAAATACTAGCAAACGAAAAAGAATTAAATGGAAAACACAAAATTAAATGAAAAAGAAATCATAAACCCAAAATCCCCCAACCTTTTAATACCAGTTGGTGTCACCAACCGGTACTAAAGGGCTCCCTGCCCCTGGAGCTGGCTCATGCCACGTGGTTTCCCTTTAGCACCGGTTCGTGCTGAACCGGTACTAAAGGGGGGGGGGGGCTTTAGTGCCCACACTTTAGTGCCGGTTACCGAACCGGCACTAAAGGGCCTTACGAACCGGTGCTATTGCCCGGTTCTGCACTAGTGTTTTTTGGGTTTTACGGAAAAGAAATATCAAACGGAGCCCAAACGAGCTGAAAATTTACGGTGATTTTGTATGGACCAGAAGAGACCCACGGAGCATCGGAGTTGGGCCAGAAGAGTCCCGAGGCGACCACAAGCCTAGGGGAGCCCCCTAGGGCCCGCCCATGGCTTGTGGCCCCCTCGAGAACCCCCCTGACTTGTTTCCGACGCCAAAAATTCCTATAAATATAGAAACCCCCGAAAAGAACCCTAGATCAGAAGTTCCGCCGCCGTAAGCCTCTATAGCCATGAAAAACCAATCAGGAGCCCGTTCTGGCACCTTGGCGGAGGAGGAAACCATCATCGAAGCCATCTTCATCATCCCGGCGGTCTCCATGACGAGGAGGGAGTAGTTCACCCTCGGGGTTGAGGGTATGTATCAGTAGCTATGTGTTTGATCTCTCTCTCTCTCTCTCTCTCTCTCTCTCTCTCGTGTTCTTTATTTGGCATGATCTTGATGTACCGCGAGCTTTGTTACTATAGTTGAATCATATGGTGTTTCTCCCCCTCTACCTTCTTGTGATGAATTGAGTGTTGCTCTCTAAGGTTTCGTTATGTTGGGTTGAGTATTGGATTTGAGAACACTTGATGTATGTCTTGCGATGGAATATCTGTGGTGACAATGGGATGTTTTATTTATTCATTTGATGTATGTTTTGGAACTCAATTCACGGATTCCCGAGGTGACATTGGGATAATCCATGCATAGGGGTTGATGCACGTTTTCCCCCGATACGTTCTCCAATAGAAACTTTGGAGTGATTCTTTGTTGCACGTTGAGGGATTATTATATGATTCAATTATGTTATCATTGTTGAGAGAATTTGCACTAGCGAAAGTATGAACCCTAGGCCTTGCTTTCAAGCATCACAGTACCGTTTTTGTTCACTTTTGTTACTAGTTAACTTGCTGTTTTTATATTTCTAGATTACAAAAACTTATATCTACTATCCATATTACACTTATATCGCCATCTCTTCGCCGAACTAGTGCACCTAAACAATTTACCATTGTATTGGGTGTGTTGGGGACACAAGAGACTCTTTGTTATTTGGTTGCAGGGTTGCTTGAGAGAGACCATCTTCATCCTACGCCCCCGTGGATTGATAAACCTTAGGTCATCCACTTGAGGGAAAATTTGCTACTGTCCTACAAAACTCTGCTCTTGGAGGCCCAACACGAGTCTATAAGAAGAAGGTTGCAAAGTAGACATCAAGCTCTTTTCTGGCGCCATTGCTAGGGAGGTGAGTGCTTGAAGGTATATCTTTAGATCTTCCAATTGAATCTTTAGTTTCTTGTTTTATCACTAGTTCATTCTATAAAAGAAAACTACAAAAATGGAATTGAGGTTGCCTCATATGCTTTATCTTTTTAATGTCTTCCATGAAAATGATGGAAAGGAAACTTGTGCTCAAGTGTTAGAAGAAGTCAATAAAATGTTTGGCACTAGATCTTTGAATGATAAACATGATTGCAATGTTGTTAGTGTGCTTGCTATGAATATTAATGATACTAATGATGATTGCACTAGTCATGATAAAGAAGTTTCTTATAAGCATGTCAGTTTTTGTGGAGTGAATAGAGTTTGTGAAGACATGCCTTATAGGGATGATAGATTCTGTAAGAAGCATAAACATGATGAAACCAATCGGTGGCTTAAGGTGGTAGATAAATTTGCTACAAAATTATGCTCTCTTCATCCCATTACTTGTGAACTTTGCAATAGAGTTGGTCATCTTAATTTCCAATGCACGCTTTTTCATGATCAATTCGTGGCCAAAAATGGCAATAAATTGATCACTCTTGAACTTTATAATGAACTCTGGTTGTTTTTGGGGTGTGAAGAATTGTCACATAAAAATAGTTGCTTTGAAGCATTCATATTCACCGACCATGTTGAGACTACTCTTAAAGAAATATATATGTTTTGCATGGTAAATTGCAAGGAAAATGCTTATATTGCCAACTATAAAAAGATGGGAAAACCAACATAATATAAAAGTACTAATGAAAGGGTAAATGTTTCGACTTTCCCTCCTATTGTCTCCCTATGCAACCAATCTCATCAATAAGGGGCTCCAAAAAGTTATTTAAATCCACACAAGACGTGGAGAAGAAAAAGAAAAGACAAAGAAGCAAAGGTAGAAAGGTATCCCTCCCAAATGATATTGCTCCTATTATGGTTATGCCTCATGAGAATGAATCAAAAAATAAATGTGGAAGATGATATACTTGATGATGATATTGATTCTCTGTCTTATGGTACAGTGTTCGAAGAAACTATTGAGGATGATTTTGTTATGCCTATTACTCATTGTGATGATTATGATTGGGAAAATAATGATACTTCTTATAATCTTGAAAATCTTTTTGGCACCTAGAAAATTATGATGATAATAATTGCTATACTATTGGTGTTATCATGCTATTAATGATGAGAGTGATTATGCTTATGATATGCAAAGCCACAAGCTTGGGGATGTTATGTTTGATGAGAATAACATGTTTGAGAATTTATTTGCTGCAATTAATGTTTGTCCCAAGCTTGGGGATGCTATGCGTGATGAAGATGATATTTTAGTCCCCCAAGTTTTGATGTGCAAATTTATTACGATGATAGCATGCCTCCTATTTACGATGATTGCAATATTTATGAAAGTGAGTCTGGAAGAGTGTCAACTTTAGATAATAATTATCCCACTATTTTGGAGGGTGTTGAATCTTATTATAATGATAAAAGTGGATTTGGAGAGGTCATGACTTTATTTAATTAGTAATGATTCCACTATCTTGGAATAGGTTTCAATTGATTTTGATGGGAACAATGCTGCTACTTATGATGATTATTGTGATGACACTTATGTTATAAAAAGTAGTGATGATTATATTTATAAAACTTGTCATAATTATGATTACCCTTTTTTCTGAACATTACTCTTTTAATGTGATAATTTATAGTATTCGAGTTTCTTATGATACTCCCACTATTCCAAATGAGAAGAATTTTGCTTATGTGGAGAGTAGTAAAATTTCTATGGTTATGAATCATGAAAATTATGCTTTATGTGATGGTTGTATTGTTGAATAATTCATGCTCTACTGAAAATTATTATGAGAGAGGAACTTATGCTTCTACATATTGCAATGATATCAAGTTTCCTCTCTATGTGTTTAAAGTTTTGAAGTTTTGCTTGTTTTGCCTTCCTATGCTAGTTGATTCTTGCTCCCATAGATTATTTGCTCACAAAATCCCCATGCATAGGAAGTGGGTTAGACTTAAATGTGCTAGTCATATGCTTCATGATGCTCCCATTATGTTTCAACTCTTATGCTTGATGTGAGCATCATCGACATCATCATGCCTAGCTAAAAAGGCATTAAAGAAAAACGCTTGTTGAGAGACAACCCAATATTTACCCTAACTGTTTTGTGTGTTCACATGATTATGCTACTGTAGTAATCATGTTTGATAGATTTTGTTTCAATAAAGTGCCAAGTAAGACCTTTGGGATGATCTATCACTACTGTAGGATGGTCCAAACGCGACACTACGATCAGAGACCCTTCAATGAAACTGTGTGCGATGATGGATGCATCAAACACGGTTCAGATTTTAGTTGCGTGTGCGATGCAGGGCATACAGTTCAATTCAATTAACTGTTTGGGATGAGGAGGAACAAAAGAAACGGACAACCAGATGAAGGTGTGTGCGATATACAACATACAGTTCACTAGGATGAACTGTGTGTGATTAGGAAACACAATGGAAACGGTTCAACTGAACAAGATGTGTGTGATACGCGGCAAATAGGTCCGTAATCAGAAATGTGTGCAAAGACCAATAATAACACAAACGATTGCTGCTAATAAGCCGTGTGATTTGCTCTGTCTATAGTAGAATAACATGTATATATATATGTATATATATATATATAACTGAAAATAAATATCCAATTACATAAGTGACTATATAGATCACTCGCACACACCTCAATCAACAATTGCATGCATTCTAAAGTAGGAGAAACAGTCGTCTAGTCATCTACTTCTTGTGACGCTCCCACCACTGCTATGTGGCTCGATCCCTCGTCTGGGGCAGGAAGAAGACAGTTCCTCATGTCAACGATCTGCCTGTACATCTCGTAGCTTGTGTACGCGTCCTTGGCCGCGTACTTGACGTGTTCTTCATCCAGTCTCTCATGCCAAACATTGTGCCAGGCGTTCTTGTCCTTCTTGCTCTCTTCCTTCAGCTTCGCGTAGTAGGGGTCGATGATGGCCGGGGCAAGGTCAACCAGGGAGTTCAGTTTATTGTTGTCGCTCCCCCAGACCTTGTAGTGGTGCTGGATGTTGACAAGATTCGGGCATTTCAAGCCCGAAACCTTGAGCGCTTTGAGATCGTTGGTGGTGTCCACCATAGCAAAACTGTAGTAGGAGCTGTTGATAAACCTGGAGAAACGTTCGCAAGGCCTTGTGGCAAGGTGGTAGTGGTAGACGAGGACGTCATGTGGCACACACATCTGGGTGATGGCAACCTTCAGATCGTGCCCGACACGACCCATGGTGTACTCGAGGTCGAAGCCGGCCACTCAGTACTTGTCCTCGGCAAGGAACTGCTCCATAGTTTGGATGGAGCTCTCCACCGAGACCAGATCGTTCATGTACACCATCGAGAGGGCCTTCCCCTCACATGGGTGTCCACTACGTGATGCGTGGTGAACTGCCGTCGTTGTCGCCGTCGGCCGCTGGGAGCGCCATTGGAGCCGCTGGATGTCCTCTCTGTATGTGTCATCGTGGGTGTGCTTATTGTGTCGTGTAACGCGAGAGATATAAGGTAAATGGCAAGAGGAATAAATGGGGGCCGGGCGGCCTGGATTCTCTACGCGTCTGCATGACAGTTTTTGCAACGGGTAACTGCATCGTCGTGCCGCACCTAGCGCAACCGCATGCACACGAACGTGCGTGATCGTGCGCCAGCCCCAAACATTGGCAGCGCGCGTGAAGGGACGAGGGCAGAGCACCCGGCGGGACGCGAGAGCAAAGCGCGCGCGGCGGGATGCGAGCAGAGCGTGCCGCGGCCTCCTGAACCGCAAGCAACCACACACATAGAGCAGTTGAACACACAGGAAATGGTCGCCTACAAGCCGGCCGACAGTTGCGTTGCTACGTAGAGAGCGGCCGTGTGCTACCACCTCCGTCTAGTCTATAGTCCCATTTATATTCTGTGCCATATTTTGCCCTCAAACTTAATCCACAAAATGTTAGTGCATGTTATAAAAATTATATAATCAGAAACTATATTCAAATACAAATCCAACTATATAATCTTTGGCGATATGCATTCGTATTTTATTAGTTAAATCATACTTATAAACCAGGACGGGGGTATAGTAGGTAATTAAATCGCAAATGTTTTTTATTAACCGTGTGTGTACATGGCCTTTCGTCCTCCTCTCACACGTCTTGTCACCCCGCTGCTGCAGACGGCTTACATCGCAAGCTTGCGCAGCGTGCGGGGGCGTTCTTTTGGCCAAACGGTGGTGCCAATGAATTGTCCGTGAGCCCGTTCCCGCACAACCTCGCAGGTTCCCGCGCAAGCTTCCCACCCGACTCGATGAAATCCCCCAAAATCCCAATGCTTACCGGCCTGCTATAAAAACTGTCACGTCCGGCGAGTCCTGCGTCACATTTTCCCCTCCCTCCCTGTAGATTATCTCGTCTGCTTCTCCCACAATCGCCAATGGCACCAGTCCACCGTCGTTGCTCAGCCACTCCACCCTCATCGGAGGACAACTCCAGCTAGGAGGCTACATCATGGCGGCGGTGCAGTCCCCGGTGTAGTGTAGTGCGCGTGGCGTCCCTGTTGGGTATGCGCGGAACACCCACCACAAGCACCGCCGCCGGTGCCAATCAGCAGCTATTGCTGGCCGTCGTTGCCGCCACACCATCGTCGGAAGCCAGGGCCATTGCCCGCTTCGCTGCCGTGGCCCGAAGGCGGGAGGTGGCCGTCGTGGCCGCCACCCCACTGCCTGCCACCGTGGCCATCACCCGCTCCGCCACCACGGCCCGAAAGCGGGAGGGGGTGGTCACGGCCGCCATCCCATCATCGGCCGCCGTGGCCGCCAGCGCACCGTCACCCGCCGGGGTCATCACCCGCTCCGCCACCGCCGCCCAAAGGCGGGAGGCAGAGGTGGATGCCCGCACGTGCGTCAGTGACCTTGCGCGCTACACCGAGTTCCTGCGGGAGGAGGAGGAGCGCCTCGTCGAGCATGCAAAGAGCCTTACCACCGCCGTGGCCACGAGACACGCCACTTCAGAGGCGAGGAATCAGGAGATCTACGAGGAGAACCACCGCTTCGAGAGGGGTTGTCTAGAGCGGCAGAGGGCGTTCGAGGTGAGCACCGCTAAAGCTGGAACAGCGGCAAGCACCATATTGTGGCTGCCGAGCTCGTCGGTAGGCTCCTTCTTCTCCTCCGCCTCTTACTGAATGCGCTCAGCAAAGGAGAGGCAGCCGAAAGTAGTACAAAACCCTTCCGCAGTAGTAGTAGTAGTATGTAGGGGCTATTTTGTTCAGTTCATCTGACTATAGATGTGGTGGAACTGTACAACATACTTAAAATTAGCTAGTATATATAGTTGAACTAGCTATTTCAGTACGTGGTTGGTGCTACCTCTTGAGCACTGCGTTGGATTTCCCCGAAGAGGAGAGGATGATGCAGCAAAGTAGCGTAAGTATTTCCCTCAGTTTTTGAGAACCAAGGTATCAATCCAGTAGGAGGCTACGCGTGAGTCCCTCGTACCTACACAAAAACAATAGCTCAACGCAACCAACACGCTTAGGGGTTGTCAATCCCTTCACGATCACTTACGAAAGTGAGATCTGATAGAGATGATAAATGATATTTTTGGTATTTTTGGTATAGAGATGCAAAGTAAAAAGTAAAAGCAAAGTAAAAGCAAAGCAATAATAAAGTGATGTAGATTAATATGATGAGAAAGAGACCCGGGGGCCATAGGTTTCACTAGTGGCTTCTCTCAAGAGCATAAGTATTCTATGGTGGGTGAACAAATTACTGTTGAGCAATTGACAGAATTGAGCATAGTTATGAGAATATCTAGGTATGATCATGTATATAGGCATCACGTCTGAGACAAGTGGACCGACTCCTGCCTGCATCTACTACTATTACTCCACTCATCGACCGCTATCTAGCATGCATCTAGAGTATTAAGTTAAAAACAGAGTAACGCCTTAAGCAAGATGACATGATGTAGAGGGATAGTTTCATGCAATATGATAAAAACCCCATCTTGTTATCCTCGATGGCAACGATATAATAAGTGCCTTGCTGCCCCTTCTGTCACTAGGAAAGGACACCGCAAGATCGAACCCAAAGCTAAGCACTTCTCCCATGGCAAGAACAACCAATCTAGTAGGCCAAACCAAACTGATAATTCGAAGAGACTTGCAAAGATAACCAATCATACATGAAAGAATTCAGAGAAGATTCAAATATTATTCATAGGTAGACTGGATCATAAACCCACAATTCATCGGTCTCAACAAACACACCGCAAAAAGAAGATTACATCGAATAGATCTCCACAAGAGAGGGGGATAACATTGTATTGAGATCCAAAAAGAGAGAAGAAGCCATCTAGCTACTAACTATGGACCCGTAGGTCTGAAGTAAACTACTCACACTTCATCGGAGGGGCTTGGATGATGATGTAGAAGCCCTCCGTGATCGATGCCTCCTCCGGCGGAGCTCCGGAACAGGCCCCAAGATGGGATCTCGTGGATACAGAAAGTTGTGGCGGTGCAATTAGGTTTTTGGCTCCTGTTCTGATCGTTTGGGGATACATGGATATATATGGGAGGAAGAAGTACGTCGGTGGAGCTTCGAGGGCCCCACGAGGCAGGGGGCGCGCCCTAGGGGGGGGGGCGCCCTCCACCCTCGTGGCCGCCTCGTGGCTTTCTTGACAGAGGGTCCAAGTCTCCTGGATCTTATGTGATGAGATAATCACGTTTCCGAAGGTTTCATTCTGTTTGGACTCTGTTTGATATTCTGTTTCTCCGAAACACTAAAATAGGCAAAAAACAGCAATTCTAGGCTGGGCCTCCGGTTAATAGGTTAGTCCCAAAAATAATATAAAAGTGGAAAATAAAGCCCAATATAGTCCAAAACAGTAGATAATATAGCATGGAGCAATCAAAAATTATAGATACATTGGAGACGTATCAAGCATCCCCAAGCTTAATTCCTGCTCATCCTCGAGTAGGTAAATGATAAAAAAAGAATTTTTGATGCGGAGTGCTACTTGGCATAATTTTAATGTAATTCTTCTTAATTGTGGTATGAATGTTCAGATCTGAAAGATTCAAGACAAAAGTTTTTATTGACATAAAAATGATAATACTTCAAGCATACTAACTAAGCAATTATGTCTTCTCAAAATAACATGGCCAAAGAAAGTTTGTCCCTACAAAATCATATAGTTTAGTCAGTTTTCATTTTCGTCACACAAGAATGCTCTCATCATGCACAACCCCGATGACAAGCCAAGCAATTGTTTCATACTTTAGTAATCTCAAACCTATGAACTTTCACGCAATATATGAGCGTGAGCCATGGACATAGCACTATGGGTGGAATAGAATATAATGAGGGGGGTTATGTGGAGAAGACAAAAAGGGAGAAAGTCTCACATCAACGAGGCTAATCAATGGGCTATGGAGATGCCCACCGATTGATGTTAATGCAAGGAGTAGGGATTGCCATGCAACAGATGCACTAGAGCTATAAATGTATGAAAGCTCAACAAAAGAAACTAGTGGGTGACTGGGTGTGCATCCAACTTGCTTGCTCATGAAGACCTAGGGCACTTGAGGAGGCCCATTGTTGGAATATACAAGCCAAGTTCTATAATGAAAAATTCCCACTAGTATATGAAAGTGATAACATGAGAGACTCTCTACTATGAAGATCGTGGTGCTACTTTGAAGCACAAGTGTGGTAAAAGGATAGTAACATTGTCCCTTCTCTCTTTTTCTCTCATTTTGGGCCTTTTTTATGGTCTTTCTCTTTTTTGGGCCTTCTCTTTTTTGGGCCTTCTCTTTTTATGGCCTTTATTTATTTATTCCTCACTTGGGACAATGCTCTAATAATGATGATCATCACACTTCTATTTATTTACAACTCAATGATTACAACTCGATACTAGAACAAAGATGACTCTATATGAATGCCTCCGGCGGTGTACCGGGATATGCAATGAACCAAGAGTGACATGTATGAAAGAATTATGAACGGTGGCATTGCCACAAATACTATGTCAACTACATGATCATGCTAAGCAATATGACAATTATGAATGTGTCATGATGAACGGAATGATGGAAAGTTGCATGGCAATATATCTCGGAATGGCTATGGAAATGCCATAATAGGTAGGTATGGTGGCTGTTTTGAGGAAGATATAAGGAGGTTTATGTGTGAAAGAGTGTATCATATCACGGAGTTTGGACGCACCGGCGAAGTTTGCGCCAACTCTCAATGTGAGAAAGGGCAATGCACGGTACCGAAGAGGCTAGCAAGGATGGAAGGGTGAGAGTGCGTATAATCCATGGACTCAACATTAGTCATAAAGAACTCACATACTTATTGCAAAAATCTACAAGTCATCAAAAACCTCGGCACTACGCGCATGCTCCTAGGGGGATAGATTGGTAGGAAAAGACCATCGCTTGTCCCCGACCGCCACTCATAAGGAAGACAATCAAATAACACCTCATGTTTCAAATTTGTTGCATAATGTTTACCATACGTGCATGCTATGGGACTTGCAAACCTCAACACAAGTATTTCTCAATTTCACAACTACTCAACTAGCATGACTTTGATATTATTACCTCCATATCTCAAAACATTCATCAAGCATCAAACTTTTCTTAGTATTCAACACACTCATACGAAAATTTTATTATTAATCTTGCATACCAAGCATATTTAGGATTTTAAGCAGATTACCATGCTATTAAGACTCTCAAAATAATCTAAGTGAAGCATGAGAGATCAATAGTTTCTATAAAACAAATCCACCACCATGCTCGAAAATATATAAGTGAAGCACTAGAGCAAAACTATAAAGCTCAAAAGATATAAGTGAAGCACATAGAGTATTCTATCAAATTCCAAATAATGTATGGCTCTCTCAAAAGGTTTGTACAACAAGGATGATTGTGGTAGACTAACAAGCAAAGACTCAAATCATAAAAGACGCTCCAAGCAAAACACATATCATGTGGTGAATAAAAATATAGCTCCAAGTAATGTTACCGATAGAAGTAGACGAAAAAGAGGGGATGCCTTCCAGGGCATCCCCAAGCTTTGGCTTTTAGGTGTCCTTAGATTATCTTGGGGGTGCCATGGGAATCCCCAAGCTTAGGCTCTTGCCACTCCTTGTTCCATAATCCATCAAATCTTTACCCAAAACTTGAAAACTTCACAACACAAAACTTAAGGTAGAAAACTCGTGAGCTCCGTTAGCGAAAGAAAACAAAAGACCACTTCAAGGTACTGTAATGAACTCATTCTTTATTTATATTGGTGTTAAACCTATTGTATTCCAACTTCTCTATGGATTATAAACTATTTTACTAGCCATAGATTCATCAAAATAAGCAAACAACACACGAAAAACAGAATCTGTCAAAAATAGAACAAACTGTAGTAATATGTAGCTAGCGCAAGATCTGTGTAACGCCCTCGATGCGGCTATATCTCCCACGTGTCGAGGCACGACTTAGAGGCATAGCCGCATTGAAAGCAATGTCGCAAGTCGGGAATCATTACACAACCCATGTACATATATAATATAAAGGGGAAAAATAGCATAATTGGCTTACACTCGCCACGTCACATCAAAGTACATAAATAACATCCATCATACAATCACTCATGGCCTGACTACGGCGCCAAAATAGAAAAGACCCCCAACAAGCGACAAGGCCCAGAATCTAACCCCGAATAGGCATCCCTACTGATCATCAGGAAAAGACACATAGTAACGCTGAGAGTCCTCGTCGTACTCCCACTTCAGCTCGAGCGCGCCATCCGGAGAGGTATCATCTGTCCCTGCATCTGGTGTAATAGTAATCTGTGAGCCACAGAGGACTCAGCAATCTCGCACCCTCGCGATCAAGACTATTTAAGCTTAATAGGTAGGACAGGGGGTAATGTATAAGTGGAGCTGCAGCAAGCGACTAGCATATATGGTGGCTAACTTATTCGCAAAAGAGAGCGAGAAGAGAAGGCAAAGCACGAGCGGAAAACTAGAGAGCAGCCTACGCAAACATAACTCCAACACCGTGTCCACTTCCCGGACTCCGCCGAGAAGAGGCCATCACGGCAACACACTCAGTTGATTCATTTTAATTAATCAAGGTTCAAGTTATCTACAACCGGACATTAACAAATTCCCATCTGCCCATAACCGCGGGCACGGCTTTCGAAAGATCAATCCCTGCAGGGGGTCCCAACTTAGCCCATAACAAGCTCTCACGGTCAACGAAGGAATAGACCTCCACCCAAGACACACCGATCAGACTCGGTATCCCGGTACAACAAGATGATTCGACAGGTCAAAACTAGTCCAGCAACACCACCCGAATGTGCCGACAAATCCCGATAGGAGCTGCACATATCTCTTTCTCAGGGCACACTCAGATGAGCCAGACGTCGGGTAGGCCAGCCCAGGGTTGCCCCTGGTAGCCCCGGACATCGCTCGGTGGGACCAACACTCAGAGGAGCACTGGCCCGTGGGGGCTAAAATAAAGATGACCCTCGGGCTTCGGAAACCCAAGGGAAAAAGAGGCTAGGTGGCAAATGGTAAAACCAATGTTGGGCATTGCTGGAAAAGCTTTAATCAAGGCGAACTATCAAGGGGTTCCCATTATAGCCCAACCGCGTAAGGGACGCAACAATCCGGGAACATAACACCGATATGACGGAAACTAGGGCGGCAAGAGTGGAACAAAACACTAGGCGAGAGGCCGAGCCTTCCACCCTTTACCAAGTATATAGATGAATAAAGATAACATAGCAATATAATGATATCCCAACAAGTAAATAAATGTTCCAACAAGGAACGGCTCCAATCATCACCTGCAACTAGCAACGCTATAAGAAGGGGCTTGAGCAAAGCGGTAACATAGCCAATCAACGGTTTGCTAGGACAGAGGTGGGTTAGAGGCTCAATCATGGCAATTGGGAGGCTGACAAGCAAGTGGTAGGCATCGTAGCATTGGCAAAGCAAAAGAGCGAGCAAACTAGCATAGCAAAGATAGTAGTGATTTCGAGGGTATGATCATCTTGCCTGCACAGTTGTCAGAGTTGGCTGGATCCTCAAAAGCAAACTCAACGGGCTCCTCGTTAGCGAACTCGTCTCCCGGATCTACCCAACAACACAAACAAGCAACAAGGATACAATCAACCACGTGCAAGGGCAACCAATAATATGCAAAGATGATATGCTATGCAGGATGCAAAATGCAAGACGTGACAGGAAATGCATGAACCTGGCCTCAACTTGTAAAACCAAGTGTGCCACTGGATAGAGGGGAAGAAATCCCCTGAAAACGATATAAAGATCAAAGGAATCGGAGCTACGGTTTGGAAATGGCAAGCGTTTTACGAAACGAACCGATCTACGATTTACAGCAAGTAGGCTCCTAAATGCAATGAAATGAACATGCTACAGCCACCAAACATGAAAACAAATTGCATGGCAGGGATGTACATAAGAATCTTAACAAATCACCAGGACTGAGGCATAGGCAAATTCATCCATTAAGGGGTTCAAACAAGCATGGCAAAACTGAATAAGCAAAACAGATTTCAGACTTAGCGAAATTAACGCTAGTCTGAAATTTCAGACCACGATGCTCTCTTTGGAGCAGCAAAACAACATGAAGCATAACCTGAACATGGCAAGTAAGAGCATGGCATGGAGCTACTCAACAAGCTTAACAAAACACCCAAAATGACCTGGGGCCAAAAGGGTTCACAAAATACTCTAACGAGCACAGGAACATCGACGAAACACAATCAGTTTTCAGACTTAGTGAAAACTGAGACATGCTGAAATTATAACTCATGGAGGCATGTAAACGAGCTCGATGCTCTCACTACGGTGCAAGTCATGGCAAGGCAAGCATATATCCATAAATAAGGCACAAAATGCTAGCTAGACATGGCAAGAACAATGGCATAGCATGCATGGATCACTAGCAATAGCTCCGGCAAAATCACAAAAGAGTTCACGATCTGCGCAAATTAACAACTATGCAAAAGTTGAGCTCGATTGAGTCAACCTAGGGTGCTCCAACATAACAAGTAAAGACATGGATGGATTAAGCACAACAAGCATAACAAAGCACTCTTACTGATCATCCTCAAAAGAGGCACGGATCACTAGGAAACAAGCTGGACATATAGCATCATGAACTAAAACATCCCAGACTTAGTGATTTTCACTAAGTCCCTGAAATCAGCAAACTCAGGTACCCCTCTTTGCAAGATTGCACAAGACAACACACACATCCTAAAAATGCAAGGGAGGCACCTCTGTAAAGAAGACAACATGCTTAACAATTCATCCCAAAGGGGCACAGGCATATCATGCACACAATAATCATGGCAAAAATGACAAAAGTCAATGTAGAGCTAATGGATCTGCAATTAAACTCATGATGCCTCCTTCCAACAGCATTTTGGGCACCAAGATGACCTCAAATGCAAATGATGCAATGGAATGAAATGATGTACTCGTCGAGACGAAGATTTTGATATATCACATGTCCAAAACGGAGCTACGGATGCGGAGATATCACCGGTCAAAGATTGCTCGAAAATTAGGGTTAGGGACGAAAAAGTCAACCGAAAACTCAGATCCAGATCGGGATCTCGCGGGTACTGTTCATGGCGCGGACTTCGAGGTCACCGGCGTCGGGGAGGAAGAGGAGGCTGGGGCTTGGCCGGCCGGTGTGGGGGCTCGCCGGGGCGGCGACTTCGAGGCGGCGGTGGCCGGTGGCGTGGCGGCGGCGGCGAGGCGGCGCGGTGTGGCGGCGGGGTCGGCCGGCGCGGGCTCCGGCGAGGTCGCCCGCGGTGGCGCGGTCCGGTCGGCGGGGCGGCGCGCGAAGGAGAGCGGCGGGAGGCGGCAGCGCTCGGACGAGGAGGCGGCGGCCCGGGCGAGGCGGCACGGGGGCCGGGGACGGGCCTGGCGGGCCGCGGTCGGTGGAGGCGGCCGGGTGCCACGTGGCGCGCCCCGGTTCGTCGCGGGCGGCGGCGGGATTTGTCCGGCGCGGCGCGGAGATCTTTTAGGGTTTTTCGGGGGAGGAGGAGATCCGAAAAATGGGGTGTCTATTTATAGGCATAAGTGGAGCTAGGAGAGTCCAAATGAGGTGCGGTTTTCGCCCACACGATCGTGATCGAACGACCGAGACGATGGAGCAGAGTTTGGTGGGTTTTGGGCCAAATTAGAGGGGTGTTGGGCTGCACACACACGAGGCCTTTTCGGTCCCTCGGTTAACCGTCGGAGTATCAAACGAAGTCCAAATGACCCGAAACTTGACAGGCGGTCTACCGGTAGTAAACCAAGGCCGCATGGCAAGTCTCGGTCCAATCCGGAAATGTTTAATCCCCACACACGAAAGAAAGTTAGAAATGGCCACCGGAGGAGAACGAAGCGCCGGAATGCAAAACGGACAACGGGGAAAAAGCTTGAATGCATGAGATGAACATTATGCAAATGCAATGCACGTGATGACATGATATGAGATGCACGAAAACAAAAACAACACGCGGAGACAAAGACCCGAACTCGAGGGATAAATATAACTTAATGCCGGAAATGGCAAGAGTTGGAGTACAAATTGGGAAAGTTACATATGGGGCGCTACAACACTCCACCACTACGAAAAGATCTCGTCCCGAGATCTAGGACTGAAAGAACTCCGGGTACTCAGAACGGAGGTGATCCTCACGTTCCCAGGTAGCTTCACGGTCGGAATGGTGTGACCACTTGACTTTGAGAAATTTGATTGACTTGTTGTGAGTTCTGCGTTCAGTCTCTTCAAGGATTGCAACTGGGTGCTCACGATAGGAGAGATCTTCTTGGAGCTCAATGTCCTCGAAGTTGACGGTGCGTTCAGGCGTCTTGAAGCACTTTCGGAGTTGGGAGACATGGAACACATCATGAACATTGGCAAAGTTTGCAGGAAGCTCGAGTTGATAGGCGAGGTCGCCTCTCTTGCTGACAATCTTGAAAGGCCCGACGTATCTGGGGGCAAGCTTCCCTTTGATACCGAAGCGACGAGTCCCTTTCATAGGAGAGACGCGGAGGTAGACATGATCTCCGATCTCGAAAGCCAAATCACGGTGCTTACTATCATAGTAGCTCTTCTGGCGGGATTGGGCTGCTTTGAGGTTATCACGAATGACCTTGCACATTTCTTCTGCCTCTGTGATCAGGTCATTACCCAGCAGCTGACGTTCACCGGTTTCAGACCAGTTGAGAGGTGTACGACACTTCCTACCATACAGAATTTCAAATGGGGCCTTGCCCGAACTTGCTTGGAAACTGTTGTTGTACGAGAATTCAGCATAAGGAAGGCAATCCTCCCACTTCATGCCGAAGGAGATAACACAAGCCCTGAGCATATCTTCAAGAATCTGGTTGACACGCTCGACTTGACCGCTTGTTTGAGGATGGAAAGCAGTGCTGAAGTGAATGTTGGTGCCCATGGCCTTCTGAAAAGAATCCCAAAACTTGGAGGTAAAGATGCTGCCACGGTCTGAAGATATCACTTGAGGAATACCGTGCAGAGAGACAATTCGAGAGGTGTAGAGCTCCGCCAATTGAGCTGCAGTGATTGACTCTTTGATAGGCAGGAAATGAGCCACTTTGGTGAGCTTGTCGATGACAACGAATATAGCATCATTGCCACGCTTGGACTTAGGAAACCCAGTCACGAAGTCCATTTCGATGTGGTCAAACTTCCATTCTGGAATGGCAAGAGGTTGGAGGAGACCTGCTGGCCTTTGGTGTTCTGCCTTCACTCTTCTGCAGACATCACATTCATTCACGAATTGAGCGATCTCGCGCTTCATTCGAGTCCACCAATAAGTTTGCTTCAGATCTTGATACATCTTCGTGCTCCCAGGGTGGATGGAGAGGAGAGAGTTGTGAGCCTCATTCATGATCACTTTACGAAGTTCACGTTTGGGCACAACAATTCGATCCTCGAAGAAGAGAGTGTCCTTGTCATCAAGTCGGTAGCACTTGTACTTGGACTGACTCTTTGCAATACCAATCTTCACCTTTTTCACCATAGCATCAAGAAGCTGGGCTTGGCGAATCTGGTCTTCCAAGGTAGGAGAAACTTGAAGGTTGGCGAGGAAACCTTGAGGAACAACTTGCAGATTAAGTTTGCGGAAAGCTTCACAAAGCTCGGGTTGATAAGGCTTGAGAATCAGACTGTTGCAATATGCTTTTCTGCTCAAAGCGTCAGCAATCACATTAGCCTTGCCTGGAGTATACTCGATACTCGGATTGTACTCTTGAATCATTTCGACCCATCGAGTCTGCCTGAGGTTGAGATTAGGCTGAGTGAAGATGTACTTGAGACTCTTGTGATCAGTGAAAATGTCCACTTTTCTTCCCAAGAGAAGATGTCTCCAAGTCAACAACGCGTGCACAACTGCCGCCAACTCGAGATCATGAGTGGGGTAGTTCTTCTCATTAGGCTTCAACTGGCGAGAAGTATAAGCAACAACTTTCTTCTCTTGCATCAGTACAGCACCGAGACCTTGGAGAGAGGCATCACAAAAGACCTCGTACGGCTTGGTTTCATCAGGCGGAGTTAGAACTGGAGCAGTGATCAATTTCTCTTTCAAAGCGTTGAAAGCGATATCACACTCCGGAGACCAAACGTACTTGACGTGCTTCCGAAGAAGATTTGAGAGAGGCTTCACGATCTTGGAGAAGTTTTCAACGAATCTTCGGCAATAACTTGCAAGACCGAGGAAGCTACGAAGTTGCTTCACGTTCTGAGGAGGTTCCCAATTAACAATTGCAGACACCTTCTCAGGATCCACGGAAATGCCCTTGGCAGAGATGATATGACCAAGATAAAGCACCTCATCGAGCCAAAATTCACACTTGGAGAACTTGGCGTAGAACTGATGTTCCCTTAGCTTGTCAAGAACCAAACGCAAGTGTTTGGCATGATCTTCCTTGTTCTTCGAGAAAACCAGAATGTCGTCGAGATAGACCAAAACGAAGTCATTGGTATAGGGGTTGAAGATGAAGTTCATCATGTGAGAGAACATCGGAGGAGCGTTGGCGAGCCCAAAAGACATGACAGTGTATTCATATGACCCATAGCTTGTTCTGAACGCCGTCTTGGGAATATCTTGCTCACGAATGCGAATTTGATGATAACCCATACGGAGGTCAAGCTTGGAGAATACTTGGGCACCCTTGAGTTGTTCGAACAGCTCATTAATGTTGGGAAGTGGGTATTTGTTCTTGATGGTCTTCTTGTTCAATGGACGATAATCAACACAAAGTCGGTCCGTTCCATCCTTCTTCTTCACAAAAAGAACACCACAACCCCGCGGAGAAGTACTAGGCCGAATGAGACCCATCCTTTCTTGAACATCGAGTTGTTTCTTCAACTCCTTCAACTCTTCGGGGCCGAGCTTGTAGGGACGTTTGCACATAGGTTCCGTAACGGGCTCAAGTTCAATAACAAATTCAACCGGCCGGTTTGGAGGCATGCCTGGGAGTTCTTCTGGGAAGACGTCTTGATACTCACAAACAATCGGAATCTGCGAAATAGCATCCAATTCACTCTTCTCATTGAGAGAGAACAACCGGATGGTATTATCCCGAGCGGCAAAGACAATGACATCCTCAGACGAATGAGTCAGTTGAATCTGCCTGGCTGCACAATCGAGGTGAGCCTTGTGTTTAGAGAGCCAGTCCATCCCAAGAATAAGATTGATATCAGAATTACCAAGAACCACCGGAGAAGAGAGAAACTTGTAATCGCCCAACGTGATAGAAATATCCGGAACAATAGCGCTTGCATTCATGAATTTGCCCGGAGAAACAACAGACAACTGACTAGGCAAATCTTGCAAAGGCAACTCATGCTTAGAAACAAATGGCCTCGAGATGAAACAATGCGAAGCACCCATATCAAAAAGAACTTTTGCAGGAATATCATTAACAGGAAGGTTACCCATGATGACATCTGACGAATCCTCTGCCTGAGCTGCGTTCATCAAGTTGACCTTGGCGGACTTGGGGTTATGATTGACCACAGCTGTACTTGCCGATCTGACAGGAGGAGGAGGAGGAAGACGCCTCTGGTTGAAACACTTGTTGGCGTAGTGACCCTTCTATTGGCACTTGTTGCACGTGACCTCTGAGAGCGGACGGTGGTACGGAGCACTCGATCTTGAAGCTTGAGACGAAGTCTTGTTCTGAAAGCCTGGGTTGGGTGGGTGGGATGAACCACTGCCGCCTTTGCTCTTCTGCTGATACGGCTGCCGGAACGGAGGAGGAGGAAGCCAATACTTCTACTGCTTGGCCACTTGAGTAGAGGAAGAAGGCGTAGTGTCTCTGACTCGCTTCCTGGAAGCATCACACCTTAACTGAGCAGCCTCTTGCTTCAGTGCCATGTTGTAGAACTCATCGTATCTCAGCGGCTCGAAGAGGACAAGAGCGAGCTGAATTTCTTCACGAAGACCACCCCTGAACTGATAGATCATGCTCTTCTCATCAGGAACATCCTGCTTGGCAAAACGGGCGAGCTTCTGGAACAACTTGTTGTAGTCATAGACAGACAAAGAGCCTTGCTTCAGATTGCGGAATTCTTCACGTTTGCTTTCAGTCACACTTTGAGGAATGTGATGAGCTCGGAAATCACGACGGAAATCATCCCAAGTGATCAAACGTCCACCTCTGGAATCCCGGTACTGCTGAAACCACTCTGCGGCCTGATCCTTGAGCTAGAAAGACGCGAACTTGACGAAATCTTTAGGTCTGACGTTGCTGCATTCAAAATGCTTGCCCAGATCGACTAACCAATCATCAGCATCGGTAGCCTCAACGCAGTTGCTGAACGTCTTTGGACCATTTGCGAGGAACTGATTCAGAGTTGCAAAATGGTTTTGGTTGTTGCCTTGATTTCCTTGACTGCTTTGATTCCGCTCTTGGATGATTTGCATGATCAGCTGTGTATTTGCATTAGTAGCGGCCATCACAGCTTGCCATGCTTCCGGAGGAGGCGGAGGTGGCGGCGGATCTTGATTCTGGTTCTGACTGGTGCTCTTAGTGGGAGCCATCCTGAAGAGGTTGACCACCCTTAGCACATAGGCAGAAAAATAAAGCTAAATCCAACGGAATGAAAATTGCAACATAAAGTCTTCACATCCGAACAAAATGAACGAATGCACTTCTCTTGAAGTGGTCACATATTCCTAAATTGCGAAGCGACGAAGAATCAGGTAGAAGAGGTACATCAACGAGGGATGGAATCAACATATGACGTCGAAGCAGAACGAATACCACAACTCGAAATAAAACCATGGGTTGGCTTGCGGAATAAGCCGGAACAAACACATGATAGAAATTTCGTCCGAAGTTTTCGTGGTAGGACCTACACGGGCTCGACCGTACAGCACCATCATGTACAAGGCAGTGCACATGACATACGAAGCGTCCCCGAGTCAGCATAGCCAAGGACTCTTTAAGACACAACGAGGCCACTATAAAATCGACCATGAATAGGCGAACCACTAGACGTCGAACCCCAACTTCATATCACACATCTGTTGGAAAGATATCCTAATAGCTACTTGAATTCCCACCTATGAAACTCCCGAAACTTTCCGGTTATGCAATCAGGTGTTGGGGATACAGGGGAAGCATAATATCTCACCCAAGCTAGCAATTCCTACATCCAGCTGCATCCATCCTTCAACACATAACCAAGAAACCTTCGGAAACCAACTATCTCAACCTTCGAAAAGCATCCGTTATACAAGTTATGGCGATACTCCCGAACTCCCGCCCCAGTACTAGGTGGCGTCGAGGTTATCTCACCAACGAACTGCATAAAGGAGATTTTCGATGTCGCGCACATATCTCAAGTATGCCAGAATTGCAACGATAGAATTATGATGACAACACCTCAGAGCTCAACTGCCCGGGACACTTCCACTAAACCCCTGACAGGAGGCACCAAGACAATATTCTCATCATAAGCCATCGGAACAAAACCAAGATACTCGCGTGATCCTAAATTTTTTTTAGTGAAATTTGAGAAGAGAAGAGTCAAAACTCTACGTCAGGATGCCTTACCAGAGCGATGAGGAGACTGGGAAGTAAAAAGAATTCCTAAGCTCTCCGATATATAATTCCTAAGGACTCAAAACATTTTTCTAGACACAACTCGGCTGCTAAAAACGATCAAGCAATGGGGGCTCCTATGGTCGGGGGAGTGCTCTGATTACCAACTTTTAACGCCCTCGATGCGGCTATATCTCCCACGTGTCGAGGCACGACTTAGAGGCATAGCCACATTGAAAGCAATGTCGCAAGTCGGGAATCATTACACAACCCATGTACATATATAATATAAAGGGGAAAAATAGCATAGTTGGCTTACACTCGCCACGTCACATCAAAGTACATAAATAACATCCATCATACAATCACTCATGGCCCGACTACGGCGCCAAAATAGAAAAGACCCCCAACAAGCGACAAGGCCCGGAATCTAACCCCGAATAGGCATCCCTACTGATCATCAGGAAAAGACACATAGTAACGCTGAGAGTCCTCGTCGTACTCCCACTTTAGCTCGAGCGCGCCATCCGAAGAGGTATCATCTGTCCTTGCATCTGGTGTAATAGTAATCTGTGAGCCACAGAGGACTCAGCAATCTCGCACCCTCGCGATCAAGACTATTTAAGCTTAATAGGTAGGACAGGGGGTAATGTATAAGTGGAGCTGCAGCAAGCGACTAGCATATATGGTGGCTAACTTATTCGCAAAAGAGAGCGAGAAGAGAAGGCAAAGCACGAGCGGAAAACTAGAGAGCAGCCTACGCAAACATAACTCCAACACCGTGTCCAATTCCCGGACTCCGCCGAGAAGAGGCCATCACGGCAACACACTCAGTTGATTCATTTTAATTAATCAAGGTTCAAGTTATCTACAACCGGACATTAACAAATTCCCATCTGCCCATAACCGCGGGCACGGATTTCGAAAGATCAATCCCTGCAGGGTGGTCCCAACTTAGCCCATAACAAGCTCTCACGGTCAACGAAGGAATAGACCTCCACCCAAGACACACCGATCAGACTCGGTATCCCGGTACAACAAGATGATTCGACAGGTCAAAACTAGTCCAGCAACACCGCCCGAATGTGCCAACAAATCCTGATAGGAGCTGCACATATCTCTTTCTCAGGGCACACTCAGATGAGCCAGACGTCGGGTAGGCCAGCCCAGGGTTGCCCCTGGTAGCCCCGGACATCGCTCGGTGGGACCAACACTCATAGGAGCACTGGCCCGTGGGGGCTAAAATAAAGATGACCCTCGGGCTCCGGAAACCCAAGGGAAAAAGAGGCTAGGTGGCAAATGGTAAAACCAATGTTGGGCATTGCTGGAAAAGCTTTAATCAAGGCGAACTATCAAGGGGTTCCCATTATAGCCCAACCGCGTAAGGGACGCAACAATCCAGGAACATAACACCGATATGACGGAAACTAGGGCGGCAAGAGTGGAACAAAACACTAGGCGAGAGGCCGAGCCTTCCACCCTTTACCAAGTATATAGATGAATAAAGATAACATAGCAATATAATGATATCCCAACAAGTAAATAAATGTTCCAACAAGGAACGGCTCCAATCTTCACCTGCAACTAGCAACGCTATAAGAAGGGGCTTGAGCAAAGCGGTAACATAGCCAATCAACGGTTTGCTAGGACAGAGGTGGGTTAGAGGCTCAATCATGGCAATTGGGAGGCTGACAAGCAAGTGGTAGGCATCGTAGCATTGGCAAAGCAAAAGAGCGAGCAAACTAGCATAGCAAAGATAGTAGTGATTTCGAGGGTATGATCATCTTGCCTGCACAGCTGTCAGAGTTGGTTGGATCCTCAAAAGCAAACTCAACGGGCTCCTCGTTAGCGAACTCGTCTCCCGGATCTACCCAACAACACAAACAAGCAACAAGGATACAATCAACCACGTGCAAGGGCAACCAATAATATGCAAAGATGATATGCTATGCGGGATGCGATGCGGGATGCAAAATGCAAGACGTGACAGGAAATGCATGAACCTGGCCTCAACTTGGAAAACCAAGTGTGCCACTGGATAGAGGGGAAGAAATCCCCTGAAAACGATATAAAGATCAAAGGAATCGGAGCTACGGTTTGGAAATGGCAAGCGTTTTACGAAACGAACTGATCTGCGATTTACAGCAAGTAGGCTCCTAAATGCAATGAAATGAACATACTACAGCCACCAAACATGAAAAAAAATTGCATGGCAGGGATGTACACAAGAAGCTTAACAAATCACCAGGACTGAGGCATAGGCAAATTCATCCATTAAGGGGTTCAAACAAGCATGGCAAAACTGAATAAGCAAAACAGATTTCAGACTTAGCGAAATTAACGCTAGTCTGAAATTTCAGACCACGATGCTCTCTTCGGAGCAGCAAAACAACATGAAGCATAACCTGAACATGGCAAGTAAGAGCATGGCATGGAGCTACTCAACAAGCTTAACAAAACACCCAAAATGACCTGGGGCCAAAAGGGTTCACAAAATACTCTAACGAGCACAGGAACATCGATGAAACACAATCAGTTTTCAGACTCAGTGAAAACTGAGACATGCTGAAATTATAACTCATGGAGGCATGTAAACGAGCTCGATGCTCTCACTACGGTGCAAGTCATGGCAAGGCAAGCATATATCCATAAATAAGGCACAAAATGCTAGCTAGACATGGCAAGAACAATGGCATAGCATGCATGGATCACTAGCAATAGCTCCGGCAAAATCACAAAAGAGTTCACGATCTGCGCAAATTAACAACTATGCAAAAGTTGAGCTCGATTGAGTCAACCTAGGGTGCTCCAACATAACAAGTAAAGACATGGATGGATTAAGCACAACAAGCATAACAAAGCACTCTTACTGATCATCCTCAAAAGAGGCACGGATCACTAGGAAACAAGCTGGACATATAGCATCGTGAACTAAAACATCCCAGACTTAGTGATTTTCACTAAGTCCCTGAAATCAGCAAACTCAGGTACCCCTCTTTGCAAGATTGCACAAGACAACACACACATCCTAAAAATACAAGGGAGGCACCTCTGTAAAGAAGACAACATGCTTAACAATTCATCCCAAAGGGGCACAGGCATATCATGCACACAATAATCATGGCAAAAATGACAAAAGTCAATGTAGAGCTAACGGATCTGCAATTGAACTCATGATGCCTCCTTCCAACAGCATTTTGGGCACCAAGATGACCTCAAATGCAAATGATGCAATGGAATGAAATGATGTACTCGTCGAGACGAAGATTTTGATATATCACATGTCCAAAACGGAGCTACGGATGCGGAGATATCACCGGTCAAAGATTGCTCGAAAATTAGGGTTAGGGACGAAAAAGTCAACCGAAAACTCAGATCCAGATCGGGATCTCGCGGGTACTGTTCATGGCGCGGACTTCGAGGTCGCCGGCGTCGGAGAGGAAGAGGAGGCCGGGGCTTGGCCGGCCGGTGTGGGGGCTCGCCGGGGCGGCGACTTCGAGGCGGCGGTGGCCGGTGGCGTGGCGGCGGCGGCGAGGCGGCGCGGTGTGGCGGCGGGGTCGGCCGGCGCGGGCTCCGGCGAGGTCGCCCGCGGTGGCGCGGTCCGGTCGGCGGGGCGGCGCGCGAAGGAGAGCGGCGGGAGGCGGCAGCGCTCGGACGAGGAGGCGGCGGCCCGGGCGAGGCGGCGCGGGGGTCGGGGACGGGCCTGGCGGGCCGCGGTCGGTGGAGGCGGCCGGGTGCCACGTGGCGCGCCCCGGTTCGTCGCGGGCGGCGGCGGGATTTGTCCGGCGCGGCGCGGAGATCTTTTAGGGTTTTTCGGGGGAGGAGGAGATCCGAAAAATGGGGTGTCTATTTATAGGCATAAGTGGAGCTAGGAGAGTCCAAATGAGGTGCGGTTTTCGCCCACACGATCGTGATCGAACGACCGAGACGATGGAGCAGAGTTTGGTGGGTTTTGGGCCAAATTAGAGGGGTGTTGGGCTGCACACACACGAGGCCTTTTCGGTCCCTCGGTTAACCGTTGGAGTATCAAACAAAGTCCAAATGACCCGAAACTTGACAGGCGGTCTACCGGTAGTAAACCAAGGCCGCATGGCAAGTCTCGGTCCAATCCGGAAATGTTTAATCCCCACACACGAAAGAAAGTTAGAAATGGCCACCGGAGGAGAACGAAGCGCCGGAATGCAAAACGGACAACGGGGAAAAAGCTCGAATGCATGAGATGAACATTATGCAAATGCAATGCACGTGATGACATGATATGAGATGCACGAAAACAAAAACAACACACGGAGACAAAGACCCGAAACCGAGGGATAAATATAACTTAATGCCGGAAACGGCAAGAGTTGGAGTACAAATTGGGAAAGTTACATATGGGGCGTTACAATCTGGAACCCCAAAAATTCTAAACTAAATTGCTGGACGTGAGGAATTTATATATTAATCATCTTCAAAAAGAATTAACTAAATATCACTCTCCAAATAAAAATGGAAGCAGTTCTCGTGAGCGCTAAAGTTTCTGTTTTTTACAGCAAGTTCAACAAGACTTTCCCCAAGTCTCCCCAACGGTTCTACTTGGCACAAACACTAATTAAACACAAAAAAACACAACCAAAATAGAGGCTAAATAATTTATTTATTACTAAACAGGAGCAAAAAGCAAGGAATAAAAATAAAATTGGGTTGCCTCCCAACAAGCGCTATCGTTTAACGCCCCTAGCTAGGCATAACAAGCAAGAATCGATCTAGGTATTGCCATCTTTGGTTTTCAAATTTTTAGCAGAATCAAGCTCAAATCCGGGAGGTTCTTTACGTTTCCCTTCATATTCTGAAATTTTTAGATCTAAAGAATCCAACCGCTTATTGCAAAGGGTAATCAACATATTCGTGCGGTGAATATTTCCACTAATGTTCTTAAGAGGTTCAAGAGATTTCTGCAAGATTTTAGTAACTTCACAATTTTTTTCAAAAACTTGTGTCTCTTCCTGAGTAGGATGAGGCCCCTTTTGTTGAGTTAGTGTTCCCACTATACCTTCTATAATTTCAAGTGCAATATGGGGATCAATTTCAATAAAATTGCCTTTGGCAACGCAATCCAAGAGTTGTCTATGAGACATATTTAATCCAACATAAAAATTGCGAAGAAAAATTCTCAGATTTATTTCAGAGGTACAATTATGATGAGATTCCATTATTCTCAACCAGGCATCTTTTAGGTTTTCTCCTAACCTTTGCTTAAAGTGAAAGATTTCGAACTCAGGGGTCAACGGAGAAGATAAGGGACTAGCCACAACGACAAACAAACAAACTAACACACAAGCAAACAAAAAGCAAACGGGCAAAAAGAGGCAAATAGAGAGAGAGAGAGGGAGGATAGAGAGAGAGAGAGGGCGAATAAAACGGCAAGGGTGAAGTGGGGGAGAGGAAAACGAGAGGCAAATGGCAAATAATGTAATGCGGGAGATAGGGATTGTGATGGGTACTTGGTATGTTGACTTTTGCGCAGACTCCCCAGCAATTACGCCAGAAATTCTTCTTGCTACCTCTTGATGCACTGCATTGGATTTCCCCGAAGAGGAGAGGATGATGCAGCAAAGTAGTGTAAGTATTTCCCTGAGTTTTTGAGAACCAAGGTATCAATCCAGTAGGAGGCTACGCGCGAGTCCCTCGTACCTACACAAAACAATAGCTCAACGCAACCAACGCGCTTAGGGGTTGTCAATCCCTTCACGGTCACTTACGGAAGTGAGATCTGATAGAGATGATAAATAATATTTTTGGTATAGAGATGCAAAGTAAAAAGTAAAAGCTAAGAAGCAAAGCAATAATAAAGTGATGGAGATTAATATGATGAGAAAGAGACCCAGGGGCCATAGGTTTCACTAGTGGCTTCTCTCAAGAGCATAAGTATTCTACGGTGGGTGAACAAATTACTGTTGAGCAATTGACAGAATTGAGCATAGTTATGAGAATATCTAGGTATGATCATGTATATAGGCATCACGTCCGAGACAAGTAGACCGACTCCTGTCTGCATCTACTACTATTACTCCACTCAACGACCGCTATCTAGCATGCATCTAGAGTATTAAGTTAAAAATAGAGTAACGCCTTGAGCAAGATGACATGATGTAGAGGGATAGTTTCATGCAATATGATAAAAACCCCATCTTGTTATCCTCGATGGCAACGATACAATACGTGCCTTGATGTCCCTTCTGTCACTGGGAAAGGACACCGCAAGATCGAACCCAAAGCTAAGCACTTCTCCCATGGCAAGAACAACCAATCTAGTAGGCCAAACCAAACTGATAATTCGAAGAGACTTGCAAAGATAACCAATCATACATAAAAGAATTCAGAGAAGATTCAAATATTATTCATAGATAGACTGGATCATAAACCCACAATTCATCGGTCTCAACAAACACACTGCAAAAAGAAGATTACATCGAATAGATCTCCATAAGAGAGGGGGAGAACATTGTATTGAGATCCAAAAAGAGAGAAGAAGCCATCTAGCTACTAACTATGGACCCGTAGGTCTGAAGTAAACTACTCACACTTCATCGAAGGGGCTTGGATGATGATGTAGAAGCCCTCCGTGATCGATGCCTCCTTCAGCGGAGCTCCAGAATAGGCCCCAAGATGGGATCTCGTGGATACAGAAAGTTGCGGCGGTGGAATTAGGTTTTTGGCTCCTGTTCTGATCGTTTGGGGATACGTGGATATATATGGGAGGAAGAAGTACGTCTGTGGAGCTTTGAGGGGCCCACGAGGCAGGGGGGCGTGCCCTCCACCCTCATGGCCGCCTCGTGGCTTTCTTGACGGAGTGTCCAAGTCTCCTGGATCTTATCTGATGAGAAAATGACGTTTTCTAAGGTTTCATTCCGTTTGTATTCCCTTTGATATTCTGTTTCTCCGAAACACTGAAATAGGCAAAAGCAACAATTCTGGGCTAGGCCTCTGGTTAATAGGTTAGTCCCAAAAATAATATAAAAGTGGAAAATAAAGACCAATATAGTCCAAAAAAGTAGATAATATAGCATGGAGCAATCAAAAAATATAGATACGTTGGAGACGTATCAGTTGGCAATAACTGAAGAAAAGTTTGGTCGGTTCAGCTGTCGAGTTGAACTGTTTGTATAAATTAAGAAGGACTGTTTAATCTATGAATGAAATCTATGCTTAATTACTGAATTTTAGTTGCAAAAATTAGATAATGCTAGTGATTTTTAGCTTCATATTTTGACAAATCGCAGTGTTACAAGGTTGACAAATGGCAATGTTACTAGATCAACAAATGTCAATCTTTCCAGTTTGATAAATGGCAACATACCCAATATGAAAGATGCAAATCACACCAAATTATTTGTAAGTGGTTACACACGGGTGTAACATCCCAAAATTCTAAATTTTGGAATGTTATACTAAATAGATAGATTTGATTGATTGTTTGTTTGTTGTGTGATTGATTGAGTGAAATTCGAAACTTTTTGAAAGTTAAATGAGAGGGAATAAAAGGACTTTCCCAAACTTTCATTTTTTCATTTATGATCTTCGTGAATTCAAATTCTTTTCAAATACAAAACCCTAGAGAGAAGATGACATGACTTCTTCCATTTAAATAAATGAAAAGGGTGTTTGAAAAATATTTGAATTCCATTGGGAAATATTTCCAATTCAGAAACTTTAAGCAACTCAATGATTTTCATGAGAGAAGATAAAATGACTTCTTCAAATTATATGAAATATGAGTTGGGAGTTTCAAAGAATTAAATTCAAAGTTCTTCTGAATTTATTTACAATTTGGAGTTATTTGAGTTTTATTCAAATTATTTTTCTCCAAAAATAAAATATATGGAAAATAGGGTAACATGATTCCCTACATTAGAAAATTGGAGAAAAATTAATTTGAAATCATTTTGGTATTTTTAAAATGATTTTTTTAATTTAATAGACCAGTAGCACTCTTTGATTTATCTGAATTTGTGTGGATTTTATTTGAAGTTATAAAAATGTTCACATCGTAGAAAATCTTTTTCTGAAAATTTTGATATATTATATGCCTATATAATATTTTTATTTATTTTGGTTTTGTTATTTTCGTTGTCTGGAAAATAATGTTTTTTAAAAAAACTTTCTCCTCTTCGCTGACTGGGCCGGCCCAGCTCCCAGCCAGGCCGCAGCCCAGCCCATCCGCACCGTCACCACCGACCCCGGGCGGAGTCCCTCGCCCGCACGCCGCCGCTCCGCCATGGCCGCCGTCCCTGCCTCGGACTCTGCGCCCGCCGCCTTTGCCCCTCGCCCACGCATCGCTCGCCCCTTTCCTCCTCGAGGCCCCGGCCCCGTTCCTCTCCTCCTCGCACACCGCGCCGCCGCCGCACTTCTCGCCACGCTCGCGGAAGCTGCCGCTCCGGCGAGATCCAGCCACCGCTGCCCGCTCCACTCCGTCGCCCCCAACCGCTACCGCCACCACCGTCGTCGCCGCCGCGCCGCGCCGAGCGCCTTGACGCCCTCGCCGTTGCCGGAGACCCACCGGAGCCGCCGCCCCGTCGACGTCCGAGCCGCCGCCGCCGTCTTTCTGGTCGCCGGCGACCTCCACGCCGCGGTAACCACCGCCTCTCCCCCTCGTCCGTCCGATCCGAGATCTATGGTTAGGAATAGATCTGTTCGTTTTTTTCTCCCAACCGTTTTCTTTAAGTAGTGAACGTCCGTTGTTTTAGTGTTTGAAGCGAACGGTTTTTGTTTTATAAGCTTCTGCAGTGAACGTTCGTTAGATAGGTTTTTTTCTTTTTCTTATTAATTTCGGCCAGGGACCTATTCGTGATAAATTTCTTCACAGATTAGTCCCTGTATTTCAAACCCTCATAACTTTTTACTCGTTAGTCCAAATCCAATGAAACCAACGCTCACGTCTTCGTTATGATCTCCTCTATCCAGTAATCCAACTCAAACATGTTTTTGAAAAGTTCAAAAATTTGAATTAGATCAGATTTGAATTCAAACTTCGTTTGATCATAACTTGAGTTTCGTAGCGCCATTTGAGTTGATTCTTTTTGCAAATCGAAGCTCTTGACCTAAACTTTCTGATAAGGCCAAATTCATATAATTTTGGTACTGTTAGAAATTGTTTTGTGTTGCAAGAGTTATTTGCTTGGTTTTGACGTTTTCTGAATTGTCTTCTTCGATCTTTCTGATACTTTGAGTGATTGCTTATGTGTGGTTACTATTGCTTGCTTACGATAGATTGACCGGAGTGTGACGAGTAGAGCTATCAAGATTTTTGAGTGCGAATCATCTTCATCAACATTGCAGGCAAGTTCACACTTTGATCATACCTCTTTCATACCCAGTTTTTATTGCATTAGATCAAACCTCAAACATTGCATGATTAGGATCTAATTAAATTGTGGGCATTGGGAAGTAGTTGATGAGGTAGGAACCTATTACCTGTTTATTATCAAACCCTTGGGAGTTACTATTACGTTATGCTTACTTCGCCATGCTATGCTCGTAGACGTGGATTGGGTTTTGAGAGTATCCATGACAGATGTGAGATTGTTAATTAATGGTTTACTTAAGGTGGCAACTTAAACACACATATGGGTGGATTGAGGCACCTGGTTATTCCAGGATTGCCTGTCTAGGCACCTGGGTAGACCAGGATTGCCTGTTTTTTTATGGACCGCCACCTAGGCTCAAAGGGATCATGAGATTTTTCATGCTAGAAACTTCCGTGTGCAGCCATAAGCTATTATGGGCTCTAACATAGTTGATTAAGTCGTGCGAACTCTTAAAGTGGTAGACTAGCAGATGTAGGGGATGTAGGTGGTACGATCTACCCGATTGTAAGGTGCTAGCGCTTCTGAAAGACTATGTCTCGGTCATCTGTTTCTCAAACACCATGTAGTGCGAGAAACCAAACGGAGGCGATCGAGTCTTGTGGGGAAAAGTGCGCAAACCTCTGCAGAGTGTATAAACTAATCATGATTAGCCCTGTCCCCGGTTATGGACAACTTGAGTATCTAGTACCTGGATTATCATGTGAATCTCATCACGTTACTTTAAATGATTATTGTTGGGTTTTAATGATGTTACTTAATTGGGATTGAGAATGCTGTCAACCATTCTCAATGTTCAACAACCACCATGATAGTTAAATAAAATTTATTCCTTTGCAGTAGGGGAAAAATTGGCTTTTCGCAAAAACCTTATACCATAGAGCTTTTCCACCAGCCAAATATGCATGTAGTGATAGCCTTTATTCATCATTCTCTATGGTGTGAATTTGCTAGTACATTCAATGTACTGACCCTCTGTGGCTGCAACGTCTCATGTTGCAGGTTTATCTTACGACGAGTAAGTGATACGTTAGCGTTATGATTTCTACACTCAACTTTGCCGTTGGTGTTGATGGGAATCCACAACCTTGTTAGTTCCGCTATTTTGGATTGAGGTAATAGTACCTTATGTTACTTATACATGTGATTTACCTCTGTTATAAATCCTCGAGTACTGTGTGTGTCAGCATACCAATCCAGGGATGGCACTTAAGCACAGAGACTTGATCCATTCGGGTCGGGTCGCTACAACAGGTCATCCAAAAGAACCATTTGCGTTGAAGAGATGCACAAATCCTGCTCTCATTTTGCATCATGTCATCCCGGGGTCGACGGGCGGGGCGCGGGAGGACGGCAGCTCGCGGTGCTGAGAGGTAGCGTTCGACGACAGCGTCCCATGCCGCTATGGGGGCACGCGCATGGAAAGGAAGGCGGGCGGCCATGGAAGTCAAATGGCTTGCTTCCTAGTGAGCCTGCGCAGCATACAGCTTGCACGCTTTCCGATGAGCCTGCACATTCGAGGACAACTTGCATGCCTCTCGGTCAGCCTGCGCACCGGACTGCGCTCGCATGCCTCCCGTTCAGTCAAGGTCAAGCAGTTGTCCGCACGACACCTCCTACAGCCATTAAAACCTAGACACATTGTGTCATGTGAATGGTTAACAGAACATACACGCTTTGAATTATACAAACATTTGAGATATTAAAGTGGCAGCTATTTTTTCAAAATGCATTTGTTGGCTGTCATTATTCAAGTGCGCCTTCTGTCAAAATGGACACGAAAAATACCATAGCATGTCGGGTGCCATTCCATGATATAATGCCAAGTTTCATGAATTTCAGACGAGTTTTGGATTTACTAGAATTTAAAAATAAAGCATCTCAACATTTTGCCGGCAATCAACGGTGCCCTGGTGTTTGAAATTCATTCCCATTTCTTGCATGAGACCTAAGCATGCACCCAAGGACACATATTTGTTTTTTCATCCAATTTATATGCACTAGAGCATGTGCATGTAGTTCAAATTTGAATTATGCACATAAATGCATTGGGAACCATCTGAAGTTCCCAATGAAGGCGTGTGCGATGCAGGGCATACGGTCCAGTTCAATTAACTATTTGGGATGAGAAGAAAGAAAAGAAACGGGCAGCCAGATGAAGGCGTGTGCGATATACAGCATACTGTTCACTAGGATTAACTGTGTGTGATTAGGAAACACAATGGAAACGGTTTAACTGAACAAGATGTGTGTGATGCGTGGCAAACATGTCCGTAATCAGAAATGTGTGCGAAGACCAATAATAACACAGACAATTGCTACTAATAAGCCGTGTGATTTGCTCTGTCTATAGTAGAATAACATGTATGTATGTATATATATATACAAGTAACTGGCCAAGATTGCTTAACGTGTGTAAACCAAACGTAAAGGACTAAACCAAACCAAGAATACCTATTCCCTTTAATAGTAGGTATATATATATATATATGACAGCACTATTCTAATCCCAGGATTAGAATAGTTATTTGGATCACAACAGGCCCTATATAGGTCCCGACAGGGCCCTCCCGAACTTCCCTGAACTGCCCGGCCCGACCCGAGTCGCCCCGACAGGATCCCACCCGATCCGAGATGCCTCGACAGGATCCACCTGATCCCCTCGATCCCGAGCCGCCGCAGCCCCCCTCCTCGCCGATTCTCCCCTCCTGGTCGCCGATCTTCGCCGGATCCGGCGCCTTCCCCCGTCTACAGCTCCTGGCCGGCCGGATCCGCCGCCTCCCCTCCTTCCCTAGCTCCTGGCCGGCCGGGTCCGCCGCCTCCCCTCCGTCCCCAGCTCCTGGCCGGTCACTGGCGTGGGCGAGCGAGCGACGGCGGACACCGACGCGAGGGAGCCCGCGTCGCCTGGACGCGGCGAAGTTGCCATGGACTTCAGGAAGCCGCATCCTCGTCCCATCGCCACCGCCCGAAGCCTTGGAAGACCAGATGACGGACCCGATGCAAGCTACGGCGAGCGGCACGACCAACGAAGCAACTCCTCCGCGGAGGCGGCATCTGCTGCGCCCTCAAATTCAGCGGCAACAGTACATGAGCTTCCTCCCAATTTTGCCTTCTTCTTCTTCTTCTTCTTCTTCAATCTTGCCTTCTCTGACCTTCTTGCTTCGTGCAGATGAACTTTGCGCCCTCTACAAGACATGGATTGCCATGGAGTTCCTCTCATACCTCCACGACAAATTGTTCTCAAGGTGGCCTATCAGCTGCTGGAAAAAGGTTGGCCGAACTTCTAGCCAGGGTATGGTTGAACTTCTTCCTCCCTTCGGTTTGTTATTTGCTTACAGCTATGTGAAGTTCTTGTAGTGTATGAGCCTTAGTCCAGGCTACAAAACAACATTATAAAATCTTCCTGCCTGCTTACAGGCATGTGAAGTTCAGGTAGTATGTGAGCCTCAATCCAGGCTACAAATACTATAAAATCTTCCTGCATTCACATTCACATGTGGAAAAGCCATGTGAAGTTCAACTAGTAAGTGTGCTAGAGTTCAGGTTGGTATGTGTCTGGTTCTGTGCAAAAATAAAATAAAAGGAAAATAGAACATGCATGTGATATGACATGAAGGTCAGGTTGGTATGCACTAGCAGTCCAACCTTTCAAAAACTCATGAAGGTTCAAGTTTTTTAACTGTAGACAGTATTTCCCCTTTGCAAACAAGAAGTTCAGGTTGTGGAGAGTGCTCAGTTTAGGTACATATAAGTAATCAAATATTGTAGAACTAAAAAACAGGGTGTGAAGTTCATTCTGTGAAGGGTGCTCAGTTTAGGTACAAAGGCATTGGCAGATGCTCGGCTCAGTGCATAGTGTGATGGCTCTCACCACTTTTATATGGTAAGTTCAGGCTGTGAATAATGCTAAGTTTAGTTACAAAGGTATATGCAGATATAACTTGTGTGCTAATAGACATTTTTTTCTTTTATGTCAGCAAGACGAGAGACGCATGAAGAAGCTTAGAAGTTCCCAGCAGCAAGTACATAATCCAAAGCATGTACGCGTTGCACCACCCCCTCAATGGGTCACACCTCAAACACACCAACAGCATTACCAACCTGCTCCAGGCCAAAAATGGATGACACCCAAAACACATGGATACTTACAAGATGCTGGGTCATAGCCCTATCTGCACAAGTTTGCGCCTCCACCTAATTGGGTGACGCCGGAAATCCCCCGCGAATTCTTCGTATCCACCAGCAGACTCCCAAGCACGCCGATGGAGGAGGGGGTTAGCTCAAGTCCTGTGTGTAACTTTGGAGGTTATCCTGGTGTGCCTCATCAATGCCAAAGCGAAGCAACTAAACCGGATCCCAGGACAAATCCAATAGCAACACACACACACACAGAGGAGAGTGCTCTGCACAATAACACCGTTGGATCCTGCTACTGTTGCTACAAGTCAGAATTGTACGGGGCATAAGGTAGATGGATTGCTTCACAAAACAAAAGAGCAAACCAAGACCAGGATTGCAATACCTCCACAACCACCTCAAGCAAAAAGGATGCAAATAAGAGAGAGGCTATCTTCAGCCCTCCTTCCTCCTCGTGACCCACTGCTGCATCCTGCTATGATTACTCCACCATGCCCCATCCCAGAGGGACAGCAGCCGACACCGGCGGAGTTGCGATCATACACGCACGTAAGTGAAATAAAAAATATTTATATACGCATCTTGTATTATCTGCAAATTTTCTGCTCCCTCCAGGATAACAAGTTCATAAACTGCATTTTAACGTGCTATTTTGGATTATTTTTTTCTTTTTCTGCAGACGCCGGATCTACCGGATTATCTAATACCAGGACTAAAGATGCGATTCAAAGATGTAGAGAAAGCAAGGGAATTTTATAACAAATACGCCAGACACGCTGGTTTTGGAATCAGGAAGACGAGAGGAAATGACAACCACAAGTATTTTGTTTGCGCCTTCCAAGGGATACACACATCTTCTGTTTCAGAGGCCAACAGGAAGCGAAACAAAACATCGCAGAGGACAGGCTGCAATGCAAGAATGAGGGTGAAGGTGCAGGAGGATGACACATGCGTGGCAGTGGATATTGAGTACAATCATAATCACGAACTCATGCAAACTGATGACATGCTGGTATTTTTGCACTCACACAAGAATTATGACCCCACTATTTTGGAGTACGTAAAGCTCCTGCAGTACCATGATGTCAAGCACACAACAATCATGTCCATGCTATCTGAAAATGAAGATGGAAGCTACTTCCTAAGCATGACCGGACGAGACCTGCTAAACCAGTAAGTATTCAAACACCCACATACTGCAATGTAAAATAGCATCCTACCTCACAACCCTTTGCTAGAAAAAATAAACAAATGCATGTTTGCATGTGATTTGCAAGAAAGCCATGAATGCAAGGAAAGAAGATTTGGATGATGTATTGAAACTTGTTTCATTCTTCAAAGACATGAAGGCAATAAATGATGAGTTTTTCTATGACATCCAAGTGGACAAGGACAAGTCAATTAAAAACATTTTTTGGTCCAATGCAAGCTGCCGAGGAGCCTATCAAGACTTCGGCGATTGCGTAACATTCGACATGACTTACAAGACCAACATATTTCATATGCCCCTGGGAGTGTTTGTTGGAAGAAACCATCACTTGCAGTCAACGATATTTGCTGTTGCCCTGATAAGAGACGAAGATGCAAAGTCATTCAAGTGGCTGTTCGATACATTTCTACGATGCATGAACAACAAGCACCAAACTTGCATTCTAACAGGTGAGTTCAAAAAAAACTCTTCAAGTTTCATCATCTTTTCAGTCTATGGGTGTGTGTTGGGTACATTGGTTTTGTCTGAAAATAATGTAAAGAATGCAGTTCAACCACTATTAGCGCAGAAGTCCAACTAGCAGTACAAAGAAAGCAAAATTATCTGTCACATGTTTAGAAAAAAATTAGTTATGAATGTGAAGTTCAAATACATGAATCATAGAAGTTCAAGGACAAATCTGTAAGATAAATATATGTAGCATGTTCAGAAAAATATAGTTATTTATGTGAAGTTCAAGCACTGCCACCACAGAAGTTCAACAACAATGCTTTAAGAAATTTTTTGATTGTGACACTACTAGTTTGTCCTACTACTAACTGTGAAGTTCAAGCACTGATACCACAGAAGTTCAGCAACACTTCTGTAAAGAAAAAAATACATGTGACATTCTTAGATACCATACTGCCAAGATGTGTAGTTCAAGTACTTGTACAACATAAGTTCACCATCAGTACAAAAAAATAATCAAGTTTCATTTTTTTAATTCATGCAGACCAATGCCCATCGATGGCGAAACCTATACCACAATCATTTCCAAACACCGTCCACAAGCTATGCCGTTGGCACATCATGAAGAAGTACAGGGAATAACTCGTGTTGCTGTACAAAAAGTATAAAACATTCAAAGAGGAGTTCACAGCTATTTTAAACTGGCCGCTGATGCCAACGGAGTTTGAAGATGCCTGGGCTAAACTAGTGCACAACTACAACCTGGAGAACGACCAGATGATGGTGCAGCTCTGGAGTGATAGGAAGATGTGGATTTCAGCATATTACAAGAACATTTTCTGTGCTAGAATGACTTCCACACAATGAAGCGAGAGCATGAACCACGTGCTAAAGAAAGGGTTTGTCAAGGGGACCCAGAACCTACACAAGTTTGCTAGGCTTGTCAATGCTTGCATACAAACTCGGATGCAGAAGGAGAACGAGCAAACAATGACCAGCATGGTATGATGACAAGTACAAAATGTTGGAAATATGCCCTAGAGGCAATAATAAATTAGTTATTATTACTATATTTCCTTGTTCATGATAATCGTTTATTATCCTTGCTAGAATTGTATTGATAGGAAACTCAGATATATGTGTGGATACATAGACAGCACCATGTCCCTAGTAAGCCTCTAGTTGACTAGCTTGTTGATCAATAGATGGTTACGGTTTCCTGACCATGGACATTGGATGTCGTTGATAACAGCATCACATCATTAGGAGAATGATGTGATGGACAAGGCCCAATCCTAAGCCTAGCACAAGATCGTGTTGTTCGTATGCTAAAGCTTTTCTAATGTCAAGTATCATTTCCTTAGACCATGAGATTGTGCAACTCCCGGATGCCGTAGGAATGCTTTGGGTGTACCAAACATCACAACATAACTGGGTGGCTATAAAGGTGCACTACGGGTATCTCCGAAAGTGTCTATTGGGTTAGCACGAATCGAGACTGGGATTTGTCACTCCGTGTAACGGAGAGGTATCTCTGGGCCCACTCGATAGGACATCATCATAATGTGCACAATGTGACCAAGGAGTTGATCACCGGATGATGTGTTACAGAACGAGTAAAGAGACTTGCCGGTAACGAGATTGAACAAGGTATCGGAATACCGACGATCGAATCTCGGGCAAGTACTATACCGGTAGACAAAGGGAATTGTATATGGGATTGATTGAATCCTTGACATCGTGGTTCATCCGATGAGATCATCGTGGAACATGTGGGAGCCAACATGGGTATCCAGATCCCGCTATTGGTTATTGACCAGAGAGATGTCTCGGTCATGTCTGCATGATTCCCGAGCCCGTAGGGTCTACACACTTAAGGTTCGATGACGCTAGGGTTATAGGGAAAGTATGTACGCGGTTACCGAATGTTGTTCGGAGTCCCGGATGAGATACCGGACGTCACGAGGAGTTCCGGAATGGTCCAGAGGTAAAAATTAATATATAGGAAGTGAGGATTTGGCCACCGGAAGTGTTCCGGGCATCACCGGTAATGTACCGGGACCACCGGGAGGGGCCACCAGCCCCGGAGGCCTATGTGGGCCAATAGTGGGAAGGAACCAGCCCCTAGGTGGGCTGGGGCTCCTCCCACCAAGGCCGAAGGCGCCTCCAAGAGGGGAGGGGGCAAACCCTAGGGCCCACTCTGTGACTCTGGTGCGCCCCCTCTCCCTCTCCCCTTTGGCCGCCACCCTAGATGGCATCTAGGGCTGCTGCCCCCCTAGGGAGGGAACCCTAGAAGTGGGCGCAGCCCCTCCCCTCCCCCTATATATACTTGAGGTATTGGGGGCTGCCCAACACATGATTTGATCTCCCTCTTGGTGCAGCCCTACCTCTCTCCCTCCTCGTCTCTCGTAGTGCTTGGTGAAGCCCTGCTGGAGTCCCGCGCTCCTCCACCAACACCACGCCATCGTGCTGCTGCTGGACGGAGTCTTACCCAACCTCTCCTTCTCCCCTTGCTGGATCAAGGCGTGGGAGACATCACCGGGCTGCATGTGTGTTGAATGTGGAGGCGCCGTTTTTCGGCGCTTAGATCAGAATCGACCGTGATCTGAATCGCCACGAGTACGACTACCTCATTCGCGTTCTTGCAACGCTTCCGCTTAGCAATCTACAAGGGTATGTAGATGCACTCCCCTTCCCTTTGTTGCTAGATTACTCCATAGATTGATCTTGGTGATGCATAGAAAATTTTGAATTTCTGCTACGATCCCCAATAGTGGCATCATGAGCTAGGTCTATGCGTAGATTCTATGCACGAGTAGAACACAAGTTGTTGTGGGTGTCGATTTTGTCAATTTACTTGCCGTTACTAGTCTTATCTTGATTCGGTGGCATCGTGGGATGAAGCGGCCCGGACCGACCTTACACGTACTCTTACGTGAGACAGGTTCCACCGACTGACATGCACTAGTTGCATAAGGTGGCTAGCAGGTCACCCTGTGCAAAACCGAACCGAAAACCAAAAACCGAACCGAAAAAACTAAACCGAACCGAAAATTCAGTTTTTTCAGGTTTTGGTTATGGTTTCAGTTTACAAAATCAAAAACCATACTCAATTCGGTTTTTTCGGTTTGAAACCGAAAAAATTCGGTTAAACCAAACTAAACCGAAAGCCCAGCAACATAAAAAAATTACAAGCCCAGTCGGCCAGCCAAACTGGGCCTTCTCATTTATTCCTTCAACCTAGCCCAATTGCCCTAGGGCAACTCACAAGCGACACCCCCAGTCCCTGATGCAGAGGAGAGAGACCGAGAGAGGCCAGCCGCGCAGAGCAGAATATGGGTGGCGGCGGCGGCGCCCTAGCTTAGCTGGGTCATACTCCGGTGCATCCATCCGCCCCCTCCGCGGCTCCACCCCCAGCAGGCGAAGCTCCGTGCCTCCGTCCATCTCCGCCTTCCGTCCTCCATCGCGCACACCGACGATGCTGACCTCCGCCATCCGTCCTCCGCATCGCCGCTGACCTCCGGCTCCGCCCTCTTTCCTCCACGTTGTTGAGTCGCAGACTCGCTGACCTCCACGGCTCCGTCCTCCGTCGTGCTCACCGACGCACGCTTCCATGGAGCAACACGAGCCGTGGACGCCATCATGGTAAGCCCATTCTTTGACCTTTAGTTCAATCTGGTTGGATACTTGTTCAGTAGCATAGCATCTCCCTGATCTCATGATACATACATTAGTTGGTTCAGTTTGGTTGCAGACTTGCAGTAGTAGTGGCTGAGAAAAAAAAGCATTTGCTAGTTCGGCTGCGGTAGTAACTAGTAGTGGGCTAGTGGCTGAGAAAAACAAGCACGTCCGTTCAGTTGCAGTAGTGTGTGTTTGCTACTGAACAATTATTTCATTACTTTCCACTGTTGGTTCTGTTGTTAGTACTAATCTGAATGGGAACTACCTAACTTATTTCTTCAGGTGTCCGATAGTGTCAATCTTGGTGCTGGTTATGCTGCTAGTCATGGTTCCTTACCTGAAACACAACCTGATGTTACCCCTGACAGTGTTAGCAAGAAAAGGAACAAGAGGTCAAAGGCATGGGCACACTTCACAATTCAGAACGATGATCCAGATCATGCAAACTGCAACTATTGTAGTGCTATATTAGGCTGCAAATCCACATCGGCAGGTACTACTTCTTTAGTAAACCATTTGAAGATTTGCAAAAAGAATCCTGCCCACATCGGTAGCAATCAGACCAAGCTTACCTACCAAGTTTGCGCTGATGGCAATTCTGTGGTTCCTTGGCAATACAATGAGAAAGAAGTTAGAGAAGCATTTGCTCGCATGATAGTGATAGATGAGCTTCCGTTCATATTTGCAGAGAAAGAAGGATTTAGGTTCTTCATGTCTAAAGCTTGCCCTAGGTTCAATGTGCCATCTAGGACCACTATGTATAGAGATATCATTGCTCTTTATGAAACTGAGAAAGCTATGCTTAGAAAGTATTTCATCGATTCACGTCAAACTGTTTGCCTCACCACTAATACATGGACATCAAAAAGACAGCAAAGCTACATGGTTCTTACTGCACATTTCATCGATTCTTCGTGGAACCTTAGGAAAAAAATTATTAGCTTTGTCTTGGTAGATGGACACAAAGGAGGCGATATTGGGAAATCATTAGAAAAATTACTGATTGAGTGGGGCATTGAACGAGTGTGCACTATTACAGTAGATAATGCGAGTTCTAATGACACCTACTTAGCCTACATGAAGAGATCTTTGACTAATAGGGGCTGCACACATGCAAGAAGTCAATATCTTCACATGAGGTGTGTGGCTCACATTGTTAATCTTGTGGTTCAAGATGGGCTAAAGATAATGTGCCATCGTGTAAACAGAATTCGCCATGCTATCAAGTTTGTTAGAGCCTCCCCAACTAGACTGGATGTATTTAAGAAGTGTGTGCAGCTAAGCAAGGTAGCGAGCAAAGGTTTGATTAATATTGATGTGGCTACTAGATGGAACTCTACATTTGTAATGCTAGACAATGTTGAGAAATTTGAGAGGGCATTTGAGCAATATGCACTTCATGATCCCAACTACAAGACCAAGTTAGAAAAAACTGGTCCAGAACCTAAGCCCGATGCTCTTGACCAACGGGGTCCTCCAACTCAAACTGATTGGGTATATGTTTGTGAGTTCAAACAATTCCTCCAACACTTCTATGACCTCATGAATAAGGTTTCTGGCACCAAGTATGTTACAGCCAACACCTTCTTGGAAGAGATTGCTGATGTTAACTTTTTGTTGGGTGAATGGAGTGATCATGTGATCTGTGGTGATGATGAAATATTTAAATGCATGGCTCTCAAGATGAAAGCGAAGTATGAGAAGTATTGGGGTGATCCTGAAAAGATGAACAAATATATATTCATTGCCGCCATCCTTGATCCTAGGTATGTGGTTGACTGGCTGTTGGTCTTTTGTCAACTATATGTATGTTGTTCTTAATGTCTTTCTAACTTGCCTTGTCTTGTCTTAATTATTTATGCAAGGACCAAGGAATCTCATTTCTTTAAGGATATGATTGAAGACACCTATGGTTGTATAATAGGTAACAGAATCTTGACTTCTTCACACAACGAATTTGTCTCTCTTTTTGGAGAATACAAAGAATTGTATGGAACTAGTTCTACTAGTGAATTAGCATCACAAGCTCGTGCTAGTGAAAATGCTTCTGAAAATTCTCTTATGAGGTCATGCTACAACAAGAAGAGAATGAGATCTTGTGGAAAGGGTAGCACTAGCTCAAATATGAGAACTGAATTAAACAAGTACCTAGCTGAGGATACCGAAGAGTTGACTGCAGAATTTGACTTTCTTGAGTGGTGGAAGTTGAATGTTGCTCGCTTTCCAGTCCTGTCAAAAATGGCTCGTGATATACTAGCAATCCCCATCTCAACGGTTGCTTCTGAATCAGCTTTTATCACTAGTGGCCGTATTCTTGATGACTTCAGAAGCTCTTTGACACCAGCGACACTCCAAGCGTCGATATGTATGCAAGAATGGTTGCGTAGTAAGCCTATCAATGTTGTACTCGATCTTGCTGAGTTGACCAAACTGGAGGAAGGTACTTAAATGGGTGTCATTTCAGTTATTTCAATGACCATGCAAAATTTATGTTATTTACTCGATCATGCAATATTTCTGTTACTTTTTGTAGGTGTGGGAGCCCTTCGATTGGACGATAATGGTGTAATATCGATTGATTGATCTTCATGTGTGGAACTGGAGTGGAAACTTGTGCAAGTTGCTGCCTGAAGTGATGAAGTTTGTGTGTGTCATCAGTCATGTGTTGAACCCATTTTGCGCTATGTTGAACTTTGGCTGTGTTGAACTTTCTTGTTCTAGAATTTATTGTACTTGTACTCAGGTTATGCGCCAGAATTTCATATGAACTTGTAATGGAGTTTATTATCTTCATGTTGTTGTTCCAGAATTTCTTCATGTTGTTGTACTGGACATGTACTAAGTGCTTGTACTAGATTGATTTGTGCCTTGTGTTATTGTGCAGTTCTGCTGGTGCTTGACTGCTTGTACTTGTAGTCTTGACCTTGTACTGGATTGTGCTTGTATGTACTATAAGTGCTTTGTACTGGAACATAAATTGTCTAGAATTTCTTCAAACACGTCACTAGGCTGTGCTTGTACCCCCTACTTGTATTGGACATGTACTAAATTTGTTTCTTCATGTAGCAAAACCATGTGTTGATCAGAAGTTCGCGTCAACTTTGGTTAATTTGGTTATTACCGAAACCGAACCGAAAGCAAATGGTTACAACCAAAACCGAACCGTATCTATGTATAAAACCGTATAAACTGAAGTATAAAAACCGTATAAACCGATAACCGTATAAACCGAACCGAATCAAACCGAAAAAACCGAATGCACATGCTGACTAGCGGGTGTTTGTCTCTCCCACTTTAGTCGGATCGGATTCGATGAAAAGGGTCCTTATGAAGGGTAAATAGAAATTGTCATATCACATTGTGGTTTTGGCTAGGTAAGAAACGTTCTTCCTAAGAAACCTATAGCAGCCACGTAAAATTTGCAACAACAATTAGAGGACGTCTAACTTGTTTTTGCAGGGTATGCCGTGTGATGTGATATGGCCAAAAGGATGTGATGAATGATATATGTGATGTATGAGATTGATCATGTTCTTGTAATAGGAATCACGACTTGCATGTCGATGAGTATGACAACTGGCAGGAGCCATAGGAGTTGTCTTAATTTATTTATGACATGCGTGTGAAAATAAACGTCATGTAATTACTTTACTTTATTGCTAACCGTTAGCCATAGTAGTAGAAGTAATAGTTGGCGAGACAACTTCATGAAGACACGATGATGGAGATCTGGATGATGGAGATCATGGTGTCATGCCGGTGACGATGATGATCATGGCGCCCCAAAGATGGAGATCAAAAGGAGCAAAAAAATGATATTGGCCATATCATGTCACTATTTGATTGCATGTGATGTTTATCATGTTTTACATCTTATTTGCTTAGAACGATGGTAGCTTAAATAAGATGATCCCTCGCAATAATTTCAAGAAAGTGTTCCCCCTAACTGTGCGCCGTTGCGAAGGTTCGTTGTTTCGAAGCACCACATGATGATCGGGTGTGATAGATTCTAACGTTCGAATACAATGGGTGTAAGCCAGATTTACACACGCAATAAACTTAGGTTGACTTGACAATCCTAGCATGTACAGACATGGCCTCGGAACACGGAAGACCGAAAGGTCAAACATGAGTCGTATAGAAGATACGATCAACATGAGGATGTTCACCGATGATGACTAGCCCGTCTTACGTGATGATCGGACATGGCCTAGTTGACTCGGATCATGTATCACTTAGATGACTAGAGGGATGTCTATCTGAGTGGGAGTTCATTATATAATTTGATTAGATGAACTTATTTATCATGAACAATAGTCTAAGTTGCCTTTGCAAAAAGGGTTGTAGATCAATAGCTCGCGTTGTAGCTCCCTGTTTCAATACGTTCCTAGAGAAAGATTAAGTTGAAAGATATTGTAAGCAATGATGCGGACTAGGTCCGTTGCCTGAGGAGTGTCGTCACTGCTACACAGAAGGCTTATGTCTTTGATGCATCGCTCGGTGTGCCAATCCCTCCAACGTCGTCTGTGGATGTTATGAACATCTGACAGATACGTCCTGATGACTACTTGATAGTTAAGTGCACCATACTTTACGGCTTAGAATCGGGATTCCAATGACGTTTTGAACGCCATAGAACATATGAGATGTTCCAAGAAGCTGAAATTGGGATTTCAGGCTCATGCCCGTGTTGAGAGGTATGAGACCTCTAACAAGTTCTTTGCCTACAAGATGGAGGAGAATAGCTCAACCAGTAAGCATGCGCTCAAAATGTCTGGGTGCTACAATCACTTGAATCAAGTGGGAGTTAAACTTCCAGATAAGATAGTGATTGATAGAGTTCTCTAGTCACTATCACTAAGCTACTAGATCTTCGTGATGAACTATGACATGCAAGGGATGGAGATGATCCCGGAGCTGTTCGCGGTGCTTAAGACCGCAAAAGGTAGAAATCAAGAAGGAGCATCAAGTGTTGATGGTTTAACAAGACCACTGGTTTCAAGAAGGGCAAGGGCTAGAAGGGAAACTTCATGAATGGAAAACCAGTTGCCGCTCCAGTAAAGGAACCCAAGGTTGAACCCAAACCCGAGACTAAGTGCTTCTATTGTAAAGGGAACGGTCACTGGTAGCAGTATTACCCCAAATGCATGGTAGATAAGAAGGCTGGCAACTTCAACAAAGTATATACGTGTTATTAATGTGTACCTTACTAGTACTCCTGGTAGCACCTGGGTATTGGATACCGGTTCAGTTGCTATTATTGGTGACTTGAAGCAAAAGCTACGGACTAAACGGAGACTGGCTAAGGGCGAGGTGACAATGTGTGTTGGAAGTGTTTCCAAAGTTGATGAGATCACCATCGCACGCTCCATCTGCCTTCGGGGTTAGTATTGAACCTAGATAAATGTTATTAGGTGTCTACGTTGAGCATGAATATGATTAGATCATGTTCATTGCAATACGGTTATTCATCTAAGTTAGAGAATAATGGTTATTATGTTTACATGATTAATAACTTTCATGGTCATGCGCCCTATGTGAATGGTTCATTGAATCTCGGTCGTGGTAATACACATGTTCATGCCAAAAGATGAAGAGTTAATAATGATAAGTACCACTTTCTTGTGGCACTGCCGCTTAGGTCATATTGGCGTAAGATGCATGAAAAAACTCCATGTCGATGGATGTTTGGAGTCACTTGATTTTGAATTGCTTGACACATGCGAGCCATGCCTCATGGGCAGGATGACTAAGACCCCGTTTTCAGGTACAATGAAATGGGCAAGTGACTTATTGGAAATTGTACATGCTGATGTGTGTGATCCAATAAGAATTGAGGCGTGCGGTGGACATCGCTATTTTCTCATCTTCACTGACGATTTGAGTAGATATGGGTATATTTACTTAATGAAGCACAAGTCTGAAACGTTTGAAAAGTTAAAGAAATTTCAGAGTGAAGTTAAGAACCATCATAACAAGAAGATCAAATTCCTACGGTCTGATCGATGGAGAATTTCTGAGTTATGAGTTTGGCAATCACTTAACACATTGTGAAATTGTTTCACAGTTGACACCACCTGGAACACCACAGCGTAATGGCGTGTCCGGACGTCATAATCGAACCTTATGAGATATGGTGCGATCTACGATGTCTCTTACCGATCTACCGCTATCATTGTGAGGTTATGCGTTAGAGACAGCTGCATTCACTTTAGATAGGGCACCATCTAAGTCCGTTGAGACGACGTCGTATGAACATTGGTTTGGCAAGAAACCAAAGTTGTCGTTTCTTAATATTTGGTGCTGCGATGCTTAAGTGATTGTTGGGTATACCTTCTATCTCAGATCCGAGGGCAAAGTGTTTGTCGCTAAGGACGGGTCATTTCTCAAGAAGGAGTTTCTCTCGAAACAATTGAGTGGGAGGAAGATAGAACTTGATGAGGTTGTTGAACCTCTACTTCAACCGGAAAGTGGTGCAACACAGAAAGATGTTTCTGTGGCGCCTACGTCGGTTGAAGAGGAAGTAAATAATAGTGCTCATGAAGCTTCAGATCAAGTTTCTATCGAACCTTGTAGGTCAACAAGGATATGTACTACTCCTGAGTGGTACGGTAATCCTGTCTTAGATATCATGTTGTTAGACAACAATGAACCTACGAGCTATGGAGAACCAATGGTGGGCCCGTATTCCGACAAATGGTTAGAAGCCATGAAATCCGAGATAGGTTCCATGTATCAGAACAAAGCATGGACTTTGGTGGACTTACCCGATGATCGGCAAGCCATTGAGATAAATGGATCTTTAAGCAGAAGACGGACGTGGACGGTAATGTTACCGTCTATGAAACTCGACTTGTGGCAAAGAGTCTTTTCACAAGTTCAAGGAGTTGACTACGATGAGATTTTCTCACCCGTAGCGATGTTTAAGTCCGTCGGAATCATGTTAGCATTAGTTGTATTTTTCGATTATAAAATCTGACAGATGGATGTCAAAACAAGTTTTCTTACCAGTTTTCGTAAGAAAAAGTTGTATGTGATACAATAAAAGGTTTTGTCGATCCTAAGGATGCTAAAAGGTATGCTGGCTCCGGCGATCCTTCTATGGACTAGAGCGAGCATCTCGGAGTCGGAATATATGCTTTGATGGAGTGATCAAAGCTTTTAGGTTTATACAATGTTTGCTAGAAACTTGTATTTACAAGAAAGTGAGTGGGAGCACTACAACATTTCTGATAAGTATATGTGGATGACATATTGTTGATCCGAAATAATGTAGAATTTCTGGAAAGCATAAACGTTTGTTTGAAGAGTGATTTTCAAAGGAAGATCTGGATAAAGCTGCTTACATATTGGGCATTAAGATCTATAGAGATAGATCAAAACGCCTGATGATACTTTCAAAGAACGCACACCTTGACATGATTTTGAAGGAGTTCAAAATAGATCAGTCAAAGAAGGGATTCTTACCTGAGTTGTAAGGTGTGAAGTTGAGTAAGACTCAAAGCTTGACCACGGCAGAAGAAAGAGGAAGGGCGAAGGTCGTCCACTATGCTTTTGTCATAGGCTCTATACGGTATGCCATGCTGAGTACCGCACCTGAGTTGTGCCTTGCCACATGTTTGGCAAGAGGGTACAAAGGTGATCCAGGAGTGGATAACCGGACAGTGGTCAAAATTATCCTTAGAAGAATACGGAAATATTTCTTGGTTATGGAGGTGATAAAGAGTTCGACGTTAAGAGTTACGTCGATGCAAGCTTTAACACCTATCCGGATGACTATGAGTAGAAAACCGGATATGTATAATGGAGCAACCATTTGGAATAGCTCCAAGTGGAACGTGGTAGCATCATCTACGATATGACATAAAGTTTTGCGAAGTACATGCGGATCTGATTGTTGCAGACCCGTTGACTATAACATCTCTCACAAGCATAACATGATCAAACCCAGACCTCATTGAGTGTTAATCACATGGTAATGTGAACTAGATTATTGACTCTAGTAAACTCTTGGGTGTTAGTCACATGGCGATGTGACCTTGAGTGTTAATCACATAGCGATGTGAACTGGATTATTGACTCTAGTGCAAGTGGGAGACTGTTGGAAATATGCCCTAGAGGCAATAATAAATTAGTTATTATTATTATTATTATTATATTTCCTTGTTCATGATAATCGTTTATTATCCATTCTAGAATTGTATTGATAGGAAACTCAGATATATGTGTGGATACATAGACAACACCATGTCCCTAGTAAGCCTCTAGTTGACTAGCTCATTGATCAATAGATGGTTACGGTTTCCTGACCATGGACATTGGATGTCGTTGATAATGGGATCACATCATTAGGAGAATGATGTGATGGACAAGACCCAATCCTAAGCCTAGCACAAGATTGTGTAGTTCGTATGCTAAAGCTTTTCTAATGTCAAGTATCATTTTCTTAGACCATGAGATTATGCAACTCCCGGATGCCGTAGGAATGCTTTGGGTGTACCAAACGTCACAACGTAACTGGGTGGCTATAAAGGTGAACTACGGGTATCTCCGAAAGTGTCTGTTGGGTTAGCATGAATCGAGACTGGGATTTGTCACTCCGTGTAACGGAGAGGTATCTCTGGGCCCACTCGGTAGGACATCATCATAATGTGCACAATGTGACCAAGGAGTTGATCATGGGATGATGTGTTACGGAACGAGTAAAGAGACTTGCTGGTAATGAGATTGAACAAGGTATCGGGATACCGACAATCAAATCTCGGGCAAGTACTATACCGGTAGACAAAGGGAATTGTATACGGGATTGATTGGATCCTTGACATCATGGTTCATCCGATGAGATCATCATGGAACATGTGGGAGCCAACATGGTTATCCAGATCCCGTTGTTGGTTATTGACCAGAGAGATGTCTCGGTCATGTCTGCATGATTCCCGAGCCCGTAGGGTCTACACACTTGGTTCGATGACGCTAGGGTTATAGGGAAAGTATGTACGCGGTTACCGAATGTTGTTCGCGGACTCCCGGATGAGATCCCGGACGTCACGAGGAGTTCCGGAATGGTCCGGAGGTAAAAATTGATATATAGGAAGTGAGGATTTGGCCACCGGAAGTGTTCCGGGCATCACCGGTAATGTACCGGGACCACGGGAAGGGTCCGGGGGTCCACCGGGAGGGGCCGCCAGCCCCGGAGGCCTACGTGGGCCAACAGTGGAAAGGGACCAGCCCCTAGGTGGGTTGGGGCTCCTCCCACCAAGGCCCAAGGCACCTCCAAGAGGGGAGGAGGCAAACCCTAGGGCAGATGGGCCCTAGGGCCCACTCTGGTGCGCCCCCATCTCCCTCTCCCCTTTAGCCGCCACCCTAGATGGCATCTAGGGCTGCTGCCCCCCTAGGGAGGGAACCCTAGAAGGGGGCGCAGCCCCTCCCCTCCCCTATATATACTTGAGGTATTGGGGGCTGCCCAACACATGATTTGATCTCCCTCTTGGCGCAGCCCTACCTCTCTCCCTCCTCGTCTCTCGTAGTGCTTGGCGAAGCTCTGCTAGAGTCCCGCGCTCCTCCACCATCACCACGCCGTCGTGCTGCTGCTGGACGGAGTCTTCCCCAACCTCTCCTTCTCCCCTTGCTGGATCAAGGCGTGGGAGACGTCACCAGGCTGCATGTGTGTTGAACGCGGAGGCACCGTTGTTCGGCGCTTAGATAGGAATCGACCGCGATCTGAATTGCCACGATTATGACTACCTCATCCGTGTTCTTGCAACGCTTCCGCTTAGCGATCTACAAGGGTATGTAGATGCACTCCCCTTTCCTTCGTTGCTAGATTACTCCATAGATTGATCTTGGTGATGCATAGAAAATTTTGAATTTCTGCTATGATCCCCAACACAAAACACCCCCATCATGTTCTGTTTTACCTTCAACATGTGCACTTTGAATTTAAAAAAATGAAACCCATGACTCTGCTTCGACTAATATCTCACTTTTTGACATGTGCAGACCAATCCTGTGACAAAAACAACTTACGGCTACGAGGAAGACATGTCTATCAAGTACACGAGAGCCGTGTACACCGAGATGAGGAATAGGATGATAAAGACCATGCTATTTCGCGCAAAGCGTACAGCAGAGTCCACTAAGTACCTTGTGTACTACCATAACAAGCCTGGCGATGATGATGAAGAAAGATTTTCCTGGTCAAAGCATGAATTCCAGGTTGTAGCTCACCCAGAGAATGAAATATACAAGTGTGAATGCAAGCTCTGGACACACACAGGTGAGCGAAAAAACAAGCTCATTAAATAGCTAGACTAGTAGTATCATATCAAAATTTATGAAACTCATTGCTGGCTCACTAACTATGTATTCTGCATTCATTACAAAATGCAGGCCTGTTCTGCCTGCACATCATGAACATACTGGACTACCTCAAGCCTGACAAATTTCCAAACAAGTATATCCTCAAACGGTACACAAAGACTGCAAGATCACAACCAACCATTGATACAAGGGACTACAACACAACCGCATCGGATGGCAGCTCAAGGCTATCGAAGCAAGACATCTTGCTGTAGCTGAATTTGATGGTTAGCAAGAAAGCGATGAGATGTGACCAGCAATATGACAGAGCCTACTATGTTCTCAAGAGGCTTGTGGAATAGCTTGATGCAATACATTCAGCAAATCAAGCGGATGCTGATGAAAGGATGGCCGAAGAGGACGCTAAAATTGAAGATGACCTTCATTATTGTGCAGCTGAAATGCTCAACGCCGCTGCTGAAGCCAACCAATGCAAGCAGGGTGATGGCCAATCAATGGAGCAGCGACAACAAGAGATGATGAAATTGCCGTTGTATTCTGAAACAAAGGGTAGGAAGAAAATTACTGCAGCAAAGAAAAGTGACAAGAGAGCTCAAATAAAGGCACCACATGCAGGAAGAGTCGTCGTGCACGGTGAGAACGGAGTGCCACTTGGACACAGGAAATGCAGTGTGTGCAACCAGGTTGCGGGACACAACAAGCTGACCTGTCCAACACTCTTGGAAAGAAACAATGCTGAGGAGGTCAAGCAACCCAAATCTCAAAAACAGCAGCCCAAACTTATGAAACAAAAGAAGGGACCACACCCAAAGAAAGCAAGTAGCAGACTTTGTAGCATATGCAAGGAGTATGAACCACATAATGCAAGAACATGCCCGAAGCGCACAGATACTGAAAAGACAAGCAAAATGCCAGAGAAGAAACAGAAAGTAAGACCTAGAGCCAACAACAAGAAAGTGGTGGAAGATGAAGAGGAAGACGAAGATGAAGACACCGTCGAAGAAGAGGAAGACGAAGAGGAAGAGGAAGTGGAATGCGACGATGAAGAGGAAGACGACGATGAAGAGGAAGAGGACGATGAAGAGGAAGAGATACATGTCAAGCAAAAACCTCTACCACCAAAGCCTAGGAGGAGCGCAAGGCTCATGAACAGTTAGAATAGGTCAATTAACACAAATGCAAACTTATGTCATGTCAATGTGCAGAACATTATGTCATCCCCTGGTAATATACACTGTGAAGTTCAAGTAATATTACTGCAGAAGTCCTGGTATGTTATGGCAGGAAGTGATGTGCTGATGTTGTATTGCATGAAAGTGCAAGCAGTAATAAAAATTGAAAAACATACACTGTGAAGTTCAAGTAATATTACTGCAGAAGTCCTGGTATGTTATGAGAGGAAGTGATATGCTGGTGTTGTATTGCATGAAAGTGCAAGCAGTAATAAAAATTGAAAAACATACACTGTGAAGTTCAAGTAATATTACTGCAGAAGTCCTGGTATGTTATGAGAGGAAGTGATGTGCTGGTGTTGTATTGCATGAAAGTGCAAGCAAGAACAAACATGAAAAACATACATTGTGAAGTTCAAGTAATATTACTGCAAAAGTCCTGGTATGTTATGGCAGGAGGTGCTCGTGTTGTATTCCATAAAAGAGCAACCAGCAAATGACCATACAGTTTTGAAGTGCATGTCAGCTTATAGAAGAAGTTCTGGTATGTAAAATCGATGTAGGAAAAGAATATGCTTAAAAAAATAAAGTTTCGCCGCATAAACTAAGGTTAGCAAGCTTAAGACAACGCGTTCAAATGTGAAGTTCTGCTTGGATACGTGTAGAAGTTCATGTGCAATGCCGACAAAGATAAAGAAACGTCAACAATATTTTTGCACAAAGTTACATATGAAATACATTCGCACTTGAAAAAACACACAAAAAACAAAATATAGATTCTACGCAAAAGCATACATATTGGTTGGGTTGAAAATTACCAATACATTACACAGCACAGAATATCCTCTCTATCTGAAACCAGTAGCCCAACCACATCTCAAAGCAGAAGTTCAAGTCTATGATCATATGTTGGGGCCCCAAAAATAAACAACAAAAAAATCAAGCAGTTCAACCAAAACCGAGGCAGGAGTTCAGGTACATCTGTTGGGGCAAAAACATTCAACACATGGATAATAAAAAACGACTCGATACATTGAAATACACAAAGCCAAATCATTATTCACACCAAATACATTTGTCCATAATATCATAAGTAATAGTGCTGCACCCATAGATACACAAATCACTAAAAAACATTCTTACAACCAAATCTTTACGAAATTGTTCCAATCATTATCAAACCTAAAAATCTGTACGAAATCAAATCTACAATGAAACTAATGCTTCAAATTCATGGGCCAAAGGACTGGATCTCTTTAGGGAGCTCTGAACATATGACTTCATTCTTCTCGCTAAAAATCAGAGTGTGCATGAACTCATCCTTCCAGTCATCTGCAGCAGCCTGCAAACAAAGAAAGGTGAAAACGATGGTTTAGTAACGGATATCTAAAACTACAGCAGGAGCGTCTCAGCAAAAACACACAAGAAAAATCAAAGGATGATGAGACAAGTGAAGGAAATATGCCCTAGAGGCAATAATAAAGTTATTATTTATTTCCTTATTTCATGATAAATGTTTATTATTCATGCTATAATTGTATTAACCGGAAACATAATACATGTGTGAATACATAGACAAACAGAGTGTCACTAGTATGCCTCTACTTGACTAGCTCGTTAATCAAAGATGATTATGTTTCCTAACCATGGACAGAGAGTTGTTATTTCATTAACGGGATCACATCATTAGGTGAATGATCTGATTGACATGACCCATTCCATTAGCTTAGCACCCGATCGTTTAGTATGTTGCTATTGCTTTCTTCATGACTTATACATGTTTCTATGACTATGAGATTATGCAACTCCCGTTTGCCGGAGGAACACTTTGTGTGCTACCAAACGTCACAACGTAACTGGGTGATTATAAAGGTGCTCTACAGGTGTCTCCAAAGGTACATGTTGGGTTGGCGTATTTCGAGATTAGGATTTGTCACTCCGATCGTCGAAGAGGTATCTCTGGGCCCTCTCGGTAATGCACATCACTTAAGCCTTGCAAGCATTGCACCTAATGAGTTAGTTGCGATATGATGTATTACGCAACGAGTAAAGAGACTTGCCGGTAATGAGATTGAACTAGGTATTGAGATACCGACGATCGAATCTCGGACAAGTAACATACTGATGACAAAGGGAACAACATATGTAGTTATGCGGTCTAACCGATAAAGATCTTCGTACAATATGTAGGAGCCAATATGGGCATCCAGGTCCCGCTATTGGTTATTGACCGGAGACGTGTCTCGGTCATGTCTACATTGTTCTCGAACCCGTAGGGTCCGCACGCTTAAGCTTTCGATGACAGTTATATTATGAGTTTATGAGTTTTGATGTACCGAAGGAGTTCGGAGTCCCGGATGAGATCGGGGACATGACGAGGAGTCTCGAAATGGTCAAGACGTAAAGATCGATATATTGGACGACTATATTCGGACATCGGAAAGGTTCCGAGTGGTTCGGGTATTTTTCGGAGTACCGGGGAGTTACGGGAATACGGGAGAAGAAGTATGTGGGCCTTATTGGGCTTTAGGTGAGAGGGAGAGGCAGGCGCCGCGCCCCCAAGGCCTAGTCCGAATTGGACTAGGGGGAGGGGCTGCGCCCCCTCCTTCCTTCTCTTCCCTCTTCCCCTTCCTTGTCTCCTACTCCTAATACTTGGAAGGACTCCTAGTTGGACTAGGAAAGAGGGGATCCTACTCCCGGTGGGAGTAGGACTCCCCTAGGGCGCGCCATAGAGAGGGCCGGCCCTCCCCTCCTCCACTCCTTTATATACGGGGGCAGGGGGCACCCCATAGACACACAAGTTGATCTTCGTGATCGTTCCATAGCCGTGTGCGGTGCCCCCCTCCACGATATTACACCTCGATCATATTGTAGCGGTGCTTAGGCGAAGCCCTGCGATGGTTAAACATCAAGATCGTCACCACGCCGTCGTGCTGACGAAACTCCCCCCGAAGCTTTGCTGGATCGGAGCCTGGGGTGCGTCATCGAGCTATACGTGTGTCAAGAACTCGGAGGTGCCGGAGTAACGGTGCTTGGATCGGTTGGACCGGGAAGACGTACGACTACTTCCTCTATGTTGCGTCAACGCTTCCGCTTCGGTCTACGAGGGTACGTAGACAACACTCTACCCTCTCGTTGCTATGCATCACCATGATCTTGCATGTGCGTAGGATTTTTTTTGAAATTACTACGTTCCCCGACAGTGGCATCCGAGCCTAGCCTTTATGGTTTGATGTTATATGCACGAGTAGAACACAAGTGAGTTGTGGGCGATATAAGTCATACTGCCTACCAGCATGTCATACTTTGGTTCGGCGGTATTGTTGGATGAAGCGGCCCGGACCGACATTACGCGTACGCTTACGCGAGACTGGTTCTACCGCCGTGCTTTGCACACAGGTGGCTGGTGGGTGTCAGTATCTCCAACTTTAGTTGAACCGAGTGTGGCTATGCCCGATCCTTGCGAAGGTTAAAACGGCATCAACTTGACAAACTATCGTTGTGGTTTTGATGGGTAGGTAAGATTGGTTCTTGCTTAAGCCCGTAGCAGCCACGTAAAACTTGCAATAACAAAGTAGAGGACGTCTAACTTGTTTTTGCAGGGCATGTTGTGATGTGATATGGTCAAGACATGATGCTAAATTTTATTGTATGAGATGATCATGTTTTGTAACCGAGTTATCGGCAACTGGCAGGAGCCATATGGTTGTCGCTTTATTGTATGCAATGCAATCGCGTTGTAATGCTTTACTTTATCACTAAGCGGTAGCGATAGTCGTGGAAGCATAAGATGATCTCTCACTAAATTATCAAGAAGTGTTCTCCCTGAGTATGCACCGTTGCCAAAGTTCGTCGTGCCCAGATACCACGTGATGATCGGGTGTGATAAGCTCTACGTCCATCTACAACGGGTGCAAGCCAGTTTTGCACACGCAGAATACTCAGGTTAAACTTGACGAGCCTAGCATATGCAGATATGGCCTCGGAACACAGAGACCGAAAGGTCGAGCGTGAATCATATAGTAGATATGATCAACATAATGATGTTCACCATTGAAAACTAATCCATTTCACGTGATGATCGGACATGGTTTAGTTGATTTGGATCACGTGATCACTTAGAGGATTAGAGGGATGTCTGTCTAAGTGGGAGTTCTTAAGTAATATGATTAATTGAACTTAAATTTATCATGAACTTAGTCCTGGTAGTATTTTGCAAATCATGTTGTAGATCAATAGCTCGCGTTGTTGCTTCCCTATGTTTGTTTTGATATGTTCCTAGAGAAAAACTATGTTGAAAGATGTTAGTAGCAATGATGCGGATTGGATCCGTGATATGAGCTTTATCCTCATTGCTGCACAGAAAAATTATGTCCTTGATGCAGCGCTAGGTGACAGACCTATTGCAGGAGCAGATGCAGACGTTATGAACGTTTGGCTAGCTCAATATGATGACTACTTGATAGTTTAGTGCACCATACTTAACGGCTTAGAATCGGGACTTCAAAGACGTTTTGAACGTCATGGACCATATGAGATGTTCCAGGAGTTGAAGTTAATATTTCATGCAAATACCCGAGTTCAGAGATATGAAGTCTCCAACAAGTTCTATAGCTACAAGATGGAGGAGAATCGCTCAAGCAGTGAGCATGTACTCAGATTGTCTGGGTACTACAATCGCTTGAATCAAGTGGGAGTTAATCTTCCAGATAAGATAGTCATTGACAGAATTCTCTAGTCACCATCACCAAGTTAGTAGAACTTCGTGATGAACTATAGTATGCAAGGGATGACGAAAAGGAATCCCGAGCTTTTCATGATGATGAAATCAATGAAGGAAGAAATCAAGAAAGAGCATCAAGTGTTGATGGTTGACAAGATCACTAGTTTCAAGAAAAGGGCAAAGGGAAAAAGGGGAACTTCAAGAAGAACAGCAAGCAAGTTGCTGCTCAAGTGAAGAAACCCAAGTCTGGTCCTAAGCCTAAGACTAAGTGCTTCTACTGCAAAGGGACTGGTCACTGGAAGCGGAACTACCCCAAGTGATTGGCGGATAAGAAGGATGGCAAAGTAAACATAAGTATATTTGATATTCATGTTATTGATGTGTACTTTACTAGTGTTTATAGCAACCCCTCAGTATTTGATACTAGTTCAGTTGCTAAGATTAGTAACTCGAAACGGGAGTTGCAGAATGAACAGAGACTAGTTAAGGGTGAAGTGACGATGTGTGTTGGAAGTGGTTCCAAGATTGATATGATCATCATCGCACACTCCCTATACTTTCGAGATTAGTATTGAACTTAAATAAGTGTTATTTGGTGTTTGCGTTGAGCATAAATTTGATTTGATCATGTTTATTGCAATATGGTTATTCATTTAAGTAAGAGAATAAATTGTTGTTCTGTTTATATGAATAAAACCTTATATGGTTACACACCCAATGAAAATGGTTCGTTGGATCTCGATCATAGTGATACACATATTCATGATATTGAAGCCAAAAGATGCAAAGTTAATAATGATAGTGCAACTTGTTTGTGGCACTGCCGTTTAGGTCATATTGGTGTAAAGCGCATGAAGAAACTCCATGCTGATGGGATTTTGGAATCACTTGATTATGAATCACTTGATGCTTGCGAACCATGTCTCTTGGGCAAGATGACTAAAACGCCATTCTCCGGAACAATGGAGAAAGCAACAGATTTGTTGGAAATCATACATACTGATGTATGTGGTCCGATGAATATCAAGGCTTGCAGCGGGTATCATTATTTTCTGACCTTCACAGATGATTTGAGCAGATATGGGTATATCTACTTGATGAAACATAAGTCTGAAACATTTGAAAAGTTCAAAGAATTTCAGAGTGAAGTGGAAAAACATCGTGACAAGAAAATAAGGTTTCTACGATCTGATCACGGAGAGAAATATTTGAGTTACGAGTTTTGTCTTCAATTAAAACAATGTGGAATAGTTTCACAAATTCGTGCCACCTGGAACACCACAGCATAATGGTGTGTCCGGACGTCATAGCAGTACTTTATTAGATATAGTGCAAATCTATGATGTTTCTTACCGATTTACCACTATCGTTTTTGAGGTTATGCATTAAAGACAGCTGCATTCACGTTCAAAAGGGGCACCATCTATGTCCGTTGAGACGACACAATCTGAACTGTGGTTTGGCAAGAAACCAAAGTTGTCGTTTCTTATAGTTTGGGGTTGTGATGCTTATATGAAAAAGTTTCATCCTGATAAGCTCAAACCCAAATCGGAGAAATATGTCTTCATAGGATACCCAAAGGAGACTATTGGGTACACCTTCTATCACAGATCCGAAGGCAAGACATTCGTTGCTGAGAATGGATACTTTCTAGAGAAGGAGTTTCTCTCGAAAGAAGTGAGTGGGAGGAAAGTAGAAAACTTGATAAGGTAATTGTACCATCTCCCTTATTGGAAAGTAGTTCATCACAGAAATCTGTTCTTGTGACTACTACACCAATTAGTGAGGAAGCTAATGACGATGATCATGTAACTTCAGATCAAGTTACTACCGAATCTCGTAGGTAAACCAGAGTGAGATCCACACCAGAGTGGTACGGTAATCTTGTTCTGGAAGTTATGTTACTAGACCATGACGAACCTACGAACTATGAGGAAGCGATGATGAGCCCAGATTCCGCAAAATGGCCTAAGGCCATGAAATCTGAGATGGGATCCTTGTATGAGAACAAAGTATAGACTTTGGTTGACTTGCCCAATGATCGGCAAGCCATAGAAAATAAATGGATCTTCAAGAGGAAGACGGACGCTGATAGTAGTGTTACTATCTACAAAGCTAGAATTGTCGCAAAAGGTTTTCGACAAGTTCAAGCTGTTGACTACGATGAGAGTTTCTCACTCGTATCTATGCTTAAATCTGTCTGAATCATGTTACCAATTGCCGCATTTTATGAAATCTGGCAAATGGATAACAAAACTACAATCCTTAATGGATTTCTTAAAGGAGAGTTGTATATGATACAACCAGAAGGTTTTGTCAATCCTAATGGTGCTAACAAAATATGCAAGCTCCAGCGATTCATCTATGGACTGGTGCAAGCATCTCGGAGTTGGAATACACGCTTTGATAAGTTGATCAAAGCATATAGTTTTAAACAGACTTGCGGTGAAGCCTGTATTTACAAGAAAGTGAGTGGGAGCACTACAACATTTCTGATAAGTATATGTGAATGACATATTGTTGATCAGAAATAATGTAGAATTATTCTGCAAAGCATAAAGGAGTATTTGAAAGGAGTTTTTCAAAGAAAGACCTCGGTGATGCTACTTAGATATTGAGCATCAAGATCTATAGAGATAGATCAAAATGCTTGATAAGTTTTTCAATGAGTACATACCTTGACAAGATTTTGAAGTAGTTCAAAATGGAGCAGTCAAAGAAAGAGTTCTTGCCTGTGTTACAAGGTGTGAAATTGAGAAAGACTCAAAACACGACCACGACAGAAGATAGAAAGAGAATGAAAGTCATTCCCTATGCCTTGGCCATAGGTTCTATAAAGTATGCCATGCTGTGTACCAGATCTATTGTATACCCTACACTGATTTTGGCAAGGGAGTACAATAGTGCTCTAGGAGTAGATCACTGGACAGCGGTCAAAATTATCCTTAGTGGAATAAGGATATGTTTCTCAATTATGGACGTGACAAAAAGGGTTTGTTGTAAAGGGTTACGTCGATGCAAATTTTGACATTGATTTAGATGACTCTAAGTCTCAATCTGGATACATATTGAAAGTGGGAGCAATTAGCTAAGAGTAGCTCCGTGCAGAGCATTGTTGACATAGAAATTTGCAAAATACATACGGATCTGAATATGGTAGACCCGTTGACTAAACTTCTCTCACAAGCAAAACATGATCACACCTTAGTACTCTTTGGGTGTTAATCACATAAGCGATGTGAACTAGATTAGTGAATCTAGTAAACCCTTTGGGTGTTGGTCACATGGCGATGTGAACTATGGGTGTTAATCACATGATGATGTGAACTATCGATGTTAATCACATGGTGATGTGATCTAGATTATTGACTCTAGTGCAAGTGGGAGACTGAAGAAAATATGCCCTAGAGGCAATAATAAAGTTATTATTTATTTCCTTATTTCATGATAAATGTTTATTATTCATGCTAGAATTGTATTAACCGGAAACATAATACATGTGTGAATACATAGACAAACAGAGTGTCACTAGTATGCCTCTACTTAACTAGCTCGTTAATCAAAGATGGTTATGTTTCTTAACCATGGACAAAGAGTTGTTATTTGATTAACGGGATCACATCATTAGGTGAATGATCTAATTGACATGACCCATTCCATTAGCTTAGCACCCGATCGTTTAGTATGTTGCTATTGCTTTCTTCATGACTTATACATGTTCCTATGACTATGAGATTATGCAACTCCCGTTTGCCGGAGGAACACTTTGTGTGCTACCAAATGTCACAACGTTACTGGGTGAATATAAAGGTGCTCTACAGGTGTCTCCAAAGGTACATGTTGGGTTGGCGTATTTCGAGATTAGGATTTGTCACTCCGATTGTTGGAGAGGTATCTCTGGGCCCTCTCGGTAATGCACATCACTTTAGCCTTGCAAGCATTGCAACTAATGAGTTAGTTGCGAGATGATGTATTATGGAACGAGTAAAGAGACTTGCCGGTAACAAGATTGAACTAGGTATTGAGATACCGACGATCGAATCTCGGGCAAGTAACATACCGATGGCAAAGGGAACAACGTATGTAGTTATGCGGTCTAACCGATAAAGATCTTCATAGAATATGTAGGAGCCAATATGGGCATCCAGGTCCCGCTATTGGTTATTGACCGGAGACGTGTCTCGGTCATGTCTACATTGTTCTCGAACCCGTAGGGTCCGCACGCTTAAGGTTTCGATGACAGTTATATTATGAGTTTATGAGTTTTGATGTACCGAAGGAGTTCGGAGTCCCAGATGAGATCGGGGACATGATGAGGAGTCTCGAAATGGTCGAGACGTAAAGATCGATATATTGGACGACTATATTCGGACATCGGAAAGGTTCTGAGTGGTTCGGGTATTTTTCGGAGTACCGGGGAGTTACGGGAATACGGGAGAAGAAGTATATGGGCCTTATTGGGCTTTAGGAGAGAGGGAGAGGCAGGCCGCGCCCCCCCCCCCAAGGCCTAGTCCGAATTGGACTAGGGGGAGGGGCTGCGCCCCCTCCTTCCTTCTCTTCCCTCTTCCCCTTCCTTGTCTCCTACTCCTAATATTTGGAAGGACTCCTAGTTGGACTAGGAAAGGGGGAATCCTACTCCCGGTGGGAGTAGGACTCCCCTAGGGCGCGCCATAGAGAGGGCCGGCCCTCCCCTCCTCCACTCCTTTATATACGGGGGCAGGGGGCACCCCATAGACACACAAGTTGATCTTCGTGATCGTTCCTTAGTCGTGTGCGGTGCCCCCCTCCACAATATTACACCTCGATCATATTGTAGCGGTGCTTAGGCGAAGCCCTGCGACGGTTAAACATCAAGATCGTCACCACGCCGTCGTGTTGACGAAACTCCCCCCCCCGAAGCTTTGCTGGATCGGAGCCCGGGGTGCGTCATCGAGCTGTACGTGTGTCAAGAACTTGGAGGTGCCGGAGTAACGGTGCTTGGATCGGTTGGACCGGGAAGACGTACGACTACTTCCTCTATGTTGCGTCAACGCTTTCGCTTCGGTCTACGAGGGTACTTAGACAACACTCTCCCCTCTCGTTGCTATGCATCACCATGATCTTGCGTGTGCGTAGGAATTTTTTTTGAAATTACTACGTTCCCCAACAACAAGAACAAAGACAGAACATACTTCCACATCACCAAAATCTTCAACAATCTCGTCGCCATCATATGAAGAGCTGAACTTCACGGCAAAGAAACCACAAGCATTGCTCTTCTGCTTCGGAACATCGATGAAAGTCTGCCTCTTTGCAATAGTCACCCAGTTAGGCTGCTTGCTCGCCTTGTACGCAGCCTTGCCGTACACCTCCTCGAGCAACCCAACAAACTCTTCATCTGCCGGAAATAACAAAATTAGATGAAGTCAAAAACATGTTAACCAAAATAGTTAAGTTCAGGTACATAAAAAAGCGACACTTGCATAAGATCCACCTAAACAAAATAGGAGAAGTTCAACTTCTAAATGATAGTCAGTTCAAGCAGTATTACCAAAACAGAGACAACAACATATTTTGTCAACACAATGCATAATAAACTTCATGTCAAACAAGAGAATGTGAAAGGAGGTTCAGGCTAAGAAACACTCATGATATTTTGGCAGTCCCCGTGGAAACTCAATCGCGACATTTTCATATTATCGTAAGGAAGTGAATCAAGGATGTCAATGCTCCCACGATAATAGTCAAAAAAATGCTTCCATGATATCTATTCACCACGTACACACTGTAGTGCGCCATTGTGCCAATTGGCTTGAATAGACTCAAGAAAACCTACCAAGAATGAAAGGACCGGTGAACACAAACTATAAAAGCATATGTACTGAAGAACCGGCATGAACAAAAACTTCCTGACAAACTCAGCTAAAGGATGCACATGAAATTAAAAAAGCAAGAGTTATGAAAAACTAACCAGCTTTGCGTTAAGAAGGTCTTCTTCCTTGCGAACAAACATTGGGAGGAGGCTAGCAGATTTGTTTGCATCAAACTTTGGAACTGTTGCACCGAAGAAATCATACTCCAGGCAGTACTGTGCATTCACAAAAACACAATTAAAACACCTCCCAAATGCCACTAAAACAAAACTAAGGCAAAAAGAAGGAGATAGGGGTGCAAAGAACTAAAACCTGTATGAAGTAGGAACTAAGTACAACCCTGTCAGCACTAGTGAATATCTCAGAGGTCTCCGGCTTATCCTTCCACAAATTTATGAGACAATCCATTATGTCTCCTTCCATTTGCTGCCCTTCACCGAAAAGTGTATAAAGGACATGTCCTGTGAGGTCAATCACATTCGCAGGGATGGTAAACATGTTGTAGCTTGTCATGCAGAATACAAAAGGATGGTAAAAAATATATTAGAAGTTCGGATACAACAACAAACAGAAGTTCAAACACTATAACTCAAAAGGCAAAGAGGAGACATAAAACAGAAGTTCAGATACTACAACAACGGCAGTTCAGACAATACAGCAAACAGAAGTTCAGACACTATAACTCCAAGGCAAGGGAGAAATGAAGAGAAGCCCACATACTATACAACAACAGAAGTTTCAGACACAGAGTAGCATCTCTGGCAGCAACAAAGTTAAAGAAGAAGAAAACTCACTTAGAATAGTTCTCCAGACCGTCTTTACTCAGGACATACTGTTTCAACTTCTGGGCCTCCGATAGATGAGGGTAACTGTATTTTTTCAGGGGAGCGACAGGAGAACGCCACTTCAAAGGCAATCTTGATGCTCTCTTGGAGGAAGTTATGTTCCCAGACTCAACTGCCGGTTTCCTCCTAGTGATGACAGCATTCTTCCCACCTCTACCAGCAACAACACCAGCAACAGATTTACCATCCTTTGGGTAAGCAATCTTCTCAAAATCATCATCGGACGAAATCACTTCTGCTTTGGCTGCTTCGACTACATTAGCCTTCCTGTAGCAAGGGGTTTTTGGAGTACCACGAATACCACCAGCCTACTTCCCCAACTTGGAAGGAATAAGGGTCCGAGGTCTATCATCTTCTATCGAAGCTGTACTCATCGGTTCCTCCCTAGGCTGGTATTCCTGTGACCCGAGGAATGAGTAGTGGTAATCGGTCAACTCCAATGGTTCCACTGTCAAAGAAAAAAGGAAGAGAAAACACCACCATTAAAAACAACTGAAGTTCAGGAACATCGCAATGTGCAGTCCAACTAATAAAGATGACATGGTTACTACTCAAGCTGACCTAAAAAAATTAGTTGCAGTAAAAAACTAAATGAAGTTCAGGCATAACCAGAGGTACAGTTCAAGATAAAACCAATGAACTGAAAATCATTCAACTACAGCTAACAAAACCATAGAAAGGCATCATCTCTGAAGTTCAATTAGAAAAGAAAATGCTCATGTCCATTTAAGCAATGGAAAAGGACAGAAATTACTGAAACATAACACACAAGCAAAATTAAAAAAGATAGAAATGAAGTTCATGTACAAATAAAATGCTCCTCTCCTTCCAAAACCAGCAGCCTAGCTAGATCTCAATCAGAAGTCCAAGTTCAGAGAAAAAAATGAAGTTCAGGTAGAATAAATGATGCAGTGCAGTAAGCAGTCCAAGTTCCAAATACTTACATGCGTAGTAGCCAAACAGAGCTTGGAAGTCTGTCTCAAACAGGTTAGAAGAAGCGATTGAGTACAACCACGTCTTCCTGATATCCCCGATATTCTCATGGGAATAATTTGCAAGAACCCCGTCATGATACGAATTAACATTCGTAAGCATGAAGAATCTGCAGTCGATACTGCCATCAAATGAAGTAAAAGAATAGTGTTAGAACAGAAAAAAGGCAACGAATTAAACACGTCGCAGCTTAAGTACAACTACAGTTAAACAGATGTGATAAGGAGAAAAAGTGGAACTCATACTTGTTTTGCTGCTGGGGGACATCAATCCAATCCAGAGGGAAATGGTCGATGGTAAGAGGACTGAAGGGTGTCTCCCTATCGTTGCTGGCATCCTTCCAAAGCTTCTTGATGTTGTCGGTCATCCGCCGAAATAGGCGTACCGCACATTCATCTCCTGGTCCATAATAGGAGTCGAGAAGCTGGAACCTTGAATTCTTCAGGTCAAGAAATGTTCAAACCCAATGACCAACACCACCCATGGAAGCAGGAATTTCAGGCGGGTCAAAAGTGGGGAAAACAACCTGAAGCATCATAAACACACGAATCATTAAAAACTAAGAATTAATATCAGAACGGTACAAAGAAAAATAAAACAAATATTAACACAGTGGATCACACTGCAAAACTAATACAGAGGCAAAGAACAAGATATTGCATACCAAATCATGTGCATCCATGCTATCTGGACCACTCGCCATGAAGTACTTCCTCACACGGGAATCAAATTGACTTCTGAAAATCTTGTCCTAAAATAATGCAGACAACACCAACATATGAAAAAAATACAAAAATGAGACAAACAAGTTTTAGCTAAAATGGTAACAAACAAAACAGAAAAGAAATCACTGTATGGTTGACTTACACAAACCTATCTGATCCCTGGTACTTCACACGTAGACGGTAGAGTGCACACTCAGCCATATTAGATCGAAGCATTCCACGAGGACCAAAAGATATTGCAACATCTTCAATAGAAGCTTCACACTCCTTGTTTTGGAGCATAATCATTTATCTAAAACAAGCAAAAAGAAAGTAAAACAAGTTCAGCAGCAGGAACTCAGGAAGTTCATAACACATGTTAGCACAGAAGTTTAGCTATATCACAATAGGCAGTACGATACAAAAGACCAGAAGTTCAGCACCAGAGAATTAAAAAACAAGAAGTTCAGGTACATAGAGTTGGGAAGTTCAGGTAAGAAACCACAGGAAGTTCACAGGGGGTACATGGATGATGTAAATATTGACCAGGCACAGAAGTTTAGCTATATCACAACAGGTAGTATAGTACAAAAGAGGCCAGAAGTTCAACACCAGAGAAGTAAAAAACAAGAAGTTCAGGTACATACAGTTGGGAAGTTCAGGTAAGAAACCACAGGCAGTTCAAAGTGGGTACATGGATGATGTAAATATTGAGTAGCTGCACTCACCTCTTGGAACGACCATTCCTAAGCCTAGTTACACTGTAATAAAAGTCATCAACCTTCTTTCGGACAACAGCAAGGTCGCTATCTGCTCACAAAAAATAAAATAGCAATTAACAGCAACACTCAAAGCACATAGATTCACGACAGTTTCAATTAAGACCAACATTCAAGCACAAACATTCAAAACATAAGCACATCTCAGCCGCTACATCAGAAAAGATAAAACCACAGCATCATAGACATCACAACCCATGCATTACAAACCTCCACCCACATAGAAAACAGGTTCACTTAACATTCTTTACAACCCACACGACAAACAACAAAACCAGAAGTTCAACTTAGACCACACAGGCAGTTCATAGGGGATATCATGGACTAAACCAAACAACAAAGAGGGAAGGGGATGGGGAAAGAAGAGAGAAGCATGCTCCTCTCTTCATGGATCCTTGCCTAGACCAGTGGCAGCACTGGAATGATCAACCTCCTCTCCATAGCTATCGCTCTCGGTATCTTCATCGTCATCTCCAGTAGACATTGCAGCATCGTCGGGAAGGACACCAGCAGCAGCTGGAGCAACTGGAGAATCTGAAACAGGAAAAACTTTTGATTGTGCCTGTACAGCATCAACATCAACTGATGGCTCTGCTGCAGGAGACTTCTCCGGGCTTGCAGCAGCACTACCACCAGTTTGTACAGCAGACTCAACATGATATTTCTCCCAAATGATGTCTCCAGTTGTCTTGCCCTGCTCAGCATCAGAAACCTCAGCGCCAATGGACGATGAGGTTCAGTCAGGACCACCCCGTCGGAGCAGCCGGTGCCTGAGACGGACATGTCTGCAACCTTCTCTGGAGCAACACTAACATCATCATTCTGCTGCTGCAAAAAGAAACAAAAAGTCATTACAAATGGCTGAATGAACCTCATGCACAGGGGCATCAAGTCCGTCTCAGGGGCAACAAGACAAATGGACAAGAAAAAATGGTACCTTATTTTCACTGCCATGAACCTCATCAACTATTACGCCACTAACGGGAGCAGGTTCATGCACAGGGGCAGCCTCATGCACAGGAGCAGCTTCATGCGCAGGTAAAACATCCTCCTCAACCCTAGCATCATCATCAATAGCCTACAAAAAAATCATGTAGAAAACAAATACCTAATCAGCAGAAGTTCAGATTGCATAATCATTGAAGGTCAGCTATCACAACTGACATATAATGGAAGTCCAAATACAGTAAACATAGCAGGTTAGATATCAAACTACTCTAAGATACAAAAGGGAACAAAAAAGGCCAGTCATGGAAGTTCAGATGTTGTAGCAGTTGAAGTTCAGGTTCTATAAACTGAGAAGGTCACATAGGAACACTTGTGCTAAAAACGGCTTACGACACATGAAATCAATAACGGTCGCCTATGACTACAAACAGTAATAACTGAAAGCTAACATTGAACATTACTGCAAAGAAATATTAAAAGCCAACATAAACAAGCCTCTTTGGTACGCTCCATGTGGCCTCCTTCATGACCCGAACGAACAGAATCCTGCCTCTGAATCTGTCTCACAACAACACTTTCCTCATCTTCAAAAGGCTTGCAACAAGCATCCTGCATTTCCTTGAACAGCCCAACGCTAGTCCAGAGGTGGGAAGTGCTCTGACGAAGCTCTTCAAGAAATTTAGCTTCAATATATAAGACCCACTTCGAAGACTCAGCATCAAATCCGTGTCCAGGAGGAAGAATCCCATCAATGCGACTAAGATGCTCAACAGTTGAAGGAACACGATCCAACTCCCCACAAATAGTTTCAAGAAGACTGTCAATCCTAACCAGAGAAACATTGGCAGCTTCAAACAAATTCTCGGAAGAAACGCCACCTACAGCACTCACACGGGCAGAAGAACCTCCTGGATCTATAGGGGGCACCAGTATTAACATCCCGGGAGAATTCAAATCTTGGGGAAGTTCCACTCCCTAGGCCGGTGGAATAAGGCATAGTTAGAACAGGACGTTCAATAACCCTAAAGAACACAACCTCAGTGTCGGTGTCAAAACCGGCGGATCTCGGGTAGGGGGTCCCGAACTGTGCGTCTAGGCCGGATGGTAATAGGAGGCAGGGAACACAATGTTTTACCCAGGTTTGGGCCCTCTCGATGGAGGTAAAACCCTACGTCCTGCTTGATTAATATTGATGATATGGGTAGTACAAGAGTAGATCTACCACAAGATCAAGGAGGCTAAACCCTAGAAGCTAGCCTATGGTATGATTGTTGTATGATGATGTTGTCCTATGGACTAGAACCCTCCGGTTTATATAGACACCGGATAGGGTTAGGGTTACACAGAGTCGGTTACAATGGTAGGAGATCTTGAATATCCGCATCGCCAGGCTTGCCTTCCACGCCAAGGAAAGTCCCATCCGGACACGGGACGAAGTCTTCAATCTTGTATCTTCATAGTCCTGGAGTCCGGCTGAAGGTATAGTCCGGCTACCCGAACACCCCCTAATCCAGGACTCCCTCAGTAGCCCCTGAACCAGGCTTCAATGACGACGAGTCCGGCGCGCAAATTGTCTTCGGCATTGCAAGGCGGGTTCCTCCTCCAAGTTCTTCAAGAAGATTTTTAAACACCAAGGATAGTGTCCGGCTCTGCAAAATAAGTTTCCACATATTGCCATAGAGAGAATAATATTAACACAAATCTAATCTGCTGACGTATTCCGCAGCATGACATCACACTACGGCCAAGTCCTTTACTCGAATCATTTTTACTTTTCCACCTCAGCACGTTGTGCGAGGCAGTTTCCTTGGACGTCTCGTCAAAGCAGAGATCGAGTCCCCCCTTTACGGGATTCTCATCAATACGGACGTGGGTAACCCAACCGCGCACGTTAGCATGTTTCCTTGATTAAAGACGAGTCCCGAGCGGTTACGGGGACGGCTCTTGGTATTCAACCTCTTATAAAGAGACCAAGGCCTTACTCCTTTTTTAAAATCTCAAGCGAGTTCGCCCGTCGCCTCGAGTTCCGCCACCCTAGGCTCTAGATTCCAGGCGCTTCGGACCTTCGACAATGTCCGGTTCTGACCTTCGAGGCCGATGGACGCCCTCCTCCGTCACGGAGGAGGACGTACTAAAGTTGCGGGAGGCTAAGTTCCTGACCGGCGAAATTTGGCATAGGTTGCCTGCTCAAGGGCAGGTCATCCCCAGTCCCCAGCCCGATGAGAGCGTGGTGTTCATGTCTCACTTCCTTCGGGGGTTGGGCTTCCCAATGGATCCCTTTGTGAGGGGACTGCTGTTTTATTACGGGCTGGAATTCCATGACTTAGCTTCGGAGTCCATCCTCCATATCTCCTTGTTTATTGTCGTGTGTGAAGCGTTCCTCCGTGTTACCCCTCACTTCGGATTATGGCTCAAGACCTTCAAAGTGGAGCCGAAGATGATCAAGGGAAGGCACGCAGAGTGCGGAGGCGCTGTTATAAGCAAAAATGCTGGTGCTCCATGGCCCGAGGGCTCTTTTCAAGAGGAGCTAGGCTTGTGGCAACGAGAGTGGTTTTACATCACCGCTCCCCGGAGCGCCAAGTGGGTGGCGCCTCCTGCCTTTCGCTCGGGTCCCCCACGACGGCTAGCGTCATGGGTCAACAGAGGGTTAGGTTGGGGTTTGCCCAAAGACGTGCCCTTGTTACAGGGCCGCATTAAAGATCTCTTGGAAGGAGACCTCAGCCTGGTCAAGGTGACGCAGGTCATGCTGATTCGCCGAATATTACCCGGCAAACGTCGCCCCCTTCGCCTGTGGGAGTTTAATCCAGAGGGACCGCGAGCTCTCCAGAATTTCATGGGCGCAACGCCCGCGGAGATGTATAAACTGTTCTTCGGATCACAAGAGATGTGTCCGGATTTAACCGAGGACGCATGCCTAAGCCGCAATCGCCCAGATACTCAAGTAAGCATCCTTGGCCCGGACCTTCTATCTGTATAATTGTCATAAACTTGCCCCTAAAAGAGCCGTCCTTTTAAACAGGAGTGGATAGTGAAGGCAAAGCTGATCAGGTGTCCGGCTCCCCTTCCTGAAACCAGGCCGGATCCCGTGCTGGTCAGGATGCTGGAGATAATGCCTTTGGAGGGGGAGGACAAGGAAGCTATGGCCTCCTTGAAGGAGGCTGCTCTGAAGGGAGGAACCGACAATTCCTCTCCTAAGGGGAAGAAGAGAGCCGACTCTAACGACCCGGAAACCATGGCCTCGAAGCGGGGGAGAAAATCCTCGTCAGAGGGTCCGACGCCGGGGAGTTCCTCGGTCGGACTACGCCCTCAAGGGGATCAGCCCTCCAGCGAGCCGTAAGTGGAGAAAGATTTTCCTTTTGAGGGATGAGGGAAATCGTTGATTTATATCTGAGAAGATTAACTAAACCTTTACCTTGTAGCTCGGACCTCAGCCCTTCTAAGCAGAGCTCGTCTTCGGGGGATCTCCTTCCGGAGATGATGGAGAGCGGGACGCCTCCCCTTGCCGTGCCGCCTAGCGAGGCGGGCGGCCCTGAGGTGTCGTCGCGGAGGGTTTCTCCGAATCCGGCTGGGGCGGAAGGTAGATTTGCGCCCCCCCCCCCCGAGGTTCTTTGTGTCCGGCCTTCGAAAGAGGTCATGGGACGAGCCCGGCACCGTCTGGTGCTCGGCCGGAGGAGCTAAAGATTCTGCTGGGGCGAGCTTCTATCTCAGAGGAGCATCGCACATTGATGGGCACGATGATTGAAAGGATTTCATCCGCAGAGAGCGGATTGCATGAGGCCGTCAAAAGTTTACTGACGGGTTTCGAGGTACATTAGATAATGTATACTTTTGTCAATTGCGCATGAATAAGAAGCGCCCTGTGTAGATAGTAGCCCCTAAGACTCTGCGCGTCGTCAAGAAATGACGGCACGCGGAGGATCATAATCCTAGGTCTAAGATGTCGCCTTTGAATGTAGGCGGCAGGGTGTCCGGAATCGAGCCAAACTGACGATTTTGCCGAACTAAAGCGGCAACTAGACGTGGCAGATGCCGACATCACGCTTGTCAATAAGCGGCTTGATGAGGCTCAAGGTATGTAATTCCTTGGGCGACATCGGGTAAGAACAGTTTTATGCCTGTGTATTACGATGTGTGTGCTTGACGTAGATGGTGCGGCCGCCGTGGAGAGTCTTAGGGCAAAATTTGCCCGAGCTAAAGAACAAGCCAGCGAAAGTGATGCGGCCACCAAGAAAGCCCTTGAAGAGCTGAGAGCCGAACAGGCTGCTCATTGCCGAAGCAAGGAAGAGATGGCCGAAAAGTTAAAAAGCGCTGCAGACCGTTGCAGACTTCTTGAGAAAGAAGACCAGGCGAAACAGACGGTCTTCAAGAAGGCCGTTGCCAATGCCAAGGACGCGCGCTCTACGATGAGAGCTGTGAAGGAGGAGCTACGTCAGGCCGAACGGATTGCGGCTAGAAAGCCCTTCATGCTGCGAAGGAAATTTTGCGATCTGAAGTTTGCTCCGTTGGACCGGATGTGGAGTGTGGAGGATACCTATCTGGATTTGGCAGCGAGTGCTGCTGATGCGACCGAACACTTTCGAGATCAGAAAGATCGCGAAGTGGAAAAGCTTTTCTAGTCGCAGTTTCACAATCCAGAGCGTCCACTGGCAGTGGACGATCATTTGGCTCAATGGGCTGAACTGAATAGGTTGTCCGGACTCGCCATGAAGTACGTCATGGGTCATCTGTGGCCGGGGAGATCGGAGCCAAAGAGTTATTTCAGCTTGGTGCAACAATTCCTTGATGCGGTGCCGCGTATAAATGCAATGAAGAGGTCAGCATGCATAGAGGGTGCAAGGATCGCTCTTGCCCGTGTTAAGACATACTGGGCAGAGATGGAGACCACCGTTGTTGTGTCCCGAGATTCAGAAAAAAGCCGAGTACCCTCCGAGCACTATTTTCAGGAAGTCCTTGAAGGCGCTCGTGTAATAGAGACGCAGTGCTCGAAAGATGCTATGTTATGATAGCATATGTAATTATAAAGTAATATTTTGATAAACTGTAGTGGCCTTTTTATACTTGTGCCTTCAAGTATTGGGAACACCTCCTGTGTGGCTGTTTTAATATATATATATAAAATCTGAAAGATGGCAGTCGTTGGCTTCAGCCCCCACACACATAGTGCGGGGGTGCTCAATGAAGACGCATTTTCACACTTAACCCAACGTCTTGGTCCTACAAAGGAGGTGATAGCGCAGCGGGCCAGGCAACCGGACTATAATGCTTTAACACTTTCACTTAGCCATAGGAGCTTGACAGTGAGACTATTTAGGTAGCTCTTTGGTGGCGACTGCGCTCATCCGAGTTCGGGGCACGTATGTGCCTGACCGAGAAGCGACCCTTCGTTAAAGCGGAGGAATCCGATAGATTCCGATAGGTCATCGAGTGGCTGACCAGTCTCACGCTACATCATGACAGTCAGTTTTTGGCTTTCTCTACTGAGGTGCTCACCCGGCCGAACCGGGGCACAATCGCAGTAGTCTCCTGGTGCTACCTTAGCCGATAGAGCGGAACGTAAGGTAGCCGAACTCAGGAGCCGAGAAACCCAACTTTTGACCAAAGACATGATTCGGAGCTGATGCATATAATGCCAAAACTCGCGACGCCAAACACTCCCTAAGGTATTCGGTCTTTATGAGTGCGGGCAAAACATCACTCTTTATTAAAAAAGCCCCTAGTGTCCAGGTACGTGCAAAAATTCTGACGTGGCCACATGCCAAGATGCCAGCCTCCTCCTTGGTTATATCAGAAAAAACCAGGGGATGTGTAGCAACAAGAGACAGTAAAAAAGGTTTACGCAGGGTCTTAATCTAAAAAGAATCATTTAGGACGGGTCCCTACTGCACGTCTGTGCCTGTGTCTCCGTTGTGCCGTATCCTGGACGGGCGCCGCACGACGTTCATCTGTAAAAGAGAGGAACTGAGTTGAAAACGGGTCGTGCCGAACAAAAATTTAAAATAAACAAAGTGTAAAGTAAAATATATAAAATTGAGCTTTATTGTCTCTTATTGTATATGCATGGAGCCCCTAGTGCGGGGGTATATGGCCACTAAGCCTGCATCAATGATGATTTTGTACCGAACTCGTCTATCCGCGTTCGTGGTCTTTAATGCCCTATTTCGAAGTTTTTTGGCCGGTGAGGCCATTTTATTGTGGGGCTGTCAAAGCGGCCGCACAGTCCTCCGCTTGGGGAGGCACACTTTAGTGCTTCCCCTTCAAAGTGATGATGCCTCGTGGACCGGGCATCTTAAGCGTGACAGATGCATAATGCGGTATTGCGTTAAAGCGAGCGAAAGCTTCGCGTCCCAGTAGTGCTTGGTAGCGACTTGAGAACGGGACGATATGGAAGGTTAGCTTTTCACGGCGGAAGTTATCGACAGAGCCGAATATGACTTCGAGCCGGAGAAAACCCATACAATGGGTGTCCGGACCAGGTATTACCCCTTGAAAGGAGGTTTTGCTACGGCGGATTCTTGCTGGGTTTATCCCCATGTGCTGGATTGTATCCTGATATATCAGGTTTAGTCCACTGTCGCCGTCCCTAAGGACATTTGAAAACTGGAGTCCGCCAATTATTGGATCGAGTATCAAGGCAGTCCAGCCTGCATTCTTGATATTTCTAGAATAATCTAGCTGATAAAAGATGATCGGTTTTGACAACCAGTGGCAGGACCCTTTGGGGACGGGCCCTGTGGTGCGTACCTTTACGGGCGCTGCACGTTTTGTTATGTGAAGTAAGTTCACTATTTTTACTTCTTGTGGGAAGTTCTTTTGTTTCCTGGTGCTCTGCTTTCGGGGTTCGTTCTCGTCTTCGCTTGGTGTGTCGAGCCCCTTGTGTTCGGCATTGAGTCTGCCGGATTGTTTGAAAACCCAACAGTCTCTATGGGTATGGTTAGCAGGCTTCTCGGGAGTACTGTGTATCTGGCATATCCTGTCCAGGATTTTATTTAGGTTGGATGGATCGTCCCTGTTATCCCGGGGGGCGATTTTGCCTGATTTTGTCGTGAGCCTTTGAATCCGGCGTTGACTGCCGTGCTCTTCGAACTTTTGTCCTTAGTCCGGCGACGGTCCTTGTTGCGTCGCGGTTTTCTGTTTCCATCCCTAGTTCCGGATGTACTTGGGTCGCTGGGGCTGCACCTTGCCAACCAGCTGTCCTCCCCTGCACAAAAGCGGGTCATGAGGTTTGTTAGTGCGACCATTGTTCTTGGCTTTTCTTGGCCGAGGTGTCTAGCGAGCCATTCGTCTCGGACGTTATGCCTGAAAGCTGCTAAGGCTTCGGCGTCCGGACAGTCGACTATCTGATTCTTTTTAGTGAGGAATCTATTCCAGAACTATCGAGCTGATTCTCCGGGTTGTTGAGTTATGTGACTAAGATCGTCTGCATCCGAAGGGCGGACATAGGTCCCTTGAAAGTTTGCTCGGAAAGCATCCTCGAGCTCTTCCCAGCTTCCAATTGTGTTTTCGGGAAGGCTTTTAAGCCAATGTCGGGCTGGCCCTTTAAGCTTAAGGGGTAAATATTTTATGGCGTGGAGATCATCTCCTCTAGCCATGTGTATGTGGAGGATATAATCCTCGATCCAAACTCCAGGGTCTGTTGTTCCATCATATGCCTCTATGTTTACGGGTTTGAATCCCTCTGGAAATTCATAGTCCAGGACCTCATCGGTGAAACATAGGGGGTGTGCGGCGCCCTTGTATTTGGGTGTGCCGGATTCTGATGATGGCTTCATAGCATTGCTTACGAGAGCTTGCTTTCTTGGCCCATAAATGGACCTGACTGGGCCATGATGCGAATCCTTAAGTGGGTCGCATGCCGATTGAAGTGTCGCGCCGCTTGCCGCTTTATGGGGTCGTCTATCCGACCGTGTGGCTTTCTCATTTTTTGAATGCAAGGGCTCTAGGGCCTCTTCGTCGAATTCAGGCAGTAGCTTTCTTTTCGGATAGCTTTTAGTGCGGCGACTGTCGCCGTATTTATCTGCGGTATTGATTACTTTGCTCCATCTAATCCGGAATGCATCTTCCGCTGTTTTTAGCTTCCGCTTCTGCTTTTTTAGGCTGCGTGCAGTTGCAACGAGCCTCTCGTGGAGATTCTTCTGCTCCATAGGTTTTTTTCTTCTGCTCCATAGGTTTATCCGGCGTGAGGTCATCCGGAATGCCATTTTCGCCGGAGGAGGGATGTTTGGTTTCTCTATCCGTGTTGCCCTGTTCAGTCGGTTGCTCTAAGGCCTGCTCGTCGTCTACCGGCTTGTCCTGCTCTATGGTTGGGTGTTTATCGAGGCGGGGCTTGGGTCGGCGTTTACGCCGACACTTTGATTGCTTTTCGGGGGGTCGATCTCCCGTTCCATCCCATTTTTCCTCGTTGTCACTTCCTTTAGGGGTATCCACCATGTACACATCGTGAGATGAGGTGGTTGTCCAATGCCCTATGGGCGTTGGTTCGTCGGTATCTCCTGCATCGTCGTCCATGCTGTCGATGTCTCCAGAGTCGAAGTTGAGCACGTCGTTTAAATTGTCGACAGTGGATACCAAGTGGGTGGTGGGTGGGGTTTGAATTTCTTCATCCTCCGTATCCCACCCTCGCTGACCGTAGTCCGGCCAGGGCTCTCTTGATAAAGAGAGAGACTTAAGAGAATTCAGGATGTCGCCAAAAGGCGAGTGCTGAAAGATGTCTGCGGCGGTGAACTCCATTATCGGCGCCCAATCGGATTCGATTGGCAGGGGCGCGGGGGGTTCGGAGTCCGAGGAGGAGTCCGGATCCTCGGAGTCACGGGTCGTGCAGAGTGCGGGGCTAGCGTTCGGCTCGATCGCCTTTGAGATCACAGCCCCCGAGGTGACGTCCAACCGCTCGTCCTCGATTGGCGCAATAGGCTCCGAGTTAGGGTTCTTAACCGATGCGTGTGCGGCCTCCAGGACACTGTCCGGAGGCAGAGCTAGATCATGCCCCTCGAGATAGTGCGGCGCGCTTGGCCGTGGCTCTAACCCATCGAAGATCAAGTCTCCGCGGATGTCAGCCGTGTAGTTTAAGCTTCCAAACCTGACTTGATGGCCAGGGGCGTAGCTTTCGATCTGCTCCAAGTGGCCAAGCGAATTGGCCCGCAGAGCAAAGCAGCCGAAGACGAAGATCTGTCCGGGGAGAAAGGTCTCACCCTGGACCGCATCGTTGTTGATGATCAAAGGAGCCATCGGGCTAAAGGCGACGACACAGAGGAACTCTCAATGAAAGCACCAATGTCGGTGTCAAAACCCGCGGATCTCGGGTAGGGGGGTCCCGAACTGTGCATCTAGGCCGGATGGTAACAGGAGGCAGGGAACACGATGTTTTACCCAGGTTCGGGCCCTCTCGATGGAGGTAAAACCCTACGTCCTGCTTGATTAATATTGATGATATGGGTAGTACAAGAGTAGATCTACCACGAGATCAAGGAGGCTAAACCCTAGAAGCTAGCCTATGGTATGATTGTTGTATGATGATGTTGTCCTACGGACTAGAACGCTTCGGTTTATATAGGCACCAGATAGGGTTAGGGTTACATAGAGTCGGTTACGATGGTAGGAGATCTTGAATATCCGCATCGCCAAGCTTGCCTTCCACGCCATGGAAAGTCCCATCCGGACACGGGACGAAGTCTTCAATCTTGTATCTTCATAGTCCTGGAGTCCGGCTGAAGGTATAGTCCGGCTACCCGAACACCCCCTAATCCAGGACTCCCTCACTCAGCCTGTGTCTTCCACTGCATACAAGAACAAAAGTCGACACGTCAGAAAGCAAATGAACTTACATGGGAACAAAAAATATACTAGACAATACCAGAAGTTCAAGTTAAACTACACAGGAAAGAATAATGCATAGAAAACACTCACAGGCAGTCCCCCAAACACCCAGTTGGCTGGGTCATCATCACCCTTCGTGACCAAGTCAGGCGCAACAAGCTCAAGAAGCTTGGCCTGATCCATGAAATTGATGCGAGGGGTCCTCAAGTCAATATTAGGCGTCTTGCCAATGATAAGGCAGTCCAGATAGATAAGCAGCGGCGCGATGGCACGGCCTGTGACAACTTTTCCTCTGCTAGTACATTGCTGATACCTAACAACAGCACTCCGAATATCATCAACAACCAACTACCAGTAGTCCATGTCTTCCATGTCCTCAAACACAAGATTCTCGGCCATTGCTGCCTCCCTGGACACTCGTGTAGACGTTCCAGGGATAACCACCTTCATGAAAACAATAAGGTAAAACACCTGCAGAGCAAGATCATCCTTCGTCTCATCCTTCACAATTTCAGCGAGGATATTCCGCAAATCCTTTGTCTTGATGTCGTCACTCCTAGTGAGGGATTCCTGGATTAGGGGGTGTCTGGGTAGCCGGACTATACCTTCGGCCGGACTCCAGGACTATGAAGATACAAGATTGAACACTTCGTCCCGTGTCCGGATGGGACTTTCCTTGGCATGGAAGGCAAGCTTGGCGATGCGGATATTCAATATCTCCTACCATTGTAACCGACTTTGTGTAACCCTAACCCTCTCCGGTGTCTATATAAACCGGAGGGTTTTAGTTCGTAGGACAACTTCATCATACAACAATCATACCGTAGGCTAGCTTTTAGGGTTTAGCCTCCTTGATCTCGTGGTAGATCTACTCTTGTACTACCCATATCATCAATATTAATCAAGCAGGACGTAGGGTTTTACCTCCATCAAGAGGGCCCGAACCTGGGTAAAACATCGTGTTCCTTGCCTCCTGTTACCATCCGGCCTAGACGCATAGTTCGGGACCCCCTACCAGAGATCCGCCGGTTTTGACACCGACATTGGTGCTTTCATTGAGAGTTCCTCTATGTCATCGCTTTTAGGCCCGATGGCTCCTTCGATCATCGACAACGATGCAGTCCAGGGTGAGACTTTTCTCCCCGGACAGATCTTTGTCTTCGGCGGCTTCGCACTGCGGGCCAATTTGCTTGGCCACCTTGAGCAGATCGAAAGCTACGCCCCTGGCCATCAGGTCAGGTTTGGAAGCTTAAACTACACGACTGACATCCGTGGGGACTTGATCTTCGACGGATTCGAGCCACAGCCAAGCGCGCCGCTCTGTCTCGATGGGCATGATATAGCTCTGCCGCCGAACAGTGCCTTGGAGGCCGCACACGCATCGGTTCCGACCATTGATTCGGAGCCTACTGCGCCGATCGAGGATCAGCTATTGGACGCTGCCTCAGGGGCTGCGATCTCAGAGGCAATCGAGCCGAACTCCAGCCCCGCACTCCGCATGGCCCGTGACTCCGAGGAGCCGGATTCCTTCCCGAACTCCGAGCCTCCCGCGCCCCTGCCGATCGAATCCGATTGGGCGCCGATAATGGAGTTCACCGCCGCAGACATCTTTCAGCACTCGCCCTTCCGCGACATCCTGAATTCGCTAAAGTCTCTCTCTTTATCAGGAGAGCCCTGGCCGGACTACGGTCAGCAAGGATGGGATTCGAATGATGAAGAAATTCAAAACCCACCCACCACCCACTTCGTAGCCACTGTCGACGACTTAACCGACATGCTCGACTTTGACTCCGAAGACATCGACGGTATGGACGACGATGCAGGAGACAACCAAGAACCAACGCCTATAGGGCATCGAACAGCCACCTCATCTCACAATGTGTACATGGTGGATACCCCTAAAGGAAGCAACAACGAGGAAAACGGGGATGGAAAGAGGGCTCGATCTCTCGAACAACAATCAAAGCGTCGGCGTAAACGCCGACCCAAGCCCCGCCTCGATAAAGACCCAGCCATAGAGCAGGATGAGCCGGTAGACAACGAGCATGCCTTAGAGCAACCGTCCCAACAGGACAACCCGGATAGAGAAACCGAACATCCCTCCCCCGGTGAAAATGGCATTCCGGACGACCCTACGCCGGACAAGCCCACGAAGCAGAAGAACCTCCACAAACGGCTCGTTGCAACCACACGCAGCCTAAAAAAGCAGAAGCGGAAGCTAAAAACTGCGGAAGATGCACTCAGGATCAGATGGAGTAAAGTAATCAATACCGCAGACAAATACGGCGATAGTCGCCGCACTAAAAGCTATCCGAAGAGAAAGCTACTGCCTAAATTCGACAAGGAGGCCTTAGAGCCCTCGCATTCCAAAAGTGAGAAAGCCACATGGTCGCATAGACGACCCCATGGCCAGCATAAAGCGGCAAGCAGTGCCGCACTTAAGCCGGCAAGGGACCCACTTAAGGATTCGCATCATGGCCCGGTCAGGTCCATTTACGGGCCAAGAAAGCAAGCTCTTGTAAGCAATGCAATAAAGGCATTATCAGAACCCGGCACACCCAAATACAGGGGTGCCGCACACCCCCTATGTTTCACCGATGAGGTCCTGGATTATGAATTTCCAGTGGGATTCAAACCCGTAAACATAGAGGCATATGATGGAACAACAGACCCTGGAGTCTGGATCGAGGATTATATCCTCCACATACATATGGCTAGAGGAGATGACCTCCACGCCATAAAATACTTACCCCTCAAGCTTAAAGGGCCAGCCCGGCATTGGCTCAAAAGCCTTCCTGAAAACACAATCGGAAGTTGGGAAGAGCTCGAGGACGCTTTCCGAGCAAATTTTCAAGGGACCTACGTCTGCCCTCCGGATGCAAACGATCTTAGTCACATAACTCAACAGCCCGGAGAGTCAGCTCTGCAATTCTGGAATAGATTTCTTACTAAAAAGAATCAGATAGTCGACTGTCCGGACGCTGAAGCCTTAGAGGCTTTCAGGCATAATGTCCGAGACGAATGGCTCGCCAGACACCTCGGCCAAGAAAAGCCAAGAACAATGGCCGCACTAACAAACCTCATGACCCGCTTTTGCGTAGGAGAGGACAGCTGGTTGGCAAGATGCAGCACCAGTGACCCAAGTACATCCGAAACTAGGGATGGAAACGGAAAACCGCGACGCAATAAGGATCGTCGCCGGACTAAGGAAAAAAGTCCGAAGAGCACGGCAGTCAATGCCGGATTCAAAGGCTCACGACAGAATCAGAAAAAGCCGCCCCTCCAAGATAACAGGGACGACCTATCCAACCTAAACAAAATCTTGGATAGGATATGTCAAATACACAGCACTCCTGGAAAGCCTGCTAACCATACCCACAGAGATTGTTGGTTTTTCAAACAATCCGGCAGACTCAACGCCGAACACAAGGGGCTCGACACACCAAGCGAAGACGAGGACGAACCCCAAAAGCAGAGTACTAGGAAACAAAAGAATTTCCCACAAGAAGTAAAAACAGTAAACTTACTCCACATAACAAAACGTGTGGCGCCCATAAAGGTACGCGCCCCACGGCCTATCCCAAAGGAATCCCGCCACTGGTTGTCAAAACCAATCATTTTCGATCATCTGGATTATTCTAGAAGTATCAGGAACCCAGGCTGGACTGCCCTAATACTCGATCCAATAATTGGCGGACTCCAGTTTTCAAATGTCCTTATGGACGGTGGCAGCAGACTCAACCTGATATATCAGGACTCAATCCGCCACATGGGGATCGACCCAAAAAGAATTCGCCACAGCAAAACCTCCTTTCAAGGAGTAACGCCAGGTCCGGACACCCATTGCATGGGTTTTCTCTGGCTCGAGGTTATTTTCAACTCTGCCGATAACTTCCATCGTGAAAAGCTGACTTTCCACATCGTCCCATTCGCAAGTCGCTACCAAGCACTACTGGGACGCGAAGCTTTCGCCCGCTTTAACGCAATACCGCATTATGCATCTCTTACGCTTAAGATGCCCGGTCCACGCGGCATCATCTCCTTAAAGGGGAAGCAGTGAGAACACCTCCCCCAAGCGGAGGATTGTGCGGCCGCTTTAACAGCCCCACAATACAATGGCTTCACCAGCTAGAACATCGAACAGGTCATTAAGACCACGGACACGGATAGACGAGTCCGGCACAAAAGTATCATTGATAAAGTCTTAGTGGCCATATACCCCTGCACTAGGAGCTTCAAATGTATAAAAGAAGAGACAATAAAGCTCAATTTTTCATATTTTACTTTACACTTTGTTTATTTCATATAACTTTTGTTCGGCACGCCCCTTTTTCAACTTAGTTGCTCTCTTTTTACAGATGAACGTCGTGCTGCGCCCGTCCAGGATACGGCACAACGGAGACACACGTGTAGACATGCAGTAGGGACCCATTCCAAGGATTCTTTTCAGATTAAGACCCTGCGTAAACCTTTTTTACTGTCTCTTGTTGATACACATCCCCTGGCTCTATGACCAAGGAGGAGGCTGGCGTCTTGGCATGTGGCCACGTCAGAATTCTTGCGTACCTGGACACTAGGGGCTTATACCTCAGATCGTTACCTCGCCCGCTCTCATAAAGACCGAATACCTTAGGGAGTGTTCGGCGTCGCGAGTTTGGCCTTATATGCATCAGCTCCGAGTCATGATTTTGGTCAAATGTTGGGTTGCCCGGCTCCTATGTTCGGCCGCCTTATGTTCCGCTCTATCGGCTAAGGCGGCACCTCGAGAACTACTGCAATTGTGCCCTCGTTCGGCCAGGCGAGCAGCTCAGTAGAGAAAGCCGAAAACCGACTATCGTGATATGGCGTGAGACTGGTCAACCACTCGATGACTCTCCGGAATCTTTAGGATTCCTCCGCATTAACGAAGGGCCGTTTCCCGGCCAGGCACATACGCGCCCCGAATTCGGGCGAGCGCAGTCGCCACCAGGGGCTACCTAAATAGTCCCATTGTCAAGCTCCTATGGCTAAGTGAAAGTGTTAAAGCCTTATAGTCCGGTTGCCTAGCTCGCTGCGCTATCACCTCCTTTGTAGGACCAAGACATTGGATTAAGTGTGAAAATGCGCCTTCTGCAAGCACCCCCGCACTATGTGTGTGGGGGCTAAAGCCAACGACTGCAATCTTTCAGATTTTGTATATATATCTTAAAACGGCCGCACAGGAGGTGTTCCAAATACTTGAAGGCACAAGTATAAAAGGCTACTACAATTCATCAAAATATTGATTTATAATTACATATGCTATCAGAACATAGCATCCTTCGAGCACTGCGCCTCTATTACACGAGCGCCTTCAAGGACTTCCTGAAAATAGTGCTCGGAGGGTACTCCGCTTTTGTCCGAATCTCGGGATGTAACAACGGTGGTCTCCATCTCTGCCCAATATGTCTTGACACGGGCAAGAGCCATCCATGCGCCCTCTATGCATGCTGACCTCTTCATCGCATTGATACGTGGCACCGCATCAAGGAATTGCTGCACCAAGCTGAAATAACTTGTCGGCTCCGATCTCCCTGGCCACAGATGACCCATGACGTACTTCATGGCGAGTCCGGACAATCTATTCAGTTCGGCCCATTGAGCCATACGATCGTCCACTGCCAGTGGACGCTCTGGATTCTGGAACTGCGACCAAAAAAGCCTTTCCACTTCGCGATCTTCTTGATCTCGAAAGTATTCGGTCGCATCAGCAGCACTCGCTGCCAAATCCAGATAGGTGCCCTCCGCACTCCACATCCGGTCCAACGGAGAAAACTTCGGATCGCAAAACTTCCTCTGCAGCATAAAGGGCTTTCCAGCCGCAATCTGTCCGGCCTCACGCAGCCCCTCCTCCGCAGTTCTCATCGCAGAGCAAGCGTCCTTGGCATCAGCAACGGCCTTCTCTAAGTCCGTCTGTCTCGCCCGGCCTTCTTTCTCAAGAAACTTGCAACGGTCAGCAGCACTTTTTGACTTCACGGCCATCTCGGCCATCCCCTTCTTGCTTCGGCAGTGAGCAGCCTGTTCGGCTCTCACCTCTTCAAGCGCCTTCTTGGTAGTCGCATCACTTTTCCTGGCTTGTTCCTTAGCTCGGGCAAGTTCCACCCGAAGACTCTCCACGGTGGTCGCACCATCTGCGTCAAGCACACACATTGTAAGATACTGGCATAAAGCTCCTCTTACCAGATGCCGCCCGAGGAATTGCATACCTTGAGACTCATCAAGCCGCTCGTTGATGAGCGCGATGTCGGCATCTGCCACGTCAAGTTGCCGCTTTAGTTCGGCGAAATCATCAGTTCGGCTAGATTCCGGACACTTCGCCACCTGTATACAAAGGCGACATTTTAGACATGGGATTATGATCCTCTGCGCGCCGTCAATTTTGACAACGCACAGAGTCTCAGGGGCTACTATCTACACAGGGCGCATCTTGTTTATGCGCAACTGACAAAGAAGTACATTATCAAACGTACCTCAAAATCCGTTAGCAAACTTCTGACGGCCTCATGCAATCCGCTTTCCGCGGACGAAATCCTTCCAATCACCGTACCCATCAATGCACGGTCCTCCTCTGAGATAGAAGCTCGCCCCAGCAGAATCATCAGCTCCTCCCACCGCGCATCGGACGGTGCCGGACTCGTCCTATGACCTCCATCGAAGGCCGGACGCGGGGAACCTTGCGGGGACATATGGCTACCTTCCACCCCTGCCGGATTCGGAGAAACCCTCCGCGACGACACCTCAGGGTCGCCCGCCTCGCCAGGCGGTACGGCAGGGGGAGGCGTCCCACTCTCCATCATCTCCGGAAGAAGATCCCTCGAAGACGAGCTCTGCTGAGAAGGGCTGAGATCCGAGCTACAAAGTAAAATTTCGGTTAATCTTCTCAGATAAAAAGCAAGGATTTCTCTCATCCCTCTAAAGGAAAATCTTTCTCTACTTACGGCTCGCTGGAGGGCTGATCCCTTTGAGGGCGTAGTTCAGCCAAGGATCTCCCCGGCGTCGGACCCTCTGACGAGGACTTTTTCCCCCGCTTTGAGGCCATGGTCTCCGGGTCGTCAGAGGCGGCCCTCTTCTTCCCCTTAGGAGAGGAATTGTTGGTTCCTCCCTTCAGAGCAGCCTCCTTTGAGGAGGCCATGGTTTCCTTGTCCTTCCCCTCACTTCCGTCCAAAGGCACGATCTTCAACATCCTGACTAGCACGGGATCCGGCCTGGTCTCAGGAAGGGGAGCCGGACACCTGATCAGCTTTGCCTTCGCTATCCACTCCTATTTAAAAGGACAGCTCTTTTAGGGGCGAATTTATGACAATTTTACGGATAGCGAGTCCGGGCACAAGGTTACTTACTTGAGTATCCGGGCGATTGCAGCTTAAACCTGCGTCCTCGGTCAAATCCGGACACATTGCTTGTGATCCAAAGAACATTTTATACATCTCCACGGGTGTTGCGCCCATAAAATGCTGGAGAGCCCGTGGTCCCTCCGGATTAAACTCCCACAGACGAAGGGAGCGACGTTTGCCGGGCAGTGTTCGGCAAATCAGCATGACCTACGTCACCTTGACCAGGTTGAGGTCTCTTTCTAAGAGATCCCTAATGCGGCCCTGCAACAAGGGCACGTCTTTGGATAACCCCCAATCTAATCCTTTGTTGACCCATGACTCTAGCCGTGGTGGGGGACCCGAGCGAAAGGCAGGAGGCGCCACCCACTTGGTGCTCCTGGGAGCGGTGATGTAGAACCACTCTCGTTGCCACAAGCCGAGCTCCTCTTGAAAGGAGCCCTCGGGCCATGGAGCATCAGCATTCTTACTTATGACAACGCCTCCGCACTCTACGTGCCGTCCCTCGATCATCTTCGGCTCCACTTCAAAAGTCTTGAGCCATAATCCGAAGTGAGGAGTAACACGGAGGAATGCTCCGCACACAACAATGAATGAGGAAATGTGGAGGATGGACTCCGGAGCTAAGTCATGAAATTCCAGCCCATAATAGAACATCAGCCCCCTCACGAAGGGATCCATCGGGAAGCCTAACCCCCGAAGGAAATGAGACATGAACACTACGCTCTCACCGGGCTGGGGACTGGGAATAGCCTGCCTTTGAGCAGGAAACCTATGCGAAATTTCGGCGGTCAAGAACTTAGCCTCTCTCAACTTTAGCACGTCCTCCTCCGTGACGGAGGAGGGCGTCCATCGGCCTTGAAGGCCGGAACCGGACATTGTCGAAGGTCCGAGGCGCCTGGAATCTGGAGCCTAGGGTGTTGGAACTCGAGGCGACGGGCGAACTTGTTTTGAGATTGGAGAAAAGGAGTAAGGCCCTGGTCTCTTTATAAGAGGTTGAATACCAGGAGCCCTCCCCGTAACCGTTTGGGACTCGCCTTTAATCGAGAAGACATGCTAACGGGCACGATTGGGTTACCCATGTCTGTATTGATGAGAATCCCGTAAATAAAGGGGACACGATCTCTGCATTGACAAGACGTGCCAAGGAAACCGCCTCGCAAAACACGCTGAGGTGGAAAAGTGAAAACGATTCGAATAAAGGCTTGGCTGTAGTGTGATGTCACGTTGCGGAATACGTCAGCAGATTAGATTTGTGTTAATATTATTCTCTCTATGGCAATACGTGGAAACTTATTTTGCAGAGCCGGACACTACTCTTGGTGTTTACAAACTTTTATGAAGAATTTGGAGGAGGAACCCGCCTTGCAATGCCAAAGACAACCTACGCGCCGGACTCGTCGTCATTGAAGCCTGGTTCAGGGGCTACTGAGGGAGTCCTGGATTAGGGGCTGTCCGGGTAGCCGGACTATACCTTTGGCCGGACTCCAGGACTATGAAGATACAAGATTGAAGACTTCGTCCCGTGTCCGGATGGGACTTTCCTTGGCGTGGAAGGCAAGCTTGGCGATGCGGATATTCAAGATCTCCTACCATTGTAACCGACTTTGTGTAACCCTAACCCTCTCCGGTGTCTATATAAACCGGAGGGTTTTAGTCCGTAGGACAACTTCATCATACAACAATCATACCATAGGCTAGCTTTTAGGGTTTAGCCTCCTTGATCTCATGGTAGATCTACTCTTGTACTACCCATATCATCAATATTAATCAAGCAGGACGTAGGGTTTTACCTCCATCAAGAGGGCCCGAACCTGGGTAAGACATCATGTTCCTTGCCTCCTGTTACCATCCGGCCTAGACGCACAGTTCGGGACCCCCTACCCGAGATCCGCTGGTTTTGACACCGACACCTAGCATACCCAAGCTTGCCCTTCAACCTCATAACAGCATGATTGAAACCATCATTCGAGGGCCTAGGGGGGTATGATTACCTTGAGGGAACCCAAAGAGATGGTGAATAGCATCACTTGTAATATGTAGAACCTTGTTCGCCTCACCCATGTCCAAAATCATAGTTGAAGGGTCACTCCTCGTGTAGATGTTGCCCATCAAAGGACGAGAAATGTTGGAATCAACCTTCAAGTCAAACACACAACCAGAACCAACATTGATAACCCTCGTCTTGTGCCTAAGTTGTAGCATTTCCGCACACGTCTTGACCTCTTTCAATGAGCAGCTAACCATCTTGTTTAAATGTTCTGCCTCACCTCCTCCTTGGCCACCTTCTTCGGGCGCTTTGCCTCCTCTCTTCCTCCTCTCAGGCCGCTGCACAAGCTGATACTGAAAAAAAATACATTCAAAAGGAAATAAGGCAGAACAATGAGACACACAAGCTTCACCAAAATTCCACTAACGCCTACATACACACCACATCTCAGAAGTCCAACTATGTCTACATAGGAAGTACAACCATGTATGACCAGAAGTTAACATGCTTTCAAATTGTTGGAAATTTACAAAGCAGAAGTTCAACCATGTATACCAAGGCAGTAATCAAACATGTATCTCAGAAGTCCAACTATGTCTGCATAGGCAGTACAACCATGTATGAACACTAGTTAACATGCTTTCAAAAATGTTGGAAATTTAAAAGGCAGAAGTTCAACCATATACACTAAGGCAGTAATCAAACATGTATACCAACAAGTTAAGCTAATTTCTTCATGTATATACCCAGAAGTCCAACTATGTACACAAAGGCAGTAATACCATAAAAGCAAAGCACGTCGACTAATTTATTCGTCTATATGGAGATGGAGCAGAAGGTCATCTATGTACGCCAAGGCAGTGCTAAAAACAATAAAACTACAGCAATAGTGATAAATGCTCTAAAAACAGTAAACATGAGACATTCATACCTGATTAGCGGCAGCATCATCATCGACGGCGTCCTCATCATCAGCATTGAAATCCGCATCATCCTTGTCCTCTGGATTAACACGAGAACGCTTCTTCACACCCTTGTTGACCTTTGCAGGTGGAACCTTGCGCTTCACGCCGCATTTCTTCCCCTTACCAGATGCACCAGCACCAAGCGGAGAAGGTGTAGGCACGGCAGTGGCAAGCACACAAGGACTACGGCGTGGCGTACCACCAAGGCCTAACCCTTCATCTTCAACAACTTCTACAGGCCTTAAAACACGTGGGCTCCTCCGAGGAGTAACTTCACCAACTACTAGCTTCCTCGCAACAGTCTTCTAGATTTTCTTCTTAACAGGGACAACCTTGCCATCACTAACACACGGCACGTCTTCCTCAACAGTGAGCTCAGCCGCATGAACAGATCCAGGAACATCAGAACCTTTCTCAAGGCGGGCCGCCCTCTTCTTTTCAAAATCTTCTTGCTTCTTCCTCTTACGTTGGTCCTCTAGGAGAAGCTGAAGAGGCACATCCTCGGCTTGCGTGACAGGTTCAGTGCCATCAACAGACTGCGACTGCGTCTCTGACATCTGAAGAAAGCATAAAGGATCTGGAACGGAATCACAACCTTTGACTGACGGAGCCCCCTCCTCAGCAGCAGCAGGGGTTTCTGATAAACCCAACTCAGATCAAACATCGATGATGGTGTTCACAGCTTCCTCCTCTGTGGACACATCTGCAAAGAACACAAAAAATCGAAGCAAAAAATAAAAAAAGTCAGGAACAAAAACAAAAACAAACGACATGAACAAGCTAAAAAACATGGCTCAAAACTTTAAAATGAAAAGAAAAGCGGTTCACATACTAGGTGAAGCAAGAGCTGCAGAAGCAAGATCCTCAAGGCTGAAAGCAACCTCGGCAATCACAGTCAAAGGGATAATGGGTGATTTAGCCACATCAGATGTTGGAGCATCAGTATTAACCTCTGAAGCTCCATCTTGATCGCAGGCATTTTTTTCAGAACTATTCAACTGATCACCAACTACAAAAAATGCAAGTAAAAAGGCATCTGAGTTCTAATACGCAATCCTACACCAAAGGGACTTCTACTTTTACAACAATGTCCAATACCCAGAAGTTCAACAATACCTAACAAAGCAGTAAACACAAAAAACAAACTAAAAATCTACAAACTAAATATAAAAACAATCTACACCAGAGGGGCTACTACATATATCATGAATGTCCAGAAGTTCAACGATACATAACAAAGCAGTAAAAAAATGTGCATAACAGAAGTTCAACCAAATTTCATTACAATCAAACAATAATTAAAACAAGAAGTTCAACTATGTGACCCAAGCAAGTAGCACATAAAAAAGATGTAGCATGACCACAAACAGTATTTCATAGGCAAACTAAATATCAATACCATCAACATGATAACAAAAAAAACAAAGATATACACTACAAAAATGAAACATCTGGGAAGTCCAACAACACTTGGTGACAAAGTTTCACCTGCAAAATCATCAACTACAAAGTAAGCAAACACTCTACTAACTCAAACTAATGGTAAAAAGCATACACATAACCATTACTAGAAGTTCACACTATTAAGAATGACAGTCCAACATGAATACTAAGTGAAGATATGGGCAGACGTATATGAGAATAATGCTATTTAAAATACAAGATACAACTACATTAAGATACCTGGAGAAGGTTTTGAAGCCATGACAACACAACCGCCTTGATGAATGCAACTCCAAACACTAGAACAACCTGCTAAAAACAGGGAATTGATTGCATATAGTTAGCAGGTAGGAAATAATACAACAAATACAAAAAACAACTAAATGAAACCCTAGGATGAAACAACTACAACATATCAACAAGTATGAAAACATGAACAGTAGCACATATAGGCAAGCACAAACAAAAAAAGAATCCATAAACTAAATAGCATGTGACAGACACAATCTAGACTTCGAAATCAACAATACTAAGACAATTATATACATTAGATTTGCCATCAACCATCACACCACACCCTCTCTTACATGCATCTGAATGTTGAAAATCACCAAAGGGGAAATGAAATCCACTCATCTCTGAACGGATAAAATAGCACACACAAAGCATCTCATAGACAAATCTGACCACGGGGGAATGGAATCCACCCACCACACGCACAAGAACCCTACCTAATCTCCCACCAAACCATCAGAAGAAAGGGGGTAGGACACGGACGCGAGAGCACACAAGAGGCGGACTCGATAGATCTGGCGAAACTAGAAGCAAGCATTAGGAGGGGGGCAGCACTTGTACCTCTCCAGACGACCCCTGCACGCACGAATCCGTGCCGGTTCTTCCACTCCCCACGACGCCACGCACACCTTGCAACCACGCAGGCAGTTGCTGCCCTTGCTTCAGAGCCGAAGAGAGCGGGTTGGGCGAGAGAGAGCGGGGCGTGGGGGAGAAATAGGAGCGGGGGCTTGCGCCGGTTACTCCAGCACGAGGGCAGGGGGCAGGGGTGGAGAAATCGGGGGAGTTGGAGGCGAGGAAGGCAGCGGAGCGACAGAGGGGGGGCGAGCGAGCGACAAGGGGAGAGGAGTTTTCTAACAGGTGGTGGCGAGGGAGATGGTCACTTAATGCCTCTCTGTCATAGGACTTGCAGCGCCACTAAATTTACAGTTTTACCCCCAACACCTAAAATAGTAAATACATGTGTACATAAATAAATGCACCATTAGAATGCATCTATTATAATGAGATAAGATCACAAAACAGCACAGCTGATATCCTCAAAACCAAAAATAGATGGCAAATACACTACTAAAGGAAGAAACATACATACATAAATATGCCCCTAAAACAAGAGAAAAGAAGTTCAAAAAATAAAGAACAAAAGTTCAAGTACTCTAATAAAAGAAGTAAAGGAATAAGAATAAATAAACCATAAAGAAACAAAAAAGAAGAAGTTCAAGTACAAAAACAGATGAAGTTCATATCTAACCCTAAAAACCCTAAGATAGATAGTGGGGTCACGGATGTGACGGACTCGCCTTCGCATGCGACGACGCGGCACGGGCCGCGTCGTCGCCTGCTCCGGCTCGTTCCTGTCTCGGCCTCGCAGGGGGAGGGGAGGGGGGTCCCGACCCCCCTCCCCCTGCTCGGCCTCGCGCTACCGCATTGCTGCGCGCTAGGATTTCACAGGACACAATGCGGTTATTCTGTTTCCACCCCCACCACACGCACCCTAAACCCTAAAAACCCTAAGATAGATAGTGGGGTCACGGATGTGATGGACTCGCCTCCGCATGTGACGAAGCGGCACGCCGCATCGTCGCCTACTCCGACTCGTTCCTGTCTCGGCCCATACTTGGGCTAATCCCATGATTGCTCACGAGACAAAAGTCTAAAAAAACATCTAGAGAATTAAAATTACAAAGAAAATCAAACAAAGAAAATATAGAGCATCATGCACCTTCGCCTTCCAATGTGGAGTGCAATCTCCAAAACCAAAAGTTCAACCATTAATAAAAAAGAAGTCCAGATCCTACTGAAGATAGTGTCTGTGGTCCACCTCCACACTTACACACTAGTTACAACAAATTGCAGAAGAAATCTACTAAGGGTTTTTGATTTCTGGAATGTAATCTGTCCTGGAATATCAATGTCAAAAAGACGAACCTGCATTCAAGAAAAGTTTTGCCGTGACATAAAAAACCAAGAAAGAAGCACCTGAGGAATAATAATGTTTACTGTCGAAGAAACAAAATGCACAAGCCGTAAGTTAACTAATCAAATGTTCTAAATAAAGGTAAGTTCAAGCTGTAAAAACACAGAAGTTCGGCGTTTTGACAAAACATCAAATGAACATGTAGAAAGACAAATTACACAGAAGCAAAAATCTTGTAAGTTCACGTTAAACACAAACTGAAGTTCTACCACTGTTTGAAGTATGCAAACATGTTACAAAAAAAGTAAGGTATGCATGCATATTTGGGAATAATCCCATAGTTGCCACGGAACAAACTAAAACCCAAATTAGAAAATTGAAAATTACAAAAAAAATAGAGCGCGATGTTGCACCACCTTGCAATGTGGAAATCAGGAAGTTCAATCACTGGTACCATAGAAGTCCACTTACTACCACAGAATGTGGATGATCCAAAAAACTAGTCCCCAAGACAGAATAAATATAAAAAGGATGATTTGTGTATCTATGGACCAGCTCGACATTTACGTATATGAGTACTCTGAAAAACCCAAAAAATGTACACACAATTTTTATAGCAACACCAACCGAACAGATCGTATTGCAGCATCACCCAAAAAACATGCATTAAAACGAGGGAAGTTCAAGCACAAAAGGTGCAGAAGTCCAACTCTATAACACAGACAGTAGAGTCACTAAAAAAACGCATTATCGAATTTTCTTTTCAGATTTAATCACTTGGGTGACTACACCTTCTCAGTCCGCGACCTCGAACGATATCCTACTACGCCCTGACATCAAAACGATAAATCAACCAAGCTGTCTCATTGAAGAACCGAAAACCATCACGGGCCGACACGAGATCCAATCGCCCGATTTCAGGGGTGTATTTGCCTTCCTGATCAAATTAACAATGCATGAACGGTCCAATATCACTACTGCAATCAAATCCGCCCTCTATATTCAAATAAAAATAACAAATCCACAGAAGCCGCGGAACCACTCTCGCGGACGAAGAACACAGAGCCTGAAATCAAATCCGTTGAAATTAATGACAAATTGCCCATGAAACTCGTACTTAAACCAAATTACCATCATGTTGGAGGTTCCAGAACATCCAGTGAATGCATTAAACTTATAAACAGACACGAGTTCATCCGCCCCGAGAGTGAATCCGCCAAAATGCAAAATTACGAATCAAAACGAGGATTTAGATGCAGGTATGAGTATCTGGATTGCAGTCACATCCCAGACAACACTACCGACCGGAATAATTCGCGGGGGAAGCCACGGTTGCGAAGATAGCCCGAAGGTCGGGTTCGTACACAGGGAAGTTCAGGCGCGTTATATGGGAAGTTCAGGTTGTGATCAGAATATTATTCTGATCCCGTGATCAGAATAGTGTTTATGTATATATATATATATATATATATATATTCTTCTATATGTCACATTATCTGTCAAAGTATTGAAGAAATCCATGGCTTCATCATTTGCCAGAAGTAACAGGCATATGATGCTACGAAGCTCTTCAAAGTTGTTTTGGGATGGAGTTCCTGATAGAATAATTTGCCTTTTGGTACGAATTTCAGCAAAGGCCTTCCAATAGCGATATTCGGAAGGCTCTTGCTGAACTTTGTACCAAAAAGCGAATTATTCTATCGGGAACTTCGTTCCAAAACAACTTTGAAGAGCTTCGTACCATTATGCGCCTGTCATTTCCGGCTAATGATGAAGCCATGATTTTCTTGAATTCTTTGACACTACAGAATGTGACATATAGAAGGGTAGATGAGATCAGGAAAAATATGGACCATTTTTTGCACATCCAGAATGGCGCCATTTTGTTAAAACCATTGTCGGTCCGGACGTCGGACATTCATGAGAGAGGCAGTCCGGCCCAAACCCTAGAAGCATTGTCGAGGCCACTCAAATTTACCAAGTTAAAAGAGCATTGTCGTTGAGACCATCCCAAACCCTAGAAGCGTTGCCGAGGCCACCCCAAACCCTAGAAGCATTACCGAGGCACCCAAAATTACCAAGTTAAAAGAGCGTTGTCGTCGACGCCACCCCAAACCCTAGAAGCGTTGTCGAGGCCACCCCAAACTGTAGAAGCATCAAGGCCACTATTATGATTCCTTGTTGTGTTTAGCTAGCTAGGTCTACGTTTGCCACTAATATATCCATGTGTCATGTTTGTATATTAATTGCCATGTTGTAATATTTGCAGAATCTATGGAGCACCGAGACATCGAAGCAGAACAATTGGTGGGGGACATAATCCTTGGCGGAGGTGATGTCTTGTCGTATCTCAACGACACTGATAGTCTGGAAGGAGAGGGTGAAGCAGGCTCCGGTGATCGAACAATGGAGGTGGAAGGACATGATTATGATGGTTCCGGTGACGGAATGCCGGTGGAAGAAGGAAACCGTGATGGCAGCTCCGGTGAACGAACGGAGGAAGGAGTTGTTGCAAAATCCGGCGAGGTATATATATTAATTAAGCCTGTGCTGACTAGCTAATTGATGCATTAATTGTTTTGGTATGTACACATATTAACTCTCTTCTTTCTACTTTTCTAGCCCTCAAGATAGAGACAAACTTCGGTAACGAGACGAGGCCCGAAGAAAAAGTTGCGCCAGGATGAAAGGTTCGCGATCACAGCAATCAAGGGCGATGACCAACCGATTGAACCCAGGCGGACCAAGGAAGCATTTTCTGCTTAGTGTGGGGTTCTAGTTAGGGACATGATCCCAATTAGCATCCACCAATGGAATAAGCCTAAGAGTGAAGACCCTCAAGTGTCTTATGTCAACGATAGACAGAAAGATGATCTTTGGACCGCGCTGAAGTAAAATTTCACCCTACCGCCAGAGGAGGATCCGGATAAGCCAGTTATAGAGCCATTGGTCAAGGCTCATGCTCTTAAGAAGATGGCAGATCTATTTAGGAGGTGGAAGAATGAGTTGAAATCAATGTTTGTCGACAAAGGGAAGACTCCATAATTCACCAACTGATTTGAGAAGATAAGAGATCACTGGCCCGTATTTGTGGCCCACAAGACATCAGAGAAGAGTAGAAGATGTCAGCGACAAACAAGATAAATGCTGCAAAGAAGGAGCATCACCATCACACGGGGTCAGGTGGCCACCTCAAAGCCCAACCGTTGTGGGACAAGGCTGAGAATGACCTGCTTGATAAAGGGGTCGAACCAAAGACATTGAACTGGCCAGACCGTTCAAGGACTTGGTGTTGGGGAACGTAGTAATTTCAAAAAATTTCCTACGCACACGCAAGATCATGGTGATGCATAGCAACGAGAGGGGAGAGTGTTGTCTACGTACCAACGCAGACCGACTGCGGAAGCGATCACACAACATAGAGGAAGTAGTCGTACGTCTTCCCGATCCAACCGATCCAAGCACCGTTACTCCGGCACCTCCGAGTTCTTAGCACACGTTCAGCTCGATGACGATCCTCGGGCTCCGATCCAGCAAAGCGTCAAGGAAGAGTTCCGTCAGCATGACGGCGTGGTGACGATCTTGATGTACTACCGACGCAGGGCTTCGCCTAAGCACTACAATGGTATGATCGAGGTGGAATTTGGTGGCAGGGGCACCGCACACGGCTAAGGAACGATCTCAAGGATCAACTTGTGTGTCTAGAGGTGCCCCCTGCCCCCGTATATAAAGGATGAGAGGGGGAGGGCTGGCCGGCCAAGCAAGGGAGGCGCAGGAGGAGTCCTACTCCTACCGGGAGTAGGACTCCCCCCTCCAATCCTAGTCCAACTAGGTTTTCTCAAGTGGGAAAGAGAGAGGGGGTGGCCGGCCACCTTCCCTAGTCCTAATAGGACTAGGGGAAGGGGGGAGGCGCGCAGCCCATGGGGCAGCCCTTTTACCTTTCTACCAAGGCCCATGTTGGCCCATTTGGCTCCCGGGGGGTTCCGGTAACCCTCCCGGTAATCCGGTAAAATCCCGATTTCACCCGGAACACTTCCGGTGTCCAAACATAGGCTTCCAATATATCAATATTTATGTCTCGACCATTTCGAGACTCCTCGTCATGTCTGTGATCACATCCGGGACTCCGAACAACCTTCAGTACATCAAAATGCATAAACTCATAATAACTGTCATCGTAACGTTAAGCGTGCGGACCCTACGGTTCGAGAACAATGTAGACATGACTGAGACACGTCTCTGGTCAATAACCAATAGTGGGACCTGGATGCCCATATTGGCTCCTACATATTCTACGAAGATCTTTATCGGTCAGACCGCATAACAACATACATTGTTTCCTTTGTCATCGGTATGGTACTTGCCCGAGATTCGATCGTCGGTATCCAATACCTAGTTCAATCTCGTTACTGGCAAGTCTCTTTACTCGTTCCGTAATACATCATCTCACAACTAACATCTTAGTTATAATGCTTGCAAGGCTTATGTGATGTGTATTACCGAGAGGGCCCAGAGATACCTCTCCGACAATCGGAGTGACAAACCCTAATCTCGAAATACGCCAACCCAACATCTACCATTGGAGACACCTGTAGTACTCCTTTATAATCACCCAGTTACGTTGTGATGTTTGGAAGTACCCAAAGTGTTCCTCCGGCAAACGGGAGTTGCATAATCTCATAGTCATAGGAACATGTATAAGTCATAAAGAAAGCAATAGCAACATACTAAACGATCGGGTGCTAAGCTAATGAAATGGGTCATGTCAATCAGATCATTCAACTAATGATGTGACCTCGTTAATCAAATAACAACTCTTTGTTCATGGTTAGGAAACATAACCATCTTTGATTAACGAGCTAGTCAAGTAGAGGCATACTAGTGACACTGTGTTTGTCTATGTATTCACACATGTATTATGTTTCCGGTTAATACAATTCTAGCATGAATAATAAACATTTATCATGATATAAGGAAATAAATAATAACTTTATTATTGCCTCTAGGGCATATTTCCTTCAGTCTCCCACTTGCACTAGAGTCAATAATCTAGATCACATCACCATGTGATTAACATCGATAGTTCACATCACCATGTGATTAACACCCATAGTTCACATCGTCATGTGACCAACACTCAAAGGGTTTACTAGAGTCAGTAATCTAGTTCACATATCAATGTGATTAACACCCAAAGAGTACTAAGGTGTGATCATGTTTTGCTTGTGAGATAATTTTAGTCAATGGGTCTGTCACATTCAGATCCGTAAGTATTTTGCAAGTTCTATGTATACAATGCTCTACATGGAGCTACTCTAGCTAATTGCTCCCACTTTCAATATGTATCCAGATTGATACTTTAGATTCATCTGGATCAGTGTCAAAAACTTGCATCGACGTAACCCTTTATGACGAACCTTTTTGTCACGTCCATAATCGAGAAACATATCCTTATTTCACTAAGGATAATTCTGACCGCTGTCCAGTGATCTACTCCTAGATCACCATTGTACTCCCTTGCAAATCAATGCAGGGTATACAATAGATCTGGTATACAGCATGACATACTTTATAGAACCTATGGCCAAGGCATACTGAATGACTTTCATTCTCTTTCTATCTTCTGCCGTGGTCGGGCTTTGAGTCTTACTCAACTTCACACCTTGTAATACAGGCAAGAACTCTTTCTTTGACTGCTCCATTTTGAACTACATCAAAATCTTGTCAAGGTATGTACTCATTGAAAAAACTTATCAAGCGTCTTTATCTATCTCTATAGATCTTGAAGCTTAATATGTAAGCAGCTTCACCGAGGTCTTTCATTGAAAAACTCTTATTCAAGTATCCCTTTATGCTATCCGGAAATTCTATATCATTTCCAATCAGCAATATGTCATCCACATATAATATCAGAAATGCTACAGAGCTCCCACTCACTTTCTTGTAAATACAGGCTTCTCCAAAAGTCTGTATAAAGCCAAATGCTTTGATCACACTATCAAAGCGTTTATTCCAACTCCGAGATGCTTGCACCAGTCCATAAATGGATCGCTGGAGTTTGCACACTTTGTTAGCTCCCTTTGGATCGACAAAACCTTCTGGTTGCATCATATACAACTCTTCTTCCAGAAATCCATTCAGGAATGCAGTTTTGACATCCATCTGCCATATTTCATAATCATAAAATGCGGTAATTGCTAACATGATTTTGACGGACTTAACCATTGCTACGGGTGAGAAGGTCTCATCGTAGTCAACCCCTTGAACTTGTCGAAAACCTTTTGCGACAAGTCGAGCTTTATAGACAGTAATATTACCGTCAGCGTCAGTCTTTTTCTTGAAGATCCATTTATTCTCAATTGCTTGCCGATCATCGGGCAAGTCAACCAAAGTCCATACTTTGTTCTCATACATGGATCCCATCTCAGATTTCATGGCCTCAAGCCACTTTGCGGAATCTGGGCTCACCATCGCTTCTTCATAATTCGTAGGTTCATCATGATCTAGTATAGCATGACTTCCAGAATTGGATTACCGTACCACTCTGGTGCGGATCTCACTCTGGTTGATCTACGTGGTTCAGTAGTATCTTGTCCTGAAGTTTCATGATCATCATCATTAGCTTCCTCACTAAATGGTGTAGTAGTCACAGGAACAGATTTCTGTGATGAACTATTTTCCAATAAGGGAGAAGGTACAATTACCTTATCAAGTTTTCTACTTTCCTCCCACTCACTTCTTTCGAGAGAAACTCCTTCTCTAGAAAGGATCCATTCTTAGCAACGAATGTCTTGCCTTCGGATCTATGATAGAAGGTGTACCCAACTGTCTCCTTTGGGTATCCTATGAAGACATATTTCTCCAATTTGAGTTTGAGCTTATCGAGATGAAACTTTTTCACATAAGCATCGCAACTCCAAACTTTAAGAAACGACAACTTTGGTTTCTTGCCAAACCATAGTTCACACGGTGTCGTCTCAACGGATTTAGATGGTGCCCTATTTAACGTGAATGCAGCTGTCTCTAATGCATAACCCCAAAACGATAGTGGTAGATCGGTAAGATACATCATAGATTGTACTATATCCAATAAAGTACGGTTATGACGTTCGGACACACCATTATGCTGTGGTGTTCCAGGTGGCGTGCGTAGTGAAACTATTTCACATTGTTTTAACTGAAGACCAAACTCGTAACTCAAATATTTTACCTCTGCGATCATATCGTAGAAACTTTTATTTTCTTGTCACAATGATTTTCCACTTCACTCTGAAATACTTTGAACTGTTCAAATGTTTCAGACTTATGTTTCATCAAGTAGATATCCCCATATCTGCTCAAATCATCTTGTGAAGGTCAGAAAATAATGATACCTGCTGTAAGCCTTAATATTCATCGGACCACATACATCAGTATGTATGATTTCCAACAAATCTGTTGCTTGCTTCATTGTTCCGGAGAACGGCGTTTTAGTCATCTTGCCCATAAGGCATGGTTCGCAAGCATCAAGTGATTCCAAAATCCCATCAGCATGGGGTTTCTTCATGCGCTTTACACCAATATGACCTAAACGGCAGTGCCACAAATAAGTTGCACTATCATTATTAACTTTGCATCTTTTGGTTTTAATATTATGAATATGTGTATCACTAAGATCGAGATCCAATGAACTATTTTCATTGGGTGTGTAACCATATAAGGTTTTATTCATGTAAACAGAACAACAATTTATTCTTTTACTTAAATGAATAACCGTATTACAATAAACATGACCAGGTCATATTCATGCTCAACGCAAACACCAAATAACACTTATTTAGGTTCAACACTAATCCCGAAAGTATAGGGAGTGTGCGATGATGATCATATCAATCTTGGAACCACTTCCAACACACATCGTCACTTCACCCTTAACTTGTCTCTGTTTATTCTGCGACTCCCGTTTCGAGTTACTACTCTTAGCAACTGATCCAGTATCAAATACCGAGGGGTTGCTATAAACACTAGTAAAGTACACATCAATAACATGTATATCAAATATACTTATGTTCACTTTGCCATCCTTCTTATCCGCCAATCACTTGGGGTAGTTCCGCTTCCAGTGACTAGTCCCTTTGCAGTAGAAGCACTTAGTCTCAGGCTTAGGACCAGACTTGGGCTTCTTCACTTGAGCAGCAACTTGCTTGCTGTTCTTCTTGAAGTTCCCCTTCTTCCCTTTTGCCCTTTTCTTCAAACTAGTGGTCTTATCAACCATCAACACTTGATGTTTTTCTTGATTTCTACCTTCGTCGATTTCAGCATCACGAAGAGCTTGGGAATCATCTCCGTTATCCCTTGCATATCATAGTTCATCACGAAGTTCTACTAACTTGGTGATGGTGACTAGAGAATTCTGTCAATCACTATCTTATCTGGAAGATTAACTCCCACTTGATTCAAGCGATTGTAGTACCCAGACAATCTGAGCACATGCTCACTAGTTGAGCGATTCTCCTCCATTTTTTAGCTATAGAACTTGTTGGAGACTTCATATCTCTCAACTCGGGTATTTGCTTGAAATATTAACTTCAACTCCGGGAACATCTCATATGGTCCATGACGTTCAAAACGTCTTTGAAGTCCCGATTCTAAGCCATTAAGCATGGTGCACCAAACTATCAAGTAGTCATCATATTGAGCTAGCCAAACGTTCATAACGTCTGTATCTGCTCCTGCAATAGGTCTGTCACCTAGCGGTGCATCAAGGACATAATTCTTCTGTGCAGCAATGAGGATAAACCTCAGATCACGGATCCAATCCGCATCATTGCTACTAACATCTTTCAACACAATTTTCTCTAGGAACATATCAAAATAAACACAGTGAAGCAACAACGCGAGCTATTGATCTACAACATAATTTGCAAAATACTACCAGGACTAAGTTCATGATAAATTTAATCATATTACTTAAGAACTCCCACTTAGATAGACATCCCTCTAATCCTCTAAGTGATCACGTGATCCAAATCAACTAAACCATAACCGATCATCACGTGAGATGGAGTAGTTTTCAATGGTGAACATCGTTATGTTGATCATATCTACTATATGATTCACGCTCAACCTTTCGGTCTCTGTGTTCCGAGGCCATATCTGCATATGCTAGGCTCGTCAAGTTTAACCTGAGTATTCTGCGTGTGCAAAACTGGCTTGCACCCGTTGTAGATGGACGTAGAGCTTATCACACCCGATCATCACGTGGTGTCTGGGCACGACGAACTTTGGCAACGGTGCATACTCAGGGAGAACACTTCTTGATAATTTAGTGAGAGATCATCTTATAATGCTACCGTCAATCAAAGCAAGATAAGATGCATAAAAGGATAAACATCACATGCAATCAATATAAGTGATATGATATGGCCATCATCATCTTGTGCTTGTGATCTCCATCTCCGAAGCACCGTCATGATCACCATCGTCACCGGCGCGACACCTTGATCTCCATCGTAGCATCGTTGTCGTCTCGCCAATCTTATGCTTCCACGACTATCACTACCGCTTAGTAATAAAGTAAAGCATTACATCGTGATTGCATTGCATACAATAAAGCGACAACCATATGGCTCCTGCCAGTTGCCGATAACTTGGTTACAAAACATGATCATCTCATACAATAAAACTCAGCATCATGCCTTGACCATATCACATCACAACATGCCCTGCAAAAACAAGTTAGACGTCCTCTACTTTGTTGTTGCAAGTTTTACGTGGCTGCTACGGGCTTAAGCAAGAACTCATCTCACCTACGCATCAAAACCACAACGATAGTTTGTCAAATAGACTCCGTTTTAACCTTCTCAAGGACCGGGCGTAGCCACACTCGGTTCAACTAAAGTTGGAGAGACAGTCGCCCGCAAGCCATCTATGTGCAAAGCACGTCGAGGGAACTGGTCTCGCGTAAGCGTACGCGTAAGGTTGGTCCGGGTCATCTCGTCCAACAATACCGCCGAACCAAAGTATGACATGCTGGTAGGCAGTATGACTTGTATCGCCCACAACTCACTTGTGTTCTACTCGTGCAAATAACATCAAACCATAAAACCTAGGCTCGGATGCCACTGTTGGGGAACATAGTAATTTCAAAAAATTTCCTACGCACACGCAAGATCATGGTGATGCATAGCAACGAGAGGGGAGAGTGTTGTCTACGTACCAACGCAGACCGACTGCGGAAGCGATCACACAACATAGAGGAAGTAGTCGTACATCTTCCCGATCCGACCGATCCAAGCACCGTTACTCCGGCACCTCCGAGTTCTTAGCACACGTTCAGCTCAATGACGATCCTCGGGCTCTGATCCAGCAAAGCGTCGAGGAAGAGTTCCGTCAGCACGACGGCGTGGTGACGATCTTGATGTACTACCGACACAGGGCTTCGCCTAAGCACTACAACGGTATGATCGAGGTGGAATTTGGTGGCAGGGGGCACCGCACACGGCTAAGGAACGATCTCAAGGATCAACTTGTGTGTCTAGAGGTGCCCCCTGCCCCCGTATATAAAGGATGAGAGGGGGAGGGCTGGCCGGCCAACCAAGGGAGGCGCAGGAGGAGTCCTACTCCTACCGGGAGTAGGACTCCCCCCTCCAATCCTAGTCCAACTAGGTTTTCTCAAGTGGGAAAGAGAGAGGGGGTGGCCGGCCACCTTCCCTAGTCCTAATAGGACTAGGGGAAGGGGGGAGGCGCGCAGCCCATGGGGCAGCCCTTTTACCTTTCTACCAAGGCCCATGTTGGCCCATTTGGCTCCCGGGGGTTCCGGTAACCCTCCCGGTAATCCGGTAAAATCCCGATTTCACCCGGAACACTTCCGGTGTCCAAACATAGGCTTCCAATATATCAATATTTATGTCTCGACCATTTCGAGACTCCTCGTCATGTCCGTGATCACATCCGGGACTCCGAACAACCTTTGGTACATCAAAATGCATAAACTCATAATAACTGTCATCGTAACGTTAAGCGTGCGGACCGTACGGTTCGAGAACAATGTAGACATGACCGAGACACGTCTCCGGTCAATAACCAATAGCGGTACCTGGATGCCCATATTGGCTCCTACATATTCTACGAAGATCTTTATCGGTCAGACCGCATAACAACATACGTTGTTCCCTTTGTCATCGGTATGTTACTTGCCCGAGATTCGATCGTCGGTATCCAATACCTAGTTCAATCTCGTTACTGGCAAGTCTCTTTACTCGTTCCGTAATACATCATCTCACAACTAACATCTTAGTTATAATGCTTGCAAGGCTTATGTGATGTGTATTACCGAGAGGGCCCAGAGATACCTCTCCGACAATCGGAGTGACAAACCCTAATCTCGAAATACGCCAACCCAACATCTACCATTGGAGACACCTGTAGTACTCCTTTATAATCACCCAGTTACGTTGTGACGTTTGGTAGTACCCAAAGTGTTCCTCCGGCAAACGGGAGTTGCATAATCTCATAGTCATAGGAACATGTATAAGTCATGAAGAAAGCAATAGCAACATACTAAACGATCGGGTGCTAAGCTAATGAAATGGGTCGTGTCAATCAGATCATTCAACTAATGATGTGACCTCGTTAATCAAATAACAACTCTTTGTTCATGGTTAGGAAACATAACCATCTTTGATTAACGAGCTAGTCAAGTAGAGGCATACTAGCGACACTCTGTTTGTCTATGTATTCACACATGTATTATGTTTCCGGTTAATACAATTCTAGCATGAATAATAAACATTTATCATGATATAAGGAAATAAATAATAACTTTATTATTGCCTCTAGGGCATATTTCCTTCACTTGGTTCTTCGGGGTTGGGGGAACCTTGGACCCTAAAATAGGGAAGTGCCGTTGGATGGACCAGCAACTGGAAATACCCGTCAAGAAGCTTCAGAAGTATATCGCCGCAGCGCAGCAAGGGACGTTCGTTCCCGACAGAGAGAACGATGAGCTCACACAGGCCCTCGGCAATCCTGAGCACCCTGGACGGACATGAGGCACGGCAGACTCCGTTGCATGGAAGGTTGGGTTTCCCGACGCAGGCGGTTACAAAACCCGGGATAGGAATAGGAAAGTGGAGCAGACCAAACTGCAAAAGCTGAATGCAAGGGTACGAGCGCTAAAGGAACAAGCAGTTCACGGCCAGCGACCCATCGGAGCTACCCCAGAAGCTACCCCGCCATCTCATCGGAGAAGCAGCGTGGCTTCCATCGAGCTCCTTCAGCAGCCTGACTTCATGGCTCCCAGCTACCCCGTGGATGCTATCACGGAGGCTCGTGATTGCCACCTTATGGTGCAACGGCAGCACCTCAAAGTCAAGGCGGCTGTCAGCTCTGTTGCACCTCCTGAACCCAGCGCAACTTTTCACTGCCTTCTGATTCCACAAGGCTATGTTGTTGTGATGGTCGATGAAATAACGGAGGGATTTGAGGACCTCGCGCTTGACCACCCTACCAACGAAGGGGAGACTCAGCTGGGTCTTGCTCTGAAGACTCCATGTCTATAGCGGAAGGAGCTCATCAACCGTCCGAACTGGACGCCTCTGCCTCCTCCTCCTCCTCCAGCGAATCAGGGCACTCCACCTCCTCCTCCATCGGCGAGTGGTCAAGGCACTCCGCCTCCTTCTCTGGCTGCTCCGACGCGTGGCGGCACTCTGCCTCCTTCTCCGCCTGCGCCGGCGCGTCCGAGCAGCCCGCCTCTTCCTCTGCCTCGTCAATAATAGCGGAAGACAGCCGCCGCCGCTCCGGCTACTCCGGCACTTCGTAGCACTCCGCCTCCTTATTCTTCGCCTTGTAAGCAACGAAAGAAGACAGTTGCAGCCGCTCTGGCTGCTCCGGCGTGTAGCAGTACAGCCAGAGGCGGGAGGCAATACAAATTCGATCCATCTCTCAAGCCTCTAGAGAAGTTGCCATATGAGATGATCGAGGAGGAAAACACAGAGATCTGTCAAGCCTATGTGAAGGACTTTTTGCAAATAAACATCCACCTCTGGAGGAGAAGATAGATCTGGTGAAATTGAAGCGCACTTTGGGTGCTTTGAAGCGACCACCACCGTCTACGCCGCAAACCAACTATGAGCGCATTATTGAAAGGTCATATATCGAAGTAGAGCAGTCGGGAAGTACTTGCAGTGATCCAAGGTTAGCAAAACGAAGAAGTGGGAAAAAATTCCCCAGCTCGGCAAACAAGTGAACCAATCGTGCCCCCCGCTCAAGGTGTCTAGCGATATCGTTGCTAATCATCCGAGGATAGTGCCTGGTACCAATCCTGGAGATTGCCTGCTCGACGATGCACATTTTGATACAATGGAGGTGGACGATTTCAAATACCGGCACTGGAAGCTTCCCGTCAAACCTGGTCATCCTCCTCTAACAACGATGATGCGAAGATTCCATGAGTGGTACATGAAAACCTGCAGCGAGTCTGGGAAGGATACTTTGACGCTGAGAGTTAAAGAGGAGCATGACCTCGTTGGAATTGATATGTTGTCTATTCCATTTGAGGAGTTCTTGTAGTTTTTTAATCAAAAGGCCCTCGATAAAATAATCGTCACTTGCTATTGTCTGTAAGTACTACTTCTGTAATTAAGTCTCTATATATAGCTCAGCTCTTTCATTGCATGTATATATAATTGTCCTCACTATATTATGCAGATTGAAGATCGTCGAATGCAGAAAGGCAGAAATCTATGATATTGGGTTCATTAACATAAATCTCATAGATGAATGGACGGTTAAATATGATGCCAAACAAACCGAGGCCAACTTGCTACGATCGTTGCTTCAAAATCAAAACAAAGATAAAATACTCTTTCCTTACAACTTGAAGTGAGTGTTATTGTCTTGTGCATATTCGGTTTCCCTTATTACTCGAGGTTATAGTAATGTAATTGATGAGTTATGCATGTGTGTGCAGCTTCCACTTTATTCTCCTAGAGATTAAGCTTGAGCAGGGACTAGTAACCGTCTTAGACTCGAGACGAAAAGATCCCGAGGAGTATGCGGCCATGACTAAAATGCTCGAGAAGTAAGTTCAATCAATCATTATCGCACCATATCGGCAACTTTGTTCATTTCCTAATATCAAGTAATTATTTTCTTTGTCTCGCAGGCTCTGAGACTGCCGGGGGAGCTGTGATTTACACACCCAAAAGTAAGCACTACTAGCTAGCTAGTTCTGTGCATCTCCCGTTGATTCTAGCTACTTTCATCAGTACCATTTATAATGATTCATTATCAGTTTGATTGACCTCTATTTCTCGTAAAGTGCTTGTGGTAGGAACCCAGGAATGATTATTGTGGATACTATGTTTGCGAGTTCATCTACAACGCGATGGCCAAGAATAAGCGGGGCTACTCTAAAAGACAATTTGAAGTGTGTAAGCAATAATATTCACAATTTCATTTTATTACCATCATTTGTGTTGACTTTCATTCATATAGATGTATTGACCCCTTCTTCAAATTAGATGTGGCAGATGCGGAATGAACTCCTGCCACAAGATTGCATACGAGCAATTCAAGAGGAATTGGCGGGATTCTTTCTTGACCACGTCATCAATAAAACCGGAGAATACCATGTGGAACTTGACTTCAGATGTTAGGGGATTGTAAGAGATCTTATATTGTATATATGTAGCCAGTAGCGTCAGATAGATATACGAAAACTTGTTGTTTGACCAATCTCTCGGAGAAGGAGAGGTCGATCAGTTCTCTCTGTATATGTTCATGACGATCTTCTGTACTTAGGTTTCCTTCATTTGCTTACTAGCTAGCATGTCGAGTCCTCTCTATATGTATAGTATGTAGCATCGACCAAGCACGGAGATAAGAGAGGACACTTCTCTCTATTAGCTAGCTAACACAATATATGAAAGCCCTAAATTAACCCTACAAAACCCCCAAACCTCCCCCCCCCCCTCCCTTCAAAAAAAAACAAAAACCCCAGCCCCTGAACTGCTGACGCATGGATGCCTTTTGGTCCCGGTTGATGCTGCCAACCAGGACAAAAGGCCCTCCTACCTAGGCAAGCCGCAACGGCCACGTGGAGCCCCATCTGTCCCGGTTCGTAGGCAAACCGGGACTAAAGGTATTGGGCTTTAGTACCGACCCTTCAGTCCCGGTTCCGATCCAGGACAAATGGGCCTCTGGAACCAGGACAAATGGGCCCTTTTCTACTAGTGATCCGGTGCCTGGTACCCTGTCTCCGGTAACCCTACGGCCACTCCTCTGGTGCGTCCGGCCGCCACTGCCGACAACAAGGGTTGTGGCCAGTGGTCGATGAAATGCCATCAAGGAAAAAAATATTGTCTTTGCATTTTGGCCGGTGCGAACGTAGGGTGTTAACGATTGTTGTTGTCATAGTGTGGAGATGAACATGGCTAAATTCATGTCATCTTGAGGAGCCACATATGCTTGGGATTGAAGATCTTAACTATGACCCAGTGTTCAATCATCAAGACGGCAAAGAGGATGCCGAGGTCGATGAGGAGGACGAGGCCGAGGAAGTTGGTGATCCCATGGAGACACAATAAACAGTGAAGCCACCATCAAGAGCAAGGACTCACAACTATTCCCAAGATGAAGATGGTTTGCTTTGTGTTATGCTTTGAGCATGCCTTTGTTTGGGCTCGATCCGCAACATAAAACAATCTATGTTGTGGTGATTTTGGAATTTGTAGGTGGTCATGATTTCTTTGGTAGCGATGGTGTTTGAGTTCATGTTGTTGTCTTTGGTTGGGCTCGATCCGCAACATAAACATGCTATGTTGTCGTGATTTTGGATCAAACTTGATTTGTGTGATGCCTTTTGGATGAACTATTTGCATGTTTTAATTGATTGATCCGTGCAACTATATGTGTGTTTGTGGTTTATATGTTGTGAGTGTTTACTTTGAAATATTCAAATGATTGATAATACATTTTGTAATTGCCTGAAATGTATGCATCTAGAATAAAAGAATGAGGAAAAAATTGTTCTCCTCTAAATATAGAGGATTGGACCGGCCACCGTTGGAGGGGATAATTATCCTCCTTTAAAGATAATCAGTTGTATCCTTCTCTAACGGATAGGGGATCTGTTAGAGATGCCTTGGTATTTACAGGGGTCTTTTTGCAACCAGCTGACTACCGAGTTAGCTTTTTTAAAGAAAAGAAAAACCATGGCTAAGCATGTATTCATTAGGAATCCCACAACCTAAATGGAAGAAGAGACCCTCACTAGCAACAACTTGCTAAACAATTTGTGTATTTTTTTTGATAAATAGCACTTTTATTAACTCAAAATGTAGCATCAAAAATTTACAAAGCATGATAAATGATACCCAGCCTCTGCATAACTAAGATGCACACAACCAAATACCAATTGTCTCACGAAAAAAGGTTACCATATTTGCAATAGTAGAGTCATATAGGACCAACATTATGCTTATGTCAAAGGAGGTGGTGGACCGATTCGAAGATATGCTGCCTCCCATGTTGGATAAAACCTTCCTAGCCACCAAACGAAGTACCAAACGTTGTTCAATGTGGTTGGATACGATCTTCGGTCATCTATGTCCATGTGTCTTTAAGTTGGATCCTTCCGCTCTACGCTTATCTTCATCGGCAACGGTTGTTGTTTTGGTGTACTGGTCCTATCGGTTCCTAGCATGACCACTTCCTGGCTATCTACTACAACAAGCTTTGCCCGGCTCCAGCGAGGGAGGGATGATGACGGCGGTGCGCCTTCGGTTCGCTTCGATCAATGCTTGTAGTCTTGCTAGATGGTCTACGGATCTGTATGTAATTTTTATTATTTATGATATTCTTTGTACTGCTATGATTGACGACGAACAGGTTGAAAGTTTTCTCAAAAAAAATACTTAGGAAAAAATCCTACGAAAATCCTCCAATAATTCTACGAACCTAATGAACCTGGTGTGAACGGAGATTTTATTTATTTATTTTTTAGGTCGGTGTTTAGGGAGATTAGTTGAGCGCATGCATGCATTACGTGAGTCAGTCAGCTGGAGAGTCTCGCCATTGAAGGCTCGATGGTGGAGTCCCTAGACGGCCGTTTTTAGTCCTTTGCAATCTTGTTCGTGTTCACATGGATGTAAAACTTTTTGCATTCACCGTCCTTCCTCTGTGTTAGTACTATAAGACGAAGAGTTCTGGTGCTTGAACTTCCGGTGTGATCGTAAGCGCTGTTTGCCTGTGTGCCCTCACTGTGATCCTTCCTGGCCATATATGGTTTGATCTTGGACTTCTCCTCGGACGCACACCGGCCGGCCGTCCTCCGTTGATTGGTTCGTCTGCTGCTGCAGCTCTCTCTTCCCCCGGCCCAGCCCCGGTTGGTTCATGTCATCTTCCACTTTTTGATCTGCAGGAGAAGATGAACTCGTCTTGTGAAAGATGCATACTGCGGGATGAACATCACTACAGGAATCAGGATGATGAGAACAAACATTTCTTGGTGCCTATGATGGGTGATTTCAAACACGATATGGTAAGTAATACCTATTGTTAGACGCAGTCCAACTCCGATTCTTTATGTTTTGTTCTGGAGATCCTTGATGTCTCTACTTAATTTCTATTACTACTACTTCTAATTCTGCCTAGTATATAGTGGTCAATAACTAAGGGCGAGAACTCACATACTGTTCCATACTTCATGTACTACAAATTTGCACCTTTCTGTCTATTTAAGTTTTAGATTTGGCGCTCAAATTGGCGCCACCTGGCACAAGCATCGTCACCATTGCACATTTAGCTACGTACGTCTTTTGGCTTGCACAAATTTCCTTCAAACATTCCCGTTGCAAAATAGGGGGATCCGATCCACACCCACTTTCCTTGTTTTGGTATGCTTTTAGTATTTTTATTTTGAGTGTCTTTATGTGGATCTATCCTCTTACATATCTATTTCTTGAATTTCTTTCTGCAGATAATCCCAGAAGAATTTGTCGGACGTCTCAAAGGGGAGATCCCGGATGAGATCAGGCTAGAAACCAGAAATGGTTATAGTTACACAATCAATGTTGCCAAGTACCAAGAGAAGCGTGTTTTTACTATGGGTTGGGAACAATTTGTTGGAAACTTCAATCTAGAGATTGGTGATTCCTTACTATTCACAAGCAATGGAAACTCCCTGTTTAGCATCATAATCTTTGATAAGCATGGCCGTGAGGAAGCATCATCGGTCGTTATTGATCCTTTTCTACCTCAAGTCCAAGAAAGACGCAACCAGGCACATGAAAGCGGGTGAAGTACTAGCCTTTATCATACATGATTTTCTTTCATATATAGGACCGGACCAAATTTCACACCAAATGGTCTTTGCACTGCAGGTCTGCTAAAAGGATGGATGCTCTTTGTGGAAGGTGCAAAAGCTGGGATGAATATCACTATATGAACTTGGATGATGAAAAAAAATACTTGTTGAAGCGCATTATGGGTGATTTTCAAGATGAGATGGTAATTTATATTCTCATGTGTGTAGCTGTGTTTTGCTTTAGAGACATACACATCATGCATAGTTTGATACAAATGTACATCCTGTTTACAAACTGCCCTTGCAAACAAGCAATAGTCTTCTAAAACTTTTTTCCGCAGATCATCGTGAAAGAATTTGTTCAGCGTTTGAAGGGAGAGATGCCAGAAGAGATTAAACTAGAAACAAAAAATGGATGTAGTTACATAATTAAGGTTGCCAGAAACCAAGAACAGCAGCTTGTGCTTACAACGGGATGGGGGACCTTTGTCAAGAAGTTCAGCCTACAGATGGGTGACACCATAATCTTCAGATACAAGGGGAACTCTCAGTTCAAAGTCATGATCTTTGACCGGCGTGGCTGCGAGAAAGCTCTATCCGTCCTCGATCCATTCCCGCCCCGCGCTGCTGAAACCGTGAACGAACATTCTTCAGGTCATCCTCAGACCGTGGAAACGCCGCGTACTGAAGCCGCCGCTGACCTCCTTCTTTTTCTTCGTGAGCCGATGCAAACTGCTAAAACCATGGACCGCTCTCCTCAGCTCATGCTAACGCCGTCGCCTACTCAGTTTCATGTTGATCATCATCATCATCAGGCCATGCAAATGCAATCACCTGCTCAGGCCGTGAGCCATTCTCAGGTTCATCCGCATCTTCCCACACAGACTACTGAAGTCGGGAGCTGCTCCCATGTTGATCCCCAGAGCATGGCAATGCAGCCCCCCGGCTTCGAGAGAACTATGAACTGTTTGCAGATGCAGCCACCACCAACTTTGGAAACACATACAGAGCCTCAGTCGGTTGAGTCAAGTCAGGGTAACAGGACAGTGCAGAATAGTTCTTCCTCCTCTGAATCATTAGCTGGTATGATAAGAGTACAAAACATATTCCCTCCCTTGTAAAAAAGAACACACGTTTAAAAAAAAAAAAGAACACACGCACATCAATTTTTTGCAGCTATAGTATTTACTAGTTTTTTTGTACTTGCACAGGAGAAGGAGATGGCTTGTCAGCAGCTTCTTTCTCCTCAGAAGATCATGTCCAGAATGCACGCAGTTACAGGCGTGCTTCTAGAAAAAAAGCCAATCTAACCTCAGCTCAGAAGCAGCAGTTGAAGGATGGTTATATTACCACGAGTAAAACCAGACTAACCTCTGCTCAGGAGCAGCAGGTGAAGGAGAAGATCCAGTCTATCCGCTCAGACAGCGGAGGGGAAGACTCAGACATACCCATCTTTGTTGCTTTGATGGTCAAGACCAACGTTCATAAAGGATTCATCCTGGTGAGTGGCTCCCCTCCTATTTTCTTGTAACGTTTAAGTCTGTTGAAACTTGCTTCTCTTTATTGATGAAAACACTACAGTATTCTTGATCATGATGTATAGTATTCATTACCGGTCATACCTCAGTTTACACACGTTTTTTTTTTTTTGAAAGGGGGGGACTCCCCGGCCTCACATGTGATATTAATTTGCTGGTGACCTATTAACTCTTGTGTTGAAATCTGTGATAGACTGTCCCTGACAAGTATGCCGAGCAATATCTCGGAGATGAGCAAGTTGTCTGCTTCCAACTACTTGGGAAAAAATGGAAGGCGAAGTTTAGCAGTTCGCGTGAGGATTATCGAGTTGTAGCTGGATGGAAGAAATTTGTCGAAGACAATGATCTGAAGATGGATGATATCTGCCTTTTTGAGCTGTTGACCAACCAAAGGAGCACCATGGAAGTCCATATTATCTGTGCAAAAAATGGCAATTGATTGACATGCCATACTGCCATCTTACCGAGTTCCCTATCCCTAAACCCTAAAGCAAGTACATTTTTGGTCATGGTGGTACTTCTTTCGTGTTGGCTAGTAGAGTCCTGGACTTCTCGTTGTTTTGATCAGATGATTCTCCTGTGTTGAATTAGTGATGTCGGTGTGTCACAGTGAATATTGGTTTGAAGCGTCTTGTTGAATTACTAACTCATGTTTGATCCATGTTGAATTAGTTCATGGGTTCTACCAGACTTGCCTCTTGTTGCTATGACTGTTTCTTGCTACATTGGTGGTAGAAAATAACTGCAAAGATTGAGAGCATCATGTGGTAACAGAAGAATTGGAAGTATTATGATTTATTCATGTAGTAATGTGATTCATGGATTTATGCACCGCCAAAAATCCATGTGTATTCATTTATGTACACACCTTTATATACAAAAAATTAGGCCCAAAAGAGGTGGCCCTTATCATTCCCTTTATTGAGAGGCTTAAGCCAAAACGGCCGACTCCTATTCAGCTAACGCCGATTAGAAAGACCACATACTTTTTAAAAAAGGACCATAGCGTGCAAGAATTCTTCCTGCAGTAACAAGTGTTACCATACGAGCAATTTCAGACATTGCATATATCCCCTAAAGCAAAAGCTAGAACTTAAGTGTGCGAAAGACATGACATTTATACAACTGAAGAAAGATGTAACAGTTGTTGCGTTCTACATTACACATGCCAACTGAGCATGACATGGGGAGGCGAAACATCATGGCGTTGTGCATTCCAGTTAACAATGAGGGACGACGCCATTCCATAGTCAATACATACACATCAGGGCTACAGGAGTTGAATGATCTGTCAGGATCCTAGGTACGCAGAAAGGAAGCTTCCATGGACTGCGGAATACTAGCTGTATCAAATCTGAAGCTTCTGAAGCTTTTGCCAGGGCGGTTGTCGATGTGCTGCATGTCAGATCCTGCTCTAGTAATAACAGGGTTCTCGACAGGCACGAAAACACCCGAGGGATTCTTCGCTTTCCACACAGTACCTGTGCAGTGATGTTGCCGTAGATGTTATCAAAAGGTTCACAAGCATGTAAGAAAGGAGTACATGTCCCAACAGGTGCAACATGGGTATATATCGAGTATGAAATGTTGCTCCCGAATATAATTCTCCGGGCTCGAGCATGTTATATATTTTTGTATTAGCTAGCATTTTGTTCACTTTTAAAAGACATCTGTGGATCGAGTTTCGACTTGAGAGAACATGATTTGGTAAATTGAAGCAAAACAGTTAACACAGAATTAGTTCGTGACTACTCAGGAATGTTTTTATCTTAGCCAATGACCACAATGGGCATAAGAGGGAGCAGAAGAAACCTCTGGCGGATGTATCTGACTTCTGATATACTGGGCCGATGTGTCCCTGTCCATGCTTTTAGATCCCTGGGACACAAGATAAACTGTAAGGTGCCAAATAATGTGGAACCACCAAAATAAATTTAGACCCCTGGGGCACAAGAACTCGAACATGCTAAGATTTTAACAACCACCATGGGAGTAATGCTTATAAACAACTTCTGCACAAAGGAACATACAAAAAAAGTGTAGAGAAGTACTGACGACAATGGCGGGGAAGACTCTGACATTCCCATCTTTATTGCTTTGATGGGGAAGACCAATGTTCATAAAGGATTCATCCTGGTGAGTGGCTCCCTCCATATTTTGTTGTATCTTCGATCATGAACGTTTAAGTCTGTTGAAACTTACGTACTTCTCTTTATTGATGAAAACACTACAGTATTCTTGATCAGGATTTATGCATTCATAACCAGTCATACCTCAGTTTACACACACACACACACACACACACAATATTAATGTGTTGAAATCTGGAATAGATTGTCCCCGAGCAATATCTTGGAGATGAGCGAGTCGTCCATTTCCAGCTACTTGGGAAGAAATGGAAGGGGAAGTTTAGCAGTTCACGTGAGAATTATCGAGTTGTAAGTGAATGGAAGAAGTTTGTCAAAGACAATGATCTGAAGATGGACGATATCTGCCCCTTTGAGCTGTTGACCAACAAAAGGAGCGCCATGGAAGTCCATATTGTCCGTGCAAATAATGGCAATTGATTGATATGCCATACTGCCATCTTACCGAGTTCCCTGTCCCTAAACCCTATAGCAAGTACATTTTCGGTCATGGTGGTACTTCTTTCGTGTTGGCTAGTAGAGTTCTGGACTCCTTGTTCTTTTGATCAGGCAATGCCTACTTCACCTGCGTAATGCTGCAAGTTATTAGCAAACTTGTGTTCGATTCAATGTTGAATTAGTGATATCGGTGTGTTGCGGTGAATGCTGATTTGAAGCCTTCTTGTTGAATTACTAAAACCTATGTTTGATCCATGTTGAGTTAGTTCATGGGTGCTACAAGACTTGCCTCTTGTTGCTACAACTTTTTTGTTGTCGTACTTTTCACTGTTTCTTGCTGCATTTGTGATAGGAAATAGCTGCAAAGAAAGCTCATCATGTGGTAACAGAAGAACTGCAAGTGTTATGATTTATTCCTGTAGTGATGTGATTCATTGATTTATGTACTGCTAGGTCCAAAAATCAATGTGTTTTCACCTATGCCGTTCCTGCAGTTCACTTGTATGTATTCCTATGTTTGTTACAAGGAGAGTGGCACAAGAGAGGTGACGTTGCAAGAGAATATGAAAGCTGTGTACGTACACCTTAACCAAATAGGCTCAAAAAAGAACTGGTCCTTAAGCCATTTGTGCAGAGGCTTGTAATAAGCCAAAAAAGGACTGTCTTATTCAGCATCCGACCGATTAGAAAGCTGGTTAATATATGACCCACATGCTAAGAAAAGGGCCATGGCACACATGAATTCTTCCTGCACTAGCCAGTGTTACCATGCAAACAATTTCAGACACATATATTCCCTAAAGCAAAAGCGAGAACTTAAGTGTACAAAAGACATGATGACGTTATAACAACTCAAGAAAGATGTGACAATTGTTGTGTTCTAGATTACAGATACCAACAGAAGAGGAGATGGGGAAGACGAAATGCCGTGGTGTCAAGGATTCCAGTTAACAATGAGGGACAACGGCTTTCCATAGTCTATACACATCAGGGGTACAGGAGTTGATGATCTGTGAGGATCCTAGGTATGCAGAAAGGAAGCTTCCATGGACTGCAGGATACTGGCCGTATTGAATCTGAAGCTTCTGAAGCTTTTGCCAGGGCGGTTGTCGACGTGCTGCATGCCAGATCCTGCTCTAGTAATTACAGGGTTCTGTGTGTCAGATCCTGCTCTAGTAATAACAGGGTTCTCGACAGGCACAAAGACACCCGAGGGATTCTTCGCTTTCCACACAGTACCTGCACAGTGATGTTACTGTAGATGTTACCTCAGGGTTCACAACAATGTAAGAGAGCAGTACATGTCACAACAGGTTCACCATGGGCATATATCAAGCACCACAAGTTGCTCGTGAATATAGTATTGCCCTCGAATATGTTATACTTGTGTATTAGCTTTGGTTCACTTTGGAAAGACATCTGTGGATTCACTTTAGACTTTAGAGAACAGGGCTTGGTAAATTTGAAGCAAAACAGTTAATACAGAATTAATTCGTGGGTACTCAGGAATGTCTTTATCTAGGCCAATGACCACAATGGGCATAAGAGGGAGCAGAAGAAACCTCTAGCAGATGTATCTGACTTCTGATATACTTGGGACCGATGTGTGCCTATCCATGATTTTAGACCCCTGGGACAAGCAAAACCGTAAGGCGCCAAATAATGTGGAACCAACAAAATACATTTAAGAAGCAGAACCAATAGAACATGCTAAGAGTTTAACAGCCACCATGGGAGCAATGCATATAACAACTTCTGCACAAAGGAAGATATAAAAAATAGTGTAAAGAAGTACTGACATCAAAAATGGTGCAACCATATAAAGCTTCATCCCATTCACTCCACGAGATATTGCATCATCACTAGCAGGTAGAAGATCATCAATTCTGTGCCATGAGATCTCCTGCCATATTCGCAGAGAGAAAAGGTTAGCAGTGGCCATTTCACTCATTTACCAAAAAAAAAAGGTTTAAAGAAGAAAGAGAATAGTAAATAAAAACCAAAAAATGCAAATACAACAGCTTTGAAGCTCGAGCAAACACAAAAATTACTAACACAATGCTATATCTAAGATAGCATACGGGGTAATAAGAAATTTGCAAGCAGTTTGGTCATGTGGTAATGTTCAAACCAAGGAAATAAGAACATGTGGGGATGCAATGTGCTGATTAGAAAAACATGTGTGAAATTGCAAAGAGTCTGGGCATGTGTCAGCGGTTACAAAAATAGTAACACATATCTACACAGTGCCACTTCTCAGCTGGGATGCATTGTTGCAAAACATCAGGACCATTCAATTACAGTATGTTATTCAGAAAGGAGAAACTATTACATATACAGTACTAACAACAATTGAAGACTACCGATCAAGGAACCATGACATGCATACCAATACCATGCCATATCTTCATAACATGATGTTGATAGGTGCGGAAAAAATTGTTTTACCGAATAGAAAGATGAGGAAAGATTTGAGAATTTGCATACACTGATCTCTTTCTTAGTTTGAGGAGCAAAAACAGTATCTTCCTTAACACCCGTAATAATATAGAGTCGAACTCTTTGTTGTCCAATTGAAACTTCAATGTGGTCATCCATTTTCAAAAGCTTAGAAACATCACACCCAGTCTCCTCCAGAACCTGCATAGTTATGCAAATAAATGTCACTTAGGTAAAATTGGTTATGAAATGAGAAGCCGCGAAGTGTAAAACATGGACAGGACGAGCTCATAATTGGACAAAAGAAAAAATATGACTTCAGATCTTCAAGTAATTTATGCAGATAACTAATGGGCATAAATACAGCTAATTGGTGCTAAATTGCCTCATTCTCGGTCGAGGAAAACAGTATAGACGACTAGAGAGCTTGATATCCCACCTAGCAAAGAACACATCTAAGAATGAAATAATAGCTGAAACATGAGACTTTTATTTCTGTAAATATGCTACAAATTGGGGATTCACTTGTTATCTTTGACATTGTGACAGTGACACATTGCCAAAAGGAAAATTGATGTGGTCCATTTTTGGCATAAGAAGACGACCATATGTAGAGAACAGATGCAGGCGTTAACTCAAGAATGCGATGAGTTGGGGTGCATAGAATATCTAGGGCTTTGAAATTTGAATTGTTAGGAAAGTAATCTGTAAAAAAAAGAACTTCCATGTTCAGCAAACCAGAAAATAACTGCCCAGCAATATCAAAAAATAGTATTGCTTCCCTACAAGCGCAGAATGTTTGATGGAAACTGTAAAGCGCAGCATGGATCAAGCCCAGAAATTTACTTCTCTAACTGCACAAGTATGATCCTCTTCATCTTTGCTCCTCTTTCCACGGGGGAAACTCCAGCTGGCACTAGACTTCCATCCTTTCACAAGTAAGCACTGCAGAGAAAAAGCAAGAAGTCAGCAAACCTTGAGATTCAACAAAATTCCTAAGGAAATTGAGGGCTATTGCATAGCAGAGTGTGAAATTGTACTATGTAAAAATTGAGAAAATTAAGTGATTCATCTATAAGAGGCTAAGAGGTAGCACATGCTAGAATTTAAATTGCATCCTTTCGAGCAGAGCGACTGATATCAGATGCGCTGCTCATCTCCGAATTCCAATCTTTAGTACAGCTGTTGCTGCTTGTTCCGACCTAGCAGCCTGCTCCCAATTCCTAAACCACATCTAGGGATGCAGTAACATGCTCTCGGATGGGCATAAAAGACAGAACGAACGAAGAATTACCCTGTCATAGTTGTCATCGAGGATGATGGCGCCGGAGACCGGGACGCGGAACTTGTAGTGCGTGAAGTCCTTGTAGATGTCGTCAAGGTGCGCGCGGTAGGGCCTGAGAGCGGCGCAGCTGTTGAACACTGCACACACAAGGACGACGGCGACCAGGACGGCGACAATGTCGGAGTCAGCGACGAAACCGCCAAGAATCATCATCCTCGACGGGGCTCAGAGTCCCGAACCGTGACGAGATAGGAGTAGATTTAAAGGGGGAAGGAGCGATCTTTATCTTACTTAGGGAGGTGAAATCCTTGAAGGAGAGGGACTTGAGGGAGGGGTTGTGCTCCACGGAGTTGTCCTCGTAGAACCAGTGCGCCTGCTCCAGCAGGAACAGGATCCGCTCGAACGACTCCAGGTCCTCCTTGGGCACGTTCAGCACGAACCGGCTGCGGCACGAGATTGGATTGGATTCGATTGGATTGGATTCGGTTTTGGGTCGGATGGAGTTGCGGAGATGGGGATCGGGGGGATGGGTTAGGGCTACGCACCTGCAGAGATCGTCGAGGAGCTCCTGCGGCGGCAGCTGCCCCCGCGATGAGGACCGGTTCAGTCCCCCGCCGCCCGCCATCGCCATCCACCGCTCGCCGCCGCCCACTCGCTTCGCGCTCGCCCGCCCTCTCTGGCTCCGGTCGCCTCACTGTAGGCCGGACTCGAGCAAGGGGGCAGTGGAGTATGGGAGCTGTGACTCAAGCCGGAAAGCGTATTACATGTTTTACGTAAATCGAAACTTCATTGCTGCACAAACTATGTGCCATGTTATTTTTCCTTTTGTTGAAAAAGGGCAACTCTAAGGTCGTTCATCAAATCACTCCTAAATAGCTGGATTGGACAGTCTGAACATTTTCTGTCATTCAACGCCGGCCATCAAATTTGTCCGAACTAATTTGGATGTATGGAATCCCACAAACCGAAACAAAACATAAGGGTGGTTTGTGGGCGTCCAAACATCCGCCACGTATGCCTCCGACACCGACGGCCCATGTCTAAAACCCTTATTGTTGAGGAACGCGGTAATTTCAAAAAAATTCTATGCACACACAAGATCATGGTGATGCATAGCAAACGAGAGGGGAGAGCGTTGTCCACGTACCCTCGTAGACCGTAAGTGGAAGCATTATGACAACGCGGTTGATGTAGTCGTACGTCTTCACGATCGACCGATCCTAGTATCGAAAGTACGGCACCTCCGCGATCTGCACACGTTCGGCTCGCTGACGTCCCACGAACTCACGATCCAGCAGAGTGTCGAGGGAGAGCTTCGTCAGCACGATGGCATGATGACGGTGATGATGAAGCTACCAGTGCAGGGCTTCGCCTAAGCACTACGACGATATGACCGAGGTGGGTTATGGTGGAGGGGGACACCGCACACGGCTGGAAACAATCAACTTGTGTGTTCTAGAATGCCCCCCCCCCCCCCCCGTATATAAAGGAGCAAGGGGGAGGCCGACCGGCCCTTGGGGCGCGCCTAGGAGAGGAGTCCTCCTCCTCCTAGTAGGAGTAGGAAAGGGGAGTCGTCCTACTCCTACTAGGAGGGGGAAAGGAAGGAGGAGAGGGAGAAGGAAAGGGGGGTCCCCCCCCTTCCCTAGTCCAATTCGGACCAGAGGGGGAGGGGCGTGCGTCCTGCCCTGGCCGGCCCTCTCTCTCTCTCCACTAAGGCCCATGTGGCCCATTAGTTCTCCCGCGGGGTTCCAGTAACCCTCCGACACTTCGGTTTTTTCCGAAATCACCCGAAACACTTTCGGTGTCCGAATATAGCCGTCCAATATATCAATCTTTATGTCTCGACCATTTCAAGATTCCTCGTCATGTCTGTAATCATATCTGGGACTCCGAACTACCTTCGGTACATCAAAACACATAAACTCATAATACCGATCGTCATCGAACGTTAAGCGTGCGGACCCTACGGGTTCGAGAACCATGTAGAGATGACCGAGACACGTCTCCGGTTAATAACAAATAGCGGAACCTGGATGTTCATATTGGCTCCCACATATTCTACGAAAATCTTTATCGGTCAAACTGCATATCAACATACGTTGTTCCCTTTGTCATCGGTATATTACTTGCCCGAGATTCGATCGTCGGTATCTTAATACCTAGTTCAATCTCGTTACCGCCAAGTCTCTTTACTCGTTTCGTAATGCATCATTATGCAACTAAATCATTAGTCACATTGCTTGCAAGGCTTATAGTGATGTGCATTACCGAGAGGGCCCGGAGATACCTCTCCGACAATCAGAGTGACAAATCCTAATCTTGATCTATGCCAACTCAACAAGTACCATTGGAGACACTTGTAGAGCACCTTTATAATCACTCAGTTACGTTGTGACGTTTGGTAGCACACAAAGTGTTCCTCTGGTATTCGGGAGTTGTATAATTCATAGTCATAGGAACATGTATAAGTCATGAAGAAAGCAATAGCAATATACTAAACGATCAAGTGCTAAGCTAACAGAATGGGTCAAGTCAATCACATCATTCTCTAATGATGTGATCCCGTTAATCAAATGACAACTCATGTCTATGGTTAGGAACTTAACCATCTTTGATTCAATGAGCTAGTCAAGTAGAGGCATACTAGTGACACTCTGTTTGTCTATGTATTCACACATGTACATGTTGGAAATATGCCCTAGAGGCAATAATAAAATGATTATTATATTTCCTTGTTCATGATAATTGTCTATTATTCATGTTGTAATTGTATTATCCGGAAATCATAGTACATGTGTGAATACATAGACCACAATGTGTCCCTAGTGAGCCTCTAGTTGACTAGCTCGTTGATCAACAGATAGTCATGGTTTCTTGGCTATGGACATGGGGATGTCATTGATAACGAGATCACATCATTAGGAGAATGATGTGATGGACAAGACCCAATCCTAAGCTTAGCTCAAAGATCGTGTAGTTCGTTTGTTGTAGCTTTTCTGAATGTCAAGTGTCATTTCCTTAGACCATGAGATTGTGCAACTCCCGGATACCGTAGGAGTGCTTTGGGTGTGCCAAACGTCACAACGTAACTGGGTGACTATAAAGGTACATTACATGTGTCTCCGAAAGTGTCTGTTGGGTTGGCACGAATCGAGACTGGGATTTGTCACTCCGTATGACGGAGAGGTATCTCTGGGCCCACTCGGTAATGCATCATCATAATGAGCTCAATGTGATCAAGTGGTTGATCACGGGATCATGCATTACGCTACGAGTAAAGTGACTTGCCGGTAACGAGACTGGACAAGGTATTGGGATACCGACAATCGAGTCTCGGGCAAGTAACGTACCGATTGACAAAGGGAATTGAATACGGGATTGATTAAGTCCTCGACATCGTGGTTCATCCGATGAGATCATCGAGGAGCATGTGGGAGCCAACATGGGTGTCCAGATCCCGCTGTTGGTTATTGGCCGGAGAGCCGTCTCGGTCATGTCTACGTGTCTCCCGAACTCGTAGGGTCTACACACTTAAGGTTCGGTGACGCTAGGGTTGTAGAGATATGAGTATGCAGTAATCCGAAAGTTGTTCGGAGTCCCGAATGAGATCCTGGACGTCACGAGGAGTTCCGGAATGGTCCGGTGGTGAACAATTAAATATAGGGAAGTGTAGTTTCGGCCATCGGGAAAGATTCGGAGTCACCGGTATTGTACCGGGACCACCGGATGGGTCCCGGGGGTCCACCGGGTGGGGCCACCCATCCCGGAGGGCCCCATGGGCTAAAGTGGGGAGGGAAACCAGCCCATAGTGGGCTGGTGTGCCCCCCCTTGGCCCCCCCTGCGCCTAGGGTTGGAAACCCTAGGGTGGGGGCGCCTCCACTTGCCTTGGGGGCACTCCACCCCCCTTGGCCGCCGCCCCCTTGGGAGATCCCATCTCCAGGGCTGGCGCCCCCCAGGGGGCCTATATAAAGGGGGGAGGGAGGGCAGCCGCACCTCAAGTCTTGGCGCCTTCCTCTCCCCTGCTACACCTCTCCCTCTCGCAGAAGCTCGGCGAAGCCCTGCTGCGATCACTGTTGCATCCACTACCACGCCGTCGTGCTGCTGGATCTTCATCAACCTCTCCTTCCCCCTTGCTGGATCAAGAAGGAGGAGACGTCATCCGCTCCGTACGTGTGTTGAACGCGGAGGTGCCGTCCGTTCAGCACTTGGTCATCGGTGATTTGGATCACGGCGAGTACGGCTCCATCATTCCCGTTCTCTTGAACGCTTTTGCTCGCGATCTACAAGGGTATGTAGATGCACTCTCCTCTCGTTGCTAGTTGCTCCATAGATTGATCTTGGTGAAACGTAGGAAAAAAATTTGTTTTCTGCAACGTTCCCCAACAGTGGCATCATGAGCTAGGTCTATGCGTAGTTACTATGCACGAGTAGAACACAAAGTAGTTGTGGGCGTCGATATTGTCAATTTGCTTGTCGTTACTAGTCTTATCTTGATTCGGCGGCATCGTGGGATGAAGCGGCCCAGACCAACCTTACACGTACGCTTACGTGAGACCGGTTCTACCGACTGACATGCAGTAGTTGCATAAGGTGGTTGGCGGGTGTCTGTCTCTCCCACTTTAGTCGGATCGGATTCGATGAACAGGGTCCTTATGAAGGGTAAATAGAAATTGGCAATTCACGTTGTGGTTTTGGCGTAGGTAAGAAACGTTCTTGCTAGAAACCTATAGCAGCCACGAAAAACTTGCAACAACAATTAGAGGACGTCTAACTTGTTTTTGCAGCAAGTGTTTTGTGATGTGATATGGCCAAAGGTTGTGATGAATGATGAATGATATATGTGATGTATGAGATTGATCATGTTCTTGTAATAGGAATCACGACTTGCATGTCGATGAGTATGACAACCGGCAGGAGCCATAGGAGTTGTCTTTATTTTTTGTATGACTTGCGTGTCATTGAGAAACACCATGTAAATTACTTTACTTTATTGCTAAACTTGTTAGCCATAGTAGTAGAAGTAATAGTTGGTGAGCAACTTCATGGAGACACGATGATGGAGATCATGATGATGGAGATCATGGTGTAATGCCGGTGACAAGATGATCATGGAGCCCCAAGATGGAGATCAAAGGAGCTATATGATATTGGCCATATCATGTCACTATTATTTGATTGCATGTGATGTTTATCATGTTTTTGCATCTTGTTTACTTAGAACGACGGTAGTAAATAAGATGATCCCTCATAATAATTTCAAGAAAGTGTTCCCCCTAACTGTGTGCCGTTGCGACAGTTTGTTGTTTCGAAGCACCACGTGATGATCGGGTGTGATAGACTCCAACGTTCACATACAACGGGTGTAAGACAGATTTACACACGCAATACACTTAGGTTGACTTGACGAGTCTAGCATGTACAGACATGGCCTCGGAACACAGAAGACCGAAAGGTTGAGCATGAGTCATATAGAAGATACGATCAACATGAAGATGTTCACCGATGTTGACTAGTCCGTCTCACATGATGATCGGACACGGCCTAGTCAACTCGGATCATGTTATACTTAGATGACTGGAGGGATGTCTATCTAAGTGGGAGTTCATTGAATAATTTGATTAGATGAACTTAATTATCATGAACTTAGTCTAAAATCTTTACAATATGTCTTGTAGATCAAATGGCCAACGTTGTCCTCAACTTCAATGCGTTCCTAGAGAAAACCAAGCTGAAAGATGATGGCAGCAACTATACGGACTGGGTCCGGAACCTGATGATCATCCTCATAGCTGCCAAGAAAGATTATGTCCTAGAAGCACCGCTAGGTGACGCACCCGTCGCACAGAACCAAGACGTTATGAACGCTTGGCAGACACGTGCTGATGATTACTCCCTCGTTTAGTGCTGCATGCTTTACAGCTTAGAACCGGGGCTCCAAAAGCGTTTTGAGCGACACGGAGCATGTGAGATGTTCGAAGAGCTGAAAATGGTTTTCCAAGCTCATGCCCGGGTCGAGAGATATGAAGTATCCGACAAGTTCTTCAGCTGTAAGATGGAGGAAAATAGTTCTGTCAGTGAGCACATACTCAAAATGTCTGGGTTGCATAACCGCTTGACTCAGCTGGGAGTTAATCTCCCGGATGACGCGATCATTGACAGAATCCTTCAGTCGCTTCCACCGAGCTACAAGAGCTTTGTGATGAACTTCAATATGCAGGGGATGGAAAAGACCATTCCTGAGGTATATTCAATGCTGAAATCAGCAGAGGTAGAAGTCAAAAAGGAACATCAAGTGTTGATGGTGAATAAAACCACTAAGTTCAAGAAAGGCAAGGGTAAGAAGAACTTCAAGAAGGACGGCAAGGGAGTTGCCGCGCCCGGTAAGCAAGCTACCGGGAAGAAGCCAAAGAATGGACCCAAGCCCGAGACTGAGTGTTTTTATTGCAAGGGAAGTGGTCACTGGAAGCGGAACTGCCCCAAATACTTAGCGGACAAGAAGGCCGGCATCACGAAAGGTATATGTGATATACATGTAATTGATGTGTACCTTACCAGTACTCGTAGTAGCTCCTGGGTATTTGATACCGGTGCGGTTGCTCACATTTGTAACTCAAAGTAGGAGCTGCGGAATAAACGGAGACTAGCGAAGGACGAGGTGACGATGCGCGTCGGGAATGGTTCCAAGGTCGATGTGATCACCGTCAGCATGCTACCTCTACATTTACCTACGGGATTAGTTTTAAACCTCAATAATTGTTATTTAGTGCCAGCTTTGAGCATGAACATTGTATCAGGATCTCGTTTAATACGAGATGGCTACTCATTTAAATCCGAGAATAATGGTTGTTCTATTTATATGAGAGATATGTTTTATGGTCATGCTCCGATGGTGAATGGTTTATTCTTAATGAATCTCGAGCGTAATGCTACACATATTCATAGTGTGAATAACAAAAGATGTAAGGTTGATAATGATAGTCCCACATACTTGTGGCGCTGCCGCCTTGGTCACATAGGTGTCAAACGCATGAAGAAGCTCCATGCAGATGGACTTTTAGAGTCTCTTGATTACGAATCATTTGACACGTGCGAACCATGCCTCATGGGTAAAATGACCAAGACTCCGTTCTCAGGAACAATGGAGCGAGCAACCAACTTATTGGAAATCATACATACTGATGTGTGCGGTCCAATGAGTGTTGAGGCTCGCGGTGGCTATCATTATGTTCTCACCCTCACTGATGACTTGAGTAGATATGGGTATGTCTACTTAATGAAACACAAGTCTGAGACATTTGAAAAGTTCAAGGAATTTCAGAGTGAGGTTGAGAATCAACGTGACAGGAAAATCAACTTCTTGCGATCAGATCGTGGGGGAGAATACCTGAGTCACGAATTTGGCACACACTTAAGAAAATGTGGAATAGTTTCACAACTCACGCCGCCTGGAACACCTCAGCGTAATGGTGTGTCCGAACGTCGTAATCGCACTCTATTAGATATGGTGCGATCTATGATGTCTCTTACCGATTTACCGCTATCATTTTGGGGCTATGCTTTAGAGACTGCCGCATTCATTTTAAATAGGGCTCCGTCGAAATCCGTTGAGACGACACCGTATGAATTATGGTTTGGGAAGAAACCTAAGCTGTCGTTTCTAAAAGTTTGGGGATGCGATGCTTATGTCAAGAAACTTCAACCTGAAAAGCTCGAACCCAAGTCGGAAAAATGTGTCTTCATAAGATACCCTAAAGAAACTGTTGGGTATACCTTCTACCTCAGATCCGAAGGCAAGATCTTTGTTGCCAAGAATGGGTCCTTTCTAGAGAAAGAGTTTTTTTCGAAAGAAATAAGTGGGAGGAAGGTAGAACTTGATGAAGTATTACCTCTTGAACCGGTAGGTGGCGCAGCTCAAGAAAATGTTCCTGAGGTGCCTGCACCGACTAGAGAGGAAGTTGATGATGATGATCATGAAACTTCAGATCAAGTTGCTACTGAACTTCGTAGGTCCACAAGGACATGTTCCGCACCAGAGTGGTACGGCAACTGTTGGGGAATGTAGTAATTTCAAAAAAATTCCTACGCACACGCAAGATCATGGTGATGCATAGCAACGAGAGGGGAGAGTGTAATCTACGTACCCTTGTAGATCGACAATGGAAGCGTTTGGTTGATGTAGTCGTATGTCTTCACGGCCCGACCGATCAAGCACCGAAACTATGGCACCTCCGAGTTTTAGCACACGTTCAGCTCGATGACGATCCCCGGACTCCGATCCAGCAAAGTGCCGTGGAAGAGTTCCGTCAGCACGACGGCGTGGTGACGATCTTGATGTACCACTATCGCAGGGCTTCGCCTAAGCACCGCTACAATATTATCGAGGACTATGGTGGCAGGGGGCGCCGCACACGGCTAAGAATATGATCACGTGGATCAACTTGTGTTCCTCTGGGGTGCCCCTGCCTCCGTATATAAAGGATCAAGGGGGGGTGTGGCCGGCCTAGGAGAAGCGCGCCAGGAGGAGTCCTACTCCCTCTGGGAGTAGGATCCCCCCCCCCCAATCCTAGATGGAATAGGATTCCCGGAGGGGGGAAAAGAGAAAGGGGGCTGGCCCCCTCTCCTTGTCCTATTCGGACAAAGGGAGGGGAGGGGCGCGCGGCCCATCTTAGGCCGCCTCTTCTCTTTTCCACTAAGGCCCACTAAGGCCCATATAGCTCCCGGGGGGTTCTGGTAACCTCCCGGTACTCCGGTAAAATCCCGATTTCACCCGGAACACTTCCGATATCCAAACATAGGCTTCCAATATATCAATCTTTATGTCTCGACCATTTCGAGACTCCTCGTCATGTCCGTGATCACATCCGGGACTCCGAACAACCTTCAGTACATCAAAACGTATAAACTCATAATATAACTATCATCGAAACCTTAAGCGTGCGGACCCTATGGGTTCGAGAACAATGTAGACATGACCGAGACATGTCTCCGGTCAATAACCAATAGCGGGACCTGGATGCCCATATTGGCTCCTACATATTCTACGAAGATCTTTATCGGTCAGACCGCATAACAACATACGTTGTTCCCTTTGTCATCGGTATGTTACTTACCCGAGATTCGATCATCGGTATCTCAATACCTAGTTCAATCTCGTTACCGGCAAGTCTCTTTACTCGTTCCGTAATACAGCATCTCGCAACTAACTCATTAGTTGCAATGCTTGCAAGGCTTATGTGATGTGCATTACCGAGAGGGCCCAGAGATACCTCTCCGACAATTGGAGTGACAAATCCTAATATCGAAATACGCCAACCCAACATGTACCTTTGGAGACACCTGTAGAGCTCCTTTATAATCACCCAGTTACGTTGTGACGTTTGGTAGCACACAAAGTGTTCCTCCGGCAAACGGGAGTTGCATAATCTCATAGTCATAGGAACATGTATAAGTCATGAAGAAAGCAATAGCAACATACTAAACGATCGGGTGCTAAGCTAATGGAATGGGTCATGTCAATCACATAATTCTCCTAATGATGTGATCCCGTTAATCAAATGACAACACATGTCTATGGTTAGGAAACATAACCATCTTTGATTAACGAGCTAGTCAAGTAGAGGCATACTAGTGACACTTTGTTTGTCTATGTATTCACACATGTATTATGTTTCCGGTTAATACAATTCTAGCATGAATAATAAACATTTATCATGACATAAGGAAATAAATAATAACTTTATTATTGCCTCTAGGGCATATTTCCTTCAATCTCCCACTTGCACTAGAGTCAATAATCTAGATCACATCGCCATGTGATTTAATATCAATAGTTCACATCACCATGTGATTAACACCCATAGTTCACATCGTCATGTGACCAGCACTCAAAGGGTTTACTAGAGTCAGTAATCTAGTTCACATCTATATGTGATTAACACCAAAAGAGTACTAAGGTGTGATCATGTTTTGCTTGTGAGAGAAGCTTAGTCAACGATTCTTCCAAAATTCAGATCCATATGTATTTTGCAAATTTCTATGTCTACAATGCTCTGCACGGAGCTACTTTAGGTAATTGCTCCCACTTTCAATATGTATCCAGATGAAGACTTAGAGTCATCCGGATCAGTGCCAAAAACTTGGATCGACGTAATCCTTTTACGATGAACCTTTTTTCACCTCCATAATCGAGAAACATATCCTTATACTCCCTTGCCAAAATCAGTGTAGGGTATACAATAGATCTGGTACATAGCATGGCATACTTTATAGAACCTATGGCTGAGGCATAGGGAATGACTTTCATTCTCTTTCTATCTTCTGCCGTGGTCGGGCTTTGAGTCTTACTCAATTTCACACCTTGTAACACAGGCAAGAACTCTTTCTTTGACTGTTCCATTTTGAACTACTTCAAAATCTTGTCAAGGTATGAACTCATTTCAAACACGTCTTTATGCTTTACAGAATAATTCTACATTATTTCCGATCAACAATATGTCACTCACATATACTTATCAGAAATGTTGTAGTGCTCCCACTCACCTTTTTGTAAATACAGGCTTCACCGCAAGTCTGTATAAAACTATATGCTTTGATCAACTCATCAAAGCGTATATTCCAACTCCGAGATGCTTGTACTAGTCCATAGATGGATCGCTGGAGCTTGCACATTTTGTTAACACCTTTAGGATTGACAAAACCTTCTTGTTGCATCATATACAACTCTTCTTTAAGAAATCCATTAAGGATTGCAGTTTTGTTATCCATTTGCCATATTTCATAAAATGCGGCAATTGCTAAGATGATTCGGACAGACTTAAGCATAGATACGAGTGAGAAACTCTCATCGTAGTCAACACCTTGAACTTGTCGAAAACCTTTTGCGACAATTCTAGCTTTGTAGATAGTAACACTACTATCAGCGTCCGTCTTCCTCTTGAAGATCCATTTAATCTCAATGGCTCATCGATCATTGGGCAAGTCAATCAAAGTCCATACTTTGTTCTCATACATGGATCTCATCTCAGATTTCATGGCTTCAAGCCATTTTGCGGAATCTGGGCTCACCATCGCTTCTTCATAGTTCGTAGGCTCGTCATGGTCAAGTAACATGACCTCCAAAACTGGATTACCGTACCACTCTGGTGCGAATCTCACTCTGGTTTTACCTACGAGGTTCGGTAGTAACTTGATCTGAAGTTACATGATCATCATCATTAGCTTCCTCACTAATCGGTCTAGTAGTCACAGGAACAAATTTCTGTGATGAACTACTTTCCAATAAGGGAGCAGGTTGAAAATTTTTCACACAAGCATTGCAACCTCAAACTTTAAGAAACGACAACTTTGGTTTCTTGCCAAACCACAGTTCATACGGTGCCATCTCAACGGATTTAGATGGTGCCCTTTTTAACATGAATGCAGCTGTCTCTAATGCATAACCCCAAAAACTATAGTGGTAAATCGGTAAGAAACATCATAGATTGCACTATATCCAATAAAGTATGGTTATGACGTTCGGACACACCATTATGCTGTGGTGTTCCGGGTGGCATGAATTTGTGAAACTATTCCACATTGTTTTAATTGAAGACCAAACTCATAACTCAAATATTCGTCTCTGCGATCAGATCGTGGAAACCTTATCTTCTTGTCTTGATGATTTTCCACTTCACTCTGAAATTCTTTGAACTGTTCAAATGTTTCAGACTTATGTTTCATCAAGTAAATATACTCATATCTGCTCAAATCATCTGTGAAGATCAGAAAATAATGATACCCGCCGCGAGCCTCAACACTCATCGGATCGCATACATCAGTATGTTTTATTTCCAATAAGTCAGTTGCTCGCTCTATTGTTCCAGAGAACGGCGTTTTAGTCATCTTGCCCATGAGGCATGGTTCGCAAGCATAAAGTGATTCATAATCAAGTGATTCCAAAAACCCATCAGCATGGAGTTTTTTCATGCGCTTTACACCAATATGACCTAAACGGCAGTGCCACAAATAAGTTGCACTATCATTATTAACTTTGCATCTTTTGGTTTCAATATTATGAATATGTGTATCACTACGATCGAGATCCAATGAACCATTTTCATTGGGTGTGTAACCATATAAGGTTTTATTCATGTAAACAGAACAACAATTTATTCTCTTATTTAAATGAATAACCGTATTACAATAAACATGATCAAATCATATTCATGCTCAACGCAAACACCAAATAACACTTATTTAGGTTCAACACTAATCCCGAAAGTATAGGGAGTGTGCGATGATGATAATATCAATCATGGAACCACTTCCAACACACATCGTCACTTCACCCTTAACTAGTCTCTGTTTATTCTGCAACTCCCGTTTCGAGTTACTAATCTTAGCAACTGAACTAGTATCTAATACTAAGGGGTTGCTATAAACACTAGTAAAGTACACATCAATAACATGTATATCAAATATACTTATGTTCACTTTGCCATCCTTCTTATCCGCAAATCACCTGGGGTAGTTCCGCTTCCAGTGACCAGTCCCTTTGCAGTAGAAGCACTTAGTCTCAGGCTTAGGACCAGACTTGGGTTTCTTCACTTGAGCAGCAACTTGCTTGCTATTTTTCTTGAAGTTCCCCTTTTTTTCCCTTTGCCCTTTTCTTGAAACTAGTGATCTTGTCAACCATCAACACTTGATGCTCTTTCTTGATTTCTACCTTCATCGATTTCATCATCATGAAAAGCTCAGGAGTCGTTTTCGTCATCCCTTGCATACTATAGTTCATCACGATGTTCTACTAACTTGGTGATGGTGACTAGAGAATTCTGTCAATCACTATCTTATCTGGAAGATTAACTCCCACTTGATTCAAGCGATTGTAGTACCCAGACAATCTTAGCACATGCTCACTAGTTGAGCGATTCTCCTCCATCTTTTAGCTATAGAACTTGTTGGAGACTTCATATCTCTCAACTCGGGTATTTGCTTGAAATATTAACTTCAACTCCTGGAACATCTCATATGGTCCATGACGTTCAAAACGTCTTTGAATTCCCGATTCTAAGCCTATAAGCATGGTGCACTAAACTATCAAGTAGTCATCATATTGAGCTAGCCAAACATTCATAACGTCTGCATCTGCTCCTGCAATAGGTCTGTCACCTAGCGGTGCATCAAGGACATAATTCTTCTGTGCAGCAATGAGGATAAACCGCAGATCACGGATCCAATCCGCATCATTGCTACTAACATCTTTCAACACAATTTTCTCTAGGAACATATCAAAATAAACACAGGGAAGCAACAACGCGAGCTATTGATCTACAACATAATTTGCAAAATACTACCAAGACTAAGTTCATGATAAATATAAGTTTAATTAATCATATTACTTAAGAACTCCCACTTAGATAGACATCCCTCTAATCCTCTAAGTGATCACGTGATCCAAATCAACTAAACCATGTCCGGTCATCACGTGAGATGGAGTAGTTTCATTGGTGAACATCACTATGTTGATCATATCTACTATATGATTCACACTCGACCTTTCGGTCTCCGTGTTCCGAGGCCATATCTGTATATGCTTGGCTCGTCAAGTATAACCTGAGTATTCCGCGTGTGCAACTGTTTTGCACCCGTTGTATTTGAACGTAGAGCCTATCACACCCGATCATCACGTGGTGTCTCAGCACGAAGAACTTTCGCAACGGTGCATACTCAGGGAGAACACTTCTTGATAATTTAGTGAGAGATCATCTTATAATGCTACCGTCAATCAAAGCAAGATAAGATGCATAAAAGATAAACATCACATGCAATCAATATAAGTGATATGATATGGCCATCATCATCTTGTGCCTGTGATCTCCATCTATGAAGCACCGTCATGATCACCATCATCACCGGCGCGACACCTTGATCTCCATCGTAGCATCGTTGTCGTCTCGCCAATCTTATGCTTCCACGACTATCGCTACCGCTTAGTGATAAAGTAAAGCATTACAGCGTGATTGCATTGCATACAATAAAGCGACAACCATATGGCTCCTGCCAGTTGCCGATAACTCGGTTACAAAACATGATCATCTCATACACTAAAAATTCAGCATCATGTCTTGACCATATCACATCACAACATGCCCTGCAGAAACAAGTTAGACGTCCTCTACTTTGTTGTTGCAAGTTTTACGTGGCTGCTACGGGCTTAAGTAAGAACCAATCTTACCTACGCATCAAAACCACAACGATAGTTTGTCAAGTTGGTGATGTTTTAACCTTCGCAAGGACCGGGCGTAGCCACACTCAGTTCAACTAAAGTTGGAGAAACTGTCACCCGCAAGCCACCTATGTGCAAAGCATGTCGGGAGAACCGGTCTCACGTAAGCGTACGCGTAATGTCGGTCCGGGCCGCTTCATCCAACAATACCGCCGAACCAAAGTATGACATGCTGGTAAGCAGTATGACTTATATCGCCCACAACTCACTTGTGTTCTACTCGTGCATATAACATCAACACATAAAACCTAGGCTTGGATGCCACTGTTGGGGAACGTAGTAATTTCAAAAAAATTCCTACGCACACGCAAGATCATGGTGATGCATAGCAACGAGAGGGGAGAGTGTAATCTACGTACCCTTGTAGATCGACAACGGAAGCGTTTGGTTGATGTAGTCGTACGTCTTCACGGCCCGACCGATCAAGCACCAAAACTACGACACCTCCGAGTTTTAGCACACGTTCAGCTCGATGACGATCCCCGGACTTCGATCCAGCAAAGTGTCGGGGAAGTGTTCCGTCAGCACGACGGCGTGGTGACGATCTTGATGTACTACTGTCGCAGGGCTTTGCCTAAGCACCGCTACAATATTATCGAGGACTATGGTGGCAAGGGGCACCGCACACGGCTAAGAATATGATCACGTGGATCAACTTGTCTTCCTCTGGGGTGCCCCTGCCTCCGTATATAAAGGCTCAAGGGGGGGTGTGGCCGGCCTAGGAGAGGCGCGCCAGGAGGAGTCCTACTCCCGCTGGGAGTAGGATCCCCCCCAATCCTAGTTGGAATAGGATTCGCGGAGGGGGGAAAAGAGAAAGGGGGCCGACCCCCTCTCCTTGTCCTATTCGGACCAACGGAGGGGAGTGAAGGAAATATGCCCTAGAGGCAATAATAAAGTTATTATTTATTTCCTTATATCATGATAAATGTTTATTATTCATGCTAGAATTGTATTAACCGGAAACATAATACATGTGTGAATACATAGACAAACTTAGTGTCACTAGTATGCACCTACTTGACTAGCTCATTAATCAAAGATGGTTATGTTTCCTAACCATAAACAAAGTGTTGTTATTTGATTAACGAGGTCACATCATTAGTTGAATGATCTGATTGACATGACCCATTCCATTAGCTTAGCACCCGATCGTTTAGTATATTGCTATTGCTTTCTTCATGACTTATACATGTTCCTATGACTATGAGATTATGCAACTCCCGTTTACCGGAGGAACACTTTGTGTGCTACCAAACGTCACAACCTAACTGGGTGATTATAAAGGAGGTGTACAGGTGTCTCCAAAGGTAGATGTTGGGTTGGCGTATTTCGAGATTAGGATTTGTCACTCTGATTGTCGGAGAGGTATCTCTAGGCCCTCTCGGTAATGCACATCACATAAGCCTTGCAAGCATTGCAACTAATGAGCTAGTTGCGAGATGATGTATTACGGAACGAGTAAAGAGCCTTGCCGGTAACGAGATTGAACTAGGTATTGGATACCGACGATCGAATCTCGGGCAAGTAACATACCGATGACAAAGGGAACAACGTATGTTGTTATGCGGTCTGACCGATAAAGATCTTCGTAGAATATGTAGGAGCCAATATGGGCATCCAGGTCCCGCTATTGGTTATTGACCGGAGACGTGTCTCGGTCATGTCTACATTGTTCTCAAACCGTAGGGTCCGCACGCTTAAGGTTTCGATGACAGTTATATTATGAGTTTATGAGTTTTGATGTACCGAAGGAGTTTGGAGTCCTGGATGAGATCGGAGACATGACGAGGAGTCTCGAAATGGTCGAGACGTAAAGATCGATATATTGGACGACTATATTCGGACATCGGAAAGGTTCCGAGTGATTCGGGTATTTTCGGAGGTACCGGGGAGTTACGGGATTACGGGGAAGAGTATTGGGCCTTAATGGGCTTTAGTGGGAAGGAGCCAGGAGGTGGCGCGCACCCCTCCCAAGCCCAGTCTGAATTGGACAAGGGATTTGGGGCGCGACCCCCCTCTCCCTTCCTTCTCCACTTCCCTCCTTTCCCCCCTTCTCCTAGTTGGACTAGGAAAGAAGGAGTTCTACTCCCGGTGGGAGTAGGACTCCCCTTGGCGCGCCCACTCCTAGGCCGGCCGCCCCTCCTCCCTTGCTCCTTTATATACGGGGGCAGGGGGCACCGCATGACACACAAGTTGGTCCACATGATCGTTCCTTAGCCGTGTGCGGTGCCCCCTGCCACCATATTCCACCTCGTTCATATCATTGTAGTGCTTAGGCGAAGCCCTGCGTCGGTAGAACATCAAGATCGTCATCACGCCGTCGTGCTGACGGAACTCCTCCCCGAAGCTTTGCTGGATCAGAGCCCGGGGATCGTCATCGAGCTGAACGTGTGCTAAGAACTCGGAGGTGCCGGACTAACGGTGCTTGGATCGGTCGGACCGGGAAAAGACGTACGACTACTTCCTCTACGTTGTGTCAACGCTTCCGTTGCGATCTACAAGGGTACGTAGATCATACTCTCCCCCTCGTTGCTATGCATCACCATAATCTTGCATGTGCATAGGAATTTTTTTGAAATTACTACGTTCCCCAACAGTGGCATCCAAGCCTAGGTTTTATGGTTTGATGTTATATGCTCGAGTAGAACACAAGTGAGTTGCGGGCGATACAAGTCATACTGCCTATCAACATATCATACTTTGGTTCGGCGGTATTGTTGGACGAGACGACCCGGACCAACCTTACGCGTACGCTTATGCGAGACCGGTTCCCCCGACGTGCTTTGCACACAGGTGGCTTGCGGGCGACTGTCTCTCCAACTTTAGTTGAACTGAGTGTCGCTACGCCCGGTCCTTGCGAAGGTTAAAACAGAGTCTATTTGACAAACTATCGTTGTGGTTTTGATGCGTAGGTGAGATTGATTCTTGCTTAAGCCCGTAGCAGCCACGTAAAACATGCAACAACAAAGTAGAGGACGTCTAACTTGTTTTTGCAGGGCATGTTGTGATGTGATATGGTCAAGACATGATGCTAAATTTTATTGTATGATATGATCATGTTTTGTAACCGAGTTATCGGCAACTGGCAGGAGCCATATGGTTGTCGCTTTATTGTATGCAAGGCAATCGCGATGTAATGCTTTACTTTATCACTAAGCGGTAGCGATAGTCGTGGAAGCATAAGATTGGCGAGACGACAACGACGCTACGATGGAGATCAAGGTGTCGTGCCGGTGACGATGGTGATCATGACGGTGCTTCGGAGATGGAGATCACAAGCACGACATGATGATGGCCATATCATATCACTTATATTGATTGCATGTGATGTTTATCTTTTTTATGCATCTTATCTTGCTTTGATTGACGGTAGCATTATAAGATGATCTCTCACTAAATTATCAAGAAGTGTTCTCCCTGAGTATGCACCGTTGCCAAAGTTCGTCGTGCCCAGACACCACGTGATGATCGGGTGTGATAAGTGTTGGGGAACGTAGTAATTTCAAAAAAATTCCTACACACACGCAAGATCATGGTGATGCATAGCAACGAGAGGGGAGAGTTTTGTCTACGTACCCACGCAGACCGACTGCGGAAGCGTTGACACAACGTAGAGGAAGTAGTCGTACGTCTTCCCGATCCGACCGATCCAAGCACCGTTACTCCGGCACCTCCGAGTTCTTAGCACACGTACAACTCGATGACGATCCCCGGGCTCCGATCCAGCAAAGCGTCGGGGAGGAGTTCCGTCAGCACAACGGCGTGGTGACGATCTTGATGTTCTACCGACGCAGGGCTTCGCCTAAGCACTACAACGATATGATCGAGGTGGAATATGGTGGCAGGGGGCACCGCACACGGCTAAGGAACGATCTCAATGATCAACTTGTGTGTCTATGGGGTGCCCCTTGCCTCAGTATATAAAGGATGGAGGAGGAGGAGGCCGGCCAAGGCTTGGTGCGGCCAGGATGTGGAGTCCTACTAGGATTCCAAGTCCTAGTAGGAGTCCACCAAGAGGGGAGGAAGGGAGAAGGAAGTGGAGGAGAAGGAAAGGTGGCCGGCCCCCTTTTCCCTAGTCCAATTCGGACTAGAGGGGAGGGGGGCGCAGCAGCCCCTTGGCCCTTTCTCCTCTTTTCAGTAAAGCCCATCAAGGCCCATTGCTTCTCCCGTAACTACCCGGTACTCCGAAAAATACCCGAATCACTCGGAACCTTTCCGATGTCCGAATATAGTCGTCCAATATATTGATCTTTACGTCTCGACCATTTCGGGACTCCTCGTCATGTCCCCGATCTCATCCGGGACTCCGAACTCCTTCGGTACATCAAAACTCATAAACTCATAATATAACTGTCATCGAAACCTTAAGCGTGCGGACCCTACGGTTGGAGAACAATGTAGACATGACCGAGACACGTCTCCAGTCAATAACCAATAGCGGGACCTGGATGCCCATATTGGCTCCTACATATTCTACGAAGATCTTTATCGGTCAGACCGCATAACAACATACGTTGTTCCCTTTGTCATCGGTATGTTACTTGCCTGAGATTCGATCGTCGGTATCCAATACCTAGTTCAATCTCGTTACCGGCAAGTCTCTTTACTCGTTCCGTAATACATCATCTCGCAACTAACTCATTGGCTGCAATGCTTGCAAGGCTTAAGTGATGTGCATTACCGAGAGGGCCCAGAGATACCTCTCCGACATTCGGAGTGACAAATCCTAATCTCGAAATACGCCAACCCAACATGTACCTTTGGAGACACCTGTAGAGCTCCTTTATAATCACCCAGTTACGTTGTGATGTTTGGTAGCACACAAAGTGTTCCTCCGGCAAACGGGAGTTGCATAATCTCATAGTCATAGGAACATGTATAAGTCATGAAGAAAGCAATAGCAACATACTAAACGATCGGGTGCTAAGCTAATGGAATGGGTCATGTCAATCACATAATTCTCCTAATGATGTGATCCCGTTAATCAAATAACAACTCTTTGTTCATGGTTAGGAAACATAACCATCTTTGATTAACGAGCTAGTCAAGTAGAGGCATACTAGTGACACTCTGTTGTCTATGTATTCACACATGTATTATGTTTCCGGTTAATACAATTCTAGCATGAATAATAAACATTTATCATGATATAAGGAAATAAATAATAACTTTATTATTGCCTCTAGGGCATATTTCCTTCAGTCTCCCACTTGCACTAGAGTCAATAATCTAGTTTCACATCGCCATGTGATTTAACAGCAATAGTTCACATCACCATGTGATTAACACCCATAGTTCACATCGTCATGTGACCAACACTCAAAGGGTTTACTAGAGTCAGTAATCTAGTTCACATCTCTATGTGATTAACACTCAAAGAGTACTAATGTGTGATCATGTTTTGCTTGTGAGAGAATCTTAATCAACGGGCCTGCCACATTCAGATCCGCATGTATTTTGCAAATTTCTATGTCAACAACGCTCTGCATGGAGCTACTCTAGCTAATTGCTCCCACTTTCAATATGTATCCAGATTGAGACTTAGAGTCATCTAGATTGGTGTCAAAACTTGCATTGACGTAACCCTTTACGAGGAACCTTTTTGTCACCTCCATAATGGAGAAACATATCCTTATTTCACTAAGGATAATTTTGACCGCTGTCCAGTGATCTACTCCTAGATCACTATGTTGGAAATATGCCCTAGAGGCAATAATAAATTAGTTATTATTATATTTCCTTGTTCATGATAATCGTTTATTATCCATGCTAGAATTGTATTGATAGGAAACTCAGATACATGTGTGGATACATAGACAACACCATGTCCCTAGTAAGCCTCTAGTTGACTAGCTCGTTGATCAATAGATGGTTACGGTTTCCTAACCATGGACATTGGATGTCGTTGATAACGGGATCACATCATTAGGAGAATGATGTGATGGACAAGACCCAATCCTAAGCATAGCACTAGATCGTATAGTTCGTATGCTAAAGCTTTGCTAATGTCAAGTATCATTTCCTTAGACCATGAGATTGTGCAACTCCCGGATACCGTAGGAGTGCTTTGGGTGTGCCAAACGTCACAACGTAACTGGGTGGCTATAAAGGTACATTACAGGTATCTCCGAAAGTGTCTGTTGGGTTGGCACGAATCGAGACTGGGATTTGTCACTCCGTGTAAGCGAAGAGGTATCTCTGGGCCCACTCGGTAGGACATCATCATAATGTGCACAATGTGATCAAGGAGTTGATCACGGGATGATGTGTTACAGAACGAGTAAAGAGACTTGCCGGTAACGAGATTGAACAAGGTATCGGGATACCGACGATCGAATCTCGGGCAAGTATCGTACCGATAGACAAAGGGAATTGTATACGGGATTGATTAAGTCCTTGACATCGTGGTTCATCCGATGAGATCATCGTGGAACGTGTGGGAGCCAACATGGGTATCCAGATCCCGCTGTTGGTTATTGACCGGAGAACGTCTCGGTCATGTCTGCATGTCTCCCGAACCCGTAGGGTCTACACACTTAAGGTTCGATGACGTTAGGGTTATAAAGGAAGTTAGTATGTGGTTACCGAATGTTGTTCGGAGTCCCGGATGAGATCCCGGACGCCGTGAGGAGTTCCGGAATGGTCCGGTGGTAAAGATTTATATATGGGAAGTCCTGTTTTGGACACCGGAAGAGTTTCGGGGTTTATCGGTAACGTACCGGGACCACCGGGAGGGTCCCGGGGGTCCACCAAGTGGGGCCACCAACCCCAGAAGGTTGCATGGGCCAAGAGTGGTGAGGGACCAGCCCCTTAGTGGGCTGGTGCGCCTCCCACCAAGGCCCAAGGCGCAAGGGAAGTGGGAGGAGGCAAACCCTAGGTCCAGATGGGCCTTAAGGCCCACCCTAGGGGCGCCTCCCCCTTCTCCCCTCCCTTGGCCGCCACCCCTTGGCCCCATCTAGGGCTGCCGCCCCCCTAGGGGTGGGAAACCCTAGAGGGGGCGCAGCCCTCCCCTTCCCCTATATATATGAGGCCTAGGGGCTGCCCACAACACGCGATTCAATCTCTTGGTGCAGCCCTGCGTCTCTCTCTCCCTCCTCTTCTGTGGTGCTTGGCGAAGCCCTGCAGGATAGCCACGCTCCTCCACCACCACCACGCCGTTGTGCTGCTATTGGATGAAGTCTTCCTCAACCTCTCCCTCTCTCCTTGCTGGATCAAGGCGTGGGAGACGTCACCGGGCTGTACGTGTGTTGAACGCGGAGGTGCCGTCCGTTCGGCACTTGGTCATCGGTGATTTGAATCACGACGAGTACGACTCCATCAACCCCGTTCACTTGAATGCTTCCGCTTAGCGATCTACAAGGGTATGTAGATGCCACTCTCCTTTCCCCTCGTTGCTAGTTTCTCCATAGATAGATCTTGGTGACACGTAGGAAAATTTTTGAATTTCTGCTACGTTCCCCAACACACTATTGTATTCCCTTGCCAAAATCAGTGTAGGGTATACAATAGATCTGGTACACAGCATGGCATACTTTATAGAACCTATGGCCAAGCATAGGGAATTACTTTCATTCTCTTTCTATCTTCTGCCGTGGTCGGGTTTTGAGTCTTACTCAATTTCACACCTTGTAACACAGGCAAGAACTCTTTCTTTGACTGTTCCATTTTGAACTACTTCAAAATCTTGTCAAGGTATGTACTCATTGAAAAAACTTATCAAGCATCTTGATCTATCTCTATAGATCTTGATACTCAATATGTAAGCAGCTTCACCGAAGTCTTTCTTTGAAAAAACTCCTTTCAAACACTCCTTTATGCTTTATAGAATAATTCTACATTATTTCCTATCAACAATATGTCATTCACATATACTTACCAGAAATGCTATAGTGCTCCCACTCACTTTCTTGTAAATACAGGCTTCACCGCAAGTCTGTATAAAACTATATGCTTTGATCAACTCATCAAAGCGTATATTCCAACTCTGAGATGCTTGTACCAGTCCATAGATGGATTGCTGGAGCTTGCATATTTTGTTAACACCTTTAGGATCGACAAAACTTTCTAGTTGCATCGTATACAACTCTTCTTTAATAAATCCATTAAGGAATGTAGTTTGTTTATCCATTTGCCAGATTTGATAAAATGTGGCAATTGCTAACATGATTCGAACAGACTTAAGCATAGATACGAGTGAGAAACTCTCATCGTAGTCAACACCTTGAACTTGTCGAAAACCTTTTGCGACAATTCTAGCTTTGTAGATAGTAACACTACTATCAGTGTCTGTCTTCCTCTTGAAGATCCATTTATTTTCTATGGCTTGCCGATCATTGGGCAAATCCATCAAAGTCCATACTTTGTTCTCATACATGGATCATATCTCAGATTTCATGGCCTCAAACCATTTTGCGGAATCTGGGCTCATCATCGCTTCCTCATAGTTCGCAAGTTCGTCATGGTCTAGTAACATGACTTTCAGAACAGGATTACCGTACCACTCTGGTGCGGATCTCACTCTAGTTTACCTACGAGATTCGGTAGTAACTTGATCTGAAGTTTCATGATCATCATCATTAGCTTCCTCACTAATTGGTGTAGGTGTCACAGAAATTGGTTTCTGTGATGTACTACTTTCCAATAAGGGAGGAGGTACAGTTACCTCATCAAGTTCTACTTTCCTCCCACTCACTTCTTTTGAGAGAAACTCCTTCTCCAGAAAGTTTCCGAATTTAGCAAGAAAAGTCTTGCCTTCGGATCTGTGATAGAAGGTGTACCCAACAGTAACTTTTGGGTATCCTATGAAGACATATTTTTCCGATTTGGGTTTGAGCTTATCAGGCCGAAACTTTTTCACATAAGCATCACAACCCCAAACTTTTTAAGAAACGACAACTTTGGTTTCTTGCTAAACCATAGTTCAAATAGTGTCGTCTCAACAGATTTAGATGGTGCCCTATTTAACGTGAATGCAGCTGTCTCTAATGCATAACCCCAAAACGATAGTGGTAAATCGGCAAGAGACATCATAGATTGCACCATATCTAATAAAGTACGGTTACGATGTTCGGACACACCATTACACTGTGGTGTTCCAGGTGGCCTGAGTAGTGAAACTATTTCACATTGTTTTAACTGAAGGCCAAACTCGTAACTCAAATATTTTACCTCTACGATCATATCGTAGAAACTTTTATTTTCTTGTTATGATGATTCTCCACTTCACTCTGAAATTCTTTGAACTTTTCAAATGTTTCAGACTTGTGTTTCATCAAGTAGATATACCCATATCTGCTCAAATCATCTGTGAAGGTCAGAAAATAATGATACTTGCCACGAGCCTCAACACTCATCGGATCGCATACATTAGTATGTATTATTTCCAATAAGTTAGTTGCTTGCTCTATTGTTCCGGAGAACGGAGTCTTAGTCATCCTACCCATGAGGCATGGTTCGCAAGCATCAAGTGATTCATAATCAAGTGATTCAAAAAGCCCATCAGCATGGAGTTTCTTCATGCGCTTTACACCAATATGACCTAAACGGCAGTGCCACAAATAAGTTGCACTTATCATTATTAACTTTGCATCTTTTGGTTTCAATATTATGAATATGTGTATCACTACAATCGAGATCCAATGAACCATTTTCATTGGGTGTGTAACCATATAAGGTTTTATTCATGTAAACAGAACAACAATTGTTCTCTAACTTAAATGAATAACCGTATTGCAATAAACATGATCAAATCATATTCATGCTCAACGCAAACACCAAATAACACTTATTTAGTTTCAACACTAATCCCGAAAGTATAGGGAGAGTGCGATGATGATCATATCAATCTTAGAACTACTTCCAACACACATCGTCACCTCGACTTTTACTAGTTTCTGTTTATTCTGCAACTCCCGTTTCGAGTTACTACTCTTAGCAACTGAACCAGTATCAAATACTGAGGGGTTGCTATAAACACTAGTAAAGTACACATCAATAACATGTATATCAAATATACTTATGTTCACTTTACCATCCTTCTTATCCGCCAATCACTTAGGGTAGTTCCGCTTTCAGTGACCAGTCCCTTTGCAGTAGAAGCACTTAGTCTCAGGCTTAGGACTAGACTTGGGCTTCTTCACTTGAGCAGCAACTTGCTTCCCGTTCTTCTTGAAGTTCCCCTTCTTCCCTTTGCCCTTTTCTTGAAACTAGTGATCTTGTCAACCATCAACACTTGATGTTTTTCTTGATTTCTACCTTCGTTGATTTCAGCATCACGAAGAGCTTGGGAGTTGTTTCCGTTATCCCTTGCATATTATAGTTCATCACGAAGTTCTACTAACTTGGTGATGGTGACTAGAGAATTCTGTCAATCACTATCTTATCTGGAAGATTAACTCCCACTTGATTCAAGCGATTGTAGTACCCAGACAATCTGAGCACATGCTCACTAGTTGAGCGATTCTCCTCCATCTTTTAGCTATATAACTTGTTGGAGACTTCATATCTCTCAACTCGGGTATTTGCTTGAAATATTAACTTCAATACCTGGAACATCTCATATGGTCCATGACGTTCAAAACGTCTTTGAAGTCCCGATTCTAAGCCGTTAAGCATGGTGCACTAAACTATCAAGTAGTCATCATATTGAGCTAGCCAAACGTTTCATAACGTCTGCATCTGCTCCTGCAATAGGTCTGTCACCTAGCAGTGCATCAAGGACATAATTTTTCTGTGCAGCAATGAGGATAAACCTCAGATCACGGATCCAATCCGCATCATTGCTACTAACATCTTTCAACACAATTTTCTCTAGGAACATATCAAAATAAACACAGGGAAGCAACAACGCGAGCTATTGATCTACAACATAATTTGCAAAATACTACCAGGACTAAGTTCATGATAAATTTAAGTTCAATTTAATCATATTACTTAAGAACTCCCACTTAGATAGACATCCCTCGAATCCTCTAAGTGATCACGTGATCCAAATCAACTAAACCATGTCCGATCATCACGTGAGATGGAGTAGTTTCATTGGTGAACATCACTATGTTGATCATATCTACTATATGATTCACGCTCGACCTTTCGGTCTCCGTGTTCCGAGGCCATATCTGTATATGCTTGGCTCGTCAAGTATAACCTAAGTATTCCGCGTGTGCAACTGTTTTGCACCCGTTGTATTTGAACGTAGAGCCTATCACACCCGATCATCACGTGGTGTCTCAGCACGAAGAACTTTCGCAACGGTGCATACTCAGGGAGAACACTTCTTGATAATTAGTCAGAGATCATCTTATAATGCTACCGTCAATCAAAGCAAGATAAGATGCATAAAAAGATAAACATCACATGCAATCAATATAAGTGATATGATATGGCCATCATCATCTTGTGCTTGTGATCTCCATCTCCGAAGCACCGTCGTGATCACCATCGTCACCGGCGCGACACCTTGATCTCCATCGTAGCATCGTTGTCGTCTCGCCAATCTTATGCTTCCACGACTATCGCTACCGCTTAGTGATAAAGTAAAGCATTACATCGCGATTGCATTGCATACAATAAAGCGACAACCATATGGCTCCTGCCAGTTGCCGATAACTCGGCTACAAAACATGATCATCTGATAAAATAAATTCATCATCATGCCTTGACCATATCACATCACAACATGTCCTGCAAAAACAAGTTAGACGTCCTCTACTTTGTTGTTGCAAGTTTTACGTGGCTACTACGGGCTTAAGCAAGAACCAATCTCACCTACGCATCAAAACCACAACGATAGTTTGTCAAATAGACTCCATTTTAACCTTCGCAAGGACCGGGCGTAGCCACACTCGGTTCAACTAAAGTTGGAGAGACAGTCGCCCGCAAGCCACCTATGTGCAAAACACGTCGGGGGAACCGGTCTCGCGTAAGCGTACGCGTAATTTTGGTCCGGGTCGTCTCGTCCAATAATACCGCCGAACCAAAGTATGACATGCTGGTAGGCAGTATGACTTATATCGCCCACAACTCACTTGTGTTCTACTCGTGCATATAACATCAAACTATAAAACCTAGTCTCGGATGCCACTGTTGGGGAACGTAGTAATTTCAAAAAAATTCCTACGCACACGCAAGATCATGGTGATGCATAGCAACGAGAGGGGAGAGTGTTGTCTACGTACCCACGCAGACCGACTGCGGAAGCGTTGACACAACATAGAGGAAGTAGTCGTACGTCTTCCTGATCCGACCGATCCAAGCACCGTTACTCCGGCACCTCCGAGTTCTTAGCACACGTACAGCTCGATGACGATCCCCGGGCTCCGATCCAGCAAAGCGTCGGGGAGGAGTTCCGTCAGCACGACGGCGTGGTGACGATCTTGATGTTCTACCAATGCAGGGCTTCGCCTAAGCACTACAACGATATGATCGAGGTGGAATATGGTGGTAGGGGGCACCGCACACGGCTAAGGAACGATCTCAATGATCAACTTGTGTGTCTATGGGGTGCCCCTTGCCTCAGTATATAAAGGATGGAGGAGGAGGAGGCCGGCCAAGGCTTGGTGCGGCCAGGATGTGGAGTCCTACTAGGATTCCAAGTCCTAGTAGGAGTCCACCAAGAGGGGAGGAAGGGAGAAGGAAGTGGAGGAGAAGGAAAGGTGGCCGACCCCCTTTTCCCTAGTCCAATTCGGACTAGAGGGGAGGGGGGCGCAGCAGCCCCTTGGCCCTTTCTCCTCTTTTCACTAAAGCCCATCAAGGCCCATTGCTTCTCCCGTAACTACCCGGTACTCCGAAAAATACCCGAATCACTCGGAATCTTTCCGATGTCCGAATATAGTCGTCCAATATATCGATCTTTACGTCTCGGCCATTTCGAGACTCCTCGTCATGTCCCCGATCTCATCCGGGACTCCAAACTCCTTCGGTACATCAAAACTCATAAACTCATAATATAACTGTCATCGAAACCTTAAGCGTGCGGACCATACGGTTCGAGAACAATGTAGACATGACCGAGACACGTCTCCGGTCAATAACCAATAGCGGGACCTGGATGCCCATATTGGCTCCTACATATTCTACGAAGATCTTTATCGGTCAGACCGCATAACAACATACGTTGTTCCCTTTGTCATCGGTATGTTACTTGCCTGAGATTCGATCGTCGGTATCCAATACCTAGTTCAATCTCGTTACCGGCAAGGCTCTTTACTCGTTCCGTAATACATCATCTCGCAACTAACTCATTGGCTGCAATGCTTGCAAGGCTTAAGTGATGTGCATTACCGAGAGGGCCCAGAGATACCTCTCCGACATTCGGAGTGACAAATCCTAATCTCGAAATACGCCAACCCAACATGTACCTTTGGAGACACCTGTAGAGCTCCTTTATAATCACCCAGTTACGTTGTGACGTTTGGTAGCACACAAAGTGTTCCTCCGGCAAACGGGAGTTGCATAATCTCATAGTCATAGGAACATGTATAAGTCATGAAGAAAGCAATAGCAACATACTAAACGATCGGGTGCTAAGCTAATGGAATGGGTCATGTCAATCACATAATTCTCCTAATGATGTGATCCCGTTAATCAAATGACAACACATGTCTATGGTTAGGAAACATAACCATCTTTGATTAACGAGCTAGTCAAGTAGAGGCATACTAGTGACACTTTGTTTGTCTATGTATTCACACATGTATTATGTTTCCGGTTAATACAATTCTAGCATGAATAATAAACATTTATCATGACATCAGGAAATAAACAATAACTTTATTATTGCCTCTAGGGCATATTTCCTTCAGCAACCCTGTCTTGGAAATCATGTTGTTAGACAACGGTGAACCTTCGAACTATGAAGAAACGATGGTGGGCCCGGATTCCGACAAATGGCTGGAAGCCATGAAATCCGAGATAGGATCCATGTATGAAAACGAAGTATGGACTTTGACTGACTTGCCCATTGAGCGGCGAGCCATAGAAAATAAATGGATCTTTAAGAAGAAGACAGACACGGATGGTAATGTGACCATCTATAAAGCTCGGCTTGTCGCTAAGGGTTGTCGATAAGTTCAAGGGGTTGACTACGATGAGACTTTCTCACCCGTAGCGAAGCTGAAGTCCATCCGAATCATGTTAGCAATTGCCGCATTCTATGATTATGAGATATGGCAAATGGACGTCAAAACGGCATTCCTTAATGGTTTCCTTAAGGAAGAATTGTATATGATGCAGCCGGAAGGTTTTGTCGATCCTAAGAATGCTGACAAGGTGTGCAAGCTCCAACGCTCGATTTATGGGCTGGTGCAAGCATCTCAGAGTTGGAACATTCGCTTTGATGAGATGATCAAAGCGTTTGGGTTTATGCGGACTTATGGAGAAGCCTGCATTTACGAGAAAGTGAGTGGGAGCTCTGTAGCATTTCTCATATTGTATGCGGATGACATACTGTTGATGGGAAATGATATAGAGTTCTTGGAAAGCATAAAGGCCTATTTGAACAAGTGTTTTTCAATGAAGGACCTTGGAGAAGCTGCTTATATATTAGGCATCAAGATCTATAGAGATAGATCGAGACGCCTCATTGGTCTTTCACAGAGTATGTACCTTGACAAGATATTGAAGAAGTTCAAAATGGATCAGTCAAAGAAGGGGTTCTTGCCTGTATTGCAAGGTACAAGATTGAGCATGGCTCAATGCCCGACCACGGCAGAAGATAGAGAAAAGATGAGTGTCGTCCCCTATGCCTCGGCCATAGGGTCTATCATGTATGCTATGCTGTGTACCAGACCTGATGTAAACCTTGCCGTGAGTTTGGTAGGAAGGTACCAAAGTAATCCCGGCATGGAACACTGGACAGCGGTCAAGAATATCCTGAAGTACCTGAAAAGGACCAAGGAAATGTTTCTCGTTTTTGGAGGTGACGAAGAGCTTGTCGTAAAGGGTTACGTCGATGCTAGCTTTGACACAGATCTGGATGACTCTAAGTCACAAACCGGATACGTGTATATTTTGAATGGTGGGGCAGTAAGCTGGTGCAGTTGCAAGCAAAGCATTGTGGCAGGATCTACATGTGAAGCGGAGTACATGGCAGCCTCGGAGGCAGCACACGAAGCAGTCTGGGTGAAGGAGTTCATTACCGACCTAGGAGTCATACCCAATGCGTCGGGGCCGATGACTCTCTTCTGTGACAACACTGGAGCTATTGCCCTTGCCAAGGAGCCCAGGTTTCACAGGAAGACCAGGCATATCAAGCGTCGCTTCAACTCCATTCGTGAAAGTGTTCAAAATGGAGACATAGAAATTTGTAAAGTACATACGGACCTGAATGTAGCAGATCTGTTGACTAAACCTCTCCCTAGAGCAAAACATGATCAACACCAGAATTCCATGGGTGTTCGATTCATCACAATGTAACACGATCTTTGAGCTAAGCTTAGGATTGACTCTTGTTCATGATAATTGTCTATTATTCATGCTGTAATTGTATTATCCGGAAATCGTAGTACATGTGTGAATACATAGACCACAATGTGTCCCTAGTGAGCCTCTAGTTGACTAGCTTGTTGATCAACAGATAGTCATGGTTTCCTGGCTATGGACATGGGGATGTCATTGATAATGAGATCACATCATTAGGAGAATGATGTGATGGATAAGACCCAATCCTAAGCTTAGCTCAAAGATCGTGTAGTTCGTTTGTTGTAGCTTTTCTGAATGTCAAGTATCATTTCCTTAGACCATGAGATTGTGCAACTCTCGGATACCGTAGGAGTGCTTTGGGTGTGCCAAACGTCACAACGTAACTGGGTGACTATAAAGGTACATTACAGGTGTCTCCGAAAGTGTCTGTTGGGTTGGCACAAATCGAGACTGGGATTTGTCACTCCGTATGATGGAGAGGTATCTCTGGGCCCACTCGGTAATGCATCATCATAATGAGCTCAATGTGATCAAGTGGTTGATCACGGGATCATGCATTACGGTACGAGTAAAGTGACTTGCCGGTAATGAGACTGAACAAGGTATTGGGATACCGACGATCGAGTCTCGGGCAAGTAACGTACCGATTGACAAAGGGAATTGAATATGGGATTGATTAAGTCCTCGACATCATGGTTCATCCGATGAGATCATCGAGGAGCATGTGGGAGCCAACATGGGTGTCCAGATCCCGCTGTTGGTCATTGGCCGGAGAGCCGTCTCGGTCATGTCTACGTGTCTCCCGAACCCGTAGGGTCTACACACTTAAGGTTCGGTGATGCTAGGGTTGTAGAGATATGAGTATGCAGTAATCTGAAAGTTGTTCGGAGTCCCGGATGAGATCTTGGATGTCAAGAGGAGTTCCGGAATGGTCCGGAGGTGAACAATTATATATAGGAAGTGTAGTTTCGGCCATCAGGAAAGATTCAGGGTCACCAGTATTGTACCGGGACCACCGGATGGGTCCCGGGGGTCCACCGGGTGGGGCCACCCATCCCGGAGGGCCCCATGGGCTGAAGTGGGGAGGGGAACCAGCCATAGTGGGCTAGTGCGCCCCCCCCTTGGGCCCCCCTGTGCCTAGGGTTGGAAACCCTAGGGTGGGGGCGCCTCCACTTGCCTTGGGGGGCACTCCACCCCCCTTGGCCGCCGCCCCCTTGGGAGATCCCATCTCTAGGGCCGGCCCCCCAGGGGGCCTATATAAAGGGGGTTGGGAGGGCAGCCGCACCTCAAGTCTTGGCGCCTCCCTCTCCCTTGCTACACCTCTTCCTCTCGCAGAAGCTCGGTGAAGCCCTGCTGCGATCACTGTTGCATCCACCACCACACCGTCGTGCTGCTGGATCTTCATCAATCTCTCCTTCCCCCTTGCTGGATCAAGAAGGAGGAGACATCATCCGCTCCGTACATGTGTTGAATGCGGAGGTGCCGTCCGTTCGGCACTTGGTCATTGGTGATTTGGATCATGACGAGTACGGCTCCATCATCCCCGTTCTCTTGAACGCTTCCGCTCGCGATCTACAAGGGTACGTAGATGCACTCTCCTCTCGTTGCTAGTTGACTCCATAGATTGATCTTGGTGAAACGTAGGAAATTTTTTTGTTTTCTGCAATGTTCCCCAATAGTACTAAGTTTCCGATTAATACAATTCTAGCATAAATAATAAACATTTATCATGATATAAGGAAATATAAATAACAACTTTATTATTGCCTCTAGGGAATTTTTCCTTCACTTATCTCGCCTCAATTCAAGTCAGCTGACCAGCCGCCCCCTGTCTAACATTCACGCTGCCGCTTCACATTCAAGTCACCTCTCCCGCCGCGTCCACGAGCTACTCGGGCTATATTCATGCCAGTTCAGAGCACACATGACGACTTTCTACCTAACTCAAGTCAGCTAACCAGTCACCCCCCCCCCCCGTCCGGCATTCACACAGCCTCTCCACATTCAAGTTGCCTCTCTCGCTGCACCCGCTCACTATATGTGCGGCATTCATGTCGGTTCATAGCAGGCATGACCAAACAAGACGACGGGATGGCTTCCACCGCATTCAAGTCGGTTAACCAGCAGTGCGCCTGCTCGGCATTCACAGTGGTGCGGTAGACGATAAGCCAAATGAGGGCGCCCGCATTCAAGTCACCGCTCCGTCAACTCAGGCGTCGGCTGTTTAAAGTTGATTGGGACGCCATAGAACCCTACCCCTCTGATCCCCATCTCCCTATACCAGGGTCGTTGGCACACCACCCCTTCCTCCAATCCTCCTCCTTTTTACTACCATCGCAATTGCCAGAACCCATAGTGAGTGGTGGAAGAGCCTGGTGACGCGGCTCCGCCACGAAGTCATAGCCAAGGTGCACGCATGGGAAGATTGGTGTGCGGCCCGCATTTCAAGGGGATAGTCTCTGAGGTCAAGCTCAGACGAGGAGAACGAGACGATGGAGGAGATAGTGGAAGAGTTAGTGAGAAAATCACCAAAAATCATTATCTTCGATGGGGTTTAGGGTCCCAAGACATATGAAGAGAGATTGAGAGGGGGTAGGAAACAAGGAGCAATCTTACTGATGGGAAGTGAAGTCCTTGAAGGAGAGGCACTTGAGGGAGGGGTTGTGCTCCATAGAGTTGTCCTCGTAGAACCAGTGCGCCTAATTCAGCAGGAATAGGATCCACTCAAAGGACTCCAGATCCTCCTTGGAAATTAAACATTCAACATGAAGTGGGTGTGAGGAGATTGGATTTGGTTTGGGTTGGATGAACTTTCTAGAGAGAGAGTGATGGAGGTCGACGTTGGATTATGACCGCGATCCTATATAAATCTTCGAGCAGGTCATGCGGCGGTTGCTGCCCCCTCGACGTCAACTGGATGAGTCCCTCGCCACCTGCCACCACCTGCCGCCGCTGCCCACTCGCTCTCGCACTCGCCTTCCCCTACCCCTCTCTGGCTTTGGTGTTGCTCACTATCGACCATATTTAGCAGGAGGCAGTGGAGTAAGGGGTTGTTTGGTTTCAAACCTTGTCCTGCCACACTTCGCCACACATTTCTTGGCAAAATTGTGTATGCTTAATTCAATAAAATGAAAGTTACGAGTTGATAAGCCTAAAGAAATCATGCCACACTTTTGAGTGTATGTGATTTGCGGCTCTAATTTTGCAAAAATCATCTTTCGTGAGGTGAGGCTTGAATCAAACATCCTTCTAAGTTGGTCAAAGTTGCATAAGCTTAGGTGTGACAACCTAAGCAATCTTAGTTACAAACCAAACAACCTCTAAGAGAAAGAAAAAAGTGCATACAGCCGTCACCCCATACCTTCCCACTCCCACATCTAAAACCTAACAAAACATCCCTTGGCGCTTATTGGGTTTGCCTGCGTGTCGATTGGGGCTTGGGAGTTGGGATCGACCTACCATGTAGGTTTCTGACCTCCCACATGTAAATGCACCCACCCCCAAAGCGGATCGACCTAGGCAACCCCTTCATCTTACCCCTCTTCTACACCTAGGATTCATTCTCCCCTACCTTCGAGCGCCATGGCCATCCATAGCCCAACAAGCTCAAGTTCATTGTCTGATGGCTCCATTTTATGACATGTTTTAGAGCTCATTTGTTCCATCAAAACTCCTCATATCATGTCCCAATGAACCACTTTCACGCCCATTATGCATGATTCTTGATTTGCACTTTTATTGTGAGCATTGCATAGTCTTTAATTTGTATTAGTATGTTTTCTTTGTTTTGTTGTGTATGTAGGTGATTTCAAATTCCCGTGGATTTAGCACGATGAAAGGACCCGAAATGGAATCAATTTGGAGGAATTACAAGCATCATATAAAGGCCTTTCATGGAATTTGACAAAAAAAAAGAGATTTCCCAAGCAGCCCAAATTGAAGGTCCAATAAAGGGCTTTCACGGAGAGTTTTTTTTTGTTGTTTTGTTGTGTGTGTAGGTGATATCCACCCTGAGTCCATACAAACGGTTTAGCATCTCTATGTCGATGACTTATGAAACACAGTCATCAACCGAATTGTATACTGGTTAAACGATATGTGTTCGCATAACCTTGTCAACTAGGGACCACCAGAATAATCAGTATACAATATATAGTCTCACAAACAAGTCACATACTTATTTATACATATCAGTGATGATAATACATATGGAAATAATCATCATCACATGATTTCCTATAGGGCATATCTCCAACAGTACGAGTATCCACACTCACACAAGTGCCCGTACCATGTGATTCCGGCGACGGGAATTGCAATAACTTATGTGATTCTTCATCGATTTCATCCTTGTTTGTTCCTAAGGGGCCCTTGAACCTCAAGGGAGGTATTGCAAGAGAATTGGCCTCACCTAGAGCCCTTGAATCAAAGGGAGAAGCATGCATATCCATGGAGGAGGCATGAGCAAACCGTCTATTTAGACACCTTCAACCCTAGGCACCTGCGATCATCCAACCAATCCATCCACAAATCCACACAGTTGTAGGAAAGTTGCACCCTCTCATCTAGAGGGATGACTCTCCCTCAAGATCTTCATCTCCAACACTAGCACCACAACACCCAGGCAAGAGGAAGACAAGGAGGCACCGCCACCATCAACGGGCACCGGCCCTAGGCCATGTGCGCCGGACACCATCTTCGTCTCCCTCCTCGCTATAGTATTTTTGTAAGATTTGAACATGGTGATGACATCAATGAATCATTCATCTTTGTGTTAGTATTCATATTTGTCCCCCTCACATCGCGACATCCATGTGACTTTCACGGGCTAGCCGAAGAGCAAAAACGAAAAACGATTTTCCAAGTAAGGCTTAGCTGGTGTGGAAAAATCTGAATAGCCACGTGTCGTCCAGAGGGCGACGCTGGCGGTTGCCAATTTCCCTCAGCTCGCAATGGCCTTCTTCACATGATCTCCCTCGCCGCCATTGGTCGACATCCACGTGACGGGCTACGATGGTGGCCTGGGCTAATCCCGTGTGCCTCACAATGGTGAGCAACCATCTATCTGGCAAAAGGATAGCTTTTGTGCCATTCTAAATGTTGTAGCGGTTGTGTGAAAAAAAGCTCCATGTTGAATTCATCAGATGGTAAGGCTGGCCTGTAACACCCTTGATGCGACTATATCTCCCACGTGTCGAGGCACGACTTAGAGGTATAATCGCATTGAAGGCATATGTCGCAAGTGAGGTAATCTTCACACAACCCATGTAATATAATAAGGGAAAGAGATACATAGTTGGCTTACAATCGCCACTTCACACAAATACATGAATAAAGCATTACATCAACCAAATACACTCATGGTCCGACTACGGAACCAAAACAAAAGAAGAACCCCAAATGCGACAAAGGTCCCCGATCGACCCCAACTGGGCTCCACTACTGATCAACTAGAAAACGGAACAACACAAAAGACAAGATCTTCATCGAGCTCTTCCTGAGCTTGGTAGCGTCATCTGCACGGTCTCATCGGCACCTGCAAGCTGGTTTTGGAAGTATCTGTGAGCCACGGGGACTCAGCAATCTCGCACCCTCGCGATCAAGACTATTTAAGCTTATGGGTAAGGTAAAGGTATGAGTTGGAGCTGCAGCAAGCGACTAGCATATATGGTGGCTAACATACGCAAATGAGAGCGAGAAGAGAAGGCAAAGCACGGTCGATAAAAGTATGATCAAGAAGTGATCCTGGACTACCTACGTCAAGCATAACTCCAACAACCGTGTTCACTTCCCGGACTCCGCCGGAAAGAGACCATCACGGTTACACACGCGGTTGATTCATTTTAATTAAGGTCAACTTCAGGTTTTCTACAACCGGACGTTAACAAATTCCCATCTGCCCATAACCGCGGGCGCGGCTTTCGAAAGTTCAAATCCCTGCAGGGTGTCCCAACTTAGCCCATGACAAGCTCTCATGGTCAACGAAGGAATAGACCTCCACCCGAGATATTTCGATCAGACTCGGTATCCCAGTACAACAAGACATTTCGACAGGGTAAAACTAAACCAGCAACACCACCCAGATGTGCCGACAAATCCCGATAGGAGCTGCACATATCTCTTTCTCAGGGCACACCGGATGAGCAAGACGTCGGGTAAGCCAGCCCAGAGTTGCCCCTGGTAGCCTCGGACATCGCTCAGTTGGACCAACACTTAGAGAAGCACTGGCCCGGGGGGGTTAAAATAAGATGACCCTTGGGCGCGCGACCCCCAAGGGAAAAGAAAAGGCTAGGTGGCAAATGGTAAAACCAATGTTGGGCATTGCTGGAAAAGCTTTACTTAAGGCAAACTGTCAAGGGGTTCCCACTATAGCCCAACCGCGTAAGGGACCCAAAATCCGGGAACATAACACCGATATGACGGAAACTAGGGCGGCAAGAGTGGAACAAAACACCAGGCATAAGGCCGAGCCTTCCACCCTTTACCAAGTATATAGATGCATTAATTAAATAAGATATATTGTGATATCCCAACAAGTAAACAAATGTTCCAACAAGGAACGACTTCTCCATGTTCCAACAAGGAACAAACTGAAGGAAATATGCCCTAGAGGCAATAATAAAGTTATTATTTATTTCCTTATATCATGATAAATGTTTATTATTCATGCTAGAATTGTATTAACCGGAAACATAATACATGTGTGAATACATAGACAAACAGAGTGTCACTAGTATGCCTCTACTTGACTAGCTCGTTAATCAAAGATGGTTATGTTTCCTAACCATGAACAAAGAGTTGTTATTTGATTAACGAGGTCACATCATTAGTTGAATGATCTGATTGACATGACCCATTCCATTAGCTTAGCACCCGATCGTTTAGTATGTTGCTATTGCTTTCTTCATGACTTATACATGTTCCTATAACTATGAGATTATGCAAGTCCCGTTTACCGGAGGAACACTTTGGGTACTACCAAACGTCACAGCGTAACTGGGTGATTATAAAGGAGTACTACAGGTGTCTCCAATGGTAGATGTTGGGTTGGCGTATTTCGAGATTAGGGTTTGTCACTCCGATTGTCGGAGAGGTATCTCTGGGCCCTCTCGGTAATACACATCACATAAGCCTTGCAAGCATAATAACTAAGATGTTAGTTATGAGATGATGTATTACGGCACGAGTAAAGAGACTTGCAAGTAACGAGATTGAACTAGGTATTGGATACCGACGATCGAATCTCGGGCAAGTAACATACCGATGACAAAGGGAACAACGTATGTTGTTATGCGGTCTGACCGATAAAGATCTTCGTAGAATATGTAGGAGCCAATATGGGCATCCAGGTCCCGCTATTGGTTATTGACCGGAGACATGTCTCGGTCATGTCTACATTGTTCTCGAACCGTAGGGTCCGCACGCTTAACGTTACGATGACAGTTATTATGAGTTTATGCATTTTGATGTACCGAAGGTTGTTCGGAGTCCCGGATGTGATCACGGACATGACGAGGAGTCTCGAAATGGTCGAGACATAAAGATTGATATGTTGGAAGCCTATGTTTGGACATCGGAAGTGTTCCGGATGAAATCGGGATTTTACCGGAATACCGGGAGGGTTACCGGAACCCCCCGGGAGGCAAATGGGCCTATTGGGCCTTAGTGGAAAAGTGAAAGGGGCTGCCCACAAGGGCTGCGCGCCTCCCCCCTTCCCTAGTCCTATTAGGACTAGGAGAAGGGGCCGGCCCCCTCTTTCCCTCTTCCCTTTGAAAGAATCCTATTAGGAATAGGATTGGGGGGGGGGGTCCTACTCCCGGTAGGAGTAGGACTCCTCCTGCGCCCCTCTCCCTAGCCGGCCGAACCCCTCCCCCTGCTCCTTTATATACGGGGGCAGGGGGCACCCCATAGACACACAAGTTGATCCTTTGAGATCGTTCCTTAGCCGTGTGCGGTGCCCCCTGCCACCAAATTCCACCTCGATCATACCGTTGTAGTGCTTAGGCGAAGCCCTGCGTCGGTAGTACATCAAGATCGTCACCACGCCGTCGTGCTGACGGAACTCTTCCTCGACGCTTTGCTGGATCGGAGCCCGAGGATCGTCATCGAGCTGAACGTGTGCTAAGAACTCGGAGGTGCCGGAGTAACGGTGCTTGGATCGGTCGGATCGGGAAGAAGACGTACGACTACTTCCTCTACGTTGTGTGATCGCTTCCGCAGTCGGTCTGCGTTGGTACGTAGACAACACTCTCCCCTCTCGTTGCTATGCATCACCATGATCTTGCGTGTGCGTAGGAAAATTTTCGAAATTAATACGTTCCCCAACAGTGGCATCCGAGCCTAGGTTTTTATGGTTTGATGTTATTTGCACGAGTAGAACACAAGTGAGTTATGGGCGATACAAGTCATACTGCCTACCAGCATGTCATACTTTGGTTCGGCGGTAATGTTGGACGAGACGATCCGGACCAACCTTACGCGTACTCTTACGCGAGACCGGTTCCCTCGACGTGCTTTGCACATAGATGGCTTGCGGAAGACTGTCTCTCCAACTTTAGTTGAACCAAGTGTGGCTACGCCCGGTCCTTGAGAAGGTTAAAACGGAGTCTATTTGACGAACTATCGTTGTGGTTTTGATGCGTAGGTGAGATGAGTTCTTACTTAAGCTCGTAGCAGCCACGTAAAACTTGCAACAACAAAGTAGAGGACGTCTAACTTGTTTTTGCAGGGCATGTTGTGATGTGATATGGTCAAGGCATGATGCTGATTTTATTGTATGAGATGATCATGTTTTGTAACCAAGTTATCGGCAACTGGCAGGAGCCATATGGTTGTCGCTTTATTGTATGCAATGCAATCGCGATGTAATGCTTTACTTTATTACTAAGCGGTAGTGATAGTCGTAGAAGCATAAGATTGGCGAGACGACAACGATGCTACGATGGAGATCAAGGAGTCGCGCCGGTGACGATGGTGATCATGACGGTGCTTCAGAGATGGAGATCACAAGCACAAGATGATGATGGCCATATCATATCACTTATATTGATTGCATGTGATGTTTATCCTTTTATGCATCTTATCTTGCTTTGATTGACGGTAGCATTATAAGATGATCTCTCACTAAATTATCAAGAAGTGTTCTCCCTGAGTATGCACCGTTGCCAAAGTTCGTCGTGCCCAGACACCACGTGATGATCGGGTGTGATAAGCTCTACGTCCATCTACAACAGGTGCAAGCCAGTTTTGCACACGCAGAATACTCAGGTTAAACTTGACGAGCCTAGCATATGCAGATATGGCCTCGGAACACAGAGACCGAAAGGTCGAGCGTGAATCATATAGTAGATATGATCAACATAACGATGTTCACCATTGAAAACTACTCCATCTCACGTGATGATCGGTTATGGTTTAGTTGATTTGGATCACGTGATCACTTAGAGGATTAGAGGGATGTCTATCTAAGTGGGAGTTCCTAAGTAATTTGATTAACTGAACTAAAACTTATCATGAACTTAGTACCTGATAGTATCTTGCTTGTTTATGTTGATTGTAGATAGATGGCTCGTGCTGTTGTTCTGTTGAATTTTAATGCGTTCCTTGAGAAAGCAAAGTTGAAAGATGATGGTAGCAATTACACGGACTGGGTCCGTAACCTGAGGATTATCCTCATTGCTGCACAGAAGAATTACGTCCTGGAAGCACCGCTAGGTGCCAGGCCTGCTGCTGGAGCAACACCAGATGTTATGAACATCTGGCAGAGCAAAGCTGATGACTACTCGATAGTTCAGTGTGCCATGCTTTACGGCTTAGAATAGGGACTTCAACGATGTTTTGAACGTCATGGAGCATATGAGATGTTCCAGGAGTTGAAGTTAATATTTCAAGCAAATGCCCGAATTGAGAGATATGAAGTCTCCAATAAGTTCTATAGCTGCAAGATGGAGGAGAATAGTTCTGTCAGTGAGCATATACTCAAAATGTCTGGGTATAATAATCACTTGATTCAGATGGGAGTTAATCTTCCAGATGATTGCGTCATTGACAGAATTCTCCAATCACTGCCACCAAGCTACAAGAGCTTCGTGATGAACTATAATATGCAAGGGATGAACAAGACTATTCCCGAGCTCTTCGCAATGCTGAAAGCTGCGGAGGTAGAAATCAAGAAGGAGCATCAAGTGTTGATGGTTAACAAAACCACTAGTTTCAAGAAAAAGGGCAAAGGGAAGAAGAAGGGGAACTTCAAGAAGAACAGCAAGCAAGTTGCTGCTCAGGAGAAGAAACCCAAGTCTGGACCTAAGCCTGAAACTGAGTGCTTCTACTGCAAGCAGACTGGTCACTAGAAGCGGAACTGCCCCAAGTATTTGGCGGATAAGAAGGATGGCAAGGTGAACAAAGGTATATGTGATATACATGTTATTGATGTGTACCTTACTAGAGCTCGCAGTAGCACCTGGGTATTTGATACTGGTTCTATTGCTAATATTTGCAACTCGAAACAGGGACTACGGAATAAGCGGACGCTAGCAAAGGACGAGGTGACGATGCGCGTGGGAAACGGTTCCAAAGTCGATGTGATCGCGGTCGGCACGCTACCTCTACATCTACCTTCGGGATTAATATTAGACCTAAATAATTGTTATTTGGTGCCAGCGTTGAGCATGAACATTATATCTGGATCTTGTTTAATGCGAGACGGTTATTCATTTAAATCAAAGAATAATGGTTGTTCTATTTATATGAGTAATATCTTTTATGGTCATGCACCTTTGAAGAGTGGTCTATTCTTGTTGAATCTTGATAGTAGTAATACACATATTCCTAATGTGGAAGCCAAAAGATGCAGAGTTGATAATGATAGTGCAACTTATTTGTGGCACTGTCGTTTAGGTCATATCGGTGTAAAACGCATGAAGAAACTCCATACTGATGGGCTTTTGGAACCACTTGATTATGAATCACTTGGTACTTGCGAACCGTGCCTCATAGGCAAGATGACTAAAACACCGTTCTCCGGTACTACGGAGAGAGCAACAGATTTATTGGAAATCATACATACCGATGTATGTGGTCCGATGAATATTGAGGCTCGTGGCGGATATCGTTATTTTCTCACCTTCACAGATGATTTAAGAAGATATGGGTATATCTACTTAATGAAACATAAGTCTGAAACATTTGAAAAGTTCAAGGAATTTCAGAGTGAAGTTGAAAATCATCGTAACAAGAAAATAAAGTTTCTATGATCTGATCGTGGAGGAGAATATTTGAGTTACGAGTTTGGTGTACATTTGAAAAATTGTGGAATAGTTTCGCAACTCACGCCACCCGGAACACCACAGCGTAATGGTGTGTCCGAACGTCGTAATCGTACGTTACTAGATATGGTGCGATCTATGATGTCTCTTACTGATTTACCGCTATCGTTTTGGGGTTATGCTTTAGAGACGGCCGCATTCACGTTAAATAGGGCACCATCAAAATCCGTTGAGACGACGCCTTATGAACTATGGTTTGGCAAGAAACCAAAGTTGTCATTTCTTAAAGTTTGGGGCTGCGATGCTTATGTGAAAAAGCTTCAACCTGATAAGCTCGAACCCAAAGCGGAGAAATGTGTCTTCATAGGATACCCAAAGGAAACGGTTGGGTGTACCTTCTATCACAGATCCGAAGGCAAGACATTCATTGCTAAGAATGGATCATTTCTAGAGAAGGAGTTTCTCTCGAAAGAAGTGAGTGGGAGGAAAGTAGAACTTGACGAGGTAACTGTACCTGCTCCCTTATTGGAAAATAGTACATCACAGAAAACTGTTTCTGCGACACTTATACCAATTAGTGAGGAAGCTAATGATGATGATCATGAAACTTCAAGACAAGATACTACTGAACCACGTAGATCAACCAGAGTGAGATCCGCACCAGAGTGGTACAGTAATCCAATTCTGGAAGTCATGCTACTAGATCATGATGAACCTACAAACTATGAAGAAGCGATGGTGAGCCCAGATTCCGCAAAGTGGCTTGAGGCCATGAAATCTGAGATGGGATCCATGTATGAGAACAAAGTATGGACTTTGGTTGACCTGCCCGATGATCGGCAAGCAATTGAGAATAAATGGATCTTCAAGAAAAAGACTGACGCTGACGGTAATATTACTGTCTATAAAGCTCGACTTGTCGCAAAAGGTTTTCGACAAGTTCAAGGGGTTGACTACGATGAGACCTTCTCACCCGTAGCGATGCTTAAGTCCGTCAGAATCATGTTAGCAATTGCCGCATTTTATGATTATGAAATATGGCAGATGGATGTCAAAACTGCATTCCTGAATGGATTTCTGGAAGAAGAGTTGTATATGATGCAACCAGAAGGTTTTGTCGATCCAAAGGGAGCTAACAAAGTGTGCAAACTCCAGCGATCCATTTATGGACTGGTGCAAGCATCTCGGAGTTGGAATAAGCGCTTTGATAGTGTGATCAAAGCATTTGGCTTTATACAGACTTTTGGAGAAGCCTGTATTTACAAGAAAGTGAGTGGGAGCTCTGTAGAATTTCTGATATTATATGTGGATGACATATTGCTGATTGGAAATGATATAGAATTTCTGGATAGCATAAAGGGATACTTGAATAAAAGTTTTTCGATGAAAGACCTCGGGGAAGCTGCTTACATATTAGGCATAAAGATCTATAGAGATAGATCAAGACGCTTAATTGGACTTTCACAAAGCACATACCTTGACAAGATTTTGAAGAAGTTCAAAATGGATCAAGCAAAGAAAGGGTTCTTGCCTGTGTTACAAGGTGTGAAGTTGAGTCAGACTCAATGCCCGACCACTGCAGCAGATAGAGAGAAAATGAAAGATGTTCCCTATGCTTCAGCCATAGGCTCTATCATGTATGCAATGCTGTGTACCAGACCTGATGTGTGCCTTGCTATAAGTTTAGCAGGGAGGTACCAAAGTAATCCAAGAGTGGATCACTGGACAACGGTCAAGAACATCCTGAAATACCTGAAAAGGACTAAGGATATGTTTCTCGTATATGGAGGTGACAAAGAGCTCACCATAAGAGGTTACATTGATGCAAGCTTTGACACTGATCCGGACGATTCTAAATCGCAAACCGGATACGTGTTTACATTAAACGGTGGAGCTGTCAGTTGGTGCAGTTCTAAACAAAGCGTCGTAGCGGGATCTACATGTGAAGCGGAGTACATAGCTGCTTCGGAAGCAGCGAACGAAAGAGTCTGGATGAAGGAGTTCATATCCGATCTAGGTGTCATACCTAGTGCATCGGGTCCAATGAAAATCTTTGGTGACAATACTGGTGCAATTGCTTTGGCAAAGGAATCCAGATTTCACAAAAGGACCAAACACATCAAGAGACGCTTCAACTCCATCCAGGATTTAGTCCAGGTGTGAGACATAGAGATTTGCAAGATACATACGGATCTGAATGTTGCAGACCCGTTGACTAAGCCTCTTCCACGAGCAAAACATGATCAGCACCAAGGCTCCATGGGTGTTAGAATCATTACTGTGTAATCTAGATTATTGACTCTAGTGCAAGTGGGAGACTGAAGGAAATATGCCCTAGAGGCAATAATAAAGTTATTATTTATTTCCTTATATCATGATAAATGTTTATTATTCATGCTAGAATTGTATTAACCGGAAACATAATACATGTGTGAATACATAGACAAACAGAGTGTCACTAGTATGCCTCTACTTGACTAGCTCGTTAATCAAAGATGGTTATGTTTCCTAACCATGAACAAAGAGTTGTTATTTGATTAACGAGGTCACATCATTAGTTGAATGATTTGATTGACATGACCCATTCCATTAGCTTAGCACCCGATCGTTTAGTATGTTGCTATTGCTTTCTTCATGACTTATACATGTTCCTATAACTATGAGATTATGCAACTCCCGTTTACCGGAGGAACACTTTGGGTACTACCAAACGTCAAAGCGTAACTGGGTGATTATAAAGGAGTACTACAGGTGTCTCCAATGGTAGATGTTGGGTTGGCGTATTTCGAGATTAGGGTTTGTCACTCCGATTGTCGGAGAGGTATCTCTGGGCCCTCTCGGTAATACACATCACATAAGCCTTGCAAGCATAATAACTAAGATGTTAGTTATGAGATGATGTATTACGGCACGAGTAAAGAGACTTGCAAGTAACGAGATTGAACTAGGTATTGGATACCGACGATCGAATCTCGGGCAAGTAACATACCGATGACAAAGGGAACAACGTATGTTGTTATGCGGTCTGACCGATAAAGATCTTCGTAGAATATGTAGGAGCCAATATGGGCATCCAGGTCCCGCTATTGGTTATTGACCGGAGACATGTCTCGGTCATGTCTACATTGTTCTCGAACCGTAGGGTCCGCACGCTTAACGTTACGATGACAGTTATTATGAGTTTATGCATTTTGATGTACCGAAGGTTGTTCGGAGTCCCGGATGTGATCACGGACATGACGAGGAGTCTCGAAATGGTCGAGACATAAAGATTGATATGTTGGAAGCCTATGTTTGGACATCGGAAGTGTTCCGGATGAAATCGGGATTTTACCGGAATACCGGGAGGGTTACCGGAACCCCCCGGGAGGCAAATGGGCCTATTGGGCCTTAGTGGAAAAGTGAAAGGGGCTGCCCACAAGGGCTGCGCGCCTCCCCCCTTCCCTAGTCCTATTAGGACTAGGAGAAGGGGCCGGCCCCCTCTTTCCCTCTTCCCTTTGAAAGAATCCTATTAGGAATAGGATTGGGGGGGGGGGGGGTCCTACTCCCGGTAGGAGTAGGACTCCTCCTGCGCCCCTCTCCCTAGCCGGCCGAACCCCTCCCCCTGCTCCTTTATATACGGGGGCAGGGGGCACCCCATAGACACACAAGTTGATCCTTTGAGATCGTTCCTTAGCCGTGTGCGGTGCCCCCTGCCACCAAATTCCACCTCGATCATACCATTGTAGTGCTTAGGCGAAGCCCTGCGTCGGTAGTACATCAAGATCGTCACCACGCTGTCGTGCTGACGGAACTCTTCCTCGACGCTTTGCTGGATCGGAGCCCGAGGATCGTCATCGAGCTGAACGTGTGCTAAGAACTCGGAGGTGCCGGAGTAACGGTGCTTGGATCGGTCGGATCGGGAAGAAGACGTACGACTACTTCCTCTACGTTGTGTGATCGCTTCCGCAGTCGGTCTGCGTTGGTACGTAGACAACACTCTCCCCTCTCGTTGCTATGCATCACCATGATCTTGCGTGTGCGTAGGAAAATTTTCGAAATTAATACGTTCCCCAACAGTGGCATCCGAGCCTAGGTTTTTATGGTTTGATGTTATTTGCACGAGTAGAACACAAGTGAGTTATGGGCGATACAAGTCATACTGCCTACCAGCATGTCATACTTTGGTTCGGCGGTAATGTTGGACGAGACGATCCGGACCAACCTTACGCGTACTCTTACGCGAGACCGGTTCCCTCGACGTGCTTTGCACATAGATGGCTTGCGGAAGACTGTCTCTCCAACTTTAGTTGAACCAAGTGTGGCTACGCCCGGTCCTTGAGAAGGTTAAAACGGAGTCTATTTGACGAACTATCGTTGTGGTTTTGATGCGTAGGTGAGATGAGTTCTTACTTAAGCTCGTAGCAGCCACGTAAAACTTGCAACAACAAAGTAGAGGACGTCTAACTTGTTTTTGCAGGGCATGTTGTGATGTGATATGGTCAAGGCATGATGCTGATTTTATTGTATGAGATGATCATGTTTTGTAACCAAGTTATCGGCAACTGGCAGGAGCCATATGGTTGTCGCTTTATTGTATGCAATGCAATCGCGATGTAATGCTTTACTTTATTACTAAGCGGTAGTGATAGTCGTAGAAGCATAAGATTGGCGAGACGACAACGATGCTACGATGGAGATCAAGGAGTCGCGCCGGTGACGATGGTGATCATGACGGTGCTTCAGAGATGGAGATCACAAGCACAAGATGATGATGGCCATATCATATCACTTATATTGATTGCATGTGATGTTTATCCTTTTATGCATCTTATCTTGCTTTGATTGACGGTAGCATTATAAGATGATCTCTCACTAAATTATCAAGAAGTGTTCTCCCTGAGTATGCACCGTTGCCAAAGTTCGTCGTGCCCAGACACCACGTGATGATCGGGTGTGATAAGCTCTACGTCCATCTACAACAGGTGCAAGCCAGTTTTGCACACGCAGAATACTCAGGTTAAACTTGACGAGCCTAGCATATGCAGATATGGCCTCGGAACACAGAGACCGAAAGGTCGAGCGTGAATCATATAGTAGATATGATCAACATAACGATGTTCACCATTGAAAACTACTCCATCTCACGTGATGATCGGTTATGGTTTAGTTGATTTGGATCACGTGATCACTTAGAGGATTAGAGGGATGTCTATCTAAGTGGGAGTTCCTAAGTAATTTGATTAACTGAACTAAAACTTATCATGAACTTAGTACCTGATAGTATCTTGCTTGTTTATGTTGATTGTAGATAGATGGCTCGTGCTGTTGTTCCGTTGAATTTTAATGCGTTCCTTGAGAAAGCAAAGTTGAAAGATGATGGTAGCAATTACACGGACTGGGTCCGTAACCTGAGGATTATCCTCATTGCTGCACAGAAGAATTACGTCCTGGAAGCACCGCTAGGTGCCAGGCCTGCTGCTGGAGCAACACCAGATGTTATGAACATCTGGCAGAGCAAAGCTGATGACTACTCGATAGTTCAGTGTGCCATGCTTTACGGCTTAGAATAGGGACTTCAACGATGTTTTGAACGTCATGGAGCATATGAGATGTTCCAGGAGTTGAAGTTAATATTTCAAGCAAATGCCCGAATTGAGAGATATGAAGTCTCCAATAAGTTCTATAGCTGCAAGATGGAGGAGAATAGTTCTGTCAGTGAGCATATACTCAAAATGTCTGGGTATAATAATCACTTGATTCAGATGGGAGTTAATCTTCCAGATGATTGCGTCATTGACAGAATTCTCCAATCACTGCCACCAAGCTACAAGAGCTTCGTGATGAACTATAATATGCAAGGGATGAACAAGACTATTCCCGAGCTCTTCGCAATGCTGAAAGCTGCGGAGGTAGAAATCAAGAAGGAGCATCAAGTGTTGATGGTTAACAAAACCACTAGTTTCAAGAAAAAGGGCAAAGGGAAGAAGAAGGGGAACTTCAAGAAGAACAGCAAGCAAGTTGCTGCTCAGGAGAAGAAACCCAAGTCTGGACCTAAGCCTGAAACTGAGTGCTTCTACTGCAAGCAGACTGGTCACTAGAAGCGGAACTGCCCCAAGTATTTGGCGGATAAGAAGGATGGCAAGGTGAACAAAGGTATATGTGATATACATGTTATTGATGTGTACCTTACTAGAGCTCGCAGTAGCACCTGGGTATTTGATACTGGTTCTATTGCTAATATTTGCAACTCGAAACAGGGACTACGGAATAAGCGGACGCTAGCAAAGGACGAGGTGACGATGCGCGTGGGAAACGGTTCCAAAGTCGATGTGATCGCGGTCGGCACGCTACCTCTACATCTACCTTCGGGATTAATATTAGACCTAAATAATTGTTATTTGGTGCCAGCGTTGAGCATGAACATTATATCTGGATCTTGTTTAATGCGAGACGGTTATTCATTTAAATCAAAGAATAATGGTTGTTCTATTTATATGAGTAATATCTTTTATGGTCATGCACCTTTGAAGAGTGGTCTATTCTTGTTGAATCTTGATAGTAGTAATACACATATTCCTAATGTGGAAGCCAAAAGATGCAGAGTTGATAATGATAGTGCAACTTATTTGTGGCACTGTCGTTTAGGTCATATCGGTGTAAAACGCATGAAGAAACTCCATACTGATGGGCTTTTGGAACCACTTGATTATGAATCACTTGGTACTTGCGAACCGTGCCTCATAGGCAAGATGACTAAAACACCGTTCTCCGGTACTACGGAGAGAGCAACAGATTTATTGGAAATCATACATACCGATGTATGTGGTCCGATGAATATTGAGGCTCGTGGCGGATATCGTTATTTTCTCACCTTCACAGATGATTTAAGAAGATATGGGTATATCTACTTAATGAAACATAAGTCTGAAACATTTGAAAAGTTCAAGGAATTTCAGAGTGAAGTTGAAAATCATCGTAACAAGAAAATAAAGTTTCTATGATCTGATCGTGGAGGAGAATATTTGAGTTACGAGTTTGGTGTACATTTGAAAAATTGTGGAATAGTTTCGCAACTCACGCCACCCGGAACACCACAGCGTAATGGTGTGTCCGAACGTCGTAATCGTACGTTACTAGATATGGTGCGATCTATGATGTCTCTTACTGATTTACCGCTATCGTTTTGGGGTTATGCTTTAGAGACGGCCGCATTCACGTTAAATAGGGCACCATCAAAATCCGTTGAGACGACGCCTTATGAACTATGGTTTGGCAAGAAACCAAAGTTGTCATTTCTTAAAGTTTGGGGCTGCGATGCTTATGTGAAAAAGCTTCAACCTGATAAGCTCGAACCCAAAGCGGAGAAATGTGTCTTCATAGGATACCCAAAGGAAACGGTTGGGTGTACCTTCTATCACAGATCCGAAGGCAAGACATTCATTGCTAAGAATGGATCATTTCTAGAGAAGGAGTTTCTCTCGAAAGAAGTGAGTGGGAGGAAAGTAGAACTTGACGAGGTAACTGTACCTGCTCCCTTATTGGAAAATAGTACATCACAGAAAACTGTTTCTGCGACACTTATACCAATTAGTGAGGAAGCTAATGATGATGATCATGAAACTTCAAGACAAGATACTACTGAACCACGTAGATCAACCAGAGTGAGATCCGCACCAGAGTGGTACAGTAATCCAATTCTGGAAGTCATGCTACTAGATCATGATGAACCTACAAACTATGAAGAAGCGATGGTGAGCCCAGATTCCGCAAAGTGGCTTGAGGCCATGAAATCTGAGATGGGATCCATGTATGAGAACAAAGTATGGACTTTGGTTGACCTGCCCGATGATCGGCAAGCAATTGAGAATAAATGGATCTTCAATAAAAAGACTGACGCTGACGGTAATATTACTGTCTATAAAGCTCGACTTGTCGCAAAAGGTTTTCGACAAGTTCATGGGGTTGACTACGATGAGACCTTCTCACCCGTAGCGATGCTTAAGTCCGTCAGAATCATGTTAGCAATTGCCGCATTTTATGATTATGAAATATGGCAGATGGATGTCAAAACTGCATTCCTGAATGGATTTCTGGAAGAAGAGTTGTATATGATGCAACCAGAAGGTTTTGTCGATCCAAAGGGAGCTAACAAAGTGTGCAAACTCCAGCGATCCATTTATGGACTGGTGCAAGCATCTCGGAGTTGGAATAAGCGCTTTGATAGTGTGATCAAAGCATTTGGCTTTATACAGACTTTTGGAGAAGCCTGTATTTACAAGAAAGTGAGTGGGAGCTCTGTAGAATTTCTGATATTATATGTGGATGACATATTGCTGATTGGAAATGATATAGAATTTCTGGATAGCATAAAGGGATACTTGAATAAAAGTTTTTCGATGAAAGACCTCGGGGAAGCTGCTTACATATTAGGCATAAAGATCTATAGAGATAGATCAAGACGCTTAATTGGACTTTCACAAAGCACATACCTTGACAAGATTTTGAAGAAGTTCAAAATGGATCAAGCAAAGAAAGGGTTCTTGCCTGTGTTACAAGGTGTGAAGTTGAGTCAGACTCAATGCCCGACCACTGCAGCAGATAGAGAGAAAATGAAAGATGTTCCCTATGCTTCAGCCATAGGCTCTATCATGTATGCAATGCTGTGTACCAGACCTGATGTGTGCCTTGCTATAAGTTTAGCAGGGAGGTACCAAAGTAATCCAAGAGTGGATCACTGGACAACGGTCAAGAACATCCTGAAATACCTGAAAAGGACTAAGGATATGTTTCTCGTATATGGAGGTGACAAAGAGCTCACCATAAGAGGTTACATTGATGCAAGCTTTGACACTGATCCGGACGATTCTAAATCGCAAACCGGATACGTGTTTACATTAAACGGTGGAGCTGTCAGTTGGTGCAGTTCTAAACAAAGCGTCGTAGCGGGATCTACATGTGAAGCGGAGTACATAGCTGCTTCGGAAGCAGCGAACGAAAGAGTCTGGATGAAGGAGTTCATATCCGATCTAGGTGTCATACCTAGTGCATCGGGTCCAATGAAAATCTTTGGTGACAATACTGGTGCAATTGCTTTGGCAAAGGAATCCAGATTTCACAAAAGGACCAAACACATCAAGAGACGCTTCAACTCCATCCAGGATTTAGTCCAGGTGTGAGACATAGAGATTTGCAAGATACATACGGATCTGAATGTTGCAGACCCGTTGACTAAGCCTCTTCCACGAGCAAAACATGATCAGCACCAAGGCTCCATGGGTGTTAGAATCATTACTGTGTAATCTAGATTATTGACTCTAGTGCAAGTGGGAGACTGAAGGAAATATGCCCTAGAGGCAATAATAAAGTTATTATTTATTTCCTTATATCATGATAAATGTTTATTATTCATGCTAGAATTGTATTAACCGGAAACATAATACATGTGTGAATACATAGACAAACAGAGTGTCACTAGTATGCCTCTACTTGACTAGCTCGTTAATCAAAGATGGTTATGTTTCCTAACCATGAACAAAGAGTTGTTATTTGATTAACGAGGTCACATCATTAGTTGAATGATCTGATTGACATGACCCATTCCATTAGCTTAGCACCCGATCGTTTAGTATGTTGCTATTGCTTTCTTCATGACTTATACATGTTCCTATAACTATGAGATTATGCAACTCCCGTTTACCGGAGGAACACTTTGGGTACTACCAAACGTCACAACGTAACTGGGTGATTATAAAGGAGTACTACAGGTGTCTCCAATGGTAGATGTTGGGTTGGCGTATTTCGAGATTAGGGTTTGTCACTCCGATTGTCGGAGAGGTATCTCTGGGCCCTCTCGGTAATACACATCACATAAGCCTTGCAAGCATAATAACTAAGATGTTAGTTATGAGATGATGTATTACGGCACGAGTAAAGAGACTTGCCAGTAACGAGATTGAACTAGGTATTGGATACCGACGATCGAATCTCGGGCAAGTAACATACCGATGACAAAGGGAACAACGTATGTTGTTATGCGGTCTGACCGATAAAGATCTTCGTAGAATATGTAGGATCCAATATGGGCATCCAGGTCCCGCTATTGGTTATTGACCGGAGACATGTCTCGGTCATGTCTACATTGTTCTCGAACCGTAGGGTCCGCACGCTTAACGTTACGATGACAGTTATTATGAGTTTATGCATTTTGATGTACCGAAGGTTGTTCGGAGTCCCGGATGTGATCACGGACATGACGAGGAGTCTCGAAATGGTCGAGACATAAAGATTGATATATTGGAAGCCTATGTTTGGACATCGGAAGTGTTCCGGATGAAATCGGGATTTTACCGGAATACCGGGAGGGTTACCGGAACCCCCCGGGAGGCAAATGGGCCTATTGGGCCTTAGTGGAAAAGTGAAAGGGGCTGCCCACAAGGGCTGCGCGCCTCCCCCCCCCCTTCCCTAGTCCTATTAGGACTAGGAGAAGGGGCCGGCCCCCTCTTTCTCTCTTCCCTTTGGAAGAATCCTATTAGGAGTAGGATTTGGGGGGGGGGAGTCCTACTCCCGGTAGGAGTAGGACTCCTCCTGCGCCCCTCTCCCTAGCCGGCCGAACCCCTCCCCCTGCTCCTTTATATACGGGGGCAGGGGGCACCCCATAGACACACAAGTTGATCCTTTGAGATCGTTCCTTAGCCGTGTGCGGTGCCCCCTGCCACCAAATTCCACCTCGATCATACCGTTGTAGTGCTTAGGCGAAGCCCTGCGTCGGTAGTACATCAAGATCGTCACCACGCCGTCGTGCTGACGGAACTCTTCCTCGACGCTTTGCTGGATCGGAGCCCGAGGATCGTCATCGAGCTGAACGTGTGCTAAGAACTCGGAGGTGCCGGAGTAACGGTGCTTGGATCGGTCGGATCGGGAAGAAGACGTACGACTACTTCCTCTACGTTGTGTGATCGCTTCCGCAGTCGGTCTGCGTTGGTACGTAGACAACACTCTTCCCTCTCGTTGCTATGCATCACCATGATCTTGCGTGTGCGTAGGAAAATTTTCGAAATTACTACGTTCCCCAACACAAACTTCAATCTTCACCTGCAGCTAACAACGCTATAAGAGGGGCTGAGCAAAGCGGTAACATAGCCAATCAACGGTTTGCTAGGACAATGGTGGGTTAGGGGCTGAACATGGCAATTTGGGAGGCTGACAAGCAAGTGGTAGGCATCGTAGCAATGGCATAGCAAAAGAGCGAGCAAACTAGCATAGCAAAGATAGTAGTGATTTCAAGGGTATGATCATCTTGCCTGAAATCCCGCAAGGAAGAAGAACGAGTCCATGAAGAAGACAAACGGACGTAGATGAACGGATCCTCACAACACGACGTTATCGGAACCAACCCGAAGAAGCAATCACCGGAAAAGAGCAAATAACATAGTAAACAACCAACACATCAACATGGCATGATGCACAATCAAGTATGATGCATGTCCGGTTTAAAGAGGCATGGCATGGCAAAATGCACAAGCAATCCTACAATTTAGGTGGAGCTCAATATGCAACGAGATGCATATTGACAAAACACCACATCAATTATTTAGTTCTCTCTCGTTTATGTACCCAACAATATTAAATGTTGATTAACATGGCAAGAGGTGAAGCAAATGAAAACTACCTATCTAGTCAAGTTTAAATGAGGCCAGAACAACAAAACAACAAGTCCGGTAAAACCCCATAGCATATTTTAGATTTGGTCCTGATCTGTCTTGAACACAATTTTAGAGTTATTAAACATGCAAAGTAAGGCCACCATGTTAAACTAGGCAAAATTCTACCCCATTTACATATAAAGTTTATTTAATTCGGAGCTACGGTTATTTAGTTATGAATTAATTCATTTTAGCATGGCATAGGAGCAAATTTAACCAAACATCATTTTAAACATATTAAACATAGGTGAAAGTTGGATATTATTAATCTACACAAAATTCTGAGCAAGTTTCATATATAAATCATTTTAAACCGATGCACCATTTGTGAGTTATTAAATGCATGAACATGAGGGTCTAAACTGCAAAACTACTGTCTCAGGATAATAGACAAATCGTCCAGACGCTGAAAAAAACACTGCTAGGCTGAAACTGAGACAAGCCCACTTGGTAAAGAAAAAAAAACAGGTGGGGCGCTGGGGGCGGCTCACCCCTGGGCTGCGGCCCGACTGGAGGAGAGGGAGGCAAGCTGAGGTGAGGCCGGCTAGAGCTGGGCCTGGGAGGCGCTGGGCCTTGAGGCTCGGCCCGGGACATGTAGGAGGCAGGCCAGGCGGGGAGGCGGCACGCTGGGCCTCGCATCTGGGCCGGTGCGGAGGAGGTGGCCCACGCGGAAGGAGGCAGAGGCGCTTGATGAAGTCATGTACCTACGGTAGGGACACGGACCCGTCCTAAAGAGCCCTACCATAGGACATCCCTAGAAGAAGTCACCTTTCAATCAACTTGAAGATATCCCACTCGACGGGTTGAAGACACTCGACCAAGAAGTTGTCACTCGACCAAGAAGCCAACCACTCGACTGCCAGAAGACCTCAAGTCACTCCGCAGGCAAACGGTCGGCTATTAAGTAGTCTTTATGATTATTATGACACTTTATTAGGGACGTTATCAGTAACGCCCCACCTTAAATGTACCTTAAACCCCGCATTACTGAGGGCAGGAGAGGGCTGGCGAACTCTATATAAGCCATCCCCCTCCTCAGTATCAGGGGTTCGCACCCCTGTCATTTTACACACGCATAATCCAGTCGACCGCCTTCGGGCACCGAGACGTAGGGCTGTTACTTCCTCCAAGAAGGGCCTGGACTCGTAAACCTTGTGTGCTTACAACTTCCCAATAGCTAAGGTCTAGCCTCCTCATACACACCCCCCTACCTCACTGTCAGACTTAGAACCACGACAGTTGGCGCCCACCGTGGGGCATTAGTCTTAGCGCCTAATTGGGGAAGTTGCGATTTTTCTGATCCACTTGATCATGTTTTCCTGCGGAGCTTTGGCAGAGGGCCGCGAGATCCATCTCGGCGGACTCACTTTCATCGCCGACGACTCCGCCTGGCTCCAGGACGCGCCGCTTGACGTTGACGCGCTCCCCGTCCGCGGTGCGACGCACTTCCACGCGTGTGTCCGTGGCGTCCTCCTGCGGCAGCCGTCGACCCCATATCGGTCGATTCCTGTGTCATCTCCCCGTCCTATCTCCTGCCAGCGCAAGCGCTCAGGTCGGTCGAGACTCCAGCGGTGGGTGAAGCACGCCGCGGCCCGCCAGTCGGCGGTCCCACAAGTCGCGGCGATCGAGCCCGACGAATCCCTCTGCGGCCTGTTCGATCTGTCGACTGGCTCCGCGGAGACCGCATCCGAGTGTGATAGCAGCGACCCTTTGGCGGAGGTTCTGGCGGTCGAGGGGACACGCGGTCCTCCTAGATTCCATCGCGCTGATAGTGGTGCAGATAGAGGCGATCCGTCGCATCCCCACGACGAATACCTCCCCGAGCCTCTTACGTCATTGCAGCGGGAGGAGCTTCGTCGCCGGAACATGGACGCGCTCTACACTCCTATTGTTGGAGAAACCCCCGAGGCCCGGGCCTTGGAGGACGCGCGCTTGGCTAATCTGGCCGAGCACACTCGACTGGAGAATTTACAGCGAGCTCTCGACGAGCGAGCGCATCAGCGGGCTCCCGAGTCCAGTCGACGACAGCAAGCTCCCGAATCCAGTCGACGTCAGCTCTTCCCACCACCGCAGGTATACCGAACTCCTGTTCAGAACCTGGCTGCAGCGGCCCGCATAGCAGAGTCAATCCAGCCCTCTCAATCAGAGGCTGGCAGTGGATTGTTGTAGATCAGAGCATTGCTCCGAGCGGCGGGAAATCAGAATTCCGCCGTCTCTCAGTCGCGGGACAGGATCCACAGTCGATCCGTTGCAACGGAAACCGTCCAGTCGGCTCACAGCCCGAGATCGCCCCTGAGGCGTGAGGGACGTGGAGACCGGCACGATCAGTACAGGAGGAATGAACAATATGATCACCGACCCGACCGTGATGATAGACGTCAAGTGCCGTCCCCTCCCCCGAGGAGTGGATCGTATGCACCTCGACATCAAGATGACAGGCGCCCCCATAACGTTGGGCAGAGGATCCCAGTCAACCCCAGAGACCCAGGCTTTGACGCGAGATCCATCCTCGTTCAAGGTCTGGTGGACAGGAACAGGGCTCATCGAGAGGGCCACAACAGAGATACGCCCACCGGCAGCAGAGCACACGCCTCGGGGCCTGAATGTTTCAGTCGAGCCATCAGGGCCGCGGTGATCCCTCCCAACTTCAGGCTGGTGACTGGAGTCAGCAAGTTCACCGGTGAATCCAAGCCCGACACGTGGCTCGAGGATTACCGAGTGGCTGTGCAGATTGGCGGCGGCAATGATGAGGTGGCCATGAAGCATTTACCTCTCATGTTGGAAGGCTCAGCTAGGGCGTGGCTGAATCAGTTGGCGCCCAGCAGCATTTACACTTGGGAGGATCTCTCCCGAGTGTTTATCACAACCTTCGAAGGGACGTGCAAGCGCCCTGCAGGCCTTACGGAGCTGCGGTCTTGCGTGAAGAAGCCAAATGAAACTCTGAGAGAATACATCCAGAGGTGGATCACACTGCACCACTCGGTCGAGAACGTGCCAGACCATCAAGCAGTTTGCGCTTTCAAGGAAGGCGTCAAATACAGAGAGTTGAATCTGAAGTTTGGTCGAACCGGAGAGATGTCCCTGAATCGGATGATGGAGATTGCCACCAAGTACGCTAATGGAGAAGACGAGGACCGACTCCGAAGTGCCAAACTCAAATCAGTCGCCCAAGAAATCAGAGGAAACTCCAGTCGGAAGCAGAAGCGGAAGGCCGAGCCAGCCGCCCCTGGGGAGGCCCTGGCTGTGGCCCAGGGAAACTTCAAGGGAAAACCCAAGGGCACATGGAAGCCCAAGAAGGTTAAAGATCAGGATGGGAATGATGTTTTGGACCTGCCATGTCACATCCACACCAAGAAAGATGAAGAAGGAAATTTTATTTTCCCGAAGCATACCACTCGACAGTGTCGGCTTCTGATTCAGCAGTTCCAGGGCAAGCAGCCCAAGGATAAGGAAAAAGAACCATATAGGGTTGAGGACAAGGAGGATAGTGACGATGGATACCCCCAAGTCAATTCCACCTTGATGATTTTTGCTGATGTCGAAAGCAAAAGTCGACTGAAAGTCATTAACCGTGAGGTGAACATGGTTGCCCCGGCGACACCCAGTTACCTGAAGTGGTCTCAGACTGCCATCACATTCGACCAGTCCGATCACCCGACGCACATTGCCACCCCTGGGAGGCAAGCTTTGGTGGTCGACCCAGTTGTCGAAGGCACTCGACTGACCAAAGTCCTGATGGACGGCGGCAGTGGCCTGAACATACTGTACGCTGAAACTTTGAAAGGAATGGGCATTCCGATGTCCAGACTCAGCACCAGTAACATGAGCTTCCACGGAGTCATTCCTGGGAAGAAAGCCGAGTCACTCGGCTAGATTGCTCTTGATGTGGTCTTTGGTGATTCAAAGAATTACCGCAAGGAAAAGTTGACATTTGAAGTTGTGGACTTCCAGAGTGCTTATCACGCCATTTTGGGCAGGCCAGCTTACGCACGCTTCATGGCTCGACCATGTTACGTGTATCTTAAATTAAAGATGCCTGGCCCCAAAGGTGTGATCACTGTTACGGGCAACCGGAAGAAAGCAGAAGAATGTTTTTAGAAGGGATCAAAGATCGCCGACGCTCAGATGGTAGTGGTCGAGCTGAAAGAGTACCAAAGGGCAGCCGACCCGAGTGAATTGCTGCGGGCTAAGAAGCCTGCCTCCGAGTCAGCTTTTCAGTCGGCTGGCGAAACAAAGACAGTCCACATTCACCCGACCGATCCCGACGCTGCTCCGACTCACATCTCGACGACGCTCGACTCCAAATAGGAAGAAGTGCTCATCCAGCTCCTCCGTGAGAACTGGGACATCTTCGCATGGAAACCCTCTGACATGCCTGGAGTTCCCAGGGGGCTGGCTGAGCACCGTCTGTGAGTCGACCCGAAGTTCAAGCCCGTGAAGGAACATCTTCGACGGTCCGCCGTCCAAAAGAAACAAGCCATTGGCAAGGAAGTGGCTCGGCTCTTAGCAGCTGAGTTCATCCGAGAGATTTACCACTCCGAGTGGCTCGCCAATGTCGTCATGGTCCCCAAGAAGGACAAGTCACTCCGTATGTGCATTGATTTCAAACATATCAATCGGGCCTGCCCGAAAGATCATTTTCCTCTCCCTCGCATCGACCAAATTGTCGACTCAACTGCGGGATGCGAGAGATTGTCTTTTCTAGATGCCTACTCCGGGTACCATCAGATCCATCTGTATGGGCCCGACGAAATCAAAACAGCTTTCATCACTCCATTCGGATGCTTCTGTTACGTCACCATGCCATTCGGCCTCAAGAACGCCGGAGCCACATTCATGAGAATGATCCAGAAGTGTTTACTCACTCAAATCAGTCGGAATGTGGAGGCGTACATGGATGATATCGTGGTCAAGTCCCGAAAAGGTTCCGACCTGCGGGCTGACCTTGCTGAAACCTTTGCCAACCTCAGGAGGTACGATATCAAGCTCAATCCGTCGAAGTGCACTTTCGGAGTTCCAGGTGGAAAGCTACTCGGTTTTCTCGTTTCCGAACGGGGAATCAACGCCAATCCTGAAAAAATTGGCACCATACTCCGGATGAAGCGTCCTGTACGTGTGCATGATGTCCAAAAGCTTACAGGCTGCTTGGCCGCCTTAAGTCGATTCATTTCTCGACTCGGTGAAAAAGCGTTGCCTCTTTACCGACTGATGAAGAAGTCTGACAAGTTCGAGTGGACTCCAGAAGCTGATGCAGCGTTTGCAGAGCTCAAAGCTCTGCTCTCCACCCAGCCGGTGCTAGCTACCCCAATCAGCAAAGAGCCTCTGTTGCTTTACATTGCAGCCACGGGACAAGTTGTCAGTACAGTACTTACGGTCGAGCGGGAAGAGGAAGGGAAGGCCTTCAAAGTTCAACGCCCTGTATATTACGTGTCTGAAGTTTTGACCCCTTCAAAACAAAGATACCCCCACTACCAGAAGCTTGTATATGGGATTTATATGACCACGAAGAAAGTTGCACATTATTTCTCTGACCACTCCATTACAGTCGTCAGCGACGCCCCATTATCAGAGATCCTGCATAACAAAGACGCAACTGGTCGAGTGGCCAAGTGGGCAATTGAACTCCTTCCTTTAGATATCAAGTTTGAAGCAAAGAAAGCCATCAAGTCCCAAGCAATCGCGGATTTCATCGCCGAGTGGATTGAACAGCAACTTCCGACTCAAGTTCACTCGAAACACTGGACTATGTTCTTCGATGGATCCAAGATGCTGAATGGTTCGGGCGCGGGGGTAGTTTTGGTCTCCCCCCGAGGAGATAAGCTCAGATATGTTCTCCAGATTCACTTCGATTCCTCCAATAACAAAGCAGAGTATGAGGCACTTTTGTATGGGTTGCGCATGGCCATTTCACTCGGCATCCGTCGCCTCATGGTCTATGGCGACTCAGATCTGGTAGTTAATCAAGTGATGAAGGAGTGGGACGTCAGGAGTCCGGCAATGACTGGATATTGCAATGCAGTGCGAAAGCTAGAGAAGAAGTTCGAGGGGTTAGAGCTCCACCACATCCCCCGACTGAAAAATCAGGCAGCTGACGACTTGGCTAAGATAGGCTCCAAGAGAGAAGCCATTCCAAGCAACGTGTTCTTGGAACACATTCACTCACCGTCAGTCCAAGAGGATCCTTTCACAGAAGAAGCCCCGCAGCCGAAAAGTGCCACAGATCCGACTGAAGTTGAAGTGCCTGCAGTGGTCGACCTAATCATGGAAGTCTTGGCAATCACCCCTGACTGGACAATACCGTACATCGCATATATCCTAAGGAAAGAACTTCCGGAGGACGAGGAGGAGGCTCGACAGATCGTCCGCCGATCTAAGGCCTTCACAGTCATAAGGGGACAGCTGTACAGAGAGAGTGCGACCGGAGTCGGCCAGAAATGCATAACGCCAGAAGAAGGTCAGATAATCCTTAACGATATCCACTCGGGGACCTGCGGTCACCATGCGTCCTCTCGGACTATTGTGGCTAAAGCATACCGAGCTGGATTTTACTGGCCAAGAGCAAATGAGATGGCAAAAGAGATAGTCGACAAGTGTGAAGGGTGCCAGTTCTACTCCAACATGTCGCACAAGCCCGCATCAGCCCTGAAAACCATTCCGCTCGTCTGCCCCTTTGCCGTCTCGGGATTGGACATGGTTGCCCCCCTAAGAACGGGCAGGAGTGGATTCACTCATGTACTTGTGGCAGTCGACAAATTTACCAAATGGATCGAAGCTAAGCCCATCAAGAACATCGATGCTGGCACCGCTATCAGTTTCATCAGAGGGTTAACATTCAGATATGGAGTCCCGCATAGCATCATCACTGATAACGGGTCAAACTTTGATTCGGACGAGTTCAGAGCATTTTGCGCTTCTTAAGGCACACGAGTCGACTATGCTTCAGTCGCTCATCCCCAGTCGAATGGACAGGCTGAGAGAGCAAATGGTCTGATTCTCAAAGGACTAAAACCTCGGCTGATGCGCGATCTCAAGCACGCGGCAGGCGCTTGGGTCGACGAGCTTCCATCAGTTCTATGGGGATTAAGGACCACCCCTAACCGGTCGACTGGAAGGACTCCATTCTTTCTGGTTTATGGAGCCGAAGCTGTCCTGCCGAGTGATCTTCTTCATAATGCGCCCCGAGTCGAACTTTACACCGAAGATGAAGCAGAGCAGGCCCGGCAAGACGCAGTCGACCTCTTGGAAGAAGAAAGGGAGATGGCCATGATCAGATCGACCATTTATCAGCAAGACTTGCGCCGTTTTCACGCCTGAAATGTGAAAAGTCGAGCCTTCTAAGAAGGAGATCTGGTCCTCCGAGTGGATCAACAGAAGCCACACAAACTTGCTCCTACTTGGGAAGGCCCCTTCATAGTCACCAGAGTCCTCCACAATGGAGCATACCACCTCTACAACGTCGATCGCCAGATCGACGAGCCACGAGCTTGGAACGTGGAACTGCTCCGCCCCTTTTACACCTGAGTTCCCCTTGTAATAAGAAGAATAATTTCTACAGTTCATTTTTATCAAAGACAAGAGTGTTCCAATAATAGCTGTCACTTTGTTTGCATACAAAACCCCAAGCGGGTGACTTGGCTGCGAATCCGTTTCGCCTAAATTTTAAAAATCCTACCGAGTGGAGAGCAATCCTCCCACTCGGGGGCTTAGCTGCAGTCCAGTACTCGCCTAAGTTCTCCCACTCGGAAACTTAGCTGCAGTCAAGCACTCGCCTAAGTTTGAAAAAAACCCTACCGAGTGGAGAGCAATCCTCCCACTCGGGGGCTTAGCTGCAGTCCAGTACTCGCCTAAGTTCTCCCACTCGGAAACTTAGCTGCAGTCAAGCACTCGCCTAAGTTTGAAAAAACCCTACCGAGTGGAGAGCAATCCTCCCACTCGGGGGCTTAGCTGCAGTCCGGTACTCGCCTAAGTTTTCCCACTCGGAAACTTAGCTGCAGTCAAGCACTCGCCTAAGTTTGAAAAAATCCTACCGAGTGGAGAGCAATCCTCCCACTCGGGGGCTTAGCTGCAGTCCAGTACTCGCCTAAGTTCTCCCACTCGGAAACTTAGCTGCAGTCAAGCACTCGCCTAAGTTTGAAAAAAACCCTACCGAGTGGAGAGCAATCCTCCCACTCGGGGGCTTAGCTGCAGTCCAGTACTCGCCTAAGTTCTCCCACTCAGAAACTTAGCTGCAGTCAAGCACTCGCCTAAGTTTGAAAAAACCCTACCGAGTGGAGAGCAATCCTCCCACTCAGGGGCTTAGCTGCAGTCCGGTACTCGCCTAAGTTTTCCCACTCGGAAACTTAGCTGCAGTCAAGCACTCGCCTAAGTTTGAAAAAATCCTACCGAGTGGAGAGCAATCCTCCCACTCGGGGGCTTAGCTGCAGTCCAGTACTCGCCTAAGTTCTCCCACTCGAAAACTTAGCTGCAGTCAAGCACTCGCCTAAGTTTGAAAAATTCCTACCGGGTGGAGAGCAATCCTCCCACTCGGGGGCTTAGCTGCAGTCCGGTACTCGCCTAAGTTCTCCCACTCGGAAACTTAGCTGCAGCCAAGCACTCGCCTAAGTTTGAAGAAAAACCCTACCGAGTGGAGAGCCAACCTCACACTCAGGGACTTAGCTGCAGTCTAGCACTTGTCTGAATACAAGACCAAAGTCCCACATGACAGTTCAAAACCACGAAGACATTCAGCAAGAAATTAAGTTCGGATAAAGCTTAAAAGGCCCCAGGCCCCGAATCAAAGTACTCGAGCCCTCAGCTCGGCAGAGTTTAAACGATTACAAATCCACTCGGCATTCTGAGGCAAATTTAAGGAAAGGCATAAAAGTTTTTTCATTCCTCAGGAGGAGGACTGGCAGGGGCGACGAACTCATCCAGGTCGATTCCGTCCGCAATACGAGTGACAGCAGCAATGAAGGTCTCCATGAAGTCTTGAAAGCTGTGCATCTTGGTATTGGCGACTTGGATGGCGGCCAACTTTTCTTCTCGCGCCTCCTTGCAATGGACGCGGACTAAAGATAGAGCCACATCAGCGCCGCACCGGGCAGAAGACTTCTTCCACTCCTGCACTCGATCGGGGATTCTGTCAAGTCGAGCCCTCAGAGACTCGAGATCGTTCTGAAGCGTAGACTCTGGCCAAAGTGTCGAGTCGATCCGCGACATGGCAACCTTCAGCCGAGCCAAGTAATCCACGGCGCCGTCGATTCGAGATTCCAGTCGGAGCAGATTCATGGCAGTATCATCTTTCGCCGGAGAATTGACTGGGTCCAAACCCGTTTCAATCCGCCTGGTCTCCTCTTCGAAGTTCTGACAAAATTCTGCATACAAGACCCAAAGATAAGCCAACGATCGCAAACTGAGTCGACACAAAAGAAAACCAGTCGGAATTGAACGCGCACCTTCGAGCTTGATGTACAGCGTCTTGGCGAGACTCCTCAGGTAGCTCTCCAGGTCGTCCCTCCTGTGAGCGACGCCTTCCATCTGCTCGCCCAGGGTGAGGTGCTTCTTCTTCCAATGCGAGCACTCCCTGTTGGCTTCATTCAGAGCGGCCTTCAGCTTGGTGTTCTCATCTTCTATCTGGCTGACCGAAGCCAGCTTCTGTTCAGCCAGTGCGATCTTGTCATCAGCCTCCTTGTGGGCAGCAGCCAAGTCCCGATCCTTCTTCGCCAGGGCCTCGCTCAGTTCTCCTGCAAAAGAAACGATGATTGGTTCAGAAACAGCAAAAAGATACCCAAGCCTAAAACAAAACCAGTCGACAAGGTCGTCTTACCAGCAACACCATCTCTGACCTTCTGCAGTTCCGTTCTGGCTAGTTCCAGATCGAGAGTCAGTTGAATCCGCTGCTTCTCCAACTCAGTATAGCGAGACGCAAGTTCACAAGATTTCTGCAAAAGGAAAATTCAGTCGACAGACATACAAGATGAGTTGCTTCCGAGTAACTAAGGGGAAAAGGTAACGTTTCTAAGACTACAGCCGAATCAAAAACATTCGACAGTAGTCTCGGGGACTACACCCAGTGGGTGCACTCAGCGTGCCCCCACTGGTCTTAAAAAAAGTCGAGTGTCCGCAGTCGACCGGACACAGATCCATTCGACATGACTCGACCAGATCAAGAAGGGAAACCAGATTCAGAAACGCAATATAAAGACTACAGTCGAGTGCCAGCAGTCCATTGTAGTCTCGGGGACTACACCCAGTGGGTGCACTCAGCGTGCCCCCACTAGTCCAAGAAGGAGAAAACACACCCAGTGGGTGTACAGATACAAAGATCTTCAAAAAAAAAAGAGAGGGAGAAAGACTCTTCAAATAATCAAGTATCAAGTCGACTGACCTGGACATTGCTCTGAAGCGCCGAACTTGCGTCGTAAGCTGCCTGGCTGGCCTCCCGAGCCTTCTTCACCTGTTCCATCATGACCCCCGCCTGGCGTATAGCCTCCTTCGCAGCGGCCACTTCGTCTTCAGGGACAGGGTACGCGACAAAAAGCGAAGTTGGATTGGCAGTCGACGCCGAAGGCTGCGCACTCGACAAAGGATTGGCAAAGGTCATAGAAACCCGAGGGGCATCGCCACCATCCCGAGCCACGGTCTCAGGCGCCGGGGTAGGCTGGGGAGTCCTGTCAGCCGACGGCCTCTTAGTCCTCCCTATCCTCAGCGGTTCGTTGTCGTCGTCGTCCGGGAGGTCAATAACATGAGGAGGGGCTGCAGGAAGAGCTTTCAATCGACCAGAATTGCAAGAAACGACCAGTCGACTCAAAAAAAACAGAACGTCAATAATCGTACCAGGGTTGGAGGTAACAGCATCCCCCATCTCTTGGTCGTCGTCTTTGGCAGAGACCTCGGAGGTAGCAGCGCTGCAAAATTCGAAGAATCAGCCAGTTAGCTTACCGAGTCGACCGAGGATCCGTCCTCCATCGACGAAGGAAAACAAGCTTTATTACCCGGAAATAACAGGGACCGTTATCTTCATCTTGGGCAGAGTCTTGGGCGGCTTGGACAGCATCGTGTGTGGTTGCTTGGGGACCTTCCCAGTCGGTGTGGGAGAAGAAGTCCGAGGGCGTTTTGGTGACGGCCCGACGGAGGCACTCGCCTGGCCACGTCCCTGCGCCGGGTCGTGTGCGAGCTTGGATCGCCTTTCCGGGCGGGGGGGGGGGGGTTCGGTCTCCTCCTCCTCCTCTTCGCTGGAGAAGACGTCATCGCCCCCTCTCCTTCACCATCCGACTCCCACTCACCTTGGTCATCCCCGCTCTCGCCTCCGCTCCCTTCTCCTTCCTCAGTCGACCCCTGCGCCCCATTGGGCGTCGAGTACATCTCAGTGGTCGCCTGAAAGACAACAGACAAAATGAAAAGTCAATCGACCTGCTCAAAAGAAGACCAATGCAGGAAACAAAGATTTCAGTCGGAAACATAAAAGCGCACCTGGTCGACCTCATACGAGCTGTCGAGTGGAATGACCCTCCTAGCTCCTCGGGGGTTGTCCTTGTTCCCCGTGATGCTTGACAGCCACCCCTCCAACATCTCGTCGGTGACCTTCTCCGGGTGGATCCGAGTGGTGTCCTCGAGGCCAGAGTACAGCCACATTGGGTGGTCCCGAGCCTGGAGCGGTTGGATTCGCCTCTTGAGGAAGACTTCCAGTAGGTCCATCCCCGTCACGCCCTCACGGACAAGTTCAACCACTCGACCCGCCAGTATCTTGACCTAGGCCTTTTCTTCAGGCGTCACCTTCAGAGAAGCAGGCTTTTCGGCTCGGTCGAGGGTGAAAGGTGGGAGCCCAGTCGACTGCCCTAGAGTCACCTGATCCTGGCAGTAGAACCAAGTCGCCTGCCAGCCTCGGACTGACTCCGGGAAAGTGATGGATGGGAAACAGCTCTTCCCCCTCGTCTGGATCGCCAAGCCCCCACACAGCTGGATCACTTGTGTCCTCTCGTCACTCGACTTGGCCTTCTTAACCGACTGAGAGCGACAGGTGAAGATGTGCTTGAAGAGCCCCCAGTGTGGGCGGCAACCCAGGAACGCCTCACACATCGAGATAAAAGCGGCGAGATAGACTATAGAGTTTGGGGTAAAGTGATGGAGCTGCGCTCCGAAGAAGTTCAAGAAGTTGCGGAAGAAAGAATGGGGCGGCAGAGAAAACCCTCGGTCGATGTGAGTGGCCAGAAGCACGCACTCACCGTCGCGAGGTTGGGGTTCGATCTCTTCCCCCGGAAGATGCGCAGCCTTGTGAGGGATGGCTCCCCCTTCGACCAGGTCGTCAAGATCCTCCTGACGGAGCACCGATGGCATCCAGTCGCCCTAGATCCAACCTTTGGGCAGGGCCGTCCGAGAGGAAGATCCGCCGCGCGCAGACTTCTTCCCCTTCCCCGCCACCGCCGCCTTCTTCGCGCGCTCCAGAGCGGTCGTCTTGCCCTTCACCATCGTCGCCGGCGAGATCTCGAGCTGGTTTGCGGTGGCTGGGCGAGAGCGAAGGAAGCAGGGGAGGCTACGGAGAAAGAGAGAAAGAAGGAGAAGAGATGAGCACGCGCACTGTTGGAGGACTCCGAGCCAGCTACTTATAAGGGGCCGCTTCCGAGTGGCTGACAGGTAGGCCCGAGCTATCCAGTCAAATCCCGTGGCAGGCGCGCGCGCAGTACGTGGCGAAAAAGGCGGCGCGGAGATCGAGGAGCCTTCGCACTGTCGCTCCCGATTACTGCGGCCGCCCCCGTTCCGCGCGCTTCCCAAAAAATCCGAATCCCGCGATCTCCGCTGGCTGCAGAACAACTTGACAAAATGGAAATCCCGCGCGCACCGGCGCTCGATGCCTCACAGGTAAAGAAATCCATTCGACGAAAGGCCTGGAACGGATCAAGGCGACTGAAAGAGGTTAATGACGTCATCCGTGACAGTCGACCCAGAACGAAGCACCCATATAACCTGAAGAATCAGTTGGAAAGGTCCCTAACCCCTTTTCTCACTCTAGCCTCGATCCGTTCGGGGGCTAATGATGAAGTCATGTACCTACGGTAGGGACACGGACCCGTCCTAAAGAGCCCTACCATAGGACATCCCTAGAAGAAGTCACCTTTCAATCAACTTGAATATATCCCACTCGACGGGTTGAAGACACTCGACCAAGAAGCTGTCACTCGACCAAGAAGCCAACCACTCGACTGCCAGAAGACCTCAAGTCACTCCGCAGGCAAACGGACGGCTATTAAGTAGTCTTTATGATTATTATGACACTTTATTAGGGACGTTATCAGTAACGCCCCACCTTAAATGTACCTTAAACCCCGCATTACTGAGGGCAGGAGAGGGCTGGCGAACTCTATATAAGCCATCCCCCTCCTCAGTATCAGGGGTTCGCACCCCTGTCATTTTACACACGCATAATCCAGTCGACCGCCTCCGGGCACCGAGACGTAGGGCTGTTACTTCCTCCGAGAAGGGCCTGGACTCGTAAACCTTGCGTGCTTACAACTTCCCAATAGCTAAGGTCTAGCCTCCTCATACACACCCCCTACCTCACTGTCAGACTTAGAACCACGACAGCGCTCGCTGGGCCGGACTCGGGCGCGGCCCACGCGGCAGTTCAACGGAGCCGGGGAGGGAGCGGCTGGATCGGGCTCCTCCCGATCCATGGCGGCGGCGGCGCTGGAAGATCCCAGCGGGGAGAGCAAGGTCCGGCGAGGCGGCAGGGGGCACGCGGATACGGGCGTGGCGGAGGAAGATGGCCGCGAGCGCGGCTGCTCCGGTGGGTGAGCTCCGGCAGCGCGGGGCGGATCCCGAGCAGGAGCCGCGGTGGCGTGCGGGCTCGGCGGCGATGGTCGGCGCCGGCGATGAGGATCGGAGAGGCGGCGGCGCAGTGTTCCGGCGTGGGTGGCGCGGCGAAGCAGGAGCGGGGAGGCGGGAGCCTCAGGCGGCGGCAGATCCCGGGCCGGGGAGGGCCGGATCCGGGCTCCTCCGGGCCCCGACGAAGTGGGGCGCGGGGAGGGCATGTGGCGGCGTCTGATTGGTGCAGGAGGCGGCGCGGGTGACGTGGCGGCCTGCTATTGGCCCGAGCGACGTGGCTGGATGCGGCGGACGCGTCCGGCGGCGGAGTGGATGTGTCCGGCGTGCGAGGAGAGGGAGAGATCTAGGGTTAGGGGTGGATGTCACCGCGAATTTCGGAGGGGGGTTGTATATATAGGCATAGAGGGAGCTAGGAGAGTCCAAATGAGGTGCGGTTTGCGGCCACGTGATCGTGATCGAACGACCGAGAAGATGGAACAGAGTTAGGTGGGTTTTGGGCCACTTTGGAAGGGTGTTGGGCTGCAACACACACGAGGCCTTCTCGGTCCCTCGGTTAATCGTTGGAGTATCAAACGAAGTCCAAATGGTACGAAACTTGACAGGCGGTCTACCGGTAGTAAACCAAGGCCGCTTGGCAAGTCTCGGCCCAATCCGGAAATGTTTAATCCCCACACAAGAAAGAAAGGTAGAAATGACCACCGGAGGAGAACGAAGCGCCGGAATGCAAAACGGACAACGGGGAAAAGGCTCGGATGCATGAGGCGAACACGAATGCAAATGCAATGCACATGATGACATGATATGCGATGCATGACACGCAAGTAATCACAACGCAACAACAGCGAAAAACTGCACGACACCTGGCACATCGGTCTCGGGGCGTTACATGGCCGCTCAATGGTCGCTCTAGGGCTGTCCAAAGCAGTTTTGAACCAAGGGCAGAGTCAGATTTTGAGCATATGAGGTAGACTAAATGATAAAGAAAATCTAGACCAATAGGGGGAGAAGCCCCTACTGATTTTTAATTAAGAGGAGAATGTGAGACAACAGCGTCCGAGCAGAAGCTCGAACCTGTGTCGGCCAGTTCAGACAGCAACTGGTCACTGGGCTAGGAGCCCATCCACAATATATTCAGTGCCAATACGGCAATCCACAGATGAGCTTAGGCTGATCTACTCCCTATGGACAATAAAATAAAATAAAATGAGGAAAAAAAACTTTAAAAAAAATCTGATTTTTTTGCATGCAAGATGCTTCGAGTGTGCTAGGAGTGTGCATCTTTTTTCCTCATGATAAGTAAAGACCTGGTTTTTTTTGTACGAGCTCCTCAAATGTTTTATGCAACAGGCAGGCAAATCATACTGTTGCTGAGAATCACACTATTATATGCTTATTCTTTTTATATTTCGAAACACTAATTTCTATGCAAGTTTTTTGTCATTGTTTGTTTTATGTTTTTTTATTTTTCCTTCTTTTACGTAATAATACCAATGCCCTTAATTCATTCTATGTAAAAAAAATCTGTTTTTTGCTATAGTTTTTGTTTTTTTAGTTTATATTTTTGTTTATGCAAAGAAATAAAAAAGTGACTGGCCGGTTCAAAATTTTCAGTCTCTTGTCCAACTGAGGCTCCCTAATTTTTTTTACAGGCCACTTTGCTTACAAATAGCATTGCCATGCATATTCTTTCCTTATTAAAAAAAGCATTGCCATATTCAGATGTTACTGTTCAAGATAAGATCATCTGCAGCAAAACTCCCAAAATTGACCTGTCTGTGAGGGACACCAAAAATTTCTCGACCAGGGAAAATTTTTAAAGAGGGTGAAACCCTCGGTACTTATCCATTCCAGATTGCATAAGTGCGGCGTTTCTGATCAGGCAAGCAAGAGACAAGGGTCGTTCACGTGATCATGGACCCATGACACGCCATTATAGCAACCTTCCAACCTAACAATAGACCATCAAATCCCTGTCAATCACCGTCGCCACTCTCCAGCCTCCCTGTATTTAAAGCCATGCACTAGCCGTGAGAGAAACTAAATTGAACTGAAAGAGAGTGAGCCAGTGAGCACAAACATGTCTGCCTCTGTCATGGCGTCTTTGGTTCCGATGAAACCATCTCCCTCTCCACTGTTAGGACGAGCGAAGCTTCGAGGTGTGCGACCATCGGCGAGGCCATCGCTGCTCATAGTAGCCAGCAAGAAGGCGAAGAAAGTCCAGACTGCCCAGCCCTATGGTGGGTATATACACGCCGTAAATATTCAGAGTTCAGAACTATATACAAGCATATCTTTCACCTTCGCATGAATTTGTGTGTGTCGACTCGTAGGGCCTGGTGGTGGAGTGGTGTTCAATGAAGGCGTCGATGCGTCCGGAAGGGTAGCCAAGGTTAGTCTATGGATTTGGATGTAATTCATGTTACTTTTTGTGTTTTCTATACGGGCACTACTATGCGTAGCTTAATAATTTTCCAATTTAACCAGGGGAAGGGTGTTTACCAGTTTGCCGACAAGTATGGAGCAAACGTTGATGGGTACAGGTAAAAACACGCAAACCCAAACCTACAGTTTCTGTCAGTAAAAACAAATATCTACAAAATTCAGAGATCGTGCATGGAGTTCAGCTCTCATGGCATCTTATTCGGTTCTTACTACGTTGCAGCCCGATATATACACCAGAAGAATGGTCTCCAAGTGGTGACGTTTATGTTGGAGGTGACGTTTCTTTAAGCGTGTCATAAAATGTTTAATGTATCCCAAATTCAATAAATTTGACCTTCTATTTTCTTGATGACTTATATATACAGGAAAGACAGGGCTGTTTCTCTGGGCAGTGACTCTTGCTGGAATTCTGCTGGGCGGTGCTCTTCTTGTCTACAATACTAGTGCATTGGCTTCTTGAAGCCTGTGCGGCAAACCAAAATATGCACCAAATGATGTGTATTGTACGGGTTACAAAAGTAACGACATATGTAACTGGATGTAAATATCAGTACCCGCAGTCAATAATACCGATAATTAATTACTAATGTTCTAAGCAGCATGGTGCAAGCGTGATTAAGTTTTCAGTGCAAGCGCATGAACTCTCTCCAAAATGTTATCAAGTTCTACAATGGCGCTTGAATGATCAGAGAATTTAATTCTGCAAGTAAAGATGAAGGTAAAGAACACCTGGTACTATCACCTATGTTACTAAGGGCATCTCTAAGCAGCAATTCGGCTCTCGAACTCGTCTTCTTCCGAGAATGAACAGTCAATTCAAAAAATATGATATTTTTTTTGGTATGGAAGATGTTTGAGTGCATGATGTCGGTGTCAAATTTGGTGATGTTTGGACATTTGAGTAGGTTTCGACAAAAAAGGGGGAGGGGTGAGCAAGTTTACTGTTCATGACCGATTTTGTTTATTTATTTTTTGCCACGAGCTCCTCATATGTCCGAACACGATTACATTTGCCCGGACATCACGTATTTGAGTGTCTTGGTTGACAAAAAAACATTTTTTCTGAATTTTTCTAATTTTGTAAAATTTATTATGTTCATGCTCGGGAGCAGATGAGCGTGGGCTCAAATGAATATTCTCGAACCGCCTATAAATGTAGAGACTGCACGGTTCAGACACTTTATGCCCTCAAACACCATGCATCAAACGTCTGTGGACTTGTCTACATGTCTGAATTCCCGAAAACTAGAAGCAAAGTTGGGGAAGTTTGTGGGAATCCAAACAACCGCCACGTAGGCACCCAACACCCCGGACCTAGCCAAAACCGATGTGGAGCCCACACATTTGGACAATTCCACACTTTTTACACGTGAAAGTCCTCCCTCTCCATGTTGTCTTTGCTCCGATCACTGCCGCCACCCATCCCGATTCCCACCCGTTTCGCCGTCCACCGTTGCGATGGAGCCGGAGGAGGAGGCAACGAAGATGCTTCCAGAGGCGGAGGACTCATCGGTGGTGGCCCCTCGCAAGGTCAACATAGCGGCTCGCCACCGCAAATAGAGGAAGAGAAAGGAGGCTTTGGCGGTGGCCACTCTCTCAATGCCTCGTCCGGTAAAGTGTACGAATCTGCAGATATCGGTCATGCAATTGTAGGCGCCTTGTGTTGGGGTTAAATCGGGAAGATCTTTGGTAAGGAGTCCCGAACTGGTGATCTTAGCTTGGTAGTAACAGGATGAACAAGGGACACGATATTTACCCAGGTTCGGAGCCTCTTTAATAGGTAAATCCCTACATCATGCTTCTATTGTATTGATTGTGTTGGGGTAGAAATTACAGGATGATCTAGCTCGAGATCGTATGTCTATGAATATGAATCTCTAAACTAAAAAAACTTGGCTTATATAGGGGTCGGGGGTACCTAGGATTTACATGAGGCCGGTTACATCTAGGGATAAGCATGCCGAAGATTCAAACAGGTCTTGGAGTGTGCTCCAAATCTTTGGAGGATTCCATCTTGATCGTGCCAAAGGGCGTGGCAGTCTTCGGGCATTTGCTGATGATCCAGGGGTCCTCGGCCTAGCACACCACAAAAGGGGTTGACCTGATTAGTGCCCTCTAGTCCGGGACACCGTCACCTTGGCCAGCGCAGCTGCATCCGTCATACTACTACACCGTCCTGCACCTTTTTCCTCGGGGTTCATGGCGCATGGGATGGTGACATTCCTGAGGCTGGCTCGTCTGACACCCTAGCTCTCCCCCTATATGCGGGTTGTTTGGTTCACATGCGTCGGGTAAGGTCGGTCATCGTGCTAATTGCGGGGTGTGGCCCTGAGTGATTATCTCTGGGTCGTGGGCTGGCGGGACACTGTGAGCTAGGTGCTTTCACCAGCTGGTCTCGTTTGAATCCGAAAGGGGGTTGCCTACCCGGGCTCTTTCTATCGCTGGCCCTGGATGAGTGGCGCTTTTTGTGTTGCCTACTCAGCTTTTGGACCATGGAGCCTCGTGGCGGCCACCTTCTTATCCTCGTCGGGCTCGAAGTTGCCACGAAGCTGCTCGCCGCACCACCCTGGTGCCCTCTGAGCTCACTGCCACAGCCAAGTTGTTGTGGTCCTCGCGATCACACACTGACCACTGCAGCTCGTTGGTGTATTGGTCGGGATCGAGTTAATGGGGATCCCGGGGAGAGAGAAAGTGAGGGGAAGGGGAAAATGCGCGACTATTTCATTGGCAAGGGACAAAGGAAGTTATGGGTTGGAGTGTTCGCTTTGGTCGATCTTTGGAAGAAACGATTCCGATGTGGCAAGTCTATGTGCATCAAGATTGGTGCGGCAGATCCAACAGCAATGGATGCGTTCGTGTGAGACCACTAAAAATCTGAGATTTTCAGCCTTCTCGAAAACGAAAGCTAAGATTTCCTAGAAAAGAAAAATGCTACTAAGACGTATTCACTGTTTCCGCATTGCGCACCTGAACGCGTAAACTATAATGTGAAGGCTTGTACAGGTGGGTTTGCGCCAAACAGAAGATTAAAAAAAAATCGGTGGAGACGAGCGGAGGTCGGAGGAGGCCATGATGCCGCCGGCGCTGCTAAGCTTACCGCGCTCCTCGTCGCCGTCGGTATCCCCTTCTCCTCTCTGCCCCGGCCGCCGATCCGCCGCCGTCCAGCGCCACCGCCCGTCGATCCCCTCCAAGCCCGCCGCAGGTCCCTCCACCTTTCCCCTCCGATTGGAATCCTTTGTACGGTTCGGGCACTGGGTTATGCGGAGCCTAGTCGATTCGGCACCGCGTCATTCGGCATGGATAATTCTGTATTTGCGTCTCCCAATCGAGAATGGGTATTATGGATCAGTAGTAGTGGTGGGTTCTGGGTTGGCCAAATTGGGCATTTGGCTTTGTCGTGTGGCTGCTGCCAATCCCCTGTTCCACCGCAAACTGAACCTAATTCGAGGAATCCAACCTACTAGTTTGCCCATTAGTATGTTATATATTGTTCGCATAAGATGTGACGGCAGATTAACCTTTGTAAGATGCATTTTTGTGTGTGAACATCACTACAGATGGTGCCAGTTATGTCTCCTTTTGACATATTTGGCTTCCATGCTTATTTTCAGGAATATGCTATGCCAGTCAAGCGGTTGAATTGTTGCCGTCTTTGTACCCGGGGACAGGCGTCATCGTTCGAGACGCAAAGCTGGAGGACTGTTGGGAAGTAGCAGATACTCACTGCAGCTCATTCTTTCCGGGTTACAAATTCCCATTAGACCTTGTTCTACGGCTCGATCGTTACATCGCCCTCCTATCCGGCTTTTCAGTTCCGCCAGGCTGCACGAGAAGTTGCCTTGTTGCAGTTAACCCCTCTGCAGCTAACAGTGCTATCAGTATCGAATGTGGAGATTTGAGAGATGCCGAATTTCATGGGAAATACAGTCTCAGTAAAGGCTCTATAGCTGGCATTCTTACGGTCGACACAGTAGCAGACTTTCTTCCAAGAAGGGGACGTCTCAAGCAGAGAAGGTACATCATTATTTTCTTGGAGTTCAAATAAGCAAGTTTTTCTCTAGCTTCTAGTAGATACTGAATCTTTTTTAGACGGAGAGGTGCAGCTGTAAGCTATAAATGCTCCTATAGACATCTATTATCATTGCCATTTGTTTATTCCTTGTGATTTCAATGCTTTCACTTACTCTTTCATGGCTACTTATTTTATCATTTCTACTTGTATGCATTGCTATTTACCCCGGCCTTGTTTTCTTGACATTGATGTTCCATATGCTTGATATCCTTGAGTCCTCTACCCAAGTCATTGATGTTCTGTATTTGTGCATTTCAAATGTTTGATCTGTCACACCAATAACACGTTTGAGTCAAGAATTAAATTTTATAGCACAAAGGTAATATAACATCGTATGCCAAAAACAGAAATTGGTTGTCCTGATCGGTAATAGCAGATGTCAGGAATACCTGAACAAATACCAGGTTTGCCAGAAGATGAAATCTAGTAGTTCTTTACTACATGTAGAGCAATATCAGCCAAACCAAAATTCAAAGGTCTAATCTACTTTATCTTAGCTAATTGTGGCAGATGATTAGAAGCATATGAGATAACAATATGTAGTTGACTAGTACTGAAACTTGTACTATTTTCCCCAAAACAGAAATAGCCTGGGGAACCATTTTCGAGGGTTTTTCTCGAAACAAATGGACGTCAGGTTTCATTTCACTCTAAAACAAATATAAATCTCCTTGGCTCAAAATAGTGACTCGGGGCAGCAATTTTCTGTAACCCACTGGAGATGAGGAAAATATTACCCTGACTATGGCGTTTAAGGAACCTTTGCAATGATAACCAAGAAATAAAGCCATTACTGATTCTAATCCAACTTGGGATGGTGAGTCAAACATTCGTAAGGATATGTAGCATGAAATGTTTACAGAACTGACTCGCAAAACCAATGTTTTTTTTCTGTATAGAACTCCTTAACTCAACCTTTGGAGATGGCCTGTCCCTTGCGATTAAAAAAAAGCTGACCCTGCCATGCTAACAGCAAGACTGGGCTAACTTTGTGTGGCCATGTTGCTATTTTGCTAGTGCATGTCATGACTTTGCAAACAGAAGTTCATCACCCTCTCACTGTCTTGATTTTATGGGAATCCATCTGGTGAACCTACACAACTCATAGAGTAGATTAATCACAAACAATGCAGTCTCAAACATAATTACCTAGAATGTGGTGTGCCATGTGTTCCAGAATTGCATAGTCGATTTAATCATTATAATTTAGCAGGATAGACACCTCATCAGACTACGATGTGTTCTGCGATTTCCTCTATGTTACTAATTTGTAAATGTGCAACCTTTTTGTGTAGTGCTGATGGCTCATGTCCTTCTGAACTGTATGTTGCTCTTCAGTTTCTCAAAAACAAAATATGTTCTATCTTTCCCGATGTTTCTACATGACCTGTTCTGCTTCCTTTATACTCCCTCCGTTCCTAAATATAAGTCTTTTTAGAGATTACACTATGAACTACATACGAAGCAAAATGAGTGAATCTATACTTTAAAATATGTCTATATACATCCGTATGTAGTTTGTATTGGAATCTCAATCTCTAAAAAGACTTATATTTAGGAACGGAGGGAGTAGTTATGTATTAATGTGGGATCTGGGGACCCCAAAATATTCTTTTAATTTCTTCATCTTTCTTTTGATGCTTGACTTAGAACCAAAAAAATGTATAGTCATCTAGAGCTAGACAAGCACAACTTCGCATGCACCATGCTTTCCTGCCTTAGCAGTCCAGTCTGCATTGGCATAGACTCCCAAGTTGAATGTCATAGTTCCAGATGACCCTTTTCATTACCCCAAATAAACAACATGGTTCGACTAGAATTTGGACCTATAACTGTTACCTAGTTTTACTTGTACAAGATGAAAACATAGTTACAAGTATGAGATGCAAGAACTCAACCCACCTTTTAAACAAAATGCAATGCCCAGCCAACTTAATGGCTGAACACATTAGAGGGTCATTGTTGCTTAATTGAAGAATTTAAGGTTCATTGTTGCTTAATTCTAGAATTCAAGGTTCATTGTTGCTTAATTCAAGAAATTGTATGTGAACAGTGTTAGATTTTGAATTTCAGCTGGATTAAGACAAGAGGTAGAGTAAAAGTTTGTGCATTATTGACTTTGATCTTTTTCATAGAAACTAATATGTTTAGAAAAATAAACATTCATGCATGACTCAAACAGAAGTATGACAAAAATTTAGGAATAGCTTCCTGCTTAATTTAAAATGATATGCAAACCTCTTGCTTGTTCTTTAGAATAGAAATATAGCACAAGCTTCATTTGTTTCTAGTGCAGCTTTTTATCTCGTTGGAAGTCCATTCAACCTTGCCAATCCTTGTTAAACAGTACCATGCTTAGATAGTACTACATCATACTTCCCTTTTTTTCCGTTCTATCTAGTATCTAGGTTTACTTTATGGTTAGGTTTCGTTGCAATGTCAATTTCCTAATAGGTTCTACTTTATAGCTACTGATGGCAAATATAGGCTCCTTTCCTGCATAAAGTTGGATAAATGTGAAATAATAGGGGAGGGGGGGACCTTTCCTTCAGGAAAGGAAGTTCGAGGACATGGCACCTCTTCAGAGATCTGAGTGTCTGACAGAATTAGTTGAGCCTCCTCATTCCAAAATACCCCGTCCACAAGGAAACTTTCTGTCTGATCATTGTTGTAATCCAAATGGAACTGTTGGCATGTAACATGTAGGTCATACCGTTATTTGGTTGAATACAATGCATACGTACTATGCATGAAGTGGTAAACTGTTAAAAGCCTTCTCACGCACATCACTCCGTACGAGATGCTGAATACATGCCCTTATTGCACATCAGATTTTTTTTTCTAGCTATGTACATACAAGTAGTTTCTCCCCCTTAAAATTCATCCTAGTTCCTTCCAAATTTATGCAGAACAGGAATTGCATACATAGCAAACGTCGCGGTTCGGAAGGAGGAGCGTCGAAAAGGAATTGCTAAAATGCTCGTCGCGGAAGCCGAGGCGCGAGCAAGGAGCTGGGGATGCCGGTCAGTGGCCTTGCACTGCGATGTAAGTAACCTCGCCGCGCTGCGGCTGTACAAAAGCCAAGGTTACAAAACCATCCGTGTACCAGAAGACGCCAAGTGGCCAGCACCCAAGATAGATCAATCAGTGCAATACGAGTTCATGATGAAGCTAGTGCCCAAGAGCTAAGCTGTATAGTTTCAGAGTCATCAGATCACGCAAATTGTGATTACGTAGATACCACAGGGATGATAAATAGATACCGCAGCAGTACAGAGACACCCCGGTCACGGCCCTTCTGGTGTATAGCAGCTGTTGTATAGTGGAGGGTACATTGTATATCATAATAACAGCTACAGTGTATTTGTTTCAAAATGGCATTAAGGATGTCCACTTGCCCAGGCATTGTTGCTTCAGATGAACTGAACCAGAACACCTGACAAGTTGTCTGGGGAGCAGAACAAAAGCGTACAGCCTCCATGCTTCTGCATTGTTGCCATATCTCATATGCATGAGTTCCTTGTTTTTCAGGCACATGCAGAGGTTGTTCAGTTAAACGACTCTCTATGCCCTTCTTTAGCTGAAAATGTTAAGATTCTGCCAAGAAAGAATCACAGATTCAGAATGCAATTCAATGGTTGTGCTGGTCGGTTCAAATATGTATGTCTCTGCTTCTGATGGAGTTTAAAGGTATGATTTAGACACCTCGGTGCACCGTGCATCTGTTCCGCATAAATTTTCAACCTGCTACTTGAGTTTTCTCATGCAGCAAGACAAATACTTGGAATCCTGGGGAAAAAGAAGGTGCACCCTGGGACTGATGCATGTCAACAGAGAGGGTGGCAGTACTATCACTAGCTGGTGTGGTGGCCTCTTTAATCTTTATGATGTTCTTGACACCAACCAGGTACGTTACGTAACGGACGCCTTTTTTCCCATCCGAACCGTATGGTTGTTGGAGCATTGCTGCTGATGATGTGTGTTGTTTGTGCAGTAGAGCCTGCAGCTGATTCCGTTGAGGGAGGGAGATGGGGCAGAGATTGTGCTGTTGGGTGGGTGGGGTGGGGTTGGGGAGGAGGGAAAGGGGGGAAGGTGATCAGGGTTCAGGATGGAACTGAAGAACATGTCACATGGGACGCATGCACGCACTGTCCTGGAAGCAAAGGGAGGAAGAGGCTCTCAGCTCACTTGGCCATGATCATCATCGTCTCCACACCACCACACCAGCACAGCAGGTGAGATGGGATGAGATGGTTGGATCTGCCTGCGCATAATGCATGTGACTCAACGAATTTTGAACGCCATTTATATTTCGTTTGTGCCCGGCATTATGCGCTCCAACCGCGGACGTGTACACGTTGTTGGGCCTGGCTCCCAGATTCAGATCGGCCTGAACTTCTTTTGGGTGGGAATAATACTCTTGGCACATGGATGGTGCTAGTGGATCGGTGGAAAAAAAATGCCCTGCTGTGCAAAATTATCATGCTTTTCTTTTACAAACAAAATAACTGCTCTCTTTTTTACACATGGTTTTATCTTCAATGCTGATTATTTTTTAAAAAAACTGACTGTTTTAGTCCCCATTTTGGAAAAGATGGAAAACATGTTCAAGTTCAAACACGGAATGTGCCGGTTCATGTGAGGCTTCTACAGTATGATCCAGACGAACCCTTGCATGCGAATACTGGTAGCATCAACCTTTGTCAGCAATTGAACATCTTTTTTTTTACCCTCGGAATGGTGATGACAGAAGGTTTATCTCATTCCAACAACCATTTGGTGTGAAAAACAAACTTTTGCTAGTAGTACTACCTTTGGTGTGGGAAAAAGATTTACCACCTCTTTTTATTTACTCGATCATTGCTGTCAAAAAGGAATATAGCCGATCATTGCTGGTACAGTGTTCAAGCTTTGTTGTACCTAAAACAAAACAAAATGAAAACTACTACTATTGCGCTAACATGGCTGGCCGGGACGGTTTGACCGGGACCATTGACATCTCTGCTCCGGTGGTAATCCCGAGGCACCTCGACGAACGGCTCCTATAATAACAATTAACTCATTTTATTACTCACCGGCGACGGCCGGTTCTCTGCACCGGCTGCAGGCGGTGCGGTCGCCGTGTCGGTGGCCGACGCTCCGCTCCTCCGGCGCGTCACCAACGCAGCGCCTGGTGAGCTGTGCCGCAAAGACAAAAAAATGTTGTGTAGCATATACTCCTCTCCTGCCGTGCCCCCCACATGACCCGACCGACGCTACCTCTCCTAGCTCTAGCTCACTCATTTCCCTTTCTTCCTTTCCCACTTCCCCATTCCCATTCCGTTCCCAGCAATATGTTTATATGCTTCAGCTCAACAAAAAAATGTTCATGTGGTTATTAGTGGTATGTTTTTTTCCTTTTCACTAGGCTACAAGATCGTGCGTGGGCTCCTTGGCCGACAGTTTCCGTGGCGATCGTATGTTCACCGACGAAAAATATTGTCGCAGGTCGCTGTCTCTGTGGGGCCCATCCGAGTTGTACGCTGCACTGGGCCTACGTGCCAGTAGTGCTCGCGGATACGATTTAAAAGTTAACTAAAACATTAGTATGATTTTATTTTTACTTTTCAAGACGATTAGACTATATGATTTTTTCTCTTGTTTGTTTTTTCAAGGAAATTATATAGTAATAAACAAGCCTAAAGAGTGGAAGATTCTCTTCTTCTTATTTTCTTTATAATACGTGCACAACCTAAGCAAATAGATTAGTAGTTGGTCACTAGCTCTCTCGACAAGAATTATTCCGGAGTCATGGCTGTGCACATGCAGCCATCGTGATCCCATGTTTTCCATTTCTTTACTCCTTTTCTCCCTCTGCATTTTTCAAACCATTTCTTTCTCCGGCCGAGCATGCGATCCCAGATGTGCCTTGACCACCACCTAATGCCCACCCACTCGACTCAACTCCTATGGTATTCTCTCCTGCCCAGCCCCTGCCAACGAAATGATGCAACATCGGAGTATCTTAGAAGCAACACCAACAAAAGCGCAGGGTGCATGCAACATTGCATGCCCAACGCGAGGCCGATTTTATATGGCAATCAATCAGTGGAGCTGGCCAGCTAGGCTGTGCTTAGCAGGCAGCTATGTGGCGCTCACTCCCACCTACGTGATTGGCGAGTCCCAACTCCCAACGGCAGCCGTGACTTAAACAAGCACCGTAGGAGGGGCTCCGTCCGACGTGGCGAGGGCGACGGGTTGTCAGCTTGCGCCAGCTGGAAAGGCTCGGTGCGATGCCAGTGGCACGTCGGATTCAGGGACGATGCCAGGTCAGTATTGCAGGAGGTCACCTCACCCATTGATTGATTATAAGCGGACGCTGGTACGTACACTGTTCAGGTACGTGCTTGCTGCTACCAAAGCTAATTAAAGGAACTGTTCAAGCAGCAAGCACACATACATGCCCTCCATGTAGCAATACGGTATGGACGTATGGTAGTAATAATTTCCAAACAAACTTATACGGCACACCGGTAGGCGACCGAGTACGTACCGTATAACGAAAACTACTGTATCCATCACCAGCACAATTCAGAAAGTAATCATCATTCGTACGTACTAGCAAGGAAGTACTCCCTCTGTTCATTTTTATAAGACGTTGTAGACAATTCAGACATCACGTGAAACGGTTCAAAGTAAGTTGTCTGAAACGTCTCATAAAAGTGAACGGAGGGAGTACAAAGAGCTGAGAGAATTTAACCTCCATTTTAGATGCATGGTGCATGGGATTATACTAGATATATTATTAAGGACCGATCGTAATCTGAAAACATGGACCGAAAGACTTTGTAATGGCGATCGATGGAGCTATAGTTAAAGACGGGGGTGTACAGTAGCAGCTGAGGGCTCTAGCGCGGGGGTCGCCGTCGGCCGTCGGCAGCCGTCGGAATCGGAGTGAGGTGCTACCGTCCAAATCGCGCCACCTAACTGCCATGACCTTCGCTGAGCCTGATGCATCAGACGTATGCCCGGCTCGCTCTCACCAATCAATCAATCAATCAATTCCATCGCAAAATCGATTAATCGTTCCTCTCATGACCGATTTAGAGTATGATATATATGCATTTGCAACCGATCCATCCAGCACCTGCACCACCTACCTAACTTATATTTGCTCTGCTTGATTATTAATCCACTAATCGATCCTCCACCGTACGTACGCGAAAGCGAAGGATCCAACGGTCGGTGTCGCACCAGCCTCAACGCGTATGTATGTACGTAGTACGTAGCTAGCCAGTCCATCTCAAGATACAACGATCGATTGACACAATGTATATATTCGATCGTGTCTAAGAAAACATGAATGCTTTTCGAGGTTTATTAATTATTGTAGAGTATTTCCTTTCGCCTTTGCATTGCTTGTAAGGCAATGGTCGTGCGAAGCTGGCGATGATGGACGATGGTTGACGCTGACTGCTGCGTGGGGCCCCGGTTGGGACGATAGACGCATGCACGATGGCTCCGGCGCCGGCCGGCGGTCATTCGATCGATCGCTTCGCCTAAAATGTCTCCTTGTCGGTGTGATTGAGGAGACCTCCGGCTTGGGAATGAGTTGACGCTGCCTGCCCCTTATCTTTTCCTTTTTGTCGAACAACGCAACGCGTGCCCGTGTTGTTGCACTCGACGCGCGCCAACGGATCCTGTTAGGTTCACGTCAAGGATTCTGTTAGCCGCGTCCAAGAATTTCTCTGGAATTAGGTCAACTTTTGGGCGGCGAAAGGCCACTAGTTTGAAGCTTAAATTGTCGCCAAAAGTTTAGAAACACCGAGTAACACAACACCACCGTTACACGCATACAATGGTACAACGACACGGCTTCAAGATTGATCAAGTCACCACAGAGTCTCAGCCACCGCACGTGCCTCACTGTCTACAAAAACGCCGTCTACCACAGAATGAATATTCAAGCTAAATACGAGAGTAACGGAGATTTAAGAATGGTGAAATTACCACATGACACTTGCTTCTCTCATTGAAAAAAATGCCTTAATTAGACATGAAAAACCACCCTAATCACAAGTTGGTTCTCCAAAGTGACCATCTTTTGTTTGGAAAGACAATTGAATCTAAGATCAAGTTTTTATTTGCGAGGACAAAAAACGATACGAAAAATGAGCATCCAAATTATTTGGATATGCGGCACGGATGGAGATCCAAATCGGTCATTCTCAACCTTACCGAACTCTCTTCCCAAGGGCAGAGCTCGCAAGGCTGACAACAACAACGTCGCAAAAGGTGATTCATGACACTCAGCGATTTGTGGCCTCAATGGCCCGTGGGTGGCGGTAGAGGAGCAAGGCAGCGTGATGGTGTGAGACGTGTTGGCGATGTGGTAGCGGGGCACCATGATGGGGATGATGAAACCCTTGGTTGAATTTGTCCATGGCAGTCTTTCCACGACGTTCACTTTTTGAATGCATTGCTTCAAGTTTGCTCGGTCTTTGTTCTCCAGGGTGAACCCTTGATATATGGTCTTTAGTGGTTGGATCCTATGACCATTACATTTTGTGTGTCATTTCATTCTCGAGTTGTTGGTTTTTGATAATATTTTTTCTTGCAATATTTGTGCTGCCTAAGGTAATGGGTGATGTCGCTTAATATTATGCACACTTTTAGCTTAATATGATTTAGTATGATACTTGGTTGCCATTTTTTTTAGTTTATCAATTTTTTTAATGTATGCATCCAAATGTCTAGATTGTTTTGGCATTGTGACTTTACGGAGCCAAGCCTGATAACGAATAACCCAAGGAACATAACATGTCCCTGTTAGGGTTTCTCTTTCCCTCTCCCATCTATGGTGGCTACTGGCTAGGGCACTCGTCCCTCCAAGTTTTGTTGGCGAGTACGTGGATCCAGCTCCCCTCTGCCTGGCGCTCAGGCGGCCGGTGGCGGAGAGGGGGATTCCGATGCCTTAAACTCTGGCTAGAAGTTCAGGCTAATTAGGAGTTGTGTTTTCGCATGGGCGGTGTTCCGTCGGGTGACGACACTTCATCTTTGAATTTGTCTTTTGGGTTCGGATCCTCCTGAAGTTGTCCTATTGGGATGGAGTTGATGGGCCTCCAGTGTATATTCCTACCGTCTCCTTGAGGCGGCGGGCTTAGAATTTCTCGCCGTGCGTCCGCGCCGGTGATATTTGGTATCTGGTGTTTCATATCGACTCAAGGATTTAATGGCGATGACTACAACTCTGTGGCCTGGTCCTTAAGGCCACGTGCATGAAAACTCTCGGATGCTCTCAACAAGGTCATGTCGGCTCCAGTACAGAAGCGGCGATAGCGGCCCGTCGTCGGCTCATTCTGGCAACGGTAGTGGTTGTCCAATGGTGTAGGGTCCTCAGTGTAATTATTATTATGTTTAGGGTGATTCGTACTTTTTATGAAAATTTATTATATATAGTATGTGTCATTTTTTGCAGGAAAAAGCCAATATGTGATGATATTAATACATTTTAAACAGGATGAAATGCTTCGTGTGTATTGCAAATCACTTGGAAGTTCGAAGCCTGCACTCCCACCACTTGTCACGCAGGAACGATCGCACTTTGTCTTGGCGATGAGAAAGGAAACCTCGCTCCACTCAAGTGCGAAAACCAAACCGGGATCGATATTCAAATCGGATCCGGCTTGCATGCTCCCATTCGTGCTCTCATCTCATCCTACGGCTGTCTTTTTTTATTTTTCTTTTCTAATCTAATCATCTCCCCCTGATTTTAAGAGGATGAGGCCAGACCTTATTTTGTTCCAATCAAATCAAACCACGTATGCGAGAGCACGGATGGGCACACAAGTGAGGAGCAGGCAAGTCTCGTCCGTCCACCATGATGGATTTGATTTGACTGAAAACTCGCCGTGATCGATGCACGGACCTCGATCGAGTCCACGCGCCGACGCCGCCGCGATCCCCGCCCGAAGCATAGCACTCCGGCCCATCGGATACGTGATCGACGGCGCCGACGGCAGGCAGAGCGCGCCAGGTTCACATGGGCCGGTTAGCGCCGCGCCGGGACACGACCGACATGGCGCTGTCACGTGCCGCCGACCGCGCCCGCCCCGCGCTGGGCCCTCTCCTCCGCGTCCGTGAGCTGTCCCTGTCCCGCTCGTTCGTGACTCCTGCGTGCTGCCGCACCACTCCCACACTCACTCCTTCTCACCACTGCTCACTCATGCATGTTCTGAACTTCTTATGTGGCCCAGCTCCAGACCAGGAATATTTCCTTCTGGAGCAATGGAGAATACCAAGCATTACTCGTTCGTACGGGCGGATGGATCGTAGTACGATCCATGACTAAACAAGTCGGCGATCCGGCCGAGACCGGAAGCGAACCGCATGGCTGCATGCGAGGGTAACATGCGACCGGCCCGTGAAGGGTAAAAGTGGCCCTGTACTTGCGCCCACGTCGTCTAGATCAGTGCATGTCTCGTCTCCTAGATGCATGTTCGCCTTTCTCTGTAGGTGATGGTTTTGGCCCTTTTTCATGCATCTGCTTTGGCTTTTCTTTTCTCTTCGCCCATCGTGGAGGCTGGAGCAGGAGGAGAGCGCGTATAGGTAGCTTGCTTCGATCGAACGCGGGCTGTAGCCAGCACGCGCGGCCGCTGTTTGCGCCACCGTCGCCGGGCACATGCGTTTTCCTGCCCTTTCTCGTGCCTCGGTCGGCCGCTCCGTCCGTCGGTCGTCGCATCCTGTTTTGGTAAGGAACCGGTTCCCGGCCCAGCTGCCAGCTTCGCCATTTTCGTTTCGGAATCCGGTGCAAAATAAATCTTTTTGCGTGTTAACAAGAGAAAAAAAAGGTCAGAGAAATGGTGCGAAAACATACAAACTACGTGCATACACCGTACCTCAAAAAAGAAAAGGTACATGCATACACCGAGCAAAGAAAATGGAGTAGCTATGGACAGCGCTGCACCAGCCCTCGGCAGCTGCCGTTGAACTTGAACATGACAGTACAAGCAGCAAGCCAGACTCGACGGTCGACACACACCAAACGTCCGACATTTGATCAACAGGTTGACCTTCATGACTGCACGATTGCAAAATTCAACATGGTTTTTGCTAGAAATAATTTGATTTATGCACAGATGAAAGAACATTTTCCATGTTTCAAAGAGAACCTTTTTTCTTTGATAAAGGACATTTTCATTCAAAAGATAAGTCAAGGTGATCCAATAGCACCGAGTGAATGTGGAAGATGAGGGTCCACAACGAAAGGAAACGATAAGGCGGCAGGGGGCAATCGCAAGGCGATTGTGCTCCTACGCTAGGGTTAGGGTTTCTGCTTCTCGGGGGTGGTTTTGCATCTTGCAGCGGATAGGGGGGCGACGCCGCAATGTTGGGGAACGTAGTAATTTCAAAAATTCCTACGCACACGCAGGATCATAATGATGCATAGCAACAAGAGTGGAGAGTGTTGTCTACATACCCTTGTAGACCGTTTGCGGAAGCGTTATATCAATGCGGTTGATGTAGTCGTACGTCTTCACGATCCGACCGATCCAAGTACCGAAAGCACGGCACCTCCGAGTTCTGCACACGTTCGGCTCGGTGACGTCCTCGCGTTCTCGATCCAGCAAGAGGGGCGAAGTAGTAGATGAGTTTCGGCAGCACGACGGCGTGGTGACGGTATTGGTGAAGAACAGTCTCCGCAGGGCTTCGCCTAAGCACTACGAAAACTATGACGGAGGATAAACTAGAGGGGACGGGGTTGCCGGCACACGGATTGGTGTTTCTTGATGTGCCTTTGGTGCTAGCCCCGCCCCTCTATTTATATGTTGAGCCCTGGGGTCGAAACTTGGAGCAAAAGCCTCCTCAAAGTCGGTTTTGCCCGAAAGGCAAGAGTCCCATTCGGACTCCAGGACCAAACGCCACAATCATTGGCGTCTGGCCCAGACGCCATGGGCCTTGGCGTCTGGCCTCCGGCATTTGGCCCCTGGCCTCCGCAAAACTCCTTTTGCACCGACTTATAGCCCCATGGGCCTGACCCCTTGGCCAAACCATATCATCCAATATAAGAATCCTTACCTCCGGACCATTTTGGAGCTCCTCGTCATGTCCGTGATCTCATCCGGGACTCCGAACAACATTCGGTCACCAACATACATAACTCATAGTACTATATCGTCAACGAACGTTAAGCGTGAGGACCCTACGGGTTCGAGAACTATGTAGACATGACCGAGACACCTCTCTGGTCAATAACCAATAGCGAGACCTGGATGCCCATATTGGCTCCTACATATTCTACGAAGATCTTTATCGGTCAGACCGCATAACAACATACGTTGTTCCCTTTGTCATCGGTATGTTACTTGCCCGAGATTCGATCGTCGGTATCTCAATACCTAGTTCAATCTCGCTACCGGCAAGTCTCTTTACTCGTTCCGTAATACATCATCCCGCAACTAACTCATTAGTTGCAATGCTTGCAAGGCTTATAGTGATGTGCATTACCGAGTGGGCCCAGGGATACCTCTCCGACAATCGGAGTGACAAATCCTAATCTCGAAATACGCCAACCCAAAAAGTACCTTTGGAGACACCTGTAGAGCACCTTTATAATCACCCAGTTACGTTGTGACGTTTGGTGGCACACAAAGTGTTCCTCCGGTAAATGGGAGTTGCGTGATCTCATAGTCATAGGAACATGTATAAGTCATGAAGAAAGCAATAGCAACAAACTAAACGATCAAGTGCTAAGCTAACGGAATGGGTCAACTCAATCACATCATTCTCCTAATGATGTGATCCTGTTAATCAAATGACAACTCATGTCTATGGTTAGGAAACTTAACCATCTTTGATCAATGAGCTAGTAAAGTAGAGGCATACTAGTGACACTCTGTTTATCTATGTATTCACACATGTATTATGTTTCCGGTTAATACAATTCTAGCATGAATAATAAACATTTATCATGATATAAGGAAATAAATAATAACTTTATTATTGCCTCTAGGGCATATTTCCTTCACGCAACCCTAATCGCGGGCTGGGAGTGCTGGTCTCTCTGCTATGGGCGGTGCTCATGGAGGGGACGGTGGATGGCAAGGCGATGGCGACCCTGAAGAACAAGACAGCCACCCCAAGAACGACGACGGCTACCCCAGCGGCGTGCCAGACGAGTGTATCAACTAGCTGGGAGGTGTCCCGGTGGAGAGAAAAACTCCGGATCTGAAGTCGAGCTTTTCTGCGAGATTGGGTGGGATGGTACTCATGGACAAGGAAGCGAGACGATTCATCTTTGAAGATCCAGGGTCAGATATGCCAAAGTGCTCAAGATGGTCGACGGTGGTTAAGGCCTGCACCACCCGCCCGCTAAACAAGACTGTTCTGGAGAGAACCATGATGCGAGCCAGTGGACTACATAGAGAAGCACAATTCAAAGACATGGGTTCTAATACCTTTGTTGTGCACTTTGGAAGCGATGCCGACTACAAACATGTCTTGAACAATGGTCCATGGCAATATGATTTCAGTGTTTTGATCATGAAATAATATGAAGAAAAGACAAGACCCTCGGAGATGGTTTTTGATAACGTGGATCTATGGGTTAGAGTTACAGATCTTCCTCCGGATAAGAGGACGGTGTTTGGGAAAGCGTTGGTGAAGGAAATATGCCCTAAAGGCAATAATAAAGTTGTTATTTATATTTCCTTATATCATGATAAATGTTTATTATTCATGCTAGAATTGTATTAACCGGAAACTTAGTACATGTGTGAATACATAGACAAAATGAGTGTCGCTAGTGTGCCTCTACTTGACTAGCTCGTTAATCAAAGCTAGTTAAGTTTCCTAGCCATGGACAAGAGTTGTCATTTGATGAACGGGATCACTTCATTAGAGAATGATGTGATTGACTTAACCCATCTGTTAGCTTAGCACGATGATCGTTTAGTTTGTTGTTATTTCTTTCTTCATAACTTATACATGTTCATGTGACTATGAGATTATGCAACTCCCGAATACCAGAGGAACACTTAGTGTGCTATCAAACGTCACAACATAACTGGGTAACTATAAAGATACTCTACAGGTGTCTCCAATGGTGTTTATTGAGTTGGCATAGATCAAGATTAGGATTTGTCACTCCGTGTATCGGAGAGGTATCTCTGGGCCCTCTCGGTAATGGACATCACTATAAGCCTTGCAAGCAATGTGACTAATGAGTTAGTTACGAGATGTTGCATTACTGAACGAGTAAAGAGACTTGCCGATAACGAGATTGAACTAGGTATTGAGATACCGACAATCGATTCTCAGGCAAGTAACATATCGATGACAAAGGGAACAACATATGTTGTTATGCGGTTTGACCGATAAAGATCTTCGTAGAATATGTAGGAACCAATATGAGCATCCAGGTTCCACTATTGGTTATTAACCAGAAGTGAGTCTCGGTCATGTCTACATAGTTCTCGAACCCATAGGGTCCGCACGCTTAACGTTCAGTGACGATCGGTATTATGAGTTTATGTGTTTTGATGTACCGAAGGTAGTTCGGAGTCCCGGATATGATCACGGACATGACAAAGAGTCTCGAAATGGTCGAGACATAAAGATTGATATATTGGATGGATATGTTCGGACACCGGAAGTGTTCCGGAGAAGTTTCGGATAAAACTTGAGTGCCAGAGGGTTATAGGAAACCCCGTGGGAACTAATGGGCATCGATGGGCCTTAGTGGAGAGAGAGGGGAGGCCAGGGCAGGCCGCGCGCCCCCTACCCCTTGAGTCCGGATTGGAATAGGAAGGGGGGTGGCGCCCCCCTTTTCCTTTCCCTTCCCCCTTTCCTTCCTTTCCCCTTTCTCCCTTTCGGTGGAAACCTACTAGGACTTGGAGTCCTAGTAGGATTCCCCTCTTGGGGGCGCGCCAAGGAGGGCCGGCCGGCCTCTCCCTCCATCCTTTATATACGCGGGAAGGGGGGCACCCTAGAATACACAAGTTGACAGTTGTCTTAGCCGTGTGCGGTGCCCCCCTCCACAGATTTCCACCTCGGTCATATCGTTGTAGTGCTTAGGCGAAGCCCTGCATCGGTAACTTCATCATCACCGTTATCACGCCATCGTGCTGACGAAACTCTCCCTCTACCTCAGCTGGATCTAGAGTTCGTGGGACATCACCGAGCTGAACATGTGCAGATCGCGGAGGTGCCGTACCTTCGGTGCTAGGGTCAGTCGGATCGTGAAGACGTATGACTACATCAACCGCGTTGTCATAACGCTTCCGCTTATGATCTATGAGGGTACGTGGACAACACTCTCCCCTCTCGTTGCTATGCATCACCTAGATGGATCTTGCGTGTGCGTAGGAAATTTTTGAAATTACTGCGTTCCCCAATGGTGGCATCCGAGCCAGGTCTATGCATAGATGTTATATGCACGAGTAGAACACAAAGGAGTTGTGGGCGTGGGTATATACATATTGCTTGCCGTCACTAGTTGATTCTTGATTCGGTGATATTGATGGATGAAGCGGCTCAGACCGACGTTACGCGTTGCTACCTCTTGAGCACTGCGTTGGTTTCCCTTGAAGAGGAAAGGGTGATGCAGCAAATTAGCGTAAGTATTTTCCTTAGTTTTTGAGAACCAAGGTAGCAATCCAGTAGGAGACCACACGCAACTCCCTCGTACCTATACAAACAAATAAGAACCTCGCAACCAACGCGATGAAGGGGTTGTCAATCCCTTCACGGTCACTTAGGAGAGTGAGATCTGATAGATATAATAATGATAAGATAAATATTTTTGGTATTTTTATGATATAGATTAAAAGTAAAGATTGCAAAGTAAAAATAGATTGGAAACTTTATATGATGGAAGATAGACCTGGGGGCCATAGGTTTCACTACTGGCTTCTCTCAAGATAGCATAAGTATTACGGTGGGTGAACAAATTATTGTCGAGCAACTGATAGAAAAGCGAATAATTATGAGAATATCTAGGCATGATCATGTATATAGGCATCACATCCGTGACAAGTAGACCGACGCCTGCCTGCATCTACTACTATTACTCCACACATTGACCGCTATCCAGCATGCATCTAGAGTATTAAGTTCATAAGAACAGAGTAACACATTAGGTAAGATGACATGATGTAGAGGGATAAAATCAAGCAATATGATATAAACCACATCTTTTTATCCTCGATGGAAAAAATACAATACGTGTCGTTTCCCTTTCTGTCACTCGGATCGAGCACCGCAAGATTGAACCCAAAGCTAAGCACTTCTCCCATTGCAAGAAAGATCAATCTAGTATGCCAAACCAAACTGATAATTCGAAGAGACTTGCAAAAATAACCAATCATGCATAAAAGATTTCAGAGAAGAATCAAATATTGTTCATAGATAGACTTGATCATAAACCCACAATTCATCGGATCTCGACAAACACACCGCAAAAAGAGTTACATCAAACAGATCTCCAAGAAGATCGAGGAGAACTTTGTATTGAGATCCAAAGAGAGAGAAGAAGCCATCTAGCTAATAACTATGGACCCGAAGGTCTGAAGTAAACTACTCACACATCATCGGAGGGGCCATGGAGTTGATGTAGAGGCCCTCCGTGATCAATGCCCCCTCCAGCGGAGCTTCGGAAAAGGCCCTCAAGATGGGATCTCTTGGCTACAGAAGGTTGCGGCGGTGGAAATAGGGTATCGTGGTGCTCCTGGATGTTTTCGTGGTATGTGAACATATATTGGAGGAAGAAGTAGGTCGGTTGAGCCACGAGGGGCCCATGAGGAGGGAGGGTGTGCCCAGGGGGTAGGCGCGCCCCCTGCCTCGTGGACTCCTCGTATGTTTCTTGACGTCCACTCCAAGTCCTCTGGATCACATTTATTTCAAAAATCACGCTCCTGAAGGTTTCATTCCGTTTGGACTTCGTTTGATATTCCTTTTCTGCGAATCCCTGGAATAGGCAAAAAAACAGCAATTTGTACTGGGCCTTGGGTTAATAGGTTAGTCCCAAAAATAATATAAAAGTGTAAAATAAAACCCATTAACATCCAAAACAGATAATATAATAGCATGGAACAATCAAAAATTATAGATACGTTGGAGATGTATCACGCGTATGCTTACGTGAGGCTGGTTCTACTGACATGCTTCACACACAGGTGGCTAGTGGGTGTCAGTTTCTTCAACTTTAGTTGAATCGGATTCAATGAACAGGGTTCTTTCTGAAGATCAAAAAGCAATCACTATACCGCGTTGTGGTTTTGGATGCGTAGGTAAGAACGGTTCTTGCTCAGCCCGTAGCAGCCACGTAAAACTTGAAACAACAAAGTAGAGGACGTCTAACTTGTTTTTGCAGGGCATGTTGTGATGTGATATGGTCAAGACATGATGATAAATTTTATTGTATCAGATGATCATGTTTTGTAACACAATTATCGGCAACTGGCAGGAGCCATATGGTTGTCGCTTTATTATATGAAATGCAATCGCCATGTAATTGCTTTACTTTATCACTAAGCGGTAGCGATAGTCATAGAAGCAATAGTTGGCGAGACGATGACGATGCTTCGATGGAGATCAAGGTATCAAGCCGGTGACGATGGTGATCATGACGATGCTTTGGTGATGGAGATCAAAGGCACAAGATGATGATGGCCATATCATATCACTTATATTGATTGCATGTGATGTTTATCCTTTATGCATCTTATTTTGCTTAGTTCGGCGGTAGCATTATAAGATGATCTCTCACTAAATTTCAAGGTATAAGTGTTCTTCCCGAATATGCATCGTTGCTACAGTTCGTCGTGTCGAGACACCACGTGATGATCGGGTGTGATAAGCTCTACGTTCACATACGACGGGTGCAAGCCACTTTTGCACACGCGGAATACTCGGGTTAAACTTGACGAACCTAGCATATGCAGTATGGCCTCGGAACACTGAGACCGAAAGGTCGAGCGTGAATCATATAGTAGATATTATCAACATAGTGATGTTCACCATTGAAAACTACTCCATCTCACGTGATGATCGGACATGGTTTAGTTGATATGGATCACGTGATCACTTAGATGATTAGAGGGATGTCTATCTAAGTGGGAGTTCTTAAGTAATATGATTAATTGAACTTTAATTTTGTTGGGGAACGTAGTAATTTCAAAAAAATTCCTATGCACACACAGGATCATGGTGATGCATAGCAACAAGAGGGGAGAGTGTCGTCCACGTACCCTCGTAGACCATTAAGCGGAAGCGTTATGACAACGCAGTTGATGTAGTCGTACGTCTTCACGATCGACCGATCCTCGGTACCGGACGTACGGCACCTCCGCGTTGAGCACACGTTCAGCTCGGTGACGTCCCGCGAACTCACGATCCAGTAGAGCTCAGGGAAGAGTTTCGTTAGCACGCCGGCGTGGTGACGATGTTGATGAAGCTACCGCAGCAGGCTTCGCCTAAACACCACTACAGTATGAACGAGGTGGATTATGGTGGACGGGGGCACCGCACATGGCTGGGAGAGATCTTTGTGATCAACTTGTGTGTCTAGAGGTGCCCCCTGCCCCTGTATATAAAGGAGCAAGGGGGAGGCTGGCCGGCCCTTGATGGTGCGCCAGGAGGAGGAATCCTCCTAGTAGGAGTAGGATTCCTCCCTTTCCTACTCCTACTAGGAGGGGGAAAGGAAGGGGAAGAAAGAGAAGGAAAGGGGGGTGTCGCCCCCCCCTCTCCTACTCCAATTCGGACCAGAGGGAGGGGGCGCGCTGCCTGCCCTAGGCCGGCCCCTATCTCTTTCCCTTATGGCCCAGCAAGGCCCCTTAGCCCCCGGGGGGTTCCGGTAACCCCTCCGGTACTCCGGTAAAATCCCGTTTTTACGCGGAACTCTTCCGATGTCCAAATGTAGGCTTACAATATATCAATCTTTATGCCTCGACCATTTCGAGACTCCTCGTCATGTCCATGATCATATCCGGGACTCTGAACTACCTTCTGTACATCAAAACATATAAACTCATAAAACCGATCATCACAGAACTTTAAGCGTGCGGACCCTACGGGTTCGAGAACTATGTAGACATGACCGAGACATGTATCCGGTCAATAACCAATAGCGGAACCTGGATGCTCATATTGGTTCCTACATATTCTACGAAGATCTTTATCGGTCAAACCGCATAACACTATACGTTGTTCTCTTTGTCATCGGTATGTTAATTGCCCGAGATTCGATCATCGGTATCTCAATACCTAGTTCAATCTCGTTACCGGCAAGTCTCTTTACTCGTTCCGTAATACGTCATCCCACAACTAACTCATTAGTTACAATGCTTGCAAGGCTTATAGTGATGTGTATTACCGAGTGGGCCCAGAGATACCTCTCCGACAATCGGAGTGCCAAATCCTAATCTCGAAATACGCCAACCCAACATGTACCTTTGGACACACCTGTAATGCTCCTTTATAATCACCCGGTTATGTTGTGACGTTTGGTAGAACACAAAGTGTTCCTCCGGTAAACGGGAGTTGCATAATCTCATAGTCATAGGAACATGTACAAGTCATGAAGAAAGCAATAGCAACATACTAAACGATCAAGTGCTAAGCTAGCGGAATGGGTCAAGTCAATCACATCATTCTCCTAATGATGTGATCTCGTTAATCAAATGAAAACTCATGTCTATGGCTAGGAAACATAACCATCTTTGATCAATGAGCTAGTCAAGTAGAGGCATACTAGTGACACTTTGTTTGTCTATGTATTCACACATGTACTAAGTTTCCGGTTAATACAATTCTAGCATGAATAATAAAAATTTATCATGATATAAGGAAATATAAATAACAACTTTATTATTTCCTCTAGGGCATATTTCCTTCAAATTTGTCATGAACTTAGTACCTGATAGTATTTTGCATGTCTATGTTGTTGTAGATAGATGGCCCGTGTTGTTGTTCCGTTGAATTTTAATGCGTTCCTAGAGAAAGCTAAGTTGAAATATGATGGTAGCAATTACACGGACTGAGTCCGTAACTTGAGGATTATCCTCATTGTTGCATAAAAGAATTACGTCTTGGAAGCACCGCTAGGTGACAAACCCGCTGCAGGAGCAACACCAGATGTTATGAACGTCTGGCAGAGGAAAACTGATGACTACACGATAGTTCTGTGTGCCATGCTTTACGGCTTAGAACCGGGACTTCAACGACGTTTTGAACGTCATGGAGCATATGAGATGTTCCAAAAGTTGAAGTTAATATTTCAAGAAAATGCCCGGATTGAGAGATAAAAGTCTCCAATAAGTTCTACAGCTGCAAAATGGAGGAAAATAGTTCTGTCTGTGAACATATACTCAGAATGTCTGGGTACCACAACCACTTGACTCAGCTGGGAGTTAATCTTCCTGATGATAGTGCCATTGACAGAGTTTTTCAATCACTGCCACCAAGCTACAAAAGCTTCGTGATGAACTATATATCATATGCAAGGGATGGGTAAGACAATTCCCGAGCTCTTCGCAATGCTAAAGGCTGCGGAGGTAGAAATCAAGAAGGAGCACCAAGTATTGATGGTCAATAAGACCACCAGTTTTAAGAAAAAGGGTAAAGGGAAGAAGGGGAACTTCAAGAAGAACGACAAGCAAGTTGCTGCTCAAGTGAAGAAGCCCAAGTCTGGACCTAAGCCTGAGACCGAGTGCTTCTACTGCAAAGGGACTAGTCATTGGAAGCGGAACTGCCCCAAGTATTTGGCGGAGAAGAAGGATCGTAAAGTGAAAAGTATATTTGATATACATGTTATTGATGTGTACCTTACTTATATTCGCAGTAGCGCCTGAGTATTTGATACTGGTTCTGTTGCTAATATTTGCAACTCGAAACAGGGGCTACCGGTTAAGCGAAGATTGGCTAAGGACGAGGTGACGATGCGCGTGGGAAATGGTTCCAAAGTCGATGTGATCGCTGTCGGCATGCTACCTCTACATATACCTTCGGGATTAGTAGTAGACCTGAATAATTGTTATTTGGTGCCAGTGTTAAGCATGAACATTATATCTGGACCTTGTTTAAAGCGAGACAGTTATTCATTTAAATCGGAGAATAAAGGTTGTTCTATTTATTTGAGTAATATCTTTTATGGGCATGCACCCTTGATGAGTGGTCTATTTTTACTAAATCTTGATAGTAGTGATACACATATTCATAGTATTGAATCCAAAAGATATAAGTTTAATAATGATAGTGCAACTTATTTGTGGCACCACCGTTTAGGTCATATTGGTGTAAAGCGCATGAAGAAACTCCATGCTGATGGAGTTTTGGAATCACTTAATTATGAATCACTTGATGCTTGTGATGAAGGAAATATGCCCTAGAGGCAATAATAAAGTTGTTATTTATAATTCCTTATATCATGATAAGTGTTTATTATTCATGCCAGAATTGTATTAACCGGAAACTTAGTACATGTGTGAATACATAGACAAACAAAGTGTCACTAGTTTGCCTATACTTGACTAGCTCGTTGAATAAATGATGGTTATGTTTCCTAACCATAGACATGAGTTGTCGTTTCATTAAAAGGATCACATCATTAGAAAATGATGTGGTTGACTTGACCCATCCGTTAGCTTAGCACGATGATCGTTTAGTTTGTTGCTATTGCTTTCTCCATAACTACACATGTTCCTATGACTATGAGATCATGCAACTCCCGAATACCGGAGGAACACTTTGTGTGCTACCAAACATCACAACGTAACTGGGTGATTGTAAAGGTGCTCTACAGGTGTCTCCGATGGTATTTGTTGAGTTGGCATGAATCAAGATTGGGATTTGTCACTCCGATTTTCGGAGAGGTATCTCTGGGCCCTCTCGGTAATGTACATCACTATAAGCCTTGCAAGCAATGTAGCTAATGAGTTAGTTACGGGATGTAGCATTACAGAATGAGTAAAGAGACTTGCCTGTTGATACGTCTCCATCGCATCTATAATTTTTGATTGTTCCATGCCAATATTCTACAACTTTCATATACTTTTGGCAACTTTTTATATTATTTTTTGGACTAACATATTGATCCGGTGCCCAGTGCCAGTTCCTGTTTGTTGCATATTTTTGTTTCGGAGAAAATCCATATCAAACAGAGTCCAAACGGGATAAAACGGATGGAGATTATTTTTGGAATATTCGGAGAATATGGGAAGAAAAATCAACGCGAGACGGTGCCCGAGGGAGGCACGAAGCAGGGGGCGCGCCCCTGACCCTCGTGGACCCCTCGTAAGGCGGTTAATGCCCTTCTTAGGCCGCAAGAAAGCTAATTTTCAGGAAAAAAATATCGGCGAAGGTTTCAGTCCAATCGGAGTTATAGATCTCCATATATATACGAAACGGTGAAAGGGCAGAATACCAGAACGCAGAAACAGAGAGAGACAGAGAGACAGATCCAATCTCGGAGGGGCTCTTGCCCCTCCCATGCCATGGAGACCAAGGAGCAGAGGGGAAACCCTTCTCCCATCTAGGGAGGAGGTCAAGGAAGAAGAAGAAGAAGAAGAAGAAGAAGAAGAAGAAGGGGGGCTCTCCCCCTCTCTTCCGGTGGCTCCAGAACACCGCCGGTGTCATCATCATCACCGCAATCTTCACCAACAACTTCACCGCCATCATCACCAACTCTTCCCCCCTCTATGCAGCAGTGTAACCCCTCTTTTACCCGCTGTAATCTCTACTTAGACATGGTGCTCAATGCTATATATTATTTCCCAATGATGTATGGCTATCTATGATGTTTGAGTAGATCTGTTTTGTCCTATGGGTTATTTGATGATCGTGATTGGTTTGAGTTGCATGTTTTATTATTGGTGTTGTCCTATGGTGCTCTTCATGTCGTGCAAGCGTGAGGGATTCCCGTTGTAGGTTTTGCAATAGGTTCATGATTTGCTTATGGTGGGTGACGTGAGTGACAGAAGCACATACTCGAGTAAGTAGGTTGTTTGCGTATGGGATAAAGAGGACTTGATACTTTAATGCTATGGTTGGGTTTTACCTTAATGATCTTTAGTAGTTGCGGATGCTTGCTAGAGTTCCAATCACAAGTGCATATGATCCAAGTAGAGGAAGTATGTTAGCTTATGCCTCTCCCACAAATAAAATTGCAATAATGATTACCGGTCTAGTTATCGATTGCCTAGGGACAAATAACTTTCTCATAACAAAAAGCTCTTTACTAAAACTAACTTAGTTGTGTCCTTATCTAAACAGCCCCTACTTTTTATTTACATGCTCTTTATTACCTTGCAACCCTATCCAACAACACCTACAAAATACTTCTAGTTTCATACTTGTTCTAGGTAAAGCGAACATCAAGCATGCGTAGAGTTGTATCGGTGGTCGATAGAACTTGAGGGAATATTTGTTCTGCCTTTAGCTCCTCGTTGGGTTCGACACTCTTACTTATCGAAAACTGTTGTGATCGCCTATACTTGTGGGTTATCACCGGTAACGAGATTGAACTAGGTATTGAGATACCGACAATCGAATCTCGGGCAAGTAACATACCGATGACAAAGGGAACAACGTATATCGTTATGCGGTTTGACCGATAAAGATCTTCGTAGAATATGTAGGAACCAATATGAGCATCTAGGTTCCGCTATTGGTTATTGACCGAAGACATGTCTCGGTCATGTCGACATAGTTCTCGAACCCGTAGGGTCCGCACGCTTAACGTTCGGTGACGATCGATATTATGATTTTATGTGTTTTGATGTACCAAAGGTAGTTCACAATCCCGGATTAGATCATCGACATGACGAGGAGTCTTGAAATGGTCGAGACATAAAGATCGATATATTGGACGGCTATATTCGGACACCGGAAGTGTTTCGGGTGATTTCGGAGAAAACCGGAGTGCCAGAGGGGTTACCGGAACCCCCCAAGGAAGTATTGGGCCTTAGTGGGCCTTAGGGGAGAGAGAGGGCAGCATCCCAGGAGATGGCGCCCCCCCCCAAGGGGAGTCCGAATAGGACTAGGGGAGGGGGGGCGGCCCCTCTTTTCCTCTCCCTCTCCCTCTCTTTCCTTCCCCCTTCCTCCTTCCTAGTAGGACTAGGAAAGGATGAATCCTACTCCTACTAGGAAGAGGATTCCTCCTCTCCTTGGGCGCCACTAGGGCCGGCCGGCCTCCCCCCTTGCTCCTTTATATACGGGGGCAGGGGCACCCTAGGACACACAAGTTAATTGTTCCAAGCCGTGTGCGGTGCCCCCCTCCACCATAATCAACCTCGGTCATATCATAGCGGTGCTTAGGCGAAGCCGTGTTCCGAGAGCAACATCATCACCATCATCACGTCGTTGTGCTGACGAAGCTCTACTGGATCGTGAGATCGCGGGACATCATCGAGCCGAACGTGTGCAGATCACGGAGGTGCCGTACCTTCGGTGCTGGGATCGGTCGATCGTGAAGACATACAACTACATCAACCGCGTTGTCATAACACTTTCGCTTACGGTCTATGAGGGTACGTAGATGATACTCTCACCTCTCGTTGCTATGCATCACCATGATTTTGCGTGTGCGTAGGATTTTCTTTTGAAATTACTGCGTTCCCCAACATGCGAACCATGCCTCATGGGCAAGATGACTAAGACTCCGTTCTCCGGAACAATGGAACGAGCAACAAACTTATTGGAAATAATACATACTGATGTATGCGGTCCGATGAGTGTTGATGCTTGTGGCGAGTATCATTATTTTCTAACCTTCACAAATGATTTAAGCAGATATGGGTATATCTACTTGATGAAACATAAGTCTGAAACATTTGAAAAGTTCAAAGAATTTCAGAGTAAAGTGGAAACTCATCGTAACAAGAAAATTAAGTTTCTACGATCTGATCGTGGAGGAGAATATTTGAGTTACGAGTTTGGTCTTCATTTGAAACAATGCGGAATAGTTTCGCAACTCACGCCACCTGGAACACCACAGCGTAATGGTGTGTCCGAACGTCGTAACCACACTTTATTAGATATGGTGTGGTCTATGATGTCTCTTACTGATTTACCGCTATCATTTTGGGGTTATGCTTTAGAGACGGCTGCATTCACGTTAAATAGGGCACCATCGAAATCCGGCAAGACGACACCTAATGAACTGTAGTTTGGCAAGAAACCCAAGTTGTCGTTTCTTAAAGTTTGGGGCTGTGATGCTTATGTGAAAAAGCTTCAACTTGATAAGCTCGAACCCAAATCGGAGAAATTTGTCTTCATAGGATACCCAAAGAAACTGTTGGGTACACCTTCTATCACAGATTCGAAGGCAAGATATTTGTTGCTAAGAATGGATCCTTTCTAGAGAAGGAGTTTCGCTCGAAAGAAGAGAGTGGGAGGAAAGTAGAACTTGACGAGGTAATTGTACCTACTCCCTTATTGGAAAGAGGTTCATCACAGAAATCAGTTCTAGTGATTCCTACACCAGTAAGTGAGGAAGCTAATGATGATGATCATGAAACTTCTGATCAAGTTACTACCGAACCTCGTAGGTCAACCAGAGTAAGATCCGCACCAGAGTGGTACGACAATCCTGTTCTAGAAGTCATGTTACTTGACCATGATGAACCTGCGAACTATGAGGAAGCGATGATTGCTACCTCTTGAGCATGCGTTGGTTTTCCCTTGAAGAGGAAAGGGTGATGCAGCAAAGCAGCGTAAGTATTTCCCTCAGTTTTTGAGAACCAAGGTATCAATCCAGTAGGAGACCACGCGCGAGTCACCTCATACCTACACAAACAAATAAGAACCTCGCAACCAACGTGATGAAGGGGTTATCAATCCCTTCACGGCCACTTGCAAGAGTGAGATCTGATAGAGATAATAATAATAAGATAAATATTTTTGGTATTTTTATGATATAGATTGAAAGTAAAGATTGCAAAATAAAATAGATTGGAAACTTGTATGATGGAAAATAGACCCCGGGGCCATAGGTTTCACTAGTGGCTTCTCTCAAGATAGCATAAGTATTACGGTGGGTGAACAAATTACTGTCGAGCAATTGATAGAATTGGGCATAGTTATGAGAATATCTAGGTATGATTATGTATATAGGCATCATGTCCGTGACAAGTAGACCGACTCCTGGATGCATCTACTACTATTACTCCACACATCGACCGCTATCCCGCATGCATCTAGAGTATTAAGTTCATAAGAACGGAGTAATGCCTTAAGCAAGATGACATGATGTAGAGGGATAAACTCATGCAATATGATATAAACCCCATCTTTTTATCCTCGATGGCAACAATACAATACGTGTCGTTTCCCCTACTGTCACTGGGATCGAGCACCGCAAGATTGAAGCCAAAGCTAAGCACTTCTCCCATTGCAAGAAAAATCAATCTAGTGGGCCAAACCAAACTGAAAATTCGAAGATACTTGCAAAGATAACCAATCATACATAAAACAATTCAGAGAAGATTCAAATATTGTTCATAGATAATCTTGATCATAAACCCACAATTCATCGGATCTCGACAAACACACCACAAAAGAAGATTACATCGAATATATCTCCAAGAGAATCAAGGAGAACTTTGTATTGAGATCCAAAGAGAGAGAAGAAGTCATCTAGCTAATAACTATGGACCAGAAGGTATGAGGTAAACTACTCACACATCATCGGAGGGTCCATGGAGTTGATGTAGAGGCCCTCTGTGATCAATGCCCCCTCCGGTGAAGCTACGGAAAAGGCCCCAAGATGGGATCTCTTGGGTACAGAAGGTTGCGGGGGTGGAATTAGGTTTTCGTGGTGCTCTTCGATGTTTTTGTTGGGGAACGTAGCAGAAATTCAAAATTTTCCTATGTGTCACCAAGATCTATCTATGGAGAGACCAGCAACGAGGGGAGGAGAGTGCATCTACATACCCTTGTAGATCGCTAAGCGGAAGCGTTCAAGAGAACGGGGTTGAAGGAGTCGTACTCGTCGTGATCCAAATCACCGGAGATCCTAGTGCCAAACGGACGGCACCTCCACGTTCAACCCATGTACAGCCCGGTGACGTCTCCCATGCCTTGATCCAGCAAGGAGAGAGGGAGAGGTTGAGGAAGACTCCATCCAGCAGCAGCACGACGGCGTGGTGATGGTGGAGGAGCGTGGCAATCCTGCAGGGCTTCACCAAGCACCACGAGAGAGGAGAAGGACTTGGGAGAGGGGGAGGGCTGCGCCAGAACATTGGTGCCACTGCCCTCCCTTCCCCCCACTATATATAGGGCCAAGGGAGAGGGGGGGCGCAGCCTTGGCCCTTCCTCCAAGGAAGGGTGCGGCCAGGGAGAAGTCCATCCTCCCCAAGGCACCTAGGAGGTGCCTTCCACCTTTAGGACTCTTCCTTTCCCTTATCTCTTGGCGCATAGGCCTCTTGGGGCTGGTGCCCTTGGCCCATATAGGCCAAGGCGCACACCCCTACAGCCCATGTGGCCACCCGGGGCAGGTAGACCCCCTTGGTGGACCCCCGGACCCCTTTCGGCACTCCCGGTACAATACCGATAAGGCGCGAAACTTTTCCGGCGACCAAAACAAGACCTGCCATATATAAATCTTTACCTCCGGACCATTCCGGAACTCCTCGTGACGTCCGGGATCTCATCCGGGGCTCCGAACAACATTCGGTAACCACATACAAACTTCCTTTATAACCTTAGCGTCATCGAACCTTAAGTGTGTAGACCCTACGGGTTCGGGAACCATGCAGACATGACCGAGACGTTCTCCGGTCAATAACCAACAGCGGGATCTGGATACCCATGTTGGCTCCCACATGTTCCACGATTATCTCATCGAATGAACCACGATGTCGAGGATTCAATCAATCCCGTATACAATTCCCTTTGTCTAGCGGTATTGTACTTGCCCGAGATTCGATCGTCGGTATCCCGATACCTTGTTCAATCTTGTTACCGGCAAGTCTCTTTACTCGTTCCGTAACACATCATCCCGTGATCAACTCCTTGATCACATTGTGCACACTATAATGATGTCCTACCGAGTGGGTCCAGAGATACCTCTCCGTCACACGGAGTGAAAAATCCCAATCTCGATTCGTGCCAACCCAACAGACACTTTCGGAGATACCCGTAGTGCACCTTTATAGCCACCCAGTTACGTTGTGACGTTTGGCACACCCAAAGTATTCCTACGGTATCCGGGAGTTGCACAATCTCATGGTCTGAGGAAATGATACTTGACATTAGAAAAGCTTTAGCGAACGAACTACACGATCTTTGTGCTAGGCTTAGGATTGGGTCTTGTCCATCACATCATTCTCCTAATGATGTGATCCCGTTATCAACGAGATCCAATGTCCATGGTCAGGAAACCGTAACCATCTATTGATCAACGAGCTAGTCAACTAGAGGCTTACTAGGGACATGGTGTTGTCTATGTATCCACACATGTATCTGAGTTTCCTATCAATACAATTCTAGCATGGATAATAAACGATTATCATGAACAAGGAAATATAATAATAATCAATTTATTATTGCCTCTAGGGCATATTTCCAACAGTCTCCCACTTGCACTAGAGTCAATAATCCAGCTCACATCGATATGTGATTAACACTCAAGGTCACATCCCCATGTGACTAACACCCAAAGAGTTCCGGGTTTGATCATGTTATGCTTGTGAGAGAGGTTTCAGTCAACGGGTCTGCAACATTCAGATCCGTATGTACTTCGCAAATTTCTATGTCATCTTGTAGATGCAACTACTACGCTATATTTGGAGCCATTCCAAATAACTGTTCTACTATACGAACCCAGTTTACTACTCAGAATAATCTGGATTAGTGTCAAAGTTTGCATCGGCGTAACCCTTTACGACGAACTCTTTTACCACCTCCATAATCGAGAAAATTCCTTAGTCCAGTAGTTACTAAGGATAACTTTGACCGCTGTCCTATGATCCATTCATGTATCACTCCTGTACCCCTTGAGTGACTCATGGCAAGGCACATTTCAGGTGCGGTACACAGCATAGCATACTGTAGAGCCTATGTCTTAAGCATAGGGGACGACCTTCGTCCTTTCTCTCTATTCTGCCGTGGTCGAGCTTTAAGTCTTAACTTCATACCTTACAACTCAGGCAAGAACTCCTTCTTTGACTGATCCATCTTGAACACCTTCAAGACCATGTCAAGGTATGTGCTCATTTGAAAGTACCATTAAGCGTTTTGATCTATCCTTATAGATCTTGATGCTCAATGTTCAAGTAGCTTAATCCAGGCTTTCCATTGAAAAACATTTTCCAAATAACCCTATATGCTTTCCAGAAATTCTACATCATTTCTGATCAACAATATGTTAACAACATATACTCATCAGAAATTCTATAGTGCTCCCACTCACTTCTTTGGAGATACAAGTTTCTCATAAACTTTGTATAAACCCAAAATCTTTGATCATCATCAAAGCATGCATTCCAACTCCGAGATGCTCACTCCAGTCTTCAGAAGGATTGCTGGAGCTTTGCATACTTATTAGCATCTTTCAGGATTGACAAAACCTTCCGGTTGTATCACATACAACCTTTCCTCAAGAAAATCGTTGAGGAAACAATGTTTTTTACATCCTATCTGCAAAATTTCATAAATGATGCAGTAATTGCTAATATATAATTCCAACAGACTCTTAGCATTGCTACGAGTGAGAAAGTCTCATCGTAGTCAACTCCTTGAACTTGTCGGAAAACATCTTAACGACAAGTCGAGCTTTCTTAATGGTGATACTTACCATCATTGTCCGTCTTCCTTTTAAAATCCATATGTACCTAACAGCCTTACGACCATCAAGTAGTTCTTCCAAAGTCTACACTTTGTTTTCATACATGGATCCTCTCTCGGATTTTATGGCCTCGAGCCATTTATCGGAATCCGGGCCCACCAACGCTTCTCCATAGCTCGTAGGTTCATTGTTGTCTAGCAACATGACTTCCAAGACAGGATTACGTACCACTCTAAAGTAGTACGCATCATTGTCATCCCACGAGGTTTGTTAGTGACTTGATCTAAAGTTTCATGATCACTATCATAAGCTTCCACTTCAATTGGTGTAGGTGCCACAGGAACAACTCCCTTTGCCCTGCCACACACTAGTTGAAGAGACGGTTCAATAACCTCATCAAGTCTCACCATCCTCCCACTCAATTCTTTCGAGAGAAACCGTTCCTCGAGAAAGGACCCGATTCTAGAAACAATCCCATATTGCTTTCGAATCTGAGACAGGAGGTACACCCAACTGTTTTGGGTGTCCTATGAAGATGCATTTATCCGCTTTGGGTTCGAGCTTATCAGCCTGAAACTTTTCCACACAAGCATCGCAGCCCCAAACTTTTAAGAAATGACAGCTTAGATTTCTCTAAACCATAGTTCATATGGTGTCATCTCATCGGAATTACGTGGTGCCCTATTTTAAAGTGAATGTGGTTGTCTCTAATGCCTAACCCATAAACTATCATGGTAATTTGATAAGAGACATCATGGTATGCATCATATCCAATAGGGTGCAGTTATGATGTTCGGACACACCATCATACTATGGTGTTCCAGGCTGTATTAGTTGTGAAACAATTTCCACAATATCTTAATTTTGTGCCAAACTCGTAATTCAGATATTCATCTCTATGATCATATCATAGATATTTTATCCTCTTGTCACGACGATCTTTCAACTTCACCCTAAAATTACTTGAACCTTTCAATAATTCAGACTCATGATTCATCAAGTAAATATGCTCAACATCTACTCAAATCATCTGTGAAGTAAGAACATAACGATATCCACTACATGCCTCAGCACTCATTGGACTGCACACATCAAAATGTATTACTTCCAACAAGTTGCTTTCTAGTTCCATTTTACTGAAAAACGAGGCTTTCAGTCATCTTGCCCATGTGGTATGATTTGCATGTCTCAAGTGATTCAAAATCAAGTGAGTCCAAACGGTCCATTTGCATGGAGTTTCTTCATGCATATACACCAATAGACATGGTTCGCATGTCTCAAACTTTTCAAAAACGAGTGAGCCCAAAGATCTGTTGGGGAACGCAGTAATTTCGAAAATTTTCCTACGCACACGCAAGATCATGGTGATGCACAGCAACGAGAGGGGAGAGTGTTGTCTACGTACCAACGCAGGCCGACTGCGGAAGCGATCACACAGCATATAGGAAGTAGTCGTACGTCTTCTTTCCGATCCGACCGATCCAAGCACCGTTACTCCGGCACCTCCGAGTTCTTAGCACACGTTCAGCTCGATGACGTTCCTCGGGCTCCGATCCAGCAAAGCGTCGAGGAAGAGTTCCGTCAGCACGACGGCGTGATGACGATCTTGATGTACTACCGACGCAGGGCTTCGCCTAAGCACTGTAACGGTATGATCGAGGTGGAATTTGGTGGCAGGGGGCACCGCACACGGCTAAGGAACGATCCCAAGGATCAACTTGTGTGTCTTGGGGTGTCCCCTGCCCCCGTATATAAAGGTTGGAGGGAGGGGGGCTGGCCGGCCAGAGAGAGGGAGGCGCAGGAGGAGTCCTACTCCTACCGGGAGTAGGACTCCCCCCTCCAATCCTAGTCCAACTAGGAATCCTTTAAAGGGGAGAGAGAGAGAGGTGGCCGGCCCCTCTCCTAGTCCTAATAGGACTAGGGAGAGGGGGGGAGGCGCAGCCCTATGTGGGCTGCCCTCTCACCTTTCCACTAAGGCCCATGTTGGCCCATTTGGCTCCCGGGGGGTTCCGGTAACCCTCCCGGTAATCCGGTAAAATCCCGATTTCACCCGGAACACTTCCGATGTCCAAACATAGGCTTCCAATATATCAATCTTTACGTCTCGACCATTTCGAGACTCCTCGTCATGTCTGTGATCTCATCCGGGACTCCGAACAACCTTCGGTACATCAAAATGCATAAACTCATAATAACTGTCATCGTAACGTTAAGCGTGCGGACCCTACGGTTCGAGAGCAATGTAGACATGACCGAGACACGTCTCCGGTCAATAACCAACAGCGGGACCTGGATGCCCATATTGGCTCCTACATATTCTACGAAGATCTTTATCGGTCAGACCGCATAACAACATACGTTGTTCCCTTTGTCATCGGTACGTTACTTGCCCGAGATTCGATCGTCGGTATCCAATACCTAGTCTAATCTCGTTACCGGCATGTCTCTTTACTCGTTCCGTAATACATCATCTCACAACTAACATATTAGTTGCAGTGCTTGCAAGGCTTATGTGATGTGCATTACCGAGAGGGCCCAGAGATACCTCTCCGACAATCGGAGTGACAAACCCTAATCTCGAAATACGCCAACCCAACATCTACCATTGGAGACACCTGTAGTACTCCTTTATAATCACCCAGTTACGTTGTGACGTTTGGTAGTACCCAAAGTGTTCCTCCGGTAAACGGGAGTTGCATAATCTCATAGTTATAGGAACATGTATAAGTCATGAAGAAAGCAATAGCAACATACTAAACGATCGGGTGCTAAGCTAATGGAATGGGTCATGTCAATCAGATCATTCTACTAATGATGTGACCTCGTTAATCAAATAACAACTCTTTGTTCATGGTTAGGAAACATAACCATCTTTGATTAACGAGCTAGTCAAGTAGAGGCATACTAGTGACACTCTGTTGGTCTATGTATTCACACATGTATTATGTTTCCGGTTAATACAATTCTAGCATGAATAATAAACATTTATCATGATATAAGGAAATAAATAATAACTTTATTATTGCCTCTAGGGCATATTTCCTTCAAGATCCATCAACATGGAGCTTCTTCATGCATTTTATACCGATATGACTTACGTGGCAGTGCCACAAGTAGGTGGTACTATCATTACTATCTTATATCTTTTGGCATGAACATGTGTATCACTACGATCGAGATTCAATAAACCATTCATTTTAGGTGCAAGACCATTGAAGGTATTATTCAAATAAACAGAGTAACCATTATTCTCCTTAAATGAATAACCGTATTGTGATAGACATAATCCAATCACGTCCATGCTCAACGCAAACACCAAATAACAATTATTTAGGTTTAACACCAATCTCGATGGTAGAGGGAGCGTGCGATGCTTGATCATATCAACATTGGAAACACTTCCAACACATATTGTCAGCTCACCTTTAGCTAGTCTCCGTTTATTCCGTAGCTTTTATTTCGAGTTACTAACACTTAGCAACCGAACCGGTATCTAATACCCTGGTGCTACTAGGAGTACTAGTAAAGTACACATCAACACAATGTATATCCAATATACTTCTATCGACCTTGCCAGCCTTCTAATCTACCAAGTATCTAGGGTAATTCTGCTCCAGTGGCTGTTCCCCTTATTACAGAAGCACTTAGTCTCGGGTTTGGGTTCAACCTTGGGTTTCTTCACTAGAGCAGCAGCTAAATTGCTGTTTCATGAAGTATCCCTTCTTGCCCTTGCCCTTCTTGAAACTAGTGGTTTCACCAACCATCAACAATTGATGCTCCTTCTTGATTTCTACTTTTGTGGTGTCAAACATCGCGAATATCTCAAGGACCATCATATATGTCCTCGATATATTATAGTTCATCACGAAGCTCTAGCAGCTTGGTGGTAGTGACTTCGGAGAAACATCACTATCTCATCTGGAAGATCAACTCCCACTCGATTCAAATGATTGCTGTACTCAGACAATCTGAGCACAAGCTCAACAATTGAGCTTTTCTCCCTTAGTTTGTAGGCTAAGAAAATCGTCGGAGGTCTTATACCTCTTGACGTGGGCACGAGCCTGAAATCCCAATTTCAGCCCTCGAAACATCTCTTATGTTTCGCGACGTTTCAAAAACGTCTTCGGTGCCTCAACTCTAAACCGTTTAACTGAACTATCACGTAGTTATCAAAACGTGTATGTCAGATGTTCGCAACATCTACAGACGACGTTTGAGGTTCAGCACACTGAGCGGTGCATTAAGGACATAAGCCTTCTATGAAGCAATGAGGACAATCCTCAGTTTACCGACCTAGTCCGCATAATTGCTACTATCAACTTTCAACTAATTTTTTCTCTAGGAACATATCTAAATAGTAGAATTGATACGCGAGCTACGACATAATTTGCAAAATCCTTTTGACTATGTTCAGGATAAACAAGTTCATCTTATGAACTCCCACTCAGATAGACATCCCTCTAGTCATCTAAGTGATTACATGATCCGAGTCAACTAGGCCGTGTCCGATCATCACGTGAGACGGGCTAGTCAACATCGGTGAACATCTTCATGTTGATCGTATCTACCATACGACTCATGCTCGACATTTCGGTCTCTTGTGTTCCGAGGCCATGTCTGTACATGCTAGGCTCGTCAAGTTAACCTAAGTGTTTTGCATGTGTTCCGAGGCCATGTCTGTACATGCTAGGCTCGTCAACACCCATTGTATTCGAACGTAAGAATCTATCACACCCGATCATCACGTGGTGCTTCGAAACGACGAACTTTCGCAACGGTGCACAGTTAGGGGGAACACTTTCTTGAAATTTTAATGAGGGATCATCTTATTTACTACCGTCGTTCTAAGCAAATAAGATGTATAAACATGATAAACATCACATGCAATCAAATAGTGACATGACTTTATAGAACCTATGAATGAGGCATAGGGAATGACTTTCATTCTCTTTCTATCTTCTGCCGTGGTCGGGCTTTGAGTCTTTACTCAACTTCACACCTTGTAACACAGGCAAGAAACTTTTTCTTTGACTGTTCCATTTTGAACTACTTCAAAATCTTGTCAAGGTATGTACTTATTGAAAAACTTATCAAGCGTCTTGATCTATCTCTATAGATCTTGAAGCTCAATATGTAAGCAGCTTCACCAAAGTCTTTCTTTGAAAAACTCCTTTCAAACACTCCTTTTATGCTTTACAGAATAATTCTACATTATTTCCGATCAACAATATGTCATTCACATATACTTATCAGAAATGTTGTAGTGCTCCCACTCACTTTCTCGTAAATACAGGCTTCACCGCAAGTCTGTATAAAACTATATGCTTTGATCAACTTATCAAAGCATATATTCCAACTCCGAGATGCTTGCACCAGTCCACAGATGGATCGCTGGAGCTTGCACATTTTGTTAGCACTTTTCGGATTAACAAAACCTTCTAGTTGCATCGTATACAACTCTTCTTTAGCAAATCCATTAAGGAATGCAGTTTTGTTTATCCATTTGCCAGATTTCATAAAATGCGGCAATTGCTAACATGATTCGGACAGACTTTAAGCATAGATACGAGTGAGAAAATCTCATCGTAGTCAACACCTTGACCTTGTCGAAAACATTTTGCGACAATTCTAGCTTTGTAGATAGTAACACTACTATCAGCGTCCGTCTTCCTCTTGAAGATCCATTTATTTTCTATGGCTTGCCGATCATCGGGCAAGTCAACCAAAGTCCATACTTTGTTCTCATATATGGATCATATCTCAGATTTCATGGCTTCAAGCCACTTTGCGGAATCTGGGCTCACCATCGCTTCTTCATAGTTCGTAGGTTCATCATGATCTAGCATCATGACTTCCAGAACTGGATTACCGTACCACTCTGGTGCGGATCTCACTCTGGTTGATCTACGTGGTTCAGTAGTATCTTGTTCTGAAGCTTCATGATCATCATCATTAGCTTCCTCACTGATTGGTATAGGTGTCGCAGAAACAGTTTTCTGTGATGTACTATTTTCCAATAAGGGAGCAGGTACAGTTACCTCGTCAAGTTCTACTTTCCTCCTACTCACTTCTTTCGAGAGAAACTCCTTCTCCAGAAAGTTTCCGAATTTAGCAACAAAAAGTCTTGCCTTCGGATCTGTGATAGAAGGTGTATCCAATAGTTTCCTTTGGATATCCTATGAAGATGCACTTCTCCGATTTGAGTTTTGAGCTTATCAGGATGAAACTTTTTCATATAAGCATCGCAACCCCAAACTTTAAGAAACGACAACTTTGGTTTCTCGCCAAACCATAGTTCATAAGGCGTCGTCTCGACGGATATAGATGGTGCCCCTTTTTAACGTGAATGCAGCTGTCTCTAATGCATGACCCAAAAACAATAGTGGTAAATCGGTAAGAGACATCATAGATTGCACTATATCCAATAAAGTACGGTTATGACGTTCGGACACACCATTATGATGTGGTGTTCCAGGTGGCGTGAGTAGTGAAACTATTTCACATTGTTTTAACTGAAGACCAAACTCGTAACTCAAATATTTGTCTCCGCGATCAGATCGTAGAAACTTTATTTTCTTGTCACGATGTTTTTCACTTCACTCTGAAATTCTTTGAACTTTTCAAATGTTTCAGACTTATGTTTCATCAAGTAGATATACCCATATCTGCTTAAATCATCTATGAAGGTGAGAAAATAACGATATTCGCCACGAGCCTCAATATTCATCGGATCACATACATCGGTATGTATGATTTCCAATAAATCTGTTGCTCTCTCCATAGTACCGGAGAACGGTGTTTTGGTCATCTTGCCTATGAGGCACGGTTCGCAAGTACCAAGTGATTCATAATCAAGTGGTTCCAAAAGCCCATCAGTATGGAGTTTCTTCATGCGCTTTACACCGATATGACCTAAACAGCAGTGCCACAAATAAGTTGCACTATCATTATTAACTTTGCATCTTTTGGTTTCAATATTATGAATATGTGTATTATTAAGATCGAGATCCAATGAACTATTTTCATTGGGTGTGTAACCATATTAGGTTTTATTCATGTAAACAGAACAACAATTTATTCTCTTACTTCAATGAATAACCGTATTACAATAAACATGATCAAATCATATTCATGTGCAACGCAAACACCAAATAACACTTATTTAGGTTTAACACTAATCCCGAAATTATAGGGAGTGTGCGATGATGATCATATCAATCTTGGAACCACTTCCAACACACATCGTCACTTCACCTTTAACTAGTCTCTGTTTATTCTGCAACTCCCGTTTCGAGTTACTACTCTTAGCAACTGAACTAGCATCAAATACTAAGGGGTTGCTATAAACACTAGTACAGTACACATCAATAACATGTATATCAAATATACTTATGTTCACTTTGCCATCCTTCTTATCCGCCAATCACTTGGGGTAGTTCCGCTTCCAGTGACCAGTCCCTTTGCAGTAGAAGCACTAAGTCTCAGGCTTAGGATCAGACTTGGGCTTCTTCACTTGAGCAGCAACTTGATTGCCGTTCTTCTTGAAGTTCCCCTTCTACCCTCTGCCCTTTTCTTGAAACTAGTGGTCTTGTCAACCATCAACACTTGATGTTTTTCTTAATTTCTACCTTCGTTGATTTCAGCATCATGAAGAGCTTGGGAGTTGTTTCCGTTATCCCTTGCATATTATAGTTCATCACGAAGTTCTGCTAACTTGGTGATGGTGACTAGAGAATTCTGTCAATCACTATCTTATCTGGAAGATTAACTCCCACTTGATTCAAGCGATTGTAGTACCCAGACAATCTGAGCACATGCTCACTAGTTGAGCGATTCTCCTCCATCTTTTAGCTATAGAACTTGTTGGAGACTTCATATCTCTCAACTCGGGTATTTGCTTGAAATATTAACTTCAACTCCTGGAACATCTCATATGGTCCATGACGTTCAAAACATCTTTGAAGTCCCGATTCTAAGCCATTAAGCATGGTGCACTAAACTATCAAGTAGTCATCATATTGAGCCAGCCAAACGTTCATAACGTCTGCATCTGCTCCTGCAATAGGTCTGTCACCTAGCGGTGCATCAAGGACATAATTCTTCTGTGCAGCAATGAGGATAAACCTCAGATCACGGATCCAATCCGCATTATTGCTACTAACATCTTTCAACATAATTTTCTCTAGGAACATATCAAAATAAACACAGGGAAGCAACAACGCGAGCTATTGATCTATAACATAATTTGCAAAATACTACCAGGACTAAGTTCATGATAAATTTAAGTTCAATTAATCATATTACTTAAGAACTCCCACTTAGATAGATATCCCTCTAATCCTCTAAGTGATCACGTGATCCAAATCAACTAAACCATAACCGATCATCACGTGAGATGGAGTAGTTTTCAATGGTGAACATCGTTATGTTGATCATATCTACTATATGATTCACGCTCGACCTTTCGGTCTCCGTGTTCCGAGGCCATATCTGTATATGCTTGGCTCGTCAAGTATAACCTGAGTATTCTGCGTGTGCAACTGTTTTGCACCCGTTGTATTTGGACGTAGAGCTTATCACACCCGATCATCACGTGGTGTCTGGGCACGACGAACTTTGGCAACGGTGCATACTCAGGGAGAACACTTCTTGATAATTTTTAGTGAGAGATCATCTTATAATGCTATCGTCAATCAAAGCAAGATAAGATGCATAAAAAGGGATAAACATCACATGCAATCAATATAAGTGATATGATATGGCCATCATCATCTTGTGCTTGTGATCTCCATCTCCGAAGCACCGTCATGATCACCATCGTCACCGGCGCGACACCTTGATCTCCATCGTAGCATCGTTGTCGTCTCGCCAATCTTATGCTTCCACGACTATCACTACCGTTTAGTAATATAGTAAAGCATTACATCGCGATTCCATTGCATACAATAAAGCGACAACCATATGGCTCCTGCCAGTTGCCGATAACTCGGTTACAAAACATGATCATCTCATACAATAAAATCAGCATCATGCCTTGACCATATCACATCACAACATACCCTGCAAAAACAAGTTAGACGTCCTCTACTTTGTTGTTGCAAGTTTTACGTGGCTGCTACGGGCTTAAGTAAGAACTCATCTCACCTACGCATCAAAACCACAACGATAGTTCGTCAAATAGACTCCGTTTTAACCTTCTCAAGGACCGGGCGTAGTCACACTTGGTTCAACTAAAGTTGGAGAGACAGTCTTCCGCAAGCCATCTATGTGCAAAGCACGTCGAGGGAACCGGTCTCGCGTAAGAGTACGCGTAAGGTTGGTCCGGATCGTCTCACCCAACAATACCGCCGAACCAAAGTATGACATGCTGGTAGGCAGTATGACTTGTAGCGCCCACAACTCACTTGTGTTCTACTCGTGCAAATAACATCAAACCATAAAACCTAGGCTCTGATACCACTGTTGGGGAACGCAGTAATTTCGAAAAATTTCCTACGCACACGCAAGATCATGGTGATGCACAGCAACAAGAGGAGAGAGTGTTGTCTACGTACCAACGCAGACCGACTGCGGAAGCGATCACACAACGTAGAGGAAGTAGTCGTACGTCTTCTTTCCGATCCGACCGATCCAAGCACCGTTACTCCGGCACCTCCGAGTTCTTAGCACACGTTCAGCTCGATGACGTTCCTCGGGCTCCGATCCAGCAAAGCGTCGAGGAAGAGTTCCGTCAGCACGACGGCGTGATGACGATCTTGATGTACTACCGACGCAGGGCTTCGCCTAAGCACTGTAACGGTATGATCGAGGTGGAATTTGGTGGCAGGGGGCACCGCACACGGCTAAGGAACGATCCCAAGGATCAACTTGTGTGTCTTGGGGTGTCCCCTGCCCCCGTATATAAAGGTTGGAGGGAGGGGGGCTGGCCGGCCAGAGAGAGGGAGGCGCAGGAGGAGTCCTACTCCTACCGGGAGTAGGACTCCCCCCTCCAATCCTAGTCCAACTAGGAATCCTTTAAAGGGGAGAGAGAGAGAGGTGGCCGGCCCCTCTCCTAGTCCTAATAGGACTAGGGAGAGGGGGGGAGGCGCAGCCCTATGTGGGCTGCCCTCTCACCTTTCCACTAAGGCCCATGTTGGCCCATTTGGCTCCCGGGGGGTTCCGGTAACCCTCCCGGTAATCCGGTAAAATCCCGATTTCACCCGGAACACTTCCGATGTCCAAACATAGGCTTCCAATATATCAATCTTTACGTCTCGACCATTTCAAGACTCCTCGTCATGTCCGTGATCTCATCCGGGACTCCGAACAACCTTCGGTACATCAAAATGCATAAACTCATAATAACTGTCATCGTAATGTTAAGCGTGCGGACCCTACGGTTCGAGAACAATGTAGACATGACCGAGACACGTCTCCGGTCAATAACCAACAGCGGGACCTGGAAGCCCATATTGGCTCCTAGATATTCTACGAAGATCTTTATCGGTCAGACCGCATAACAACATACATTGTTCCCTTTGTCATCGGTATGTTACTTGCCCGAGATTCGATCGTCGGTATCCAATACCTAGTTCAATCTCGTTACCGGAAAGTCTCTTTACTCGTTCCGTAATACATCATCTCACAACTAACATATTAGTTGCAGTGCTTGCAAGGCTTATGTGATGTGCATTACCGAGAGGGCCCAGAGATACCTCTCCGACAATCGGAGTGACAAACCCTAATCTCGAAATACGCCAACCCAACATCTACCATTGGAGACACCTATGGTACTCCTTTATAATCACCCAGTTACGTTGTGACGTTTGGTAGTACCCAAAGTGTTCCTCCGGTAAACGGGAGTTGCATAATCTCATAGTTATAGGAACATGTATAAGTCATGAAGAAAGCAATAGCAACATACTAAACGATCGGGTGCTAAGCTAATGGAATGGGTCATGTCAATCAGATCATTCTACTAATGATGTGACCTCGTTAATCAAATAACAACTCTTTGTTCATGCTTAGGAAACATAACCATCTTTGATTAACGAGCTAGTCAAGTAGAGGCATACTAGTGACACTCTGTTGGTCTATGTATTCACACATGTATTATGTTTCCGGTTAATACAATTCTAGCATGAATAATAAACATTTATCATGATATAAGGAAATAAATAATAACTTTATTATTGCCTCTAGGGCATATTTCCTTCAAGATCCATCAACATGGAGCTTCTTCATGCGTTTTATACCGATATGACTTACGTGGCAGTGCCACAAGTAGGTGGTACTATCATTACTATCTTATATCTTTTGGCATGAACATGTGTATCACTACGATCGAGATTCAATAAACCATTCATTTTAGGTGCAAGACCATTGAAGGTATTATTCAAATAAACAGAGTAACCATTATTCTCCTTAAATGAATAACCGTATTGTGATAGACATAATCCAATCACGTCCATGCTCAACGCAAACACCAAATAACAATTATTTAGGTTTAACACCAATCTCGATGGTAGAGGGAGCGTGCGATGCTTGATCATATCAACATTGGAAACACTTCCAACACATATTGTCAGCTCACCTTTAGCTAGTCTCCGTTTATTCCGTAGCTTTTATTTCGAGTTACTAACACTTAGCAACCGAACCGGTATCTAATACCCTGGTGCTACTAGGAGTACTAGTAAAGTACACATCAACACAATGTATATCCAATATACTTCTATCGACCTTGCCAGCCTTCTAATCTACCAAGTATCTAGGGTAATTCTGCTCCAGTGGCTGTTCCCCTTATTACAGAAGCACTTAGTCTCGGGTTTGGGTTCAACCTTGGGTTTCTTCACTAGAGCAGCAGCTAAATTGCTGTTTCATGAAGTATCCCTTCTTGCCCTTGCCCTTCTTGAAACTAGTGGTTTCACCAACCATCAACAATTGATGCTCCTTCTTGATTTCTACTTTTGTGGTGTCAAACATCGCGAATATCTCAAGGATCATCATATATGTCCTCGATATATTATAGTTCATCACGAAGCTCTAGCAGCTTGGTGGTAATGACTTCGGAGAAACATCACTATCTCATCTGGAAGATCAACTCCCACTCGATTCAAATGATTGCTGTACTCAGACAATCTGAGCACAAGCTCAACAATTGAGCTTTTCTCCCTTAGTTTGTAGGCTAAGAAAATCGTCGGAGGTCTTATACCTCTTGACGTGGGCACGAGCCTGAAATCCCAATTTCAGCCCTCGAAACATCTCTTATGTTTCGCGACGTTTCAAAAACGTCTTCGGTGCCTCAACTCTAAACCGTTTAACTGAAATATCACGTAGTTATCAAAACGTGTATGTCAGATGTTCGCAACATCTACAGACGACGTTTGAGGTTCAGCACACTGAGCGGTGCATTAAGGACATAAGCCTTCTATGAAGCAATGAGGACAATCCTCAGTTTACCGACCTAGTCCGCATAATTGCTACTATCAACTTTCAACTAATTTTTTCTCTAGGAACATATCTAAATAGTAGAATTGATACGCGAGCTACGACATAATTTGCAAAATCCTTTTGACTATGTTCAGGATAAACAAGTTCATCTTATGAACTCCCACTCAGATAGACATCCCTCTAGTCATCTAAGTGATTACATGATCCGAGTCAACTAGGCCGTGTCCGATCATCACGTGAGACGGGCTAGTCAACATCGGTGAACACCTTCATGTTGATCGTATCTACCATACGACTCATGCTCGACATTTCGGTCTCTTGTGTTCCGAGGCCATGTCTGTACATGCTAGGCTCGTCAAGTTAACCTAAGTGTTTTGCATGTGTTCCGAGGCCATGTCTGTACATGCTAGGCTCGTCAACACCCATTGTATTCGAACGTAAGAATCTATCACACCCGATCATCACGTGGTGCTTCGAAACGACGAACTTTCGCAACGGTGCACAGTTAGGGGGAACACTTTCTTGAAATTTTAATGAGGGATCATCTTATTTACTACCGTCGTTCTAAGCAAATAAGATGTATAAACATGATAAACATCACATGCAATCAAATAGTGACATGATATGGCCAATATCATATTGCTCCTTTTGATCTCCATCTTCGGGGCTCCATGATCATCATCGTCACCTGCATGACACCATGATCTCCATCATCGTGTCTTCATGAAGTTGTCTCGCCAACTATTACTTCTACTACTACAACTAACGGTTAGCAATAAAGTAAAGTAATTACATGACGTTTATGTTGACATGCAGGTCATAAATAAATTAAGACAACTCCTATGGCTCCTGCCGGTTGTCATACTCATCGACATGCAAGTCATGATTCCTATTACAAGAACATGATCATATCATACATCACATATATCATTCATCACATCCTTTGGCCATATCACATCACATAGCATACCCTGCAAAAACAAGTTAGACGTCCTCTAATTGTTGTCTGCATGTTTTACGTGGCTGCTATGGGTTTCTAGCAAGAACGTTTCTTACCTACGCAAAGACCACAACGTGATATGCCAATTGCTATTTACCCTTCATAAGGACCCTTTTCATCGAATCCGATCCGACTAAAGTGGGAGAGACAGACACCCGCCAGCCACCTTATGCAACTAGTGCATGTCAGTCGGTGGAACTGGTCTCACGTAAGCGTACGTGTAAGGTTGGTCCGGGCCGCTTCATCCCACAATGCCGCCGAATCAAGGTTAGACTAGTAACGGTAAGCACATTGAGCAAAATCAACGCCCACAACTACTTTGTGTTCTACTCGTGCATAGAATCTACGCAATAGACCTAGCTCATGATGCCACTATTGGGGAACATAGCAGAAATTCAAAATTTTCCTACATGTCACCAAGATCTATCTATGGAGAGACCAGCAACGAGGGGAGGAGAGTGCATCTACATACCCTTGTAGATCGCTAAGCGGAAGCGTTCAAGAGAACGGGGTTGAAGGAGTCGTACTCGTCGTGATCCAAATCACCGGAGATCCTAGTGCCGAACGGATGGCACCTCCGCGTTCAACACACGTACAGCCCGGTGATGTCTCTCATGCCTTGATCTAGCAAGGAGAGAGGGAGAGATTGAGGAAGACTCCATCCAGTAGCAGCACGACGGCGTGGTGGTGGTGGAGGAGCGTGGCAATCCTGCAGGGCTTCGCTAAGCACCACGGGAGAGGAGAAGGACTTGGGAGAGGGGGAGGGCTGCGCCAGAACATTGGTGCGGCTGCCCTCCCTTCCCCCCACTATATATAGGGCCAAGGGAGAGGGGGGCGCAGCCTTGGCCCTTCCTCCAAGGAAGGGTGCGGCCAGGGAGGAGTCCATCCTCCCCAAGGCACCTAGGAGGTGCCTTCCCCCTTTAGGACTCTTCCTTTCCCTTATCTCTTGGCGCATGGGCCTCTTGGGGCTGGTGCCCTTGGCCCATATAGGCCAAGGCGCACACCCCTACAGCCCATGTGCCCCCCCGGGGCAGGTGGACCCCCTTGGTGGACCCCCGGACCCCTTTCGGCACTCCCGGTACAATACCGATAAGGCGCGAAACTTTTCCGGCGACCAAAACAAGACTTCCCATATATAAATCTTTACCTCCGGACCATTCCGGAACTCCTCGTGACGTCCGGGATCTCATCCGGGACTCCGAACAACATTCGGTAACCACATACAAACTTCCTTTATAACCCTAGCATCATCGAACCTTAAGTGTGTAGACCCTACGGGTTTGGGAACCATGCAGACATGACCGAGACGTTCTCCGGTCAATAACCAACAGCGGGATCTGGATACCCATGTTGGCTCCCACATGTTCCACGATGATCTCATCGGATGAACCACGATGTCGAGGATTCAATCAATCCCGTATACAATTCCCTTTGTCTAGCGGTATTGTACTTGCCCGAGATTCGATCGTCGGTATCCCGATACCTTATTCAATCTCGTTACCGGCAAGTCTCTTTACTCGTTCCGTAACACATCATCCCGTGATCAACTCCTTGATCACATTGTGCACACTATAATGATGTCCTACCAAGTGGGCCCAGAGATACCTCTCCGTCACACGGAGTGACAAATCCCAATCTCGATTCGTGCCAACCCAACAGACACTTTCGGAGATACCCGTAGTGCACCTTTATAGCCACCCAGTTACGTTGTGACGTTTGGCACACCCAAAGTAGTCCTACGGTATCCGGGAGTTGCACAATCTCATGGTCTGAGGAAATGATACTTGACATTAGAAAAGCTTTAGCGAACGAACTACACGGTCTTTGTGCTAGGCTTAGGATTGGGTCTTGTCCATCACATCATTCTCCTAATGATGTGATCCCGTTATCAACGACATCCAATGTCCATGGTCAGGAAACCGTAACCATCTATTGATCAACGAGCTAGTCAACTAGAGGCTTACTAGGGACATGGTGTTGTCTATGTATCCACACATGTATCTGAGTTTCCTATCAATACAATTCTAGCATGGATAATAAACGATTATCATGAACAAGGAAATATAATAATAATCAATTTATTATTGCCTCTAGGGCATATTTCCAACAGTTTTCAGGGTACGTAGGTATATATAGGCAGAAGAAGTAGGTCGGTGAAGTCACGAGGGCCCCCGGGGGTGGAGGGCGCGCCCAGGGGGGTAGGCGCGCCCCCCTGCCTCGTGGCCTCCTCGTTGGTTGCTTGACGTCCACTCCAAGTCCTCTGGATCACGTTTGTTCCAAAAATCACGCTCCCGAAGGTTTCATTCCGTTTGGACTCCGTTTGATATTCTTTTTCTGCGAAACACTGAAATAGGCAAAAAACAACAATTTGGGCTGGGCCTCTGGTTAATAGGTTAGTCCCAAAAATAATATAAAAGTGTATAAATAAGCCCATTAATCATCCAAAACAGAATATATAATATCTGTTGGGGAACGTAGTAATTTCAAAAAAATTCCTACGCACATGCAAGATCATGGTGATGCACAGCAACGAGAGGAGAGCGTGATCTACGTACCCTTGTAGATCGCAACGGAAGCGTTGACACAACGTAGAGGAAGTAGTCGTACATCTTCTTCCCGATCCGACCGATCCAAGCACCGTTACTCCGGCACCTCCGAGTTCTTAGCACACATACAGCTCGATGACGATCCCCGGGCTCCGATCCAGCAAAGCTTCGGGGAGGAGTTCCGTCAGCACGACGGCGTGATGACGATCTTGATGATCTACCGACGTAGGGCTTCGCCTAAGCACTACAACGATATGATCGAGGTGGAATATGGTGGCAGGGGGCACCACACACGGCTAAGGAACGATCACGTGGATCAACTTGTGTGTCTTGGGGTGCCCCCTGCCCCCGTATATAAAGGAGCAAGGGGAGGAGGCCGGCCGGCCAGGTGTGGCGCGCCAAGGAGGAGTCCTCCTCCTAGTTGGAGTAGGACTCCTACTAGGAGGGGGAAAGAGGTGGAGTGGGAGAAGGAAAAGGGGGGGCGCCGCCCCCCTCTCCTAGTCCAATTCGGACCAGGGAGGAGGTGGCGCGCGGCCCACCTCTGGCAGCCCTTCTCTCTCCACTAAAGCCCATATGGCCCATTACTTCTCCCGGTAGGGTTCCGGTAACCCTCCGGCTCTCCGGTTTTCTCCGAAATCACCCGGAACACTTCCGGTGTCCGAATATTGTCATTCAATATATCAATCTTTATGTCTCGACCATTTCGAGACTCCTCGTCATGTCCGTGATCACATCCGGGACTACGAACTAACTTCGGTACATCAAAATGCATAAACTCATAATAACTGTCATCGTAACGTTAAGCGTGCGGACCCTACGGTTCGAGAACAATATAGACATGACTGAGACATATCTCTGGTCAATAACCAATAGCGGGACCTGGGTGCCCATCTTGGTTCCTACATATTCTACGAAGATCTTTATCGGTCAGACCGCATAACAACATACGTTGTTCCCTTTGTCATCGGTATGTTACTTGCCCGAGATTCGATCGTCGGTATCCAATACCTAGTTCAATCTCGTTACCGGCAAGTCTCTTTACTCGTTCCGTAATATATCATCTCACAACTAACTCATTAGTCACAATGCTTGCAAGGCTTATGTGATGTGCATTACCGAGAGGGCCCAGAGATACCTCTCCGACAATCGGAGTGACAAATCCTAATCTCGAAATACGCCAACCCAACATCTACCTTTGGAGACACCTGTAGAGCGCCTTTATAATCACCCAGTTATGTTGTGACATTTGGTAGCACACAAAGTGTTCCTCCGGTAAACGGGAGTTGCATAATCTCATAGTCATAGGAACATCTATAAGTCATGAAGAAAGCAATAGCAACATACTAAACGATCGGGTGCTAAGCTAATGAAATGGGTCATGTCAATCAGATCATTCAACTAATGATGTGATCTTGTTAATCAAATAACAACACCTTGTTCATGGTTAGGAAACATAACCATCTTTGATTAACGAGCTAGTCAAGTAGAGGCATACTAGTGACACTAAGTTTGTCTATGTATTCACACATGTATTATGTTTCCGGTTAATACAATTCTAGCATGAATAATAAACATTTATCATGATATAAGGAAATAAATAATAACTTTATTATTGACTCTAGGGCATATTTCCTTCAGTCTCCCACTTGCACTAGAGTCAATAATCTAGATTACACAGTAATGATTCTAACACCCATGGAGCCTTGGTGCTGATCATGTTTTGCTCGTGGAAGAGGCTTAGTCAACGGGTCTGCAACATTTAGATCCGTATGTATCTTGCAAATCTCTATGTCTCCCACCTGTACTAGATCCCGGATGGAATTGAAGCGTCTCTTGATGTGCTTGGTCCTTTTGTGAAATCTGGATTCCTTTGCCAAGGCAATTGCACCAGTATTGTCCCAAAAGATTTTCATTGGACCCGACTCACTAGGTATGACACCTAGATCGGATATGAACTCCTTCATCCAGACTCCTTTGTTCGCTGCTTCCGAAGCAGCTATGTACTCCGCTTCACATGTAGATCCCGCTACGACGCTTTGTTTAGAACTGCACCAACTAACAGCTCCACCGTTTAATGTAAACACGTATCCGGTTTGCGATTTAGAATCGTCCGGATCAGTGTCAAAGCTTGCATCAACGTAACCTTTTACGATGAGCTCTTTGTCACCTCCATATACGAGAAACATATCCTTAGTCCTTTTCAGGTATTTCAGGATGTTCTTGACCGTTGTCCAGTGATCCACTCCGGGATTACTTTGGTACCTCCCTGCTAAACTTATAGCAAGGCACACATCAGGTCTGGTACACAGCATTGCATACATGATAGAGCCTATGGCTGAAGCATAGGGAACATCTTTCATTTTCTCTCTATCTTCTGCAGTGGTCGGGCATTGAGTCTGACTCAACTTCACACCTTGTAACACAGGCAAGAATCCTTTCTTTGCTTGATCCATTTTGAACTTTTTCAAAATTTTGTCAAGGTATGTGCTTTGTGAAAGTCCAATTAAGCGTCTCGATCTATCTCTATAGATCTTAATACCCAATATGTAAGCAGCTTCACCGAGGTCTTTCATTGAAAAACTCTTATTCAAGTATCCCTTTATGCTATCCAGAAATTCTATATCATTTCCAATCAGCAATATGTCATCCACATATAATAACAGAAATGCTACAGAGCTCCCACTCACTTTCTTGTAAATACAGGCTTCTCCGAAAGTCTGTATAAAACCAAATGCTTTGATCACACTATCAAAACGTTTATTCCAACTCCAAGAGGCTTGCACCAGTCCATAAATGGATCACTGGAGCTTGCACACTTTGTTAGCTCCCTTTGGATCGACAGAACTTTCCGGTTGCATCATATACAACTCTTCTTCTAGAAATCCATTCAGGAATGCAGTTTTGACATCCATCTGCCAAATTTCATAATCATAAAACGCGGCAATTGCTAACATGATTCGGACAGACTTAAGCATCGCTACGGGTGAGAAGGTCTCATCGTAGTCAACCCCTTGAACTTGTCGAAAACCTTTTGCGACAAGTCGAGCTTTATAGACAGTAACATTACCGTCAGCGTCAGTCTTTTTCTTGAAGATCCATTTATTCTCAATTGCTTGCCGATCATCGGGCAAGTCAACCAAAGTCCATACTTTGTTCTCATACATGGATCCCATCTCAGATTTCATGGCTTCAAGCCATTTTTGCGGAATCTGGGCTCACCATCGCTTCTTCATAGTTCATAGGTTCATCATGATCTAGTAGCATGACTTCCAGAATAGGATTACTGTACCACTCTGGTGCGGATCTCACTCTGGTTGATCTACGAGGTTCAGTAGTATCTTGACCTAAAGTTTCATGATCATCATCATTAACTTCCTCACTTATTGGTGTAGGTGTCGCAGAAACAGTTTTCTGTGATGTACTACTTTCCAACAAGGGAGCAGGTACAGTTACCTCGTCAAGTTCTACTTTCCTCCCACTCACTTCTTTCGAGAGAAACTCCTTCTCAAGAAAGTTTCCAAATTTAGCAACAAAAGTCTTGCCTTCGGATCTGTGATAGAAGGTGTATCCAATAGTTTCCTTTGGATATCCTATGAAGACACATTTCTCCGATTTGGGTTCGAGCTTATCAGGTTGAAGCTTTTTCACATAAGCATCGCAGCCCCAAACTTTCAGAAACGACAACTTTGGTTTCTTGCCAAACCATAGTTCATAAGGCGTCGTCTCAATGGATTTTGATGGTGCCCTATTTAACGTGAATGCGGCCGTCTCTAGAGCGTATCCCCAAAACGATAGCGATAAATCAGTAAGAGACATCATAGATCGCACCATATCTAGTAAAGTACGATTACGACGTTCAGGCACACCATTACGCTGTGGTGTTCCGGGTGGCGTGAGTTGCGAAACTATTCCACAATTTTTCAAATGTACACCAAACTCGTAACTCAAATATTCTCCTCCACGATCAGATCGTAGAAACTTTATTTTCTTGTTACGATGATTTTCCACTTCTCTCTGAAATTCTTTGAACTTTTCAAATGTTTCAGACTTATGTTTCATTAAGTAGATATACCCATATCTGCTTAAATCATCTGTGAAGGTGAGAAAATAACGATATCCGCGTCGAGCCTCAATATTCATCGGACCGCATACATCTGTATGTATGATTTCCAACAAATCTATTGCTCTCTCCATAGTACCGGAGAACAGTGTTTTAGTCATCTTGCCCATGAGGCACGGTTCGCAAGTACCAAGTGATTCATAATCAAGTGGTTCCAAAAGTCCATTAGTATGGAGTTTCTTCATGCGCTTTACACCGATATGACCTAAACGGCAGTGCCACAAATAAGTTGCACTATCATTATCAACTCTGCATCTTTTGGCTTCTACATTATGAATATGTGTATCACTACTATCGAGATTCAACAAGAATAGACCACTTTTCAAGGGTGCATGACCATAAAAGATATTACTTATAAATAGAACAACCATTATTCTCTGATTTAAATGAATAACCGTCTCGCATTAAACAAGATCCAGATATAATGTTCATGCTCAACGCTGGCACCAAATAACAATTATTTAGGTCTAATATTAATCCCGAAGGTAGATGTAGAGGTAGCGTGCCGACCGCGATCACATCGACTTTGGAACCGTTTCCCACGCGCATCGTCACCTCGTCCTTAGCCAATCTTCGCTTAATCCGTAGTCCCTGTTTCGAGTTGAAAATATTAGCAACAGAACCAGTATCAAATACCCAGGTGCTACTGCGAGCATTAGTAAGGTACACATCAATAACATGTATATCACATATACCTTTGTTCACCTTGCCATCCTTCTTATCCGCCAAATACTTGGGGCAGTTCCGCTTCCAGTGACCAGTCTGCTTGCAGTAGAAGCACTCAGTTTCAGGCTTAGGTCCAGACTTGGGTTTCTTCTCTTGAGCAGCAACTTGCTTGCCGTTCTTCTTGAAGTTCCCCTTCTTCTTCCCTTTGCCCTTTTTCTTGAAACTAGTGGTCTTGTTGACCATCAACACTTGATGCTCCTTTTTGATTTCTACCTCCGCAGCTTTCAGCATTGCGAAGAGCTCGGGAATAGTCTTGTTCATCCCTTGCATATTATAGTTCATCACGAAGCTCTTGTAGCTTAGTGGCAGTGATTGGAGAATTCTGTCAATGACACAATCATCTGGAAGATTAACTCCCAATTGAATCAAGTGATTATTATACCCAGACATTTTGAGTATATGCTCACTAACAGAACTGTTCTCCTCCATGTTGCAGCTATAGAACTTATTGGAGACTTCATATCTCTCAATCCGGGCATTTGCTTGAAATATTAACTTCAACTCCTGGAACATCTCATATGCTCCATGACGTTCAAAACGTCGTTGAAGTCCCGATTCTAAACTGTAAAGCATGGCACACTAAACTATCTAGTAGTCATCAGCTTTGCTCTGCCAGACGTTCATAACATCTAGTGTTGCTCCAGCAGCAGGCCTGGCACCTAGCGGTGCTTCTAGGACGTAATTCTTCTGTGCAGCAATGAGGATAATCCTCAAGTTACGGACCCAGTCCGTGTAATTGCTACCATCGTCTTTCAACTTTGCTTTCTCAAGGAACGCATTAAAATTCAACGGAACAACAGCACGAGCCATCTATCTACAATCAAACATAAACAAGCAAGACACTATCAGGTACTAAGTTCATGATAAATTTAAGTTCAATTAATCATATTACTTAAGAACTCCCACTTAGATAGACATCCCTCTAATCCTCTAAGTGATCACGTGATCCAAATCAACTAAACCATGTCCGATCATCACGTGAGATGGAGTAGTTTCATCGGTGAACATCGTTATGTTGATCATATCTACTATATGATTCACGCTCGACCTTTCGGTCTCCGTGTTCCGAGGCCATATCTGTATATGCTTGGCTCGTCAAGTATAACCTGAGTATTCCGCGTGTGCAACTGTTTTGCACCCGCTGTATTTGAACGTAGAGCCTATCACACCCGATCATCACGTGGTGTCTCAGCATGAAGAACTTTCGCAACGGTGCATACTCAGGGAGAACACTTCTTGATAATTTAGTGAGAGATCATCTTATAATGCTACCGTCAATCAAAGCAAGATAAGATGCATAAAAGATAAACATCACATGCAATCAATATAGGTGATATGATATGGCCATCATCATCTTGTGCTTGTGATCTCCATCTCCGAAGCACCGTCATGATCACCACCGTCACCAGCGTGACACCTTGATCTCCATCGTAGCATCATTGTCGTCGCGCCAATCTTATGCTTCCACGACTATCGCTAGCACTTAGTTATAAAGTAAAGCATTATATCGCGATTGCATTGCATACAATAAAGCGACAACCATATGGCTCCTGCCAGTTGCCGATAACTCGGTTACAAAACATGATCATCTCATACAATAAAATTTAGCATCATGTCTTGACCATATCACATCACTACATTCCCTGCAAAAACAAGTTAGACATCCTCTACTTTGTTGTTGCAAGTTTTACGTGGCTGCTACGGGCTTAAGCAAGAACCAATCTCACCTACGCATCAAAACCACAACGATAGTTTGTCAAATAGGCAAAAAAACAACAATTTGGGCTAGGCCTCTGGTTAATAGGTTAGTCCCAAAAATAATAGAAAAGTGTATAAATAAGCCCATTAATCATCCAAAACAGAATATATAATATCTGTTAGGGAACGTAGTAATTTCAAAAAAATTCCTACGCACACGCAAGATCATGGTGATGCACAGCAACGAGAGGAGAGCGTGATCTAAGTACCCTTGTAGATCGCAACGGAAGCGTTGACACAACGTAGAGGAAGTAGTCGTACGTCTTCTTCCTGATCCGACCGATCCAAGCACCGTTACTCCGGCACCTCCGAGTTCTTAGCACACGTACAGATCGATGACAATCTCCGGGCTCCGATCCAGCAAAGCTTCGGGGAGGAGTTCCGTCAGCACGACGGCGTGATGACGATCTTGATGTTCTATCGACGCAGGGCTTCGCCTAAGCACTACAACGATATGATCGAGGTGGAATATGGTAGCAGGGGGCACCGCACACGGCTAAGGAACGATCACGTGGATCAACTTGTGTGTCTTGGGGTGCCCCCTGCCCTCGTATATAAAGGAGCAAGGGGAGGAGGCCGGCCGGCCAGGTGTGGCGCGCCAAGGAGGAGTCCTCCTCCTAGTAGGAGTAGGACTCCTACTAGGAGGGGGAAAGAGGTGGAGTGGGAGAAGGAAAAGGGGGGCACCGCCCCCTCTCCTAGTCCAATTCGGACCAGGGAGGAGGTGGCACGCGGCCCACCTCTGGCAGCCCTTCTCTCTCTCCACTAAAGCCCATATGGCCCATTACTTCTCCCGGTAGGGTTCCGGTAACCCTCCGGCTCTCCGGTTTTCTCCGAAATCACCCGGAACACTTCCGGTGTCCGAATATAGTCATCCAATATATCAATCTTTATGTCTCGACCATTTCGAGACTCCTCGTCATGTCCGTGATCACATCCGGGACTCCGAACTAACTTCGGTACATCAAAATGCATAAACTCATAATAACTGTCATCGTAACGTTAAGCGTGCGGACCCTACGGTTCGAGAACAATGTAGACATGACTGAGACATATCTCTGGTCAATAACCAATAGCGGGACCTGGATGCCCATATTGGTTCCTACATATTCTACGAAGATCTTTATCGGTCAGACCGCATAACAACATACGTTGTTCCCTTTGTCATCGGTATGTTACTTGCCCGAGATTCGATCGTCGGTATCCAATACCTAGTTCAATCTCGTTACCGGCAAGTCTCTTTACTCGTTCCATAATACATCATCTCGCAACTAACTCATTAGTCACAATGCTTGCAAGGCTTATGTGATGTGCATTACCGAGAGGGCCCAGAGATACCTCTTCGACAATCGGAGTGACAAATCCTAATCTCGAAATACGCCAACCCAACATCTACCTTTGGAGACACCTGTAGAGCTCCTTTATAATCACCCAGTTATGTTGTGACGTTTGGTAGCAAACAAAGTGTTCCTCCGGTAAACGGGAGTTGCATAATCTCATAGTCATAGGAACATGTATAAGTCATGAAGAAAGCAATAGCAACATACTAAACGATCGGGTGCTAAGCTAATGAAATGGGTCATGTCAATCGGATCATTCAATTAATGATGTGATCTTGTTAATCAATAACAACACCTTGCTCATGGTTAGGAAACATAACCATCTTTGATTAACGAGCTAGTCAAGTAGAGGCATACTAGTGACACTAAGTTTGTCTATGTATTCACACATGTATTATGTTTCCGGTTAATACAATTCTAGCATGAATAATAAACATTTATCATGATATAAGGAAATAAATAATAACTTTATTATTGCCTCTAGGGCATATTTCCTTCAATATCATGGAGCAATCAAAAATTATAGATACGTTGGAGACGTATCAATGATGAGCCCAGATTCTGCAAAATGTCTTGAGGCCATGAAATTTGAGATGGGATCCATGTATGAGAACAAAGTGTGGACTTTGGTTGACTTGCCCGATGATCGGAAAGCGATAGAGAATAAATGGATCTTCAAGAAGAAGACTGACGCTGACGGTAATGTTACTGTCTACAAAGCTCGACTTGTTGCAAAAGGTTTTTGACAAGTTCAAGGAGTTGACTATGATGAGACCTTCTCACCCGTAGCGATGCTTAAGTCCATCCGAATCATGTTAGCAATTGCCGCATTTTATGATTATGAAATTTGGCAAATGGATGTCAAAACTGCATTCCTTAATGGATATCTTAAAGAAGAGTTGTATATGATGCAACCAAAAAGTTTTGTCGATCCAAAAGGTGCTAACAAAGTGTGCAAGCTCCAGAGATCCATTTATGGACTGGTGCAAGCCTCTCGGAGTTGGAATATACGCTTTGATAGTGTGATCAAAGCATATGGTTTTATACAGGCTTTTGGAGAAGCCTGTATTTACAAGAAAGTGAGTGGGAGCTCTGTAGCATTTCTGATATTATATGTGGATGACATATTGCTGATCAGAAATGATACTAAATTTCTAAATAGCATAAATGGATACTTGAATAAGAATTTTTTTAATGAAAGACCTCTGTGAAGCTGCTTATATATTGGGCTCAAGATCTATAGAGATATATCAAGACGCTTAATTGGACTTTCACAAAGCGCATACCTTGATAAAGTTTTGAAGAAGTTCAAAATGGATCAAGCAAAGAAAGGGTTCTTGCCTGTGTTACAAGGTGTGAAGTTGAGTCAGACTCAATGCCCGACCACTGCAGAAGATAGAGAGAAAATGATATTCATTCCCTATGCTTCAGCCATAGGTTCAATCATGTATGCAATGCTGTGTACCAGACATGATGTGCCTTGCTATTAGTTTAGCAGGGGGTACCAAAGTAATCCAGGAGTGGATCACTGGACAGCGGTCAAGAACATCCTGAAATACCTGAAAAGGACTAAGGATATGTTTCTCGTTTATAAAGGTGACAAAGAGCTCGTCATAAACAGTTGCGTCGATGCTAGCTTTGACACTGATCCGGATGACTCTAAGTCACAAACCGGATACGTATTTTTATTGAATGGTGGAGCTTTCAGTTGGTGTAGTTCCAAGCAGAGCGTTGTGGCAGGATCTACGTGTGAAAGGGAGTACATAGCTGCTTCGAAAGCAGCAAATGAAGGAGTCTGGATGAAGGAGTTCATATCCAATCTAGGTGTCATACCTAGTGCATCAGGTCCAATGAAAATCTTTTGTGACAACACTGGTGCAATTGCCTTGGCAAAGGAATCCAGATTTCACAAGAGAACCAAGCACATCAAAAGACGCTTCAATTCTATCCGCGATCAAGTCAAGGAGGGAGACATAGAGATTTGCAAGATACATACAGATCTGAATGTTGCAGACCCGTTGACTAAGCCTCTCTCACGAGCAAAACATGATCAGCACCAAGACTCCATGGGTGTTAGAATCATTACTATATAATCTAGATTATTGACTCTAGTGCAAGTGGGAGACTGAAGAAAATATGCCCTAGAGGCAATAATAAATTTGTTATTTATATCTCCTTATATCATGATAAATGTTTATTATTCATGCTAGAATTGTATTAACCGGAAACTTAGTACATGTGTGAATACATAGACAAAATGAGTGTCACTAGTATGCCTCTACTTGACTAGCTCGTTAAACAAAGATGGTTAAGTTTCCTAGCCATGGATAAGAGTTGTCATTTGATGAACGGAATCACATCATTAGAGAATGATGTGATTGACTTGACCCATCTGTTATCTTAGCACGACGATTGTTTAGTTTGTTGCTATTGCTTTCTTCATAACGTATACATGTTCCTATGACTATGAGATTATGCAACTCCCAAATACCAGAGGAACACTTAGTGTGCTATCAGATGTCACAACGTAACTGGGTGACTATAAAGATGCTCTACAGGTGTCTCCGATGGTGTTTTTTGAGTTGGCATAGATCAAGATTAGGACTTGTCACTTCGTGTATCGGAGAGGTATCTCTGGGCCCTCTCGGTAATGCACATCACTATAAGCCTTGCAAGCAATGTGACTAATGAGTTAGTTACATGATGTTGCATTACGAAACGAGTAAAGAGACTTGTCGGTAACGAGATTGAACTAGGTATTGAGATACCGACGATCGAATCTCGGGCGAGTAACATACCGATGACAAAGGGAACAACGTATGTTGTTATGCGGTTTGACCGATAAAGATCTTCATAGAATATGTAGAAACCAATATGAGCATCCAGTTTCCGCTATTGTTTGTTGAGCGAAGTGAGTATCAGTCATGTCTACATTGTTCTCGAACCCGTAGGGTCCGCACGGTTAACGTTCGGTGACGATCGGTACTATGAGTTTATGTGTTTTGATGTACCGAAGGTAGTTCGGAGTCCTGGATATGATCACGGACATGACAAGGAGTCTCGAAATGATCGAGACATAAAGATTGATATATTGGATGGATATGGTCGGACGCCGGAAGTGTTCCGGAGAAGTTTCGGATAAAACCGGAGCGTCGGAGGGTTATCGGAAACCCCGAGGGAACTAATGGGCCTCGATGGGCCTTAGTGGAAAGAGAGAGAGGGGCGGCCAGGGCAGGCTGCGCTCCCCCTCCCCCTTGAGTCCGAATTGGACTAGGAAGGGGGTGGTGCCCCCTTTTTCCTTTCCCCTCTCCCTCTCCTTCATTTCCCCTCTCTTCCTTTTGGTGGAAACCTACTAGGACTTGGAGTCCTACTAGGATTCCCCTCTTGGGGATGCTCCAAGGAGGGCCGGCCGGCCTCCCCCTTCCTCCTTTATATACGTGGGGAGGGGGCACCCTAGAACACACAAGTTGATAGTTGTCTTAGCTGTGTGCGGTGCCCCCCTCCATAGATTTCCACCTCGGCCATATCGTTGGAGTGCTTAGGCGAAGCCCTTCATTGGTAACTTCATCATCACCGTCATCACGCCATCGTGCTGGAGAAACTCTCCCTCGACCTCAGCTGGATCTAGAGTTTGTGGGACGTCACCGAGCTGAACGTGTGCAGATCGCGGAGGTGTCGTACCTTTGGTGCTAGGACCATCGGATCGTGAAGACGTACGACTACTTCAACCGTGTTGTCATATCGCTTCCGCTTACGGTCTACGAGGGTACGTGGATAACACTCTCCCCTCTCATTGCTATGCATCACCTACATGGATCTTGCGTGTGCGTAGGTAAAATTTTAAATTACTGCGTTCCCCAACAGTTGGGCAACTGGCAAGGTGAGGTAGTGAAGGTCGATGCGGACAAGGATGGAATCGCAAGAGGTAATCAGCTACGGGTCCGGGCCAAAATTAATGTCTATGAACACTTAGTACGGGGGCTTTATCTGAAAAGTCTACGGATGACATTTTGGGCACATGGTTTGATTTCTACTATGAAAAAGTCCACCATTTTTTGCTTTGAATGTGGGAGACTTGTGCACAATGGGGGGGGGGGGGGGGGGGTTGTGAACCCCCGGTTGATTCAACGTCGCAGTGGGGAGGATGGCTGCAAGCTTCACCGGGCCGAAACAGGACTAAAGACGAATCTATGGGAGGGGCGACAAGCAGCAATAACAGTCATAGCAGCTCGCAAGCTGCTGATGGTATTAGGCAGAGGGATCGGGCTGAGCATGCACGAGTTAGGGACATCCTGACGAAGAGAAACCTAAACTTTGAATTCTCCCAGTCAACTGAAAACCACACTGGCGGACACAGTAAGCTGAGGGAAGGTGAGGTCAATAGTCCCGGGAGAGAAAGGACAAGAGCAGGTACTGTGCATGAGAGATAGCTTGGAGCATAGGAGGAAAAGGACTTGAGGGATAAGCCGATGGAAAAAAATCTACACACACACACACACACACACACACACACAGAGAGAGAGAGAGAGAGAGAGGCTATGCCGGTGATATTCCATGGGACATGAAAGGCAAAGATTTTGTTGGCAGCTCTACTGGGGGGGACATGGAAGTGGATATGGGCGTGCTGACCCACATGGTGAGCCCAATATGCATGGAGAGCAAGGAAGACAAAGGGGCTACTAAATCAGAAAACCAAGGCAAGGCCAGGGTTATGATCACTGCGAAAACCAGAGACAAAGGGAGGAATATGAGAGCGGGAAGCGAAGGCCGAGGTAGATGTTGGTGACCAAAGGAGATTCTGACAGGCAGACGGGGCATGATGCGTTCATTCGTGATACTCGATGTAAAACATCGATAGTTTTTTATCGCATCTCGGAGAACAGAGAGAGATCGACGGACCCTGAGGCTCAGGGCTGCCGAGAGCAATGAATGTCCTGGCCTGGAACTGTCGAGGGTTGGGGTTGGACCCGACAATGGGCGAACTTCGTGACCTGATTAGGTCCCACAACCCAGCGGTGGTGTTTTTGAGTGAAACTAAGAAGGCGCGAGCTATGGAGAAAATTAAATGGAGTTTGGGCTTTACGTGTGGAGTGGCGATGGATTGCCAAGGGCAAAGTGGAGGTTTATCTATGTGGTGGAGAGACCATATACAGGTAACTGTGAGGCCATGGTGTCAATACTATCTGGATGCTAAAGTGGTTTGGAAGGGTAAGACTTGTAGAATCACTAGATTTTATGGTGAACCCGATATTGACCGCATGAAGAAATCTTGGGATGCAATCCGGTACCTTAGAAGACAAGATGAGTTGCCATAGCTATGTGTTAGGGATTTCAACGGGAGGAGGTTCCCTTGGTGAAGATTTTTTTAGTATAGAGCAACCAATATCATCATTGACTTTGATAGTCACACTTTATCGAGACACAAAACTCTCAATCCATTGACACCATTTTGATTAGAACCCTATCATGTAGAGGGTTTGCAAAATAAAGGGCCACTTGACCTTATGGTATTCTTTTTCCAAATCAATGGTCAACGTGACTCTACTTAACTTGTTTCAATGAAGCTCATGTATAGTTTCATGCAACACAAAAACTTCATTGAGTATGTTACAACCTTGCATGAATGTTTTCTGAGTGGGGCGTACCACATGGTCAGTCACCCCATTCAACTGATTAGTGGTGCTCCTTGTGAATATTTGAATACTGACATTTAGGAGGCAGATGGGTCGATATTGTTGGATACGACTTGTGTTCTTAGTCTTGGCCAGAAGAATAATTCCCCCAAATCTTAAATGGGCAATATCAAGGTTTTTTTGTATGCACTTGGTTAAACAACTGTTCCAAGTCCACCTTAATCACTTCTTAGAACTATTATAAAACTCTCTCAAAAACCAAGCCGTGTTGTATTGTATTTGAAACACCATGACACGAATTTCCTCATGAGAGAGAAGAGCGGTAAAAGCTCATTTTTCCACCTCTGAGACTTGAGGGATGTCATGAGTAATATACTCGTCCAGCAAAATGAACTTTCAATTGAAAGTCCAAAAGGTTCTTTATAATAATTAGTAACAAAATTTCTGAGCAGGACGACCCCATCGATACGGCCCTCATGCTGGTCTAGAGCAAAGAACAATTTCTTTCTATGTATGCCATTGGCTAGTACATGAAAGTATTTTGTATTGTCATCTCCATGAACCAGGAAATGAGCCTTTGATCGTTGGTACCATTTGATCGCTTCCTCGCGTAAAAGGTGGGAAATCTGCTCATTTAGTTGGCTTTTTTTAACCTCAATAGTAAAAAATGGTTCATCTCTGCACTTCTATCAAGGGTATTGATCAAGGTAGACAACCACAACTTTTCTTTTTTGTACATACCGGCGTCGCGTTTAGCCCATCCGTGAAGGAATCATCGCAAGACATGCTCGATAATCTCATCGTTGTATGGGCGTATTTGTCTGGGGCCGCATCCAACAAGGTTATAGAATCTCGTCCTGGTAAGCCATCCTAGTTCAAATTTAAACTGTGGACGGTTAAAACTTGTAGTGGTTCGGTCAAGATCGGTTAGCAATGGAGCATGATTTGATAAGGCCTCAATTCTCTTAAGTGCCCGTAATGAAGCAAGTCAAAATTCATATTCCCAATCTGTGGTCACTAGTACCTGGTCAAGTTTTTCGTAAGTGGGAAACTAAATGATTATTGGCCCAAGTGAACTGATGGCCAGACATAGTGATCGCTCGCAAATCCAAGCTTTCAGTTACAACATTGAAGATAAAAGGCCAGAGAGTGTCGAACCAGTCATTGCTCATCATGTTTGGCATCATCCTCATCTGACATGAGAGGACCACAAAAAGTCAACAACCATGGAGCAACCAACTCATTTCTTAGGAGAACATAAATATGGAAGAGAAAATATGCACCTAAATTTAAGCCATCATAACTTTGATCTTGGTGACGAGTTTGCACCATAGCTTTTGGCATCCAGAGTTAGCATGACGGAACACACTCCATATCAAAACATAGGTCCTATTTGTTTTCTCCAAGTCAATGTTTCATAAGTTTGATTGTGTCTATTTCCACCAAAAAGCAAGTTTGATTGGGTGTATAGAAATAGCTATTTGATGATTGTCTATTGACATTGGTTTTACTTTCTACTCCCTCTGTTCCTAAATATAAGTCTTTTTAGAGATTCTAACATTAACTACATATGGAGCAAAATGAGTGAATTTACACTCTAAAATACGTATATATACATTCGTATGTAGTCGATATTGAAATCTCTAAAAACACTTATATTTAGGAACGGAGGAAGTAAATGTTAACATTTTCTTCAAAATCTCGGCCAAACTTTTAAAAAAATTACTTAGGAAAAAACCAATTAGGAGTTACTTTTGGGGATGGAATGAGTAGAATTGTTTCTCTCTCTTGGGACTGATTTACGATGAACTTAGTTTATTCTTGAATTTTCATGTAGTCTCCTTTTCTCAACATGCCAAAGAACGTGAGTAAGTCTCATGTCCAACAAATATTGGTATCAGATTGCAACTGAGTTTTTCATGCGAATATCCATATCACGAAAAATACAAGGATGATCTCATTGGAGAACATTACTCGAATTCTTGGCTCCTGCTAGGATTCAATTTGTCGTTTCCTTTGTAATTTTTGCAACAATGACCAAGGCATAACATGACTCTGGAAATATAGGCATAGTACCCATTCAAAGTTTTTCAACGAGGAAAACATGACCAAAGAAGAGAGAACATTTCTACAATGACGTTGCTAATTGACGACATTATACATAGTATAGATTTAATCAAACTTTGAACGGTGGCTTATGTTCTTACTTTATTAAACACACATCTTTTTTGAGAATCGGAGCTTTATTGGTCATATAGTGGGATTACATTCCTTTATTACACAGACCGCAAGGAAAGACATGATGTAACTAGTCCACAAACATCACCTCCTAGAGGAGTCACATTGTTCCGCGCATCGAAACTACTTTGTGTGCGACGGTTGGTGGCCGATTTATGCACGATCCATAATCGGATACTGTTGCATATGCCGACATCGTATGTATAGCAGGTCTCTTCGCGCAGAGACGCGCTAGTTCATTTGCTTCCCTCGACGTAAACACCAAACGAAACTCCTCAAAATTTCCGCAAAGCTCTTGCATTCATTCAAACACACATTTGTAAAGAAGATCTACCACCTTTTCTTGTTCCCACTTGCAACATGACAAAGATCACGATTTGGCCATGGGTGACGTACGGGTCAGTCCGTTATCAGTTTATAGGACAAGCCATGCATTTCCTTAAACACCGAGTGTTCCCAAACTGTTGTCCGCGGTGCTGCCGCCGTGGATCCCACAAACAGAACCTTCTAGGCTGCAAGACACGGGATAGTGGCTGCCATCTGCCAAAATTCCCATCCAATGACAAAAAAGTCTTGAGCTCCATGTCAGTTTACACACCTTGACCCACGCCCAGTATGGAAACCCCTCTGCGGTCCCTCCCGCGCCAGAGTCCCAAACCTCGTCTCAAGTTGGTGCTGGATCACTTCCTTCTCAAGCTATGTATCCTTCCAGAAAAGAAAAAGGGAAGCCCAAATAAACCTATACTAGATCCCAGCTGTACACACTAGGTTGTATGGTCAAATACGACCATTAAAAGCGAATCAACCTGTGATTGAGTTGGTTAGATGGACAGTGGTATCCCCAACCCACCAGGGTTCAAATCCTGGTGCTCGCATTATTTCTGGATTTATTTCAGGATTTCCGGCGATGCGCTTTCAGTGGGAGGAGACGTTCCCATCGACGACGAGGCGCCTACGGTGACTTCGTAAATCTCAAGATGATATGCCGGCTCAGTCTTTCGAAGGTGCTCACAGGGGTAGGGTATGCGTGTATGCGTTCATAGGGGTGAGTGTATGCGCGTGTATATGAACGCTTGTGTCTGTACTGATGCTCAAAAAAAAATACGACCATTAGAATACACACACGATCGATGAGGCTGGCTTAGCCCAAAAGAGACCGGGCACACATCAAACTCGAAAGAAAGATATATAGTAAGAATGTAGACCCTGTTCAAAGTTTGATAAAATGGAAAGAAACCATAGAATGAAATGAAAAGGAGATGAACAAATAAAGAAAGCAAAGCGAGGACGATCCACTTGACGTGCCTGCATCACATGGCAACGGCAGCAAGAGGAAGGTACGCGCGACGCGCAAATTTAGTTACCGCTTCAACCTTGTCCTTGTGTGTGTGTTTGACGGGGTAATAACCATCGGATCCCGTTCCGTCCTTCTCATTTACTACCAGGGTCAACCTCTCGAATCCTCCTCGTTATTCGTAAACGCACACTGACATCACGATAATTACGGTCATTCAAACCCATTCACCAGGCGACTTGGTAAGGAGTAGTACTCCCAGGAGTAACGTGCATGTACTATACAATTTTTTTCTTATACGTACATACGATATTTTCTCGGGTTAGTTAGTCCAAGGCAATTAAGTATGTGCTCGAGGCAATCAGGCCCCGGTCAATGCAACCATGGGTAACTACAAGTGGCGTATGGGTTGGCGTATAATGGAGGGAAGCTGTGTACAGTGGTGAGCACATGCCATGCATGATCGCCTTTGAACCGCCCTCGGACTGTATCAATGTTGTGCAGGGAGTACGCACTCAATCGCTGACCACGGCAACATGGTGCCGAGGTGGCGAGACGGATGAGCATCCACGCACGCACCCTGCCTCATGCAACGAGGTAGCCAGCGACCGGGCAACCAACCATGCTGAGCTTGCACCACATGCACGCTCATGCTCGTCCATCGTCCGGCCGGGGGTGGGACATAGCATAATTATTGTTTTTCAATAATAAAGATCACATAATTAATTAACACTGTATATGCAATTGTGATTGACTAAATATTTTACCTACTTGTACCTTTGTACGTATAGGAATTAGGAAGTATGCATCCATCCATCCATCCGTCCATCAGTGTCATGGTGATTAGAGTTACTACTACTCCAGCTCAAGTGAGAGGCCGGTTGATGCATGTGCAATGTTTTTTTATCTCCTCAGTGTCCGCTCCATTCGAACTAAAGCGCGCGCGATTGGGTGGTGTGAGTATCAAGCCATGATGCATGCATCTTGGGCCGGCTTGTCTTTAACCTTCACCCATGTGCGAAGTGCGCGCATGCTTAGTTTCTACGAAACATCCACTTCATCTCCCCCTCGACAAAAAAAAAATCTTCTGGTCGCCCGCTCCAACAGTGAAAATCACAAACGACAATTGCTGCACAGAGAAAAAAATCTAGGCAATCTGTTAGGATGTCTCTTGTCATGGTGGTTACAACACACACACACACATAATCACCATTTACCTTTCCCCCTCGCGCGGCACGGAAAAAACGATCGAAATTCTTTCCCGTGTCTCTACTCTTTCTTACTGTCACCGTGACAGTGAAACCTGATGTAACATTTTCACCATCTAATCAACGGGTGCAACGCTGGCCTCGCGGTGCCGGTGCGTGGTAGAATAACTTTTGGGATGCGCCTCGATCTGAGATGCGCTTTGGGCGCCTATAATATGCAAAGCTAGCTCGCTAGCGACTGACGCAGTCGTAAAATAATAAAAATGGCCCGATGGATCGATCCGTCGATCGCGTGAGGCAGCACCAAGATGCGTAACATGATGCCCGGAGCGTGTTTGTTCGATCGATCTCGCCGGCCACGGGCGCACGGATAAGGATGAGGCCATGAGAGTGCACGTTAATTACCAGCTAATCCCATGTTACTCTTCTTACCCGGCCGGTGGTTGGATCGGTCGATCGATCGACCGCGTTGCTAGCTTGCTTGCTTGCTTGCTTGCTTGCTGCTGCTTGGTGTGCAGCACCAGTGCACCGCCGTATTATATGGCCCGGACACATGGCCTTGTCCTGCCCGGTGGGTTCCCATTTCTTTTGGTTCACCTTAATTTCATATAGTACTTAATAGGTAGGTCATCATTAATTCTTTGAATGAGATGCAGAATTATGAAGAAAATATAAATGATTTCCTAATTTGTACTACTAATTTACAAATGCAATCCAAGATTAGGAAATTCCCATTCTGCATTTGCCGATGATCATTTGTCCCGTCTCCGTTCAATTGCCGCTCGTTCATTCTCCCTAATCCACTCATAAATGACCGCCGATTAATCGTGCGCTTAGTCAAAAAGTTTCAAGTACCGGGAAAGGGAGGTGCTAGTACGCCTCACTGACCTATTAGGTTAAAATGCTCTCACTTAGGGGCAGAATCTTCCACGGGCGAGCACAGTACATTGAATGAATGATTGGCCTGCCCGCTCACTCACTGTGACAACTTTATTAGTTAGGAGTAGTAGTAGTTACTAGTTAAACTGCGCAGCACAAGGGGCATGTTCAGCAATCATAATTCGCGCAGGACTCCTCGGGATCGGCGCAGCGCCGGAGGAGTTGTATATCCCGGGGCTGTCAGAGATCCCGGTGCTCCTTGTCGCTTCTCCCTCCCTCCCTCCCAGCACGGCAGCATCATGCATCCATCTCCATGGCCGATGGAGGCAATCCAGATTTACCATGCCAGTTACTTCCTTGGTTCCTAAATATTTGTCTTTTTAGACATTTCAAATAATTAGTATATACAGATGTATGTAGACATATTTTAAAATGTAGATTCACTTATTTTGCTTGTATGTAGTCACTTGTTGAAATGACTAGAAAGACAAGTATTTAGAAACGGAGGGAGTAGTTGCCTAGCTAATTAAGTACGTGCCCGGCACTGTAGCACCAGGGATCTGTACGAGCTCCCCTGCGCAGAGGCGCAGAGCAGGGCTGCCGAGAGAGGGAGGGCAGGACGCGCGCATGTGCATGCTGGTGGATCGATCGGTGGATCGGTGGCAATGGCAATGGCGACGGCATGATCCACTTGGCCACGTGGAAACCGTACGACGGGTCGAGAGTAGGAGGGCACTTTGTTTGTTGGCTGCCCCCAATGCTACGCACCAAACGGGTAGCTAACCACGACGGAGAGCTCCCGGCCGGCCCCTGGCAATGCCATTGCCATTGGCATGCACGATCCGTCCATGGTCCCGTCCCGTCCTGTAAGCTGGTGCGCAACTAATCCAAACGTAATCAACCCCTGTCGGTCCGCCCGGCCCTTGCCTTCCCGGAGCGCCTGCCGGAGCTCATACGAGAGGCGACCGAGACAAGCTGTGCAGCGTGTACGTTTGTACGGGTGCCAGCCATGTTGCGCGTACCATCGGTACACACTCTGATTGACGTCCTCCGTTCCACGACAACTTTTGTACGAGCTAGTTTGTATGCAAAGGGAGGGAGAAGAGCATGCAATCGTTCTAGAAACACATGAGATGACACGAGAGACAGACTGTTGCTATCGATCGACCGATCCAAGTGACGGGCGACGGAAGGGTGATGGCCGGGAGGGAACCGGCGGTTGGATCGAAGGGCTCAGCCGAGATCGACGGGTTGGTGCGCGCGCGCGCGCGCCACCTGATGTTAACCAGCTGATCGACCCGTCACATCCTCGCCCCGCTTTGCTGCGCACAAAACACCATCCGGAGCGTCGGTGGCCAGCACCATTTTTTGTTCTTACATCCATGCATGGCACACACGCTTGGAACCCTGACCGAAAAAGCAAACGTCCTACTATTATCATTTCACCCACAGCTACTGAAGAAACAAACGTCGTTTCTCAGAAGATGAAGAACAAATGGTTGTGATGTGTGCAGTTCGGCTGCCTTTTCTGAATTCTGATGGCCGACGTTGGCGTTGACGGATCCTACTGACTTCCCGACCCCACACCGCCGGCCAGCTCAGCTCCGGGGTCGATGTACGGGCAGCGACTAGCGAGCTAGCGGGGACTGATCGAGTGAGCGAGCGAGCGAGCTAAAGGGAGAGTAAAGCTGAAGGCAAGGGCGCACACAAGGAGTGCAATCCAAGTTAGCAACACAGGAGCAGCGGCAGAGGAGAAGATTTGGGCCGGGATGGCTCGAAAAGGAGGCCGGACAGGAGCGGAGCAGCGGTGGCGGCGTGGGGCCCGGTCATATGATTTGCGGGTGCAGCGAGGCCCGAACAACCATCGGTTGTGCGGTCACTTTACTCCTCCGCTTTCCCCTTTTCCGGAGATTAATCTCACGCTTGATCCTTCTTTCTTTCTGGTGCGGTGCGATTTAATCGCATGTGCCGGACGGGGGTTTGTTTAGCGCCCACCTGCGCCCATGAATGAATAATCCTGCTGCTGCTCCAACTAGCAGTAGGAGCACAGTCCGTCGGCCCGGCGAGCGACTCGCTTGATCCGATCGATTTGTCAGGATAATATTAGATTAGGGGAGGCCGTTCACTAACCATTGGTCAGTGCTATGTGTTACCACATGCGTGCTACTAGCATTTTTCTACTCATCCATTTACGGTAGTGGTAATACTAGAGGTGTCGTAGTTAACGAGTTCGGTAAAGTTCGACCCATGGATCAGTTGGGACGAACCGTACAGCTAACCAGGTGGCCATGGATGGGTTAGGCAACACGCCATGCGGTGCAGGCGATGCATCAAAGTTTGGCCAAGTAGGCAGGGAAATTGGTGAGCCCGGTTTGATGGGGGTTTGGAATCCAGCCCAGCCGGCGTGCCCGGGTCAACGCGTCGTCGTCCGGGCACCGAGAAAAACTGGCGCAAAAAACTGGCCCGCGTCCCTCTCACGTCCCAATCCCCGGAGCCAATTCCGCAGGCGAGCGACGAGCGAGCCTGCCTGCACGGCCGGCCCAGCGGCGACCGAACCGAGACCGACGCAAGGAAGCGATGCGGAGCACGTAGCCGAGCCGAGACACGGGCCGCCTCCGGCTCGTGCGTGTATGTACGTAGGGGCGGGATGCGTACAGGATACGGGTCAGCGACCGGCGCCCGGGAGCGCGTGCCAGCGGTTGCCGCGGTCAATGCCAGCGCTCTCGCGGCTGCCGATTTTTAGGCGGCCGGGCGATGCTTCGCCGGAGCTGCCACGCTAACCGCGACGCGCCTGGACGCTAGCGGCGGCCGCCGTGTGCTAGCTGCCACGGCCCACGGCCGGCGATCCTTCCTCCCTTCCTTCTACCCGCGGTAACGGCGAGCACGCAGTCCAAGGAAGGAAGCCGTGGCCGTCGTCAGCCAGACCGCGGCGCGCGAGCGTGGAACAGGAGGGCGAAAAGTCCGTGCGCGCGCGACTGACAGCGAGGTCCACCACTCCGGTTCCACGGTGGCGGTGTGGTCGTCCCTCTCGGGCCACGCAATCAAGGGGCGCGACGCCATGTGTGCGCACAGCGCGGAGGCACGGACGCACAGGGAGGACGCGGGATGAAAAATCTCAGGAAGTCTGAGGTGGCGTTTCACTTGTACTGATAGCATTTTCCGCACGGGTTTTGTTTTCGTTGGTGGCCTAAGAAAAAAAAAGAAAAGTGGTAGGAGAGGAAACTTCAACGTCACGACAGGAAAGGGAGGGCGAGGACAGCTAGCAGCGAGGGCAGAGGGCTCACCTACCGTGTGACCCGACCCCCTCCACCGCACCCATCTCCCTGCACCACTTACTGCCGCTGCTACTGCTACTGCTACCGGTCGTCGTCGTCGTCGCTGCCAATTACCGCTCCCCTAACCACGCCCGTAAGCCGTACGATTAGTAAGCAGTTCTGCTGGTACAAATCCGTTGGAGCAAAGAATATTACTACAACGGACGGACTACTCGGTCCAGTATCATGCAGTAAATACCGGCTGCACTGTTGGCACGAGCCTCGCCCGTCCGTCGTCGTGATCGTCCAGCTCGGCGCACGCATATACCCTACCACCATGGCACTACGACGACGACGTCCCTTTCGTCTTCCTCCATCCCCGGCCGTGTGTGCGGGTGTGGGGTGTGCCGATAAGTCAGCCGTGTCGTGTGTAAGTGAATTGGGCGACGTAGTGGATCTCCACTCTCTCCCTTCATGCACCGCCTGCCTGTCCTCCAACGTTTCAAAACCCAAAAACCCTGCACACAGAGAAACGCCTTCTTTTCCTGCTGCTCAGACGATCTGGCGTCAAGGCTGCTGCTGCTGCTGGGTTTAGTTTACCTTCCACCCGTCACGTTCTCCACCAATAACTTAATCCCCTCCGCACCCCGCTCCAGCCTGCCTGCTCTCCTCTCCTCTCCTCTCCTCTCTAGTAGTATAATATACTCCTCCTCTTCCCAATCTGGCTCTCTCTCTCTCTCTTCATGTGCTAGCTCCATCCATCTTCTTCCTCGGTTCAACTCACACACAGCTTGAGAAGGAGAGAGAGGGAGGGGGGTTCGAATTGAATTGAATCCCACCGACCGGGGCAGTGCAGTGCACGCACCTCCCCCTCACTCCTTTCCATTTACCTCCACCTATATAGCTCCCCGTATTTCCACCCCGCCCTCTTCTCTCTTAGCAGTACAGTGCGGTGCGGTGCGGTGCCTCTCCATATAATTTCAGCTGGTGCAAACCAGACAGCAGCAGCTTTCTCCTACCTCTCCCTCGGACTACACCACAGCTACCACAGCCATGCTCATGCAGGAAGAGAACTAGATAGCTAGCTAGACTTAGTCCCTTGTTTACATAGCCAGCAGCTAGCTTCTTCTTGATCAGCAGCAGATAGGTAGAGGAGTTCTTTCTCTCTTCAGTTTTCATACCAAGGCAAGCCGGCCAGGAAGGAGCAAGGAAGAGATACCGGTGATCGATCGGCTGAAGGAAACGGAGGAGTTTACAGGTGAGTCAATCAATCGCCGACGGCGGTGCATATATTCCCATTCCAGTTCCAGTTTGTGTGTGCAAACCAGTCATTTCTTCTCATTGGAAGTGGGGGAAAAGTAAAAATAAGAAGACAAGATACTACCAGAAGGGATTCAAATTCAGAAGCTTTCCTGCAGTCTTTCGTCCTTCCGGCCGTTTTTGCGTTTGAAATTGCCATTTGTGGCACCACCCTGTGCTGCGCGCGGCCATGTGCCGTGCTGCCAGCCAGCTTCACTGCCATATTCATATTCGATCATCCTGAGTTTCTGACACACCAGCTCTTCTTTCCTGGAAAGAAGAACGGATTAATGGCAAGGGGAAAAACGGCACCAGCTCTGGACTTTTTCAAAAATTGCACCAAGTTTGGACTTCTTCCTTGCACAAGCAAGAAGGTCCCCAGTCCATTTTTGGGGCTCATTTGTTGTTTTTTTCAAAATTTTGAAAGTTCCCAGCCCGTTTGGTCAAGTTGTTCGTCTCAATGATAGAAGGGGAAATTTCCTCCCGGCCGACGACGTCACGGCGGCTGGGCTACTGTGCCCTGATATGGATAGAAATTGAATGGGCGAAGGAACGGATGGGATGCCCTGCCACGGTATTCCCCTCCATTGTGCGTCCCCCGGCCCAGCCCTTTTTGGTTTTTTCTACTTTCGCCCCTCCTCCAGCCTGGATTCCCCCTCTGGAAGGAAACACGCACAGCATCCAATCCAAGGTAAAAGAAAAGGAGCAAATTCAAATTCGGTTTTCGAAATAAAAACAGTAAAAAAAAGCGCGTGGGGCAGTGAAAACGCAGGGCCGGGAGATTCCTTGCGCTTCGCCCGGCGAGATTCCCTTTGTTTGATCCGTACGGTAAACGCGATCGGATCGGGCAAATGGAAGCGAATTCCTCGGTGTTTCCACCGCGGGCGGGGCGTTAATTATAATTAGCCGCTTTACCGAGGGGGCAGGGCGGCTTCCGATTGACGCGTCCTCTGCTCCCACATGGCACGCCAGTGACGCGTCCCGCCCAATGGCCTGCCGCCACGTCAGCCTATGACAAATTCCTTGTGCTGGCCGCGTTTGACTTTTACCTTGGTGGTGAATCAACCCGGACCAAACATGAAACAACCACCCTTGATTTTTTCTCGTTGTACGCCACCTGTATGGGCGCCTTTGCTTCGGAATAAAGAAAAAGGAAAAATGGAAAACCCGCGCGTCACATGCGCGTCTCACATGGGGCGCGGGGCGGGCCCGGCCCATCATGCACCGCACACACGCGGGCCCCACGCGGGCGCGCTCGCTCGCTGCCGTCACTTTGAAAAAGGAGTCTGGTTCCGTTCGCAGAAGATATATATCCCTCGGCCGGACGGACCCGTTTGTTTACTTACAAATATGTTTGTTTGTTTGTTTTATAGCTCGGAGGAGATCGCGCTCTGGTAGCATTAGAGGTTAGAGATAGATGTAGATAGGCCCGATCAGCGCCTCTCTCGTCCGCTTGCGAGACGAAAGTCGATCGGCATCGTGATATTATTTTTTATTTTTAGGTGTGTATGTAAATCCGCCTTGTCTTAATTTGGTGCCATGTATTGCCGCTGCTGCTTACCCTGGATGCCGATTAATGCGTGCATATCCAAATTTACGATCCGCCTCGCGTCGGCATTAATCCCGCCCCTGTATTTATACTTGCCTCTCCCGATTGTGCTTTGGTCGCAGAGTAACGCAGGCCTAAGACGGGAAGAAAGTCGGAGATTGGGACTGAGATTGCGGCTGCGGCGATGGCGAGCGGGCGGTTCATGGAGGAGATGATGAGGGAGCACGAGCAGAGCCTGCTGGAGGCGACGTGCGGCGGCCTGTTCGACCACATCGAGGACCTGCTCGACTTCCCCAAGGAGGACTCGGCGGAGGACGTGCTGCTCCTCGACGCGCCGGTGCCTGACAGCCCCCTCGCCGCGCGCGTCCTCGCCGGCGGCGCGCCCCCGCCGGCGCCGGCCTCGCTGGAGCAGCAGCAGCAGGCGTCGCTCATGGTGCCGCCGCCGCCGCCCGCCGGGGACCACTCCGCGGCCTTCCTCGGCGCCCTCGGAGACACCCACATTGGCACGGTGAGTAAATTTTTTTTTTCGTTCGTTCAGTTCGTCGTCGGCGGGCGCGCGGGCGTGCGTGCCAGCGCGGGCGCGGTTGGTTGGGTGGTTGCCGACTCCCGCGTACGGCCGATTTTAAGGAGGAGCGGATGCGTGCCTGCGTGCCTGCCTGACCTAGCCGACGAACCGCCCCTGTCGGTCGCGCACGGCAGTTTCGAAAAAATCAATCTCATCATTTTTTTTCTCCCTTACCCCTGCCTGCCTCCAGAGGGTTCGAAATTCAAAAGTTCGAAACAGCTGGGCGGCAATCACGCGAAACGGCACGCACCGCACGGCGCACACCGCCATTAGTGGTCACATGGAAGGGGACGGGACGGGGGTGGCTTCACCCGGCCGCCGTGTTGTCCGGGCGCGAGGAGCGGGAGGGAACGAACCCACGGCCGGCGCACCGCACCGCACCGGCGTGAATGGCCGGGGTGGTTGGGTCATGGGCGGGCGCGCGCCGTGGTGGAGGTGGAGGTGTCGGTGGCATGAGGGAGGCCGTGACCAAAGTTACTGCTGCTCCATAGATTTTCTTTTCTTTTTACCGGTGGGGTGGGCGTGGCGCGGGGCCCCGGCCATGTTACGTACCGGGGGCCCATCGCTTTCGGTAGTTAGCTAGCCCAACAACAACTGAGCAACTACTCCATCCAGTGTGTGTGCACCAGCAGTACCGCCAGTCCAGTCCTACCAGTAGCCCGCCAGCCCAGCTTTTTCTCCCCTCCCCTTTACGCAACAGCAAAATAAACCCATCACCGTGGGCCAGCCCAGCCCGGACGTGCCGGCGTCTGCTTTACTGATTGAACAGTGGTCTATTCGGGTTGGAAAAAAGAGTAGTCGCGTCGATTGGAGGCTGCAGTGAACTGGGAGTGTATGCGTTTCTGACATGGGATTCCTTGCTTTTTGTTTGCAGTGCGACGAGCTGGACATGGACATGGCGCAGCTCGAGTGGCTGTCGGGGCTGTTCGACGACACCTCCATCCCGCACGAGCCGGCCTTCGCCTGCGCCGCGCCCATCATCAGGGCCTCCGCGCTGAGTGCCAACGCCGGCGTCGTGCTGCCCGACAAGATGGAGGACGCGCTCTTCCGCAGCTCCAGCCCCACCTCCGTCCTCGAGGACGGCGCGAACAACGTCAACGTGAACATGAACAACAACAACAACAACAGCGGGGGCTCCTCGGCGTCGTCGACGTCGTCGTCGGCATCGTCCTCCTCGGAGTCCTTCTCCGGGAGCGGCCGCCCGTGGTCTGTGCCGCTGTCGCCGCGCCCGGAGCCGCCGGTGCTCGTCATCCCGGCGCGCGCGCGCAGCAAGCGGTCCCGCGCCTCTGCGTTCCCCGCTGCCATCCGCGCCGCTGTGCCCGCGCCCGAGACCATCCTGGTGCCGACGCCCATGTTCTCCTCCACCTCCTCCTACTCGGAGGAGCCCGAGTGCATTGCCGAGTCCAACTCGCAGCCCAAGAAGAAGAAGAAGGCCAAGAGGCCGACCCCTCCGGTCACCTCTGATGCTGAGGGCGACGCCGACTACGAGGAAGGCAGCGGCGGCGCCGCGCTCGCGCCCGGCGAGGTGCGGAGGTGCACGCATTGCCAGATCGACAAGACGCCGCAGTGGCGCGCTGGGCCGCTGGGGCCCAAGACGCTATGCAACGCCTGCGGCGTGCGCTACAAGTCCGGCCGCCTCTTCCCGGAGTACCGCCCCGCGGCCAGCCCCACCTTCGTGCCAGCCATCCACTCCAACTCCCACAAGAAGGTGGTGGAGATGCGCCAGAAGGTTGAGCCCAAGGGCGACGACCTGCTGCAGTTCATCCGCCGCCGGGATTGATCGAGCTCCCCGTGCCGGCATCGGTCGCCGGACGGTCGGTCTCGTCTCATCCCCCTTAGCTATTATATATGTATACATGCTAGTATGTATGCATTGCATGCTTGCTTCCATCCAAGTAGTCAGTCAGTCATCGTCGTCCGTCGTCATGCATCCACCCACCCACCATCATCGCCATGCATCGGTTTCAGTCAGCATCCACCCATCAATCGCCGGGCATCCTGGCCGGCGTTAGTTCAATAGGGCTTTTCTTTTGGGTTTACTCCACCTCTTTTTCTTTGTCTATTACTTAATTGGTTCCCCCTAAGAAGATTTTTTGTTTGTATAGAGGAGGGTGAGTGAGGAGGGCAGGAGAAATAGATGGATGGATCAATCACAGAGTCAGTGGTTGTTGCATTGCAGTTGCTTGCAAATTAGGTACTAGGTGAGAAGGAGAGCTAAACCAGCAGCAGCAGCAGCAGCAGAGGCAGAGGCAGCTAGGCAGTCAATTAGGAAAGTTGGTGTGCTCTAAGCAAGAGTGTTGAAGTGAAGGATCAGATTTGTTGGTTTGCTAAGTTAGAGAGAAACTTTGTGTCAAGTAGTAGCCATCAGGAGGTTGAACTAGGGGGATCACCAATCAATCATAGTCAGCAGTTTATATTGGAGCTTGGTGTACTCAACTCTGAATATTCTTTTTGCAGTTCATCTATGTTTAGGGATTTATAAGTGGTGTCTTTCTTGTGTTTTATACTAGTAGTGTTACCCTTTTTTTTATTACTAGTAGCCATTAATTAAGATTCCTTTTTTTTAGTCATCATGCCTTGTTGCCTCTATGCAAGTTGTGATCATCCAAGCAAAGGAATTATAATCCTTGAGCTCTTCCTCCCCTGTTTCTCCTGTCAACTACTCCCTCTGTTTCAAAATAGATGACTCAACTTTGTACTAATTTTAGTACAAAGTTAATATAAAGTTGGGTCATCTATTTTGAGACCGATGGAGTAACCGCCTCTATGCAAGTTGTGATCATCCAATCCCCATGAGCACTGCTACAGATAGTGACTAGTGATAATTATAAATGCTAATGCGCCGCAACATCATCAATATTATAAAACAACAAGACACACATAATGCATAGTACTTATGATGTGCAAGGGGACAGAGCACATGGTCAAATTCAAGGTCCTGGTCCTGGAGCACACTCATATGTGGCATGTCCATCCATATAATAAATTGATGATTGATGGCAATGAACATTCCCATGTCCACCCCAGTTGGACAGATGCTCAATTGGATTGGATTACCTTCACCATGTGCTCTCCTAGTGCTACAACTCATCAAAGAGAGTGGGTCACATCTTTCCTGCCACCAATCCAAGCCATGTTAAGAGATTCACACCCAGTCGTCGCCTCTACATGGTCCAATCAACACACTTTCATCTCAACTGCTACATTTTCATCTCAATTGCTTGAGGGGGAACCGGACGAAGGACCGAGGTTTATGACAACAGAGGATGGCTAAATTCCTATTAAGATATCGGGGTGCAGCCTGCTTATGGGAGGGTTGTAAAATGGGCTTTCAGATTTTTCCAAAGGAAAAAATAACAGGCTTTCATATTAACGAAATTATTTGGTCTTAGCAGACAGAGAGTACCTACATGACGCTTGGGAGCTTCTATTCATCGCCTTTAAGCAAAGAATAGCTTGGTAATTTTATATTTCTTTATCCCAAAAACTGTTTTTTAGATTTTAATTAAAGAAATACACTAAAGCCAACTGAAAATAAAAATTTTCCGTACCTCTATAAAATGTTCATTTATATTCATGTATACAAAAAATATCTTTAAAAAAGTCAGGTATTTTGAAAACTACTTCTGAGTTATAAAAATATGTTCATAAAAAATAGCATATTTGTCCCCCAACCTAAAAAATGATAATGTAATAAAAACAACAAATAAATAAATGAAGTAACACGGAAGGTCAGACAAAATGAAAGAAAGGATGAAAAAGGAAATGAAGAGAAAAACAATAGGGAAAACTAAAAAAAGTGAAAGAAACACAAATATAAAAACGGGAAAAAGCTAAATGGGCATGGTCCAGGAGGTCATCTATGCGTGTTTGAGTGACAATTTCATTTAGCGAGCCTCAAATAGGAAGCACCGTGACTCGCATCACGTGAAGCGTCCTTACATGGGCTGACACTTGATGTGGCCTAGTACCATGCGCAATAATTTTCCCAAAAAATGTATCTGTATTTCATGATGTAATGACTTTGATATAATAAATAAAACACGTTCATGTGTGTTTGTAAAAATGCAATAAAGTATTTTACATGTGAAAAAAATTATCATGTGTAATAAGAAAAATATGCATGTAAATCAAAATAAAGGTTCGTATATTTCAAAAGAAATATTCATCTATGGGCAAAATGCTCAATTGTATTGCCTTCACCATGTGCACTACTAGCCCTACAATAAATTAAGGGTATGGGTCACCCAACTAAAAAAAAAGAGTGTAAGGTTCACATGTTGCGGCAACCAATCCAAGCCATGTTAGGAGATTTGCATCGAGTCGTCTCGTCTAGAAGGTACCATTATCACAGTTTCCATCTCAACTTTTTTTGGCAAACAATTCTCGTCTCAGTTGCTTGAGCCAGACAAAGGATAGAGGGTCCATGATAACAAGGTTTGGTTTAAGGCCTACCAACATATTGGGTTGCGGCCTGCTTATAGGGAGTTGTGGGATGGGCTTTCAGATCCAGAACTGTAGGAAAATGCTACTCCCTTCTGAAATTTAGTTTATTATAGGTTCATCATAAAAATCACTTCAACAAAACAGTAGTACTTTTAATTAAAGCCGTGTTGAAAAACCAAATTATACAAAAGTTAATGCAGTTGTAGTTAATCAGTGCATATTCCCAAAGACAACAATCCAATAAGAAAGAAGAGAAATTTACTGCAGGACATACAAACTAGAAATTTGGGATTTATTTTTAGGGATTGAGCCTCATAAACATCTTTTTGAGGGATTGAGCCTAATAAACTTAAATGTAGTGAGTATTGGGTTTTCGGAAATAGCATGTGCAGCTCCTCTGCCTTATTTTGTTTGAAGGAAAACGAATTTGGCACAACTCATATTTTCTATTTTGCAGAAAGAATCCAACGATATGGAAACAATGTTTTGAACTTTTCAAAAATTCTTTGAAAAAATCTGGCATGTTAGAAAGATGATTTTCCGTAAACATTTGAAATTCAAATTCAATTGCACATTCATTTGGAAGGTAAGGGAAAACAAATCATGCATCAACATTGATGTTGTATTGTTTGTACTACATTTTTTGCAAAAAAAGGTTTGAAACTTCAAAAACAGTTTTCACTTGGTTTTCATCAAAAAGATATGTTTCAGCCGCACCTCAGGGGCAACCATGTCCTCTATGCCAACGATAATCTAGGTCGGAAACAAACTCCCCCATCCCCTACCTTTTGTGACAATTCCAAAAAAGCTCATATTCCCAAGCTAAATACTATGAATAGGGGTTGCACTAGGGGTCGGCCTCCTCAAGGAACAATGACAGGGCAAGAAGTAGTGGCACTGCCGAAGAGGACGCAACAGGAGCATCACGTGAGCATTATCGTAGGAGAGAGAAAACCATGGAGGGAAAAGAGAGCAGCATGTATGCGTGCACACATGACTAATCTGATATATGGATTGGTTGCTCCAGGGAAAGAGGACCGTGATCTAGAAATGTAAGATACATGCGTAGAACTTGATGTGCCAGAGTCCTAAATGGCGTATGCAACCTCAAAATATGCAAAACAACTAACCATCCATTTTTGCAGATTGACTCGTTGTCCAGGCTCGCCGCAGCCCCGTCTGTGTCAGATCCAGCGACCTAGGACACATTCCCCTAGATGTATTGTCTCCCCGTGCAGTGGCGGAACTAGCCGACAATCCATTGGGGGGGGGGGGGGGGGGGGGGGGACACAAATCATCAGTGTTTGGAGGGGGGGGGGGGGGCAAATGCTAAAAAATTCCAATCTAAGCCCTATTTATTTATTTTTTCTTCAGAAAATTATCCAATGCTGGGGCAGCCCCCCCCCCCTCCCCCCCAGCCTCAACATAGTTACGGTACTGTCCCCGTGGCTCATCGACTCGGTGGAGAATCCCAACATAGCTACGCTACTGTCCCCGTGGCTCATCGACTCGGTGGAGAATCCCAAACTCAAGTTCCACCATGGTCATGTTTGTGGCGGTGCAACAAGCAACAAGCCCCCCCCCCCCCCCCCCCCCCCGACCTCTCAGCGGCAAGGATGTCAAAGGGTGGAGGAGCAAGAAGCGAGGAGTGGCGACATGGCAAGCAGGAAGAGGTAGATGGAGCAGCGGGAGCGCCACACTTTTGGGGGATGTTCTTGTGGGGGAGCAAAATCTACAAAGGGAAAGGGGAAGAGCATGCGCGCTTGCGCACCCGTCTGATCTGATTGATTGATTGGTGGATCAGAGAAAGAGTACCATGATGGATCTAGAAACATAAGATACATGCGTAGATCTGGATATGTTAGATACATGGATATATCTGGATCTGTTGTTAGATAGATGCACATATATGCACAAATTAGATACGTGTGTAGATCTAGATATATTATATACATGTGTGGATCTGAAAGACCAACATTTGTAGATAATTCTAGATGCAACATCAACTCTATCAAAAATAACCAGCCTTGTTTTCGAAACCTACTAACATGGTTGTCATAAGAAAGAAAACCAGTTCAAGACCATTGTAATCGAATTGGTAATGCATACTCACCTATGTAACTTCTTGCCAGTTTTGTTGCTCAACAACGTCCTCACCTTCGTTCTTCCTTAGATAATCCTGCTACGCTCCACCACATCGTTGAATGCGATGGTGAGGAGGAGGAAGATGAAGATGGACAGAGGCGCGACGATCCCTGGGGAAGAGGAAGGAAGGCGTCAACATGAAAAAGTAGCATGCCCGCAAAAAAGGGTGAAAAGTAGCTTTACCGTGTTGCAGTGGGAGACTGGCAAGACGATAAGGACTTCTCGGCATTAGAGTCAGGGATGTGCCCTATATATGAGTATGAGGGTGGGGTATACAAATGGCTGGATCACGGATTTAACCGCAAGAAAACTAGTTTAGATTAATTTTTGTGAATTGTGTGATTGGGAGGGAGGATCGACGGCGACGGTAAGTACTTATTGGCAATAGCATCCGGGGTGGAGTGGGTGTGGTTTTATATGTAAATGGTTAGGAGTTAGGGGTGTGGTCTATATATAAGTAGGACGGTGGGGTATACACATAGTTGGATCATGGATCATATAAGAGGATGGCGTATATAGATTGTTGAATCATGAATTTAACCGCAAGAAAAACTAGTTTAGATTAATATTTGTGAATCCGGCGAAAAAGAAGATTAATATTTGTGAATTGTGCAACTGGGAGGGAGGAGCGACGGCGGCAGTAAGTACTTATGGCCAATGGTGTCCGAGTGAAGTGGGGTGTGGTTTATATGTAAATAAGAGGGTGGGCATACAAATGACTCGATCATGGATTTGACCGCAATTGGAAATTATTTCCTTTGTTATACATTAATGTATGAAAGGATGAACCAAAAATACACTTGTCCTAACATTAAGTGTCTTCCTTATTTCTTATAATAAATTGTTTTGAAGCAAACTCTATTTTGCGCTGAGCTCCTCCATGATCGACGAGCTAGAGGTGGCAGCAATATGTCGGCACGATCGGGACATGCTAAGCCCAAGGCGGCAGCATTGACGACGGGGGCACCAAGATGTACACGGGCCAGAGGATGTGGCAGTGGCACTGGTAAAGGCCAGGCGAAGGCAAGTCCAGTATGTGCAGCTGCGTGTGGTACTGAAGAGCGTGGCAGTGTGCGATCATGGCCGTTGGATCGATGGACCGCGCACAAAAAAATCATACTAGCTAATAGCCAGTTGAAAAATAAATAAAGACAACTACTCACTTTGTAAATTAATATAAGAACATTTAGATCACTAAAGTGGTAATCTAAACGTTCTTATATTAGTTTATAGAGGGAGTAGCTGTGAAAATATCCACAGTTGATAAAAACAAGCCAATTTTGGCTGCCTCCGTCTACTTTCAGTTTCAGTGCTAACCGGAGAGAAGACGGAGTAATGCATGGCAAGAAACACGGCTATACCCCGTAAAGAAACGCGGCTAAGTACCAAATGCATTAATTGTCGAGAGAAGGAAGCAAATGATTTATGCGGCATTGCGGACGGAACGATATTTTTGAGGTGACTAGCATGAATGTATGCAAATGCGACGCAACCAGGAGAACTGGATGCTGGTCGACCGGCGGAATGCCTTGATCAAATAATATATGTACCAAGTATTGATTTGAGAAATTTTTGACTCATTTTGACCATAGTTTGCAAGATATTCAGAAAAAAAAATAGTCCAAGCCGGCTAACATGGCATTTTTTTGCCACATGTACACTTACAAGCGGCAAGATCAAATAATGGATTAGAACAAGGTGCAACTTTTACACCAATAGAAGGTGTTATGTGCAACAAACCCAAAAAGTAGGCGATATGTGCAAATTTGACCCCCCCCCACCCCCCAAATCCGGGTGGTACCACACATTGGGTGCTACCATGCTACTATTTTTTAGAAAACATATTTAAATGTTTCCAAAAATTCCAAAAAATCATGAGTGTTCATAAGACACATCCCTACAAACCATAAAAAGTTCAAATCAAAATTCAAAACACACAAAGAAAAACAAAAGACAAATTCAGCATGAATAATGTCACAAAAGGCAAGCTAAAATGGTACTATTCAATTGTGTATTTTTTTGACCGTTGGATCCCAGATCCACATATGAGCTCGCGTGGAAGCAGATGAGCTTAGGTGCTCCGGAGCACCATTGTTGATCAGAACTTATGGGACCTCGGCGAGACGGAATGAACAGTTGATCAGAAACACTCTTCTTCCAATTGACCCAGAATTAATAATCTTCCAACTGAAACCCAAAGATCTACAATTGTCGTCAACTATATGTAGCATCTGACTATGGGTATGTCGCAAGATATTCAGGACAGGTCAGGAGTACCTGGCTCCCGAGTCCATGAAGACCATCGAGCGAGCAACAAGCAATAATCATCAAGCTGATAGTTCGGCAAAACATGCTTTAGCGCCATGTCTCGCTTGGCATTCTGCATGATATTGTAATATGTCCTTTGAACGTTTCTGGTGATCAATAAAACTCGATAGAGTTTCCCTCAAAGCTAAAGATTAATAGGTTCCCTCATAAAACTCAATATGTCACGAGATATTCTGAAAATCCATCGATTTATTTGTATGGATAATACTCCATTATTTTATCAGTGACACTATAACAACAATTATGTGTACTACAATGTACAGATTAATAACTGAGATCTCTTCTGATTTCTTTCAATGATAATATGATACAGATCACATGTACATACAATTTTGCTAGGAGAAGATTCGTTAGTGCATACAGTAGAGGGATGCCATCTGCTTTAGTTATACCGAGATCCCAATGAAATATTTCCTGAAATCTTCTTCATCCTTGCAATAAACTGACATGACCTTGTACACTTCAATCAGCAGCTTTGGAAATCGGCTTGAGAAATAACGATCAAATCCCTCAGGCAGTGACCCAAGTAACTCCTGAAAATTGATGAAAACGTTTAGCTTCTTGGCAACACAGAGAGGAGGAAACAAGGCTGAGCTCACTGGGGAGCATAACCATAACAAGCATTATCCATCCCTGAAGATTGCTATAGCACATTGAAGACCAACATGTAAATGATGGGGATTAAATCTTCTCAACTATACCTGATGCAAAGGTGGCAATAAACTTAGGGTCATTTCACAGAATTTCCTGGTCTTAGGAGTTTGGTGGGGGTGGAAGACCAGGTTGCTACCCGTGTTGTTAGTGCTGTGGTACATTAACAGTGAAATCGTTGTGCCAACCTAAGTGCTTCATAGTTATGGAACGCCAGTAGGATTTTTTTTCCTATGAATCAAACAAACTAGTACAAATGAATTCTAAGTGTAGGATCAAGGAAATCAAACAACCAGCAACCAAATACACTCTTGAAGGAAGCTTTTTTCTATGGAAGCCCTTGTTCAAGACTATTATTCCCCAGTCTTCTCTTTGATTCAAAGGATTTCTAAAGGAATTTTGAAGGATTCTAATTGGTAGGATTTTTTTTCCTATGTAGGTTGCTTGATTCGTAGGATACAATCCATAGGAAATTTTCCTTAGAATTCATTTGTACTAGTTTTCATAGGAAAATTTCCATCCACTCCAGCCTCATGTGAAGAATCCTACACTTCTCAAATGCCCATACTAAGGGCCTCTTTGATTCACAGGATTTTGAAAATGTAGGGATAGGAAAAGTATAGGATTGCAGTGGCATGTCAACTTGAAAGCTATAGGATTAGCAAAGAGTGTTTGATGCCACATGAAAAACAAAGGAATTGTAAAAAGAGGTTGGAATGGATGTTAGATTTCCTATGAAATGTAGTACAAAAGATTCCATAGGATAAATTCCTATGGGATCCAATCCTATGAATCAAAGGGCCGACATAGGAAAAATTCCTAAGGATTTCAATCCTCCAAACATCCTAAAGAATTCCTTTGAATCAAAGGAGCCCTAATCATGTGGTACTGAAGATGGCATGCCACTCCAATCCTATGTTTTGCCTATTCCGGCGTTTTATAAATCCTGCGAAACAAAGAGGCTTTAACTGGGTGTGACAAGGCTCCACGGTTTGGAAGGGCAATGGTCTAACCGGCATCAATATTGCAGTCTGACCAGGTGTCCCAGATTGACATGCTTGTAGTAGCCATCATTATGCAGAGAACAATTTCTTGAGCCCCTCAATGAACTGTTGAGTTAGCCAGATTTAGAGCTCTTTAACAGCCATATTTGACTATTGTATTGTTCAGTGCAACTAGCTGCTACTGTGAGGGATGAGGCTGTTCAACCAGTTCTAAATTTCATCTTCAATAAGAGTAATAGCTATTTTTGTTTGCATGTGTGTGGGCATATTCTGCCACTCAGTCGCCATCCTTGGGCCCTTAATTCGTCTCCATTCTTCGTACTGTTCAGTTCATTAATTTTATTTTTTGGAGAAAAACAGTACAGACGCAGACACTCACAACACGCACACACACACCCTACCACTATGAACACATGCACATACACCTCAGCCGACAGATCTTAAGATTGTCTTAGTTGCCATAGGCACCTCGTAGTTGACGGTCACATCATACCACTGAAAGGATAGAGCCGAAAAGCCTGAAATAGATCAAGGAGAATATGCGAGCACCCTTACCAAGTATAGGACTTGAACCTAGGTAGGCTGGTTCCACCAGAAGAAACCTAACCAACTAAGGTAAGCTTTGTTTGCAGCTCACTTTCTTTAGGAAAAGAAAGAGACAGCACCCAATTGGGCAATGTTGACACATGATCACCTTCAAGCGAGCATCACCAACTTATCATTACTGGAAGCTAGACAGCTTGGATGACACTCGGTGATCTATACAAGATGGTCATGACGAGACACGTCACTGTATGAAGGTTGTAACTTGTCTAGGGTGGACATGTGCTGCCGCTAGCGGATTCAGGGTCTGTTTGGTTTGTGGCCTCGCCTACATGCCTGGAGAAATACCTTGCCTGGTTTCAGCTTGGTCTTTTAAACTTTTCTGCCTGGTCAGGCTGGCCTGGACAGAAGTTGTTTGGTTTTTGGGCCTGGCCTGGAGAGTGATTAGACTTAAAAAAATCAATTCATCAGCCTTTCTACCGCGAGCAACTTCGTACATGCAGTCCCAGACAGCCATTATGGCTTGCCAGGCGCTGGAATTTTGAAGCCTGGGCCAGGCTAACCCCTTGCCTGGCTCCTCTATCCACATCCCATCCAGGCTAATCACGTGTGTGGTGTTCTAGTCCAGGCAAGTACAGGCTTTTTCAGGGTAGCAACCAAACAATACCCAGGCAACATACAGGCACGCTCTCAGTGTGCCTGTTTGGAGGGATTCATTTATTGGCTTACCTAAGCATGGAATAAGGAGACCGCCAAAGCCAAAAAACAGCATCAAGTTCATATTTGGGTTATCTTCTCTTGCTCGTGTGCATTTATGGTTTGCTTATTATAGATCGCAAACAGTTTAACTCGAATTAGGTTGTCAGTGCACCTATATAGACTCATAGGTGTAACTGATTGTGTTTAAAATGCAAAACTTTTTTTAAACTTATTTCCTTCAATTGTGCTAAACACATGTTTTAGCTTAAGAGAATCATAATCTATCTATCCACCCACTCTAGGTGGTTTCCTTGATCCTAGACCGCTCCACCGCCACCACTGACAGCAACTTCAGCGAATCCTCTACCTTCCCTGGAGAATTAACTCATGCCAGATCATGGTGGAATGATTAAATTTAGAACAAGAACACACCATAGGCATGTCAAGGTTGTGCTCAGGAGCATTCGCATGGTTGCCATGAGGAACAACAGAGACAGTGAATGGGGAGAAATATGTCACGGTGAGCATTTTGCTCACTAACCATGGAAAGAATAAACAGAATCCACTTTGGACCCAAAAAGCCGCAGCATGGAGATCAGATCTTCTTGGACTGGTTTTGTAACTTGGAATTTACATACTCAATTTTAAATTAGAAAATGTAAAATAGAAACTTTGTGGAGACAGAGGGTATCTTGGACATTTTGAAGGATACAAACAATTATCTACTCCCTCCGTTCCTAAATATTTGTCTTTCTAGAGATTTCAACAAATGACTACATACAGAGCAAAATGAGTGAATCTACACTCTAAAGTACGTCTATATACATCCGACGTGGTAGTCCATTTGAAATCTCTAAAAAGACAAATATTTAGAAACGGAGGGAGTAGTTAGGTGACATCTCTTGGAACATCCATGACTGTAACTCATTTAATATGGTGCAAGGACCTACGATTGTGCATGTTTAATACAGTAATAAAACACAGGATTGTTGAAGTTCACCATACCAGTTTGACCAGCGAACAATATAGCCATACACATAGCATAAACAAGAGCAAATGCGACAAGAGGTGCAGCATAACTAACCTTGAGATCAGCTGGAAGCTCTCTGTAATGTCCTGACTTGTTTCTAATCAACCTGAGAAGGTCACGAGTTGACTCAAAATTATATTTCCTATAACGACCCACATCGGCAACCAGACCATCATCCAACTTTTCTCGCCATTTTCCACCAAAAGCTTGATGCCCTATGCTTTCCAAAGCATTAAGGAGATCAGTTTCAGTGGTTTTCTCAATTCTATCGCTGGTATCTCTTAGAAACAAAAGCCGCAACTCAGGGCTCCAAAAGAGAGGATGATTTATCGCGTACACCGCCGTGGGTCTGTTGACATTTTAAAAGTGAATTTCAGTAAAAAAAAAACAGCAAGCCTTACATAACCTATGTGTTCAGCACAGCAAGAATGTACATTGACCTAAATTCTTACCTCTCATCAGGTTTTGGTTGTAACAACAGAGAAATAAGATGCACCGCTTCTGGAATGTGATCCACCACGAAGAGATCAAAGTGACCGTTTATAATGTTTATGTCCCGTTCATAGTACTCACCAAACGGATGCTTGCCTTTAGTGATACAATAGAAAATAAGGCAGCCCAAACTAAATAAATCCATTGCACGAGTCTGACTAGCACGACGAAGCTGCTCAGGTGCTTGCCAACCGGAGCTTCCATATCCTGCAATACACTGTCGAGGATTAAACAGCTACTTTAAAAAGAAAAGAGTGCTATTATTGAAAAAATGCAAGTAGGGTTTAATATTGCTTACCAGTGCCATGATGACTAAGAGACGACATATCCTCTTGCAAACGCTTACTGATACCCATATCAGAAAGCTTTGCACTGAGAGATCCCTCCTTACTTATTAAGACATTCTGAGGCTTCAAATCACGATGTATGATTCCTAAACTATGCAAATGCACAATACCAGCGACAACATCTCTGCATAAGAAAATTCACAAGATACGAGTGAGATGCATAAAAATAAATAAGATAGGAGCAATCATACAGGCACGGCAGCAGATGCACTGGCTAACAAAATCATGGGCATTATCAATATTTCAAGAAGCAAGAAATAGAAGAATACTGACGAAGCTATAGTAGATTGCAGCTAGTGGTGATATAGCAGGCATTATTTGCTCAAGTATATGTTAAGTACTGCGTACAAATGAGTATATCTGGATGTGCTGGGGTCATAACAAGTACCCATTCAGGTTTGTAAGGTTTACAAATCTTGCCACAAGTCAAACTTGATAAAGTTTGACCAAGTTTGTAGAAAAATACTACCGCTCTTCCGGTTTAAAGGGCTCATCTCAAAATTCTCAGCAACCAAGGTAGATGGTGAGTAAAGGGCACGAGTTTCATGAGTTCAAAACTGCCCACTAAAATATGCCTCACATGTTCAACTCTCAAAGCAATAAATGCAACACCCTCTAATTAGATCCATATGGTGCATACATGGCCTCTAATTCCCTCTCTCTCATCTCCATGGATTAAATGAGCCATGTGATTCAAATCACTTTAACTCAATAAGACTGAAAGTGGGACTAATATAATGAAAATCCATTTTTTTTAGATAGGCCATCTATTTGGAAGGGAGGGAGTATATAAAAATCTACAATACAATAAATACATTATGAAATGATATTTCATGATAGACCTAGTGATATTGATTTGGTGTTATGGATGTTGATATTTGTTCCTATAACTTAGTCAAACTATGCCAACACATCCATTAGCAAGCTTCTTTCGAGTTTTGGATCTTCCACAATTGAAATGTAGCCAATTTATGCTCTGTTCGTCTAACTAGTTAGCAACGTTTATCTTCTAACTAATTAGCAACATCTATCTTAAGAGCCATAACAGAAAGTACACTACAATCTATAAATATAATCCATTAATTTACTATATCCATAGCACCGGACAGCACAGCACCATCAAGCTGGACCATATTCCTTCGAAATCCAGCCTTAACGTAATTTGATTAGTCAAAACTGCATTATCTTGAGAATAGGGAATGCAGTATCTTATGGAAGAGATAAAAAGGGGTAGACTCAAGGGCTCTTTGCCATTAAACTGTTCCATGTGTTCATGTAAAATAGCAATGGCATACACCTACAAATGGTGATATCACCAAGCATGCACATTGACCAGGTTGGTATTTTAAACTTTTCAGTCATCGATGTGGCTGATACACCTCGAGGGAGAAGGTGTTGGAATTATGTTCATACCCAACCAACATTTCTAGTGGATAATATAGAAGGACACGAGTTCAATACCTCATCAGCTTTAGGAGTTGTGGCGAAGGAAGTCCATCCTGCGTCCAAAGTTCTACATCTATTTTCTCAACATCTGAAAAAGATGGATCTGTATGCTGTTGGATCAGATCAGCCAAGCTGCAGCGGCACCTCTCAAGGGAAATATAAACAAAATTGTCATCCTGATCGCAGCCATACAGTCTAACAATATTAGGATCACGATCCGATGCAATAAGATTCTGAATCTCTTTTTGGGCTATATCAGTGTGTGAACGAAGCAGGCGTTTCACTGCAACTTCACGTCCATCATAGGAACCCTCAAAGACAACTGTGCCATTGCTCCCTTTACCAATTTCCTTCTTGTGAACACGAAGTTTTCCAATCTGGCATCCGTCAAGGCCATCAGGGAGTGCATACAGCATCTCATTTGACCCACCAGTTCCACTGCTCTCTTTGTCAGATGCTGAACCGATCTCTGTGCTATTGGCCCTTCCATCTTTCTTCCGTGTTTTCCTTCTCTTAGATGTTCCCTCTGACTTCCCTCTAAGGTCTATTGATTTCTGTTCACGAACAAATGGCTTCATAAGTACACTCATGAATTGCTTGCAAGACTTGCTTGAATAGGCCAACCTCACCAGCCAAGCAAGGACCACCAATAAGGTAAGCACCGGGAATAGCAATCCATAAGCATTATTAGTGAACCTGTTGGCTTGGGGGTCAGCAAGGACAAGATGAACAAGAGCACCATCAACAGTTTGATTCTGAGTGCCATTCAGGGCTACACCAGACTTGCTAGCAGTTTGTTGTGGAATCACCAAAGTTTGAAGTTGTCTCAAAGCATCAGCACCATCCCTAGTGGTAACTTTGTTCACATCTTGCAAGACAAGTGCATTGGCTGTACTGGAATCAGGTAAAGTAAGTTTGATCGGTACACCATCAGTCCTAATGCACGGAATATTTTCTTGCAAACAGGATGATTGTTCAAGCATATTTGGATGGCTTTGTTTAACATAGTAGTTTGCAGAGAAAGAAGACCGTGTCCAGTTAAACAAATGTACACCAAGATCTGATGCACTGAGAGAATAATCGGTTCTCACAACCACGATGATATTAGAACTTCTACCAACATCTAACTTGGATGGTGCTTCCCCAGCCGGGACTGCTAACTCATTCAAGGCAGCTGGCAGACTATGCTTGTAAATGATCTCACCACTATCGGCATCAACGGCAAAAGTTGTCGAGGCTTTTGATCCAATAGTAACCACAGAATCCCGTATGTATGGAGTTCTAGCGATAAACTCTTCCAATTCCCAGGGAAGTTTCTACAGGAATAAGCCATGGATGAGAAACACAATTTTTTATCAAAAAGTACTTGGAGAACTAGCATACTTGTGTAAAGCATACCACACCGGTGCCATTATGAACTTCCACGAGATCAGACTCGTCCAAAGGATATATGAGATAGCTCAAATCAGAGTTTGTGGTGGTAATGTGCTTGGACAGAGGTGGTCCTGTGGAGAACTGCCATAGAGGAGATTCTGATAGACGGTCCACAAGTTGAATTGTGCCATTGTCATAAAATCGCAGTTCAGAGCTGTTCGCAAAACAAGCAAAGAACTCCAGTCAATCACAGGACAGGTCTGTAAGTTGCTATAAAATTGAAACAGAGGACAGATCTGCAAGTTGCTATAAGATTAATCACATGAAAGATCAGCAAATTGCCACAGAAACTGCCAGCTACTTGACAGCCTAATTGATAGATCAAAAGAGAAAAATACAGCATAGATCCCAAACAAAAAGAGTAGCTAATCTGGTAAACAAACTCAACATTTTATTATTACCTAAACCTCCCACTTTGGGAATAGAAGAGCAAAAGCTCCCTCCACACCAGAGCACCCTAAAATCCAGTGAGGCGTCATCCATGAACTAGTACTTCCAAGATTCATCTGAACACAGGGTAACTCACGCGGGCACACTTATACTTAACCTAGGCAGCTAGACAGCCAGCTCTTTCCTCTTCTCCACTCAAATGCAGCACGAAATAAGCTTACAGAAATAGCTGAAAACATGATAAAAGCTTGCAAGACCTACCACAATCCATTTCTCCATTATTCCGGGAGAGCGATTAAGAGGGCAAGCCATGCAGAGTGGCACTTAGGGGAGTTGGACGGGGACACGAGCTAGCTCACCTGATGCCGGGCCCTACATCCGGGTTCTTTACAGCGTTCGACGGCACCGACCGGCGGCGCGGCGGCCTGACCAGGAACGGCTGCTCCGCGGGGACGATCTCCGTGGAGCCCGCCTCGTCCCCTCGCCCCCCGGCGGCGGGGAGCGCGAGGGACGGCGCCGGCTGCTGCGGCGGCGGCAGGGGGAGCGGGAGGAGGAGGGGGGCGGGGGCGGCGGCGGGGTCGTCCTCGAAGCGGGCCCCGCGGAAGGCGAGGCCCGAGAGGAGGACGAGCGGGAGGAGGACCCGCCGGAGCGACCTCATCGTCGTCGTCGTCGTCAGCCGCGGCGAGGGGTCCGGGAGGGCATGGGGCGAGGCTAGGGTTTCCGAGAGGGGATTCGTTGGGGACGGGGGTTTGGATCTCGGCTGGGTTGGCTGGTTTGCTTCGCGGGGAAGGAGGAGGCTTCTGGAATCGATGGATTTGACCAGGAAGGAAGGGATGGAGGAAGGAGACGGGAAAGTGACGGCGGCGCCGGATTTGCGAGCGTGCAGGGGCTGCAATTGTCATTTTTTTTAATTTATCTTGTGGAAAGCCCTTCATTTCAGTCGACTGATCCTAGACGTTGCTTCGGCCGTGTCCCCGGTCAACCACGTAACCTGTGGGACCCACCCGCGCTCCACCGACCCTTATCCTCTTCCTTCGCTGGAAACATATTCACCTTCTTCCTCCAGCCACCCCTCTGCTCTCTCTCTCTCTTCCTATATCTGGCACATGTTTGTCTGCTACTTCGACGGGATCTAGCTCCCCGAAAGCCTCCCACATCTCCTAGCATCTCAGTCATCCTCGGTCGGCAGAGCTCACGACACCACTGCTTTGAGGGGCTACGACAGTTATTGGAAGGTCTGTCACTATGGTTGCGAATGGTGTTGGTGTTATAGGTTGGTCATATGCGTTGTTGCAAGTCAGGCTGCTAGTGTTGCATGGTAGTGCTCGGTACTGTGAGCGGCGCTACCGGGGCGAAGTCAGGCGAGGCATTGTTGTGCTTGGAGACGATGCGGCAAGGGTGTCGTCGTGCAGTGGGCAGTGAGCTCAAGCGCTTGCCAGTGATGCGAGGAGAGGTGTGCGATGAGGAGGTCATGGGATTTCAGGAGCACGAGTGGATGACTGTGATTGTGTGCATCCGACGGTTGAGGAGGTGCTATCGGCCCAAAAAACCATTAGTATAATATACTCCCTCCGTTCCTAAATACTTGTCTTTCTAGGCATTTCAACAAGTGACTACATACGGAGCAAAATGAGTGAATCTACACTCTAAAATATGTCTACGTACATCCGTATGTAGTAGTCATTTGAAATATCTAGAAAGACAAATATTTAGGAACGGAGGGAGTAATATGTACTTACTGATATCATGTAAATGCACAAATGAATATGAGTTAGCTGTAGCATTTTCGAAGTAAGCATATCGATCTTAAAAATAGCACGTGAAATGTTGTTCGCCTCTTGTAGAGGTTTATTGGAAAGTGCCTACAAGTTAATTAAGGTGCAAAGCAAACGCGATGCGGAAGTGTAATTATTTCAATGGTGTTGTGGTTTCAATTTAACTACGTAGTAATAATAAAGAACAACAAAGTGAAAGTGATGAAAGCTACAATAAGGCTAAGGCGTTCTCATGGAGTCTGGATTTCCTAGTAGTATGTTTGTTACTTAATTATGCTAATGCATAATTCTGGGTTATGATAATAATCCATTTTATATGCTTCTATAAATGGACGGAGCCAAGTACAGACACATGCACACATGCGTAGCTCCGTATCACACACGCCACCACCACTCCTCCCTAATGCTGGTGATGACAATGATGAATAAATGTGATACGTCTTTATCGTATCTACTTTTTCAAACATTTTTGCTCTTGGTTTGGACTCTAATTTGCTTGATTTGAATGAAAATAATCTGGACTGGCGTTGTTTTCAACAGAATTGCCATGGTGTTGTTTTTTTTGCAGAAATCGAAGTTCTCAAATTAACCTGAAAATTTACGAAGAAAGTAGGACGAAAACGTGCATCAACCACTATGTATAGATTACCCCAATGTCACCTCGAAAATCCGTGAGTTGAGTGCCAAAAAATATATCAAGTGAATCAATAGAACACCCATTGTCACCATGGGTATCCATAAAAGTATGCAATCTGATAATAGTGAAACCTCAAAGGTAAAAACTCAATTCATCCAATAGAACACCCATTGTCACCACGGGTATCCATAAAAGTATTCAATCTGATAATAGTGAAACCTCAAAGGTAAAAATTCAATTCATCACAACAAGATAGAGAGGGGGAAATACCATATGATCCAACTATATTAACAAATCTCGTGGTACATCAAGATCCTGCCAAATCAATAACACGATAGAGAGAACAAACACATAACTACTTGTACATACCCCTAGCCTCGAGGGTGAACTACTCCCTGCTCGTCATGATGGTCACCGAGATGATAAGATGGCCTCTGGTGATGATTTCCTCCTCCGGCAGGGTGCCGGAACAGGGCTCCAAATGATATTTCAAAGGTACGGAGGCTTGCGGCGACGGAGTCAAAGTTCTGGGGTTATTTCTGGGGAGGGGGTGTTATCTATTTATAAGTTTTTTGGCGCCAATCTCACGCGGAGAGGAGCTAAGATGGGCCCACGAGGCACTATGGCACCATTACCCCCTGGGCGCGCCCTGGTGCCTTGTGGGCACCTCGTTACTCTTCTGGTCCTCCGACGAAGCTTCGGGGGTCTCTTTTGTTTCAAAAAAAAATCGTCAAAAAGTTTCAGCTCATTCCGAGAGCTTTTATTTCTGCACAAAAAAGAACATCACGGTAGTTCTACTGAAAACAATATTAGTTCGGGTTAGTTCCATTCAAATCATACCAAAACCATATAGAATTGTTGTAAACATGACATGAATACTTTATAAATTATAGATACATTAGAGACGTATTAACGAGGTATTCATATAATTTAGGGGAGGTTCTCTGGTGCGGTGTTTTTGCAAGTCCTCTATACATCTTCCCCTGAAACATGTTTTCTTCTTTATTTCTCTTCAAACTAACATACGAATGGCATATGCATGACTATTCTATCAACATAATAAATCAAATAATGTTATTTCAGACACACATAATTGAACATCATTTCAAAACCACAATTTATGAAGTTTGATTTGAAATTCAAATAGACACATAACAAATCCAGTAAATGATTCAAAATAGACACAACAAATGGTTCAAAAAGGAAGATCAACCATGCAACATATGGTTCACCTAAAGAAGACATCAAGCATAAAGCATAAACAGAAAGATCAATCATAGAGCATCATTCCCGACTTCCATTACTGATGAGGAACACTAGATGAGAAGAAAGAAAACACATGCCAGATCTGTTTGGCTACTTCTAGATGCTTCCACTCTAGTGTAGTATTTCTTTCCTTTTCTTTTCTACCCTACCTACTGTTTTCTAGAGTCCTGTAATTGTGAGTAGCTATGAGTAGAATGGTGAAACTTGCATAATATTTTCTAGAGTATTCCAGCTATAAGTAGAAGTATGCGAAGGCTTCCCAAAGCCATATAAATAGAGGTCCTCACCTCTACTTTGTAACCAGACTATGTACCCCTACCTATAATAGAACTTGTTGTTCTTATCTAAGATCTTGGAGTAGATCTTGTGTCCTAGGAGTTCTGGATTGAACTCTTGCTGCCCTATCAGCCTACATTCGCCTCTAGAGCGATATCTAGCGCAGCACGTTGAAGCTGTTCCTTCAACACTTGTGCTGTACACATTGTAGCAGCAAGGTGGAGTTGCTCCTTCACAACCTTTGTGCTGCTTCAGGTGGTATCAGAGCCTCGTTGACCCATAATCGTTCTTATTGTCCTCTTCGAGAACAAGTTGGATCAAGCAATGGAGCAATTGGAGAAGAGGATGGATGTTGCTGAACAACAAATCAAAGAGCTTTGTGAAGATCTTAATAGGAGATTTGACCAGCTGGTTGAGATGATAAGAAAGGGTGTTCCCCCTACTACCAATGAAGGAGATTCATCTAAAGAAGAGGAAGATGTTCATCAAGGGAGAAGGAGAGGTAATCTTGGAGCAAGACCGCCACAACAACATGTTGTTCAACGTGCTTCAAGAAGGCCAATTTATGTTGAAGCTTCTGAAGGTGAACAATATGATGATGCCCTTAAAGAACCAAATCTCTACGCATATCGGAGAGCACTGTGACGCCCTCGATTCAATCGTACACTAATCATATACGCAAATGTGTACGATCAAGATCAAGGACTCACGAGAAGATATCACAACACAACTCTAGACACAAATTAAAATAATACAAGCTTTATATTACAAGCCAGGGGCCTCGAGGGCTCGAATACATAAGCTCGAATACACAAGAGTCAGCGGAAGCAACAATATCTGAGTACATACATGAGTTAGACAAGTTTGCCTTAAGAAGGCTAGCACAAAAGCAACAACGATCGAAAAGTCAAGGCCTCTTGCCTAGGAGCCTCCTAACTACTCATCGTCGTTGGCGGCCTCCTCGTAGTAGTAGGCAGCCTCAGGGTAGTAGCAGTTGTCAAAGGTGGCATCTGGCTCCTGGGCTCCACCATCTGGTTGCAACAACCAGAAAGAAGAAAGAAGGGGGAAAGGGGTAGCAAAGCAACCGTGAGTACTCATCCAAAGTACTCGCAAGCAAGGATCTACACTACTTTGCAACATTATCAAAGGAAGGCTGTATATGTGGACTGGGCTGCAGAAATGCCAGAATAAGAGGGGGAGAAGCTAGTCCTATCGAAGACTAGCATCTTCTGGAAACCACCATCTTGCAGCAATAGGAGGGAGTAGAGTAGTATAACATAAGTCATATTTATGTTGTTGTATCAACGCTCCAGGATCCTTTCTCGACTCCCGAAGCAACATATCCAAAACATGCCTCGGCATCCAGTTCTAGTTGTATCGATCGGGATACAACTCCGAGTGTCCGTTACCATAGGACAGGCTATCGATAGATGTTTTCTTCCCTGCTCGATCATGCTTTTTTATTGATATTTATTGCATTATGGACTGTTATTTCACTTTATGTCACAATACTTATGGCTACTCTCTCTTATTTTACAAGGTTTACATAAGGAGGGAGAATGCCGGCAGTTGGAATTCTGGGCTGGAAAAGGAGCAAATATTAGAGACCTATTCTGCGCAACTCCATAAGTCCCGAAACTCCATGGAACATCTTAAAAGAAATAAAGAAAATCCACGCCAAAGATGAAGGCCAGGGGGCCCACACCCTGCTCACGAGGGTGGGGGGCGCCCCCCCTAGGGCGCGCCTCCCTACCTCGTGGGCCCCCTGGTGGCTCTCCGACGCCCATCTTCTCCTATATGAGGTCTTTCGATGAGAAAAAAATAAAGAGGAACTTTTTGGGACGAGACTCCGCCTCCACGAGGCGGAACCTTGACGGATCCAATCTAGAGCTCCGGCAGAGCTGTTCTGCCGGGGAAACTTCCCTCCGGGAGGGGGAAATCATCATCATCGTCATCACCAACGCTCCTCTCATCGGGAGAGGGCAATCTCCATCAACATATTCACCAGCACCATCTCATCTCCAAACCCTAGTTCATCTCTTGTATCCAATTCTTGTCTCAAAGTCTGGGATTGGTGCTAGTAGGTTGCTAGTAGTGTTGATTACTCCTTGTAGTTGATGCTAGTTGGTTTAATTGGTGAAAGATCATATGTTCAGATCCTATATGCATATTATTACCCCTCTGATTATGAACATGAATATGCTTTGTGAGTAATTACGTTCGTTCCTGAGGACAAGGGAGAAGTCTTGCTATTAGTAGTCATGTGAATTTGGTATTCGTTTGATATTTTGATAAGATGTATGTTATCTAGCCTCTAGTGGTGTTATGTGAACGTCGACTACATAACACTTCACCATTATTTGGGCCTAGAGGAAGGCATTGGGAAGCAATAAGTAGATGATGGGTTGCTAGAGTGACAGAAGCTTAAACCCTAGTTTATGCGTTGCTTCGTAAGGGGCTGATTTGGATCCACATGTTTCATGCTATGGTTAGGTTTACCTTAATACTTTTGTTGTAGTTGCGGATGCTTGCAATAGAGGTTAATCATAAGTGGGATGATTGTTCAAGTAAGAACAGCACCCAAGCACCGGTCCACCCACATATCAAATTATCAAAGTATCGAACGCGAATCATATGAACGTGATGAAAACTAGCTTGGCGATATTCCCATGTGTCCTCGGGAGCGCTCTTCTTATTATAAGAGTTTGTTTCGGCTTGTCCTTTGCTACAAAAGGATTGGCCACCTTGCTGCACTTTATTTACTTTTGTTACGTGTTGCTCGTTACAATTTATCCTATCACAAAACTATCTGTTACCACTTATTTCAGTACTTGCAGAGAATACCTTGCTGAAAACCGCTTATCATTTCCTTCTGCTCCTCGTTGGGTTCGACACTCTTACTTATCGAAAGGACTACGATAGATCCCCTATACTTGTGGGTCATCAAGACTCTTTTCTGGCGCCGTTGCCGGGGAGTGTAGCGCCTTTGGTAGGTGGAATTTGGTAAGGAAAAATTTATATAGTGTGCTGAAATTTACTGTCACTTGCTACTATGGAAAGTAATTCTCTGAGGGGCTTGTTCGAGGTATCTTCACCCCGAACAGTAGAGCAAAGATTTCCTCCTCAACCTACTGAACCTATTGAAAATGAAATTCCTTATGAGTATCCTTCGGGTATGATAGAAAAACTGCTACCTAATCCTTTTACAGGAGATGGAACAAAGCATCCTGATGAGCACTTAATATATGTAGATGAAGTTTGTGGATTATTTAAGCTTGCAGGTATACCCGATGATGTTGCTAAGAAGAAGGTCTTCCCTTTATCTTTGAAGGGAGACACATTGATATGGTATAGGCTATGTGATGATATGAGATCATGGGACTATAAAAGATTGAAGCTGGAATTTCATCAAAAGTATTACCCTATGCATCTTGTTCATCATGATCGCAATTATATATATAATTTCTGGCCTCGCAAAGGAGAAAGCATCGCTCAAGCTTGGGGGAGGCTTAAATCAATGTTATATTCATGCCCCAATCATGAGCTCTCAAGATAAATAATTATGCAAAGTTTTTATGCTCGGCTTTCTGAAAACAATCGCACCATGCTCGATACTTCTTGTGCTGGCTCTTTTATGATGACGACTATTGAATTCAGATGGAATTTATTGGATAGAATTAAACGCAACTCTGAAGATTGGGACCTCGACGAAGGTAAGGAGTCAGGTATGACACCTAAGTTTGATTGTGTTAAATCTTTTATGGATACCGATATTTTCCGTAAGTTTAGCACTAAATATGGACTTGACTTTGAGATAGTAGCTTCTTTCTGTGAATCTTTTGCTACTTATGTTGATCTCCCTAAGGAGAAGTGGTTTAAATATCATCCTCCCATAGAAGTAAAAGTAGACGCACCTATTAAAGTTGAAGAAAAGACTGTCACTTATAATGATCCTATTGTTCCTACTTCTTATATTGAGAAACCACCTTTCCCTGTTAGAATAAAGGATCATGCTAAAGCTTCAACTGTTGTTCGTAAAAGCAATATTAGAACTTATACACCTCCTGAACAAGTTAAAGTAGAACCTAATATTGCTATTGTTAAAGATCTCTTGTCTGATAATATTGATGGTTATGTTATTCAGTTCGAAGGTGAAACTGCTAGAATTGCTAAACCTTGTGATAAAGATAAACATAGACCTGTGGTAGGCGTGCGTGTTATTTCTGTTAAAATAGGAGATCATTGTTATCATGGCTTATGTGATATGGGTGCTAGTGCTAGTGTTATATGACTTATACAAAGAAATTAAGAATGAAATTGCACCTATTGAGTTAGAAGATATTGATGTTACTATTAAACTTGCCAATAGAGATACTATTTCACCAATTGGAATTGTTAGAGATGTTGAAGTCTTGTGTGGGAAAACTAAATATCCTGCTGATTTTCTTGTTCTTACTTCCCCACAAGATAGCTTTTGTCCCATTATATTTGGTAGACCCTTCTTAAATACTGTCAATGCTACCATAGATTGCACTAAAAATGTTGTTACTGTTGGCTTGGATGATATGGTTCATGAGTTTAATTTCTCTAAATTTAGTAAACAACATCGTGAGGAAGAATTACCTAGTAAGGATGAAATTATTGGTGTTTCTTCTATTGCCGTACCTCCTAGTGATCCTTTAGAACACTACTTGCTAGACCATGAAAATGATATGTTCATGAATGAAAGAAGGGAAATAGATGAAGTATTCTTTAAACAGGAACCTATTCTGCATCACAACTTGCCTGTTGAAATCTTAGGGGATCCTCCTCCACCCAAGGGTGATCCCGTGTTTGAGCTTAAACCTTTGCCTGATAATCTTAAATATGCTTATCTTGATGAAAAGAAGATATATCCTATTATTATTAGTGCTAACCTTTCAGAGCATGAAGAAGAAAGATTATTGAAAATTCTGAAGAAGCATCGTGCTACTATTGGATATACTCTTGATGATCTTAAGGGCATTAGTCCCACTCTATGTCAACATAAAATAAATTTGGAAGCAGATGCCAAACTAGTTCGTGATCCTCAACGACGTCTGAATTCTAAAATGAAAGAAGTGGTAAGAAAAGAAATACTAAAGCTTCTGGAGGCAGGTATAATCTATCACGTTGCTGATAGTGAGTGGGTAAGTCCTGTCCATTGTGTCCCTAAGAAGGGAGGTATTACTGTTGTTCCTAATGATAAAGATGAATTGATTCCACAAAGAATTATCACAGGTTATAGGATGGTAATTGATTTCCACAAATTAAATAAAGCTACTAAGAAAGATCAGTACCCCTTAATTTTTATTGATCAAATGCTAGAAAGATTATGCAAACATACACACTATTGCTTTCTAGATGGTTATTCTGGTTTCTCTCAAATACCTGTGTCGGCTAGAGATCAATCAATGACTACTTTTACATGCCCTTTTGGTACTTCTGCTTATAGACGTATGCCTTTTGGTTTATGTAATGCACCTGCTACCTTTCAAAGATGCATGGTGGCTATATTCTCTGACTTTTGTGAAAATATTTGTGAGGTTTTTATGGACGACTTTTCCGTCTATGGTTCCTCTTTTGATGATTGCTTGAGCAATCTTGATCGAGTTTTGCAGAGATGTGAAGAAACTAATCTTGTCTTGAATTGGGAAAAGTGCCACTTTATGGTTAATGAAGGTATTGTCTTGGGGCACAAAGTTTCTGAAAGAGGTATTGAAGTTGATAAAGCCAAGGTTGATGCTATTGAAAAGATGCAATGTCCCAAGGACATCAAAGGTATAAGAAGTTTCCTTGGTCACGCCGGATTTTATAGGAGGTTCATTAAGGACTTCTCAAAAATTTCTCGGCCTCTGACTAATTTATTGCAAAAAGATATACCATTTGTCTTTGATGATGATTGTGTAGAAGCATTTGAAATACTTAAGAAAGCATTAGTCTCTGCACCTGTTGTTCAGCCACCTGATTGGAACCTACCCTTTGAAATAATGTGTGATGCTAGTGATTATGTTGTAGGTGCTGTTCTAGGGCAAAGAGTTGCTAAGAAATTAAATGTTATTCATTATGCTAGTAAGACTCTAGACAATGCTCAAACAAATTATGCTACTACTGAAAAAGAGCTTTTAGCAGTTGTATTTGCTTATGATAAGTTCAGATCTTATATTTGTTGATTCTAAAGTAACTATTCAAACAGATCATGCTGCTATTAAATATATTATGGAAAAGAAAGATGCTAAACCTAGACTTATTAGATGGGTTCTCTTGCTACAAGAATTTGATTTGCATATTGTTGATAGAAAGGGAGCTGAGAACCCCGTTGTAGACAACTTATCTAGGTCAGAAAATATTCTTGATGACCCACTACCTATTAATGATAGCTTTCCTGATGAACAATTAAATGTTATAAGTACTTCTTGTAGTACTCCATGGTATGCTGATTATGCTAATTATATTGTTGCTAAATTTATACCACCTAGCTTCACATACCAACAAAAGAAAAAGTTCTTCTATGATTTGAGACATTACTTTTGGGATGACCCACATCTTTATAAAGAAGGAGTAGATGGTGTTATTAGACGTTGTGTACCTGAGCATGAACAGGAACAGATCCTATGCAAGTGTCACTCCGAGTCTTATGGAGGACACCACGCTGGAGATAGAACTGCACGTAAGGTATTGCAATCTGGTTTTTATTGGCCTACTCTCTTCAAGGATGCCCGTAAGTTTGTTTTGTCTTGTGATGAATGTCAAAGAATTGGTAATATTAGTAGACGTCAAGAAATGCATATGAATTATTCTCTTGTTATTGAACCGTTTGATGTTTGGGGCTTTGATTATATGGGACCTTTTCCTGCCTCTAATGGATACACACATATTTTAGTTGTTGTTGATTACGTTACTAAGTGCGTAGAAGCTATTCCAACTAGTAGTGTTGATCATAACACTTCTATTAAAATGCTTAAGGAAGTTATTTTCCTGAGGTTTGGAGTCCCTAGATATTTAATGACTGATGGTGGTTCACACTTTATTCATGGTGCTTTCCGTAAAATGCTTGCTAAATATGATGTTAATCATAGAATTGCATCTCCTTATCACCCACAGTCTAGTGGTCAAGTAGAGTTGAGCAATAGAGAGCTCAAATTAATTTTGCAAAAGACTGTTAATAGGTCTAGAAAGAATTGGTCTAAGAAACTTGATGATGCATTATGGGCTTATAGAACTGCATATAAAAATCCTATGGGTATGTCTCCGTATAAAATGGTTTATGGAAAAGCATGTCACTTACCTCCCGAACTAGAACATAAGGCATATTGGGCTATTAAAGAGCTTAACTATGATTTTAAACTTGCCGGTGAGAAGAGGTTATTTGATATTAGCTCACTTGATGAATGGAGAACCCAAGCTTATGAAAATGCCAAGTTGTTTAAAGAAAAAGTCAAAAGATGGCATGACAAAAGGATACAAAAGCGTGAGTTTAATGTAGGTGATTATGTATTGCTATACAACTCTCGTTTAAGATTTTTTGCAGGAAAACTTCTCTCTAAATGGGAAGGCCCCTATGTTATCGAAGAGGTCTATCGTTCCGGTGCCATAAAAATCAACAACTTCGAGGGCACAAATCCGAAGGTGGTAAATGGTCAAAGAATTAAACACTATATCTCAGGTAATCCCATAAATGTTGAAACCAATATTATTGAAACCGTAACCCCGGAGGAATACATAAGAGACACTTTCCGGAACGTTTCAGACTCCGAAAAGGAATAGGTATGTGGTATGGTAAGTAAACTGACTCCAAAACAATTTTTAAGGCAATATTTCTCCGTTTTGGAATATTTAGAAAAATAGAAAAATAAGTAGCAGTCCGGGAAGGACACGAGGGCCCCACGAGGGTGGTGGGCGCACCCCCTACCTCGTGAGCACCTCGTGTGCCTTCCGGACTCCGTTTTCTTGCACGATACGTATTTTGGTCGGTAAAAATTCATTATATATTCTCCCGAAGGTTTTGACTCCCGTATCACGCAAATTTCCTCTGTTTTTGTTTTCGAGCTGTTGCTGCTGCAGATTAGAGCAAGATGTCTTCTCAAGAGTCAATCGGGGAGAGCCGGGTATCTAATCCGGCACCGGAACCAAGGGCAAACAGCGACGCTGACCACTTTGGGCCAGCAACGAAGGAGGAGATGGAGGCTGACTTGATGAGAGTAGATGCTATGGAGGATCAAGAAGTCACCTCTCGCCTTCGAGCTGGGTTCACGATGGGGGAACTACAGAGCTCAGCTATTCAAACTCGGTTATCCCTTCTAATGTTAGATTTCTTACCTATGAAAATATGAAGAGGAGTGTCACTTGTTGTCCCGCAGCTATGCAACACCCTTGGGTGCAAGGAGCTTTAGCTGTCACAGGAAAGCTTCATAAGGAAATAATGGACCTCAAGCAGCAAGTCAATATGCTCGAGGAGGAGAACCATATCCTGAGAGGAATAATCGCCAAGAATATTACACCAACAACAAAGAAGGAGACACAATCACATGGGTATGGGCACTCCCCTTGGCAACTGCCAAGCTTGGGGGAGGTGCCCCGGTATCGTATCACAATCACAACTCCTATCTTTACTGTTTTTCTTACTTCGATCCTATTAGTAGTATCTTGATCTAGTAGAATAAAGTTTATGGCATGATCTAGTTCTGAGTTTTGCTTTATGATCTGTCTATGTAATCGAGTCCGTGAGCTATATATAATAAAGATTAGTGTTGAGTCAAGGGCTTGATTATTTTGCCATGATCTTGGGTGAATAAAAGAAAAGAGAAAAAGAATAAAAAGAAACAAAAAGTTCATATTGATCTTATTGAGAGTAATGACTTCACATAGAAAGAGTATGATGATTAAAAGTTGTTGGGAGTTGGCAGACATAGCTTTGGTCATTGTTGCAATTAATAGGAAGTAATAAGGAAAGAGAGGTTTTCACATATAGATATATTAGCATTGACATCTTCTATGATTGGGAGCACTCATTAAAATATGACATGCTAAAGAGTTGATGTTGGACAAGAAAGACAACGTAATGAGTTATGTCTTTCTTATATCTGAGATAAAGTATGTTGTCATGGATCCTCTAACTTGTTGAGCTTGCCTTTCCCCCTCATGCTAGCCAAATTCTCAGCACCAAGTAGAAATACTACTTGTGCTTCCAAATATCCTTAAACCAGTTTTGCCATGAGAGTCCACCATATCTACCTATGGATTGAGTAAGATCCTTCAAGTAAGTTGTCATCGGTGCAAAGCAATAAAAATTGCTCTAAATATGTATGATTGATTGGTGTGGGAGAAATAAGTTTATACGATCTTGTGATGTGGAAGTAATAAAAGCGACGGACGGCATAATAAAGGTTCATATCACAAGGGGCAATATAAAGTGACGTTCTTTTCGCATTGAGATTTCATATATCCAACCATAAAAGCGCATGGCAACCTCTGCTTCCCTCTGCGAAGGCCTATCCTTTATTATTATCTTCTACCTTATGCAAGAGTCATGGTGATCTTCACTTTTTCTTTTTCATTTTATCCTTTGGCAAGCTCAGCAAGTTGGAAAGAACATGATATATATATATATATATATATATATATATATATATATATAATTGGATGTAGGGGAGCATGAACCATTATTGTTGACATTACCTTTGAGGTAAAAGGTTGTGGGGCAAAACTATAAGCCCCTATCTTTCTCTGTGTCCGATTAAAACTCCGTAACCACAAATATCGCGTGAGTGTTAGCAATTATGGAGGACTAAATGATAGTTGAGTATGTGGACTTGCTTTTTTTAGCACTGACATAGACTCTTTCTGATGTTATGATAAATTGCAATTGCTTCAATGACTGAGATTATAGTTTGTCGGAGTCCAATAAGGTTTATGATTTATACTTTTGCATTGTGAATAGATCATCACTTGAATATAAGTAATCATATAACAAAATCTATATATGTTGCTGTTATGAGAATAATCATGATGCCTTCATGTCCGTATTTTATTTTTATCGATGCCTCTACCTCTAAACTGAAGGAAATATGCCCTAGAGGCAATAATAAAGTTATTATTTATTTCCTTATATCATGATAAATGTTTATTATTCATGCTAGAATTGTATTAACCGGAAACATAATACATGTGTGAATACATAGACAAACAGAGTGTCACTAGTATGCCTCTACTTGACTAGCTCGTTAATCAAAGATGGTTATGTTTCCTAACCATGGACAAAAGAGTTGTTATTTGATTAACGAGATCACATCATTAGTTGAATGATCTGATTGACATGACCCATTCCATTAGCTTAGCACCCGATCGTTTAGTATGTTGCTATTGCTTTCTTCATGACTTATACATGTTCCTATGACTATGAGATTATGCAACTCCCGTTTGCCGGAGGAACACTTTGGGTGCTACCAAACGTCACAACGTAACTGGGTGATTATAAAGGAGTACTACAGGTGTCTCCAAAGGTAGATGTTGGGTTGGCGTATTTCGAGAATAGGATTTGTCACTCCGATTGTCGGAGAGGTATCTCTGGGCCCTCTCGGTAATGCACATCACATAAGCCTTGCAAGCACTGCAACTAATATGTTAGTTGTGGGATGATGTATTACGGAACGAGTAAAGAGATCTTGCCGGTAACGAGATTGAACTAGGTATTGGATACCGACGATCGAATCTCGGACAAGTAACATACCGATGACAAAGGGAACAACGTATGTTGTTATGCTGTCTGACCGATAAAAGATCTTCGTAGAATATGTAGGAGCCAATATGGGCATCCAGGTCCTGCTATTGGTTATTGACCGGAGACGTGTCTCGGTCATGTCTACATTGTTCTCGAACCGTAGGGTCCGCACGCTTAAGGTTTCGATGACAGTTATATTATGAGTTTATGAGTTTTGATGTACCGAAGGAGTTCGGAGTCCCGGATGAGATCGGGGACATGCCGAGGAGTCTCGAAATGGTCGAGACGTAAAGATCGATATATTGGACGACTATATTCGGACTTCGGAAAGGTTCCGAGTGATTCGGGTATTTTTCGGAGTACCGGAGAGTTACGGAAATTCGCCGGGAAGTATATGGGCCTTATTGGGCCATACGGGAATAGAGAAGAGAGGCCAAAAGGAAGGAGGCCTGCGCCCCACCTCTGGTCCGAATTGGACAAGGGACGCAGCCCCCTTTTCCTTATTCCTCTCCCCCTCTTTCCCCTTCTCCTACTCCAACAAGGAAGGAAGGAGTCCTACTCCCGGTGGGAGTAGGACTCCCCTTGGCACGCCTCCTCCTAGGCCGGCCGGCCCCTCCCCCTTGCTCATTTATATACGGAGGCAGGGGGCACCCCATGACACACAAGTTGATCATTGAGATTGTTCCTTAGCCGTGTGCGGTGCCCCCTGCCACCATATTCCACCTCGATCATATCGTTGTAGTGCTTAGGCGAAGCCCTGCATCGGCAGAACATCAAGATCGTCATCACGCCGTCGTGCTGACAGAACTCCTCCCCGAAGCTTTGCTGGATCGGAGCCCGGGGATCGTCATCGAGCTGTACGTGTGCTAAGAACTCGGAGGTGCCGGAGTAACGGTGCTTGGATCGGTCGAATCGGGAAGAAGACGTACGACTACTTCCTCTACGTTGTGTCAACGCTTCCGCTGTGATCTACAAGGGTACGTAGATCAGACTTTCCCCCTCGTTGCTATGCATCACCATGATCTTGCGTGTGCGTAGGAAAATTTTGAAATTACTACGTTCCCCAACAGTGGCATCCGAGCCAGGTTTTATGGTTTGATGTTATATGCACAAGTAGAACACAAGTGAGTTGTGGGCGATACAAGTCATACTGCCTACCAGCATGTCATACTTTGGTTCAGCGGTATTGTTGGACGAGACGACCCGGACCAACCTTACGCGTACGCTTACGCGAGACCGGTTCCCTCGACGTGCTTTGCACATAGATGGCTTTCGGGCGACTGTCTCTCCAACTTTAGTTGAACCGAGTATGGCTACGCCCGGTCCTTGAGAAAGTTAAAACAGAGTCTATTTGACAAACTATCGTTGTGGTTTTGATGCGTAGGTGAGATTGGTTCTTGCTTAAGCCCGTAGCAGCCACATAAAACTTGCAACAACAAAGTAGAGGACGTCTAACTTGTTTTTGCAGGGCATGTTGTGATGTGATATGGTCAAGGCATGATGCTGATTTTATTGTATGAGATGATCATGTTTTGTAACCGAGTTATCGGCAACTGGCAGGAGCCATATGGTTGTCGCTTTATTGTATGCAATGCAATCATGATGTAATGCTTTACTTTATCACTAAACGGTAGCGATAGTCGTGGAAGCATAAGATTGGCGAGACGACAACGATGCTACGATGGAGATCAAGGTGTCGCGCCGGTGACGATGGTGATCATGACGGTGCTTCGGAGATGGAGATCACAGGCACAAGATGATGATGGCCATATCATATCACTTATATTGATTGCATGTGATGTTTATCTTTTATGCATCTTATCTTGCTTTGATTGACGGTAGCATTATAAGATGCTCTCTCACTAATTATCAAGAAGTGTTCTCCCTGAGTATGCACCGTTGTGAAAGTTCTTCGTGCTGAGACACCACGTGATGATCGGGTGTGATAGGCTCTACGTTCAAATACAACGGGTGCAAAACAGTTGCACACGCGGAATACTCAGGTTATACTTGACGAGCCAAGCATATACATATATGGCCTCGGAACACGGAGACCGAAAGGTCGAGCGTGAATCATATAGTAGATATGATCAACATAGTGATGTTCACCATTGAAACTACTCCATCTCACGTGATGATCATACATGGTTTAGTTGATTTGGATCACGTGATCACTTAGAAGATTAGAGGGATGTCTATCTAAGTGGGAGTTCTTAAGTAATATGATTAATTGAACTTTAATTTATCATGAACTTAGTCCTGGTAGTATTAGCATATCTATGTTGTAGATCAATAGCTCGCGTTATTGCTTTCATATGTTTACTTTGATATGTTCCTAGAGAAAATTGTATTGAAAGATGTTAGTAGCAATGATGCGGATTGGATCCGTGATATGAGGTTTATCCTCATTGCTGCACAGAAGAATTATGTCCTTGATGCACCGCTAGGTGACAGACCTATTGCAGGAGCAGATGCAGACGTTATGAACATTTGGCTAGCTCAATATGATGACTACTTGATAGTTTAGTGCACCGTGCTTAATGGCTTAGAATCGGGATTTCAAAGACGTTTTGAACGTCATGGACCATATGAGATGTTCCAGGAGTTGAAGATAATATTTCAAGCAAATACCCGAGTTGAGAGATATGAAGTCTCCAACAAGTTCTATAGCTAAAAGATGGAGGAGAATTGCTCAACTAGTGAGCATGTGCTCAGATTGTCTGGGTACTACAATCGCTTGAATCAAGTGGGAGTTAATCTTCCAGATAAGATAGTGATTGACAGAATTCTCTAGTCACCATGACCAAGTTAGTAGAACTTCGTGATGAACTATAGTATGCAAGGGATGACGAAAATGACTCCCGAGCTTTTCATGATGATGAAATCGATGAAGGTAGAAATCAAGAAAAACATCAAGTGTTGATGGTAGACAAGACCACTAGTTTCAAGAAAAGGGCAGAGGGAAGAAGGGGAACTTCAAAAAGAACAGCAAGCAAGTTGCTGCTCAAGTGAAGAAGCCCAAGTCTGGACCTAAGCCTGAGACTGAGTGCTTCTACTGCAAAGGGACTGGTCACTGGAAGCGGAACTACCCCAAGTGATTGGCGGATAAGAAGGATGGCAAAGTGAACATAAGTATATTTGATATACATTTATTGATGTGTACTTTACTAGTGTTTATAGCAAACCCTCAGTATTTGATACTAGTTCAGTTGCTAAGATTAGTAACTCGAAACGGGAGTTGCAGAATAAACAGAGACTAGTTAAGGGTGAAGTGACGATGTGTGTTGGAAGTGGTTCCAAGATTGATATGATCATCATCGCACACTCCCTATACTTTCGGGATTATTGTTGAGCCTGAATAAGTGTTATTTGGTGTTTGCGTTAAGCATGAATATGATTTGATCATGTTTATTGTAATACGGTTATTCATTTAAAGTAAGAGAATAAATTGTTGTTCTGTTTACATGAATAAAACCTTATATGGTTACACACCCAATGAAAATAGTTCGTTGGATCTCGATCATAGTGATACACATAATCATAATATTGAAACCAAAAGATGCAAAGTTAACAATGATAGTGCAACTTATTTGTAGCACTGCCGTTTAGGTCATATTGGTGTAAAGCGCATGAAGAAACTCCATGCTGATGGGCTCTTGGAATCACTTGATTATGAATCAGTTGATGCTTGCGAACCATGCTTCATGGGCAAGATGACTAAAACTCTGTTCTTCGGAACAATGGAGCGAGCAACAGATTTGTTGGAAATCATACATACTGATGTATGTGGTCCGATGAATATTGAGGCTCGCGATAGGTATCATTATTTTCTGATCTTCACAGATGATTTGAGCAGATATGAGTATATCTACTTGATGAAATATAAGTCTGAAACATTTGAAAAGTTCAAAGAATTTTAGAGTGAAGTGGAGAATCATCGTAACAAGAAAATAAGGCTTCTACGATCTGATCGCGGAGACAAATATTTGGGTTACGAGTTTGGTCTTCAATTAAAACAATGTGGAATAGTTTCACAAATTCGTGCCACCCGGAACACCACAGCATAATGGTGTGTCCGAACGTCATAGCCGTACTTTATTAGATATAGTGCAAATCTATGATGTATCTTACCGATCTACCACTATCGTTTTGGGGTTATGCATTAGAGACAGTTGCATTCACATTAAATAGGGCACCATCTAAATCCGTTGAGACGACACCGTGTGAACTATGGTTTGGCAAGAAACCTAAGCTGTCGTTTCTTAAAAGTTTGAGGTTGCAATGCTTATGTGAAAAAGTTTCAACCTGATAAGCTCAAACCCAAATCGGAGAAGTGCGTCTTCATAGGATCCCCAAAGGAAACTGTTGGGTACACCTTCTATCACAGATCCGAAGGCAAGACATTCGTTGCTAAGAATGGATCCTTTCCAGAGAAGGAGTTTCTCTCGAAAGAAGTGAGTGGGAGGAAAGTAGAAAACTTGATAAGGTAATTGTACCTTCTTCCTTATTGGAAAGTAGTTCATCACAAAATCTGTTCTGTGACACCTACACCAATTAGTGAGGAAGCTAATGATGATGATCATGAAACTTCAGATCAAGTTACTACAGAATCTCGTAGGTAAACCAGAGTGAGATCCGCACCAGAGTGGTACGATAATCCTGTTCTGGAAGTCATGTTACTAGACCATGATGAACTTGCGAACTATGAGGAAGCGATGATGAGCCCAGATTCCCCAAAATGGCTTGAGGCCATGAAATCTGAGATGGGATTCATGTATGAGAACAAAGTATGGACTTTGGTTGACTTGCCCGATGATCGGCAAGCCATAGTAAATAAATGGATCTTCAAGAGGAAGACGGACGTTGATAGTAGTGTTACTATCTACAAAGCTAGAATTGTCGCAAAAGGTTTTCGACAAGTTCAAAATGTTGACTACGTTGAGAGTTTCTCACTCGTATCTATGCTTAAGTCTGTCCGAATCATGTTAGCAATTGCCACATTTTATGAAATCTAGCAAATGGATAAACAAAACTGCATTCCTTAATGGATTTATTAAAAAAGAGTTGTATACGATGCAACTAGAAGGTTTTGTCGATCCTAAAGGTGTTAACAAAATATGCAAGCTCCAGCAATCCATCTATGGACTGGTACAAGCATCTCGGAGTTGATATATACACTTTGATGAGTTGATCAAAGCATATAGTTTTATACAGACTTGCGGTGAAGCCTGTATTTACAAGAAAGTGAGTGGGAGCACTATAGCATTTCTGATAAGTATATGTGAATGACATATTGTTGATCGGAAATAATGTAGAATTATTCTGTAAAGCATAAAGGAGTATTTGAAAGGAGTTTTTTCAAATAAAGACCTCGGTGAAGCTGCTTACATATTGAGCATCAAGATCTATAGAGATAGATCAAGACGCTTGATAAGTTTTTCAATGAGTACATACCTTGACAAGATTTTGAAGTAGTTCAAAATGGAACAGTCAAAGAAAGAGTTCTTGCCTGTGTTACAAGGTGTGAAATTGAGTAAGACTCAAAGCCCGACCACGGCAGAAGATAGAAAGAGAATGAAAGTCATTCCCTATGCCTCAACCATAGGTTCTATAAAGTATGCCATGCTGTGTACCAGATCTATTGTATACCCTACGACTTAGTTTGGCAAGGGAGTACAATAGTGATCTAGGAGTAGATCACTGGACAGCGGTCAAAATTATCCTTAGTGGAATAAGGATATGTTTCTCGATTATGGAAGTGAAAAAGGTTCGTCGTAAAGGGTTACGCCGATGCAAGTTTTGACACTAATCTAGATGACTCTAAGTCTCGGTCTAGATACATATTGAAAGTGGGAGCAATTAGCTAGAGTAGCTCTGTGCAGAGCATTGTAGACATAGAAAATTGCAAAATACATAATCGATCTGAATGTGAAAGACCGTTGACTAAGATTCTCTCACAAGCAAAACATGATCACACCTTAAGTACTCTTTGGGTGTTAATCACATAGCGATGTGAACTAGATTACCGAATCTAGTAAACCCTTTGGGTGTTGGTCACATGACAATGTGAACTATGGGTGTTAATCACATGATGATGTGAACTATCGATGTTAATCACATGGTGATGTGATCTAGATTATTGACTCTAGTGCAAGTGGGAGACTGAAGGAAATATCCCTAGAGGCAATAATAAAGTTATTATTTATTTCCTTATATCATGATAAATGTTTATTATTCATGCTAGAATTGTATTAACCGGAAACATAATACATGTGTGAATACATAGACAAACAGAGTGTCACTAGTATGCCTCTACTTGACTAGCTCGTTAATCAAAGATGGTTATGTTTCCTAACCATGGACAAAAGAGTTGTTATTTGATTAACGAGATCACATCATTAGTTGAATGATCTGATTGACATGACCCATTCCATTAGCTTAGCACCCGATCGTTTAGTATGTTGCTATTGCTTTCTTCATGACTTATACATGTTCCTATGACTATGAGATTATGCAACTCCCGTTTGCCGGAGGAACACTTTGGGTGCTACCAAACGTCACAACGTAACTGGGTGATTATAAAGGAGTACTACAGGTGTCTCCAAAGGTAGATGTTGGGTTGGCGTATTTCGAGAATAGGATTTGTCACTCCGATTGTCGGAGAGGTATCTCTGGGCCCTCTCGGTAATGCACATCACATAAGCCTTGCAAGCACTGCAACTAATATGTTAGTTGTGGGATGATGTATTACGGAACGAGTAAAGAGACTTGCCGGTAACGAGATTGAACTAGGTATTGGATACCGACGATCGAATCTCGGGCAAGTAACATACCGATGACAAAGAGAACAACGTATGTTGTTATGCGGTCTGACCGATAAAAGATCTTCGTAGAATATGTAGGAGCCAATATGGGCATCCAGGTCCCGCTATTGGTTATTGACCGGAGACGTGTCTCGGTCATGTCTACATTGTTCTCGAACCGTAGGGTCCGCACGCTTAAGGTTTCGATGACAGTTATATTATGAGTTTATGAGTTTTGATGTACCGAAGGAGTTCGGAGTCCCGGATGAGATCGGGGACATGACGAGGAGTCTCGAAATGGTCGAGACGTAAAGATCGATATATTGGATGACTATATTCGGACTTCGGAAAGGTTCCGAGTGATTCGGGTATTTTTCGGAGTACCGGAGAGTTACGGGAATTCGCCGGGGAGTATATGGGCCTTATTGGGCCATACGGGAATAGAGGAGAGAGGCCAAAAGGAAGGAGGCCTGCGCCCCACCTCTGGTCCGAATTGGACAAGGGGCGCAGCCCCCTTTTCCTTATTCCTCTCCCCCTCTTTCCCCTTCTCCTACTCCAACAAGGAAGGAAGGAGTCCTACTCCTGGTGGGAGTAGGACTCCCTTTGGCGCGCCTCCTCCTAGGCCGGCCGGCCCCTCCCCCTTGCTCCTTTATATACGAAGGCAGGAGGGCACCCCATGACACACAAGTTGATCATTGAGATCGTTCCTTAGCCGTGTGCGGTGCCCCCTGCCACCATATTCCACCTCGATCATATCGTTGTAGTGCTTAGGCGAAGCCCTGCGTCGGTAGAACATCAAGATCGTCATCACGCCGTCGTGCTGACGGAACTCCTCCCCGAAGCTTTGCTGGATCGGAGCCCGGGGATCGTCATCGAGCTGTACGTGTGCTAAGAACTCGGAGGTGCCGGAGTAACGGTGCTTGGATCGGTCGGATCGGGAAGAAGACGTACGACTACTTCCTCTATGTTGTGTCAACGCTTCCGCTGTGATCTACAAGGGTACGTAGATCAGACTCTCCCCCTCGTTGCTATGCATCACCATGATCTTGCGTGTGCGTAGGAAAATTTTGAAATTACTACGTTCCCCAACATAAACATGAGGACATATTTATTATTATCGGCTTTTCGCTTGAGAACAAGCAAGGTCTAAGCTTGGGGCAGTTGATACGTCCATTTTGCATCATGCTTTTATATCGATATTTATTGCATTATGGATTGTTATTTCACTTTATGTCACAATACTTATGGCTATTCTCTCTTATTTTACAAGGTTTACATAAGGAGGGAGAATACCGGCAACTGGAATTCTGGGCTGGAAAAGGAGCAAATATTAGAGACCTATTCTGCGCAACTCCAAAAGTCCTGAAACTCCACGGAACATCTTACAAGAAATAAAGAAAAATCCACGCCAAAGATGAAGGCCAGGGGGCCCACACCCTGCTCACGAGGGTGGGGGGCGCGCCCCCCTACCTCGTGGGCCCCCTGGTGGCTCTCCGACGCCCATCTTCTCCTATATGAGGTCTTTCGATGAGAAAAAAATAAAGAGGAACTTTTCTGGACGAGACTCCGCCGCCATGAGGCGGAACCTTGGCGGATCCAATCTAGAGCTCCGGCAGAGCTGTTCTGCCGGGAAAACTTCCCTCCGGGAGAGGGAAATCATCACCATTGTCATCACCAACGCTCCTCTCATCGGGAGAGGGCAATCTCCATCAATATCTTCACTAGCACCATCTCATCTCCAAACCCTAGTTCATCTCTTGTATCCAATTCTTGTCTCAAAGTCCAGGATTGGTGCTAGTAGGTTGCCAGTAGTGTTGATTACTCCTTGTAGTTGATGCTAGTTGGTTTAATTGGTGGAAGATCATATGTTCAGATCCTATATGCATATTATTACCCCTCTGATTATGAACATGAATATGCTTTGTGAGTAATTACGTTCGTTCCTGAGGACAAGGGAGAAGTGTTGCTATTAGTAGTCATGTGAATTTGGTATTCGTTTGATATTTTGATAAGATGTATGTTGTCTAGCCTCTAGTGGTGTTATGTGAACGTCGACTACATAACACTTCACCATTATTTGGGCCTAGAGGAAGGCATTGGGAAGTAATAAGTAGATGATGGGTTGCTAGAGTGACAGAAGCTTAAACCCTAGTTTATGTGTTGCGTCGTAAGGGGCTGATTTGGATCCACATGTTTCATGCTATGGTTAGGTCTACCTTAATACTTTTGTTGTAGTTGCGGATGCTTGCAATAGAGGTTAATCATAAGTGGGATGCTTGTTCAAGTAAGAACAACACTCAAGCACCGGGCCACCCACATATCAAATTATCAAAGTATCGAACGCGAATCATATGAACGTGATGAAAACTAGCTTGACGATATTCCCATGTGTCCTCGGGAGCGCTTTTCTTATTATAAGAGTTTGTTTCGGCTTGTCCTTTGCTACAAAAGGATTGGGCCACCTTGCTGCACTTTATTTACTTTTGTGACTTGTTGCTCGTTACAATTTATCATATCACAAAACTATCTGTTACCACTTATTTCAGTACTTGCAGAGAATACCTTGCTGAAAACCGCTTATTATTTCCTTCTGCTCCTCGTTGGGTTCGACACTCTTACTTATCGAAAGGACTACGATAGATCCCTATACTTGTGGGTCATCACCGGACACACTTTCCTTGGTCATGCCCGGCCTCGGCCAAACAATACGCCGCAACCCGACCTAGGCTTAATAGAGAGGTCAGCATGCCGGACTAAACCTATGCCCCCAGGGGTCATGGGACATCGCCCCGGGAACTCCTGCACGTTGCGTACGCGGCCGGTGAGCAGACCTAGCTACCTCCCTAAAAAGGCAGGAGCTTACCAGTCCAACCCGGCGCCCGCCGTGCAGCCGCTGACGTCTATTAAGCTTCGGCTAATTTATATGACGCAGAACGCCCATACTATGCCCACGTGATGGTTAGTGCTATTAGGCCAGAGGCCCCTTAGATCAAATATCCAAATCGTAGTGGATTAGTAATGCGCGGTAACAAAGCAGAGACCCACGAAAAATGTGACACCGTCGCCCCGTCTCGAGGACTTGCGGCAAGGGCTAAGAATGCCCGGCCACGCCTCGTAATTATCTCGCGGGCACCTTCCAGGTCGACCCGACTCCACATCACTCGCAATTAAGCTCGCGCGGGTACCCGTCAGGGCCGACCCGTCTTTAGTAACATGATTTAGTGTAAAGTCATAGTAACCATAGTAACTATGTGTCTAACACCAAGGGGAAAACCTGAGGAATCACCCTTGACGAATTCCACTCGATGTAATCATCAAGGTGAACGTAAGAGGATCCACCCTCGAGGTTCACACTTGAGGGGTTGCACGATAGAGTCGTATCGGAAGTGGTTAAGGCGGAATCACCCTCGATGACCACGACCGAATAGCTACACTACAAGGTTAACATCAGAAGTGCTGATGAGGTCTCACTCTCGGCACTCGATAGTAGCCTAGTAGTGTCGAGCAACTAATTAAGGGGAAAGTGATGTGCGGTGCCGGGGCCTGGTCTTCGATCCCGTTGATCGGGTCTTCGACGATGAAGCAGGGGCAACAAGGACAAGGTGGGGGTCACTGATGGATCACTAAGCAACCTATACTAAGCAGTTTAGGATAAGTAGGTAAGGTACAATGAGCAGGTTACAAAAGCAGGCTATGCATCAAAATAGGAGTAAACAATAATAGTAGCAAAATCTAATGCAAGCATGAGAGAATGGAATGGGCGATGTCGGGATGATCAAAAGGAGGGCTTGCCTGGAAGCTCCGCTGAAAAGGGAAGAAGGGTCGTCGACGACGTAGTTGATCACAGGGGCAGCATCGGTCTCGGGGTTTACCGGAGAGAAGAGGGGGAAGAAACAATAAATATAAAGAAAACATAGCATCACAATGCATAACATGGCAATATGTTGTGCCGGGTGTGACCTAACGTATGGCTACACGATATAGGTGAAGGGGGAATTCAACCGGGAATGTATTCCCGGTTCCGGACCTATGTCAGACAGATGACCGAAGGAAGAATGTTCCATGTTCAGCTAGTTAGAGGTATCTGACAGGTAAACTGACCGCTTATTCGGATTCGCCTCATCGTTCTGAGCAACTTTCATGTAGAAAACATTTTCATCCGAGTTACGGTTTATTTTATATTGAAATTCAAAGTTTTAATTGATTTTCTAAAATTATTATTATTTCAAAAATAAATAGTAAATGCTACGGGTACACCGAAGTGTACCCAGCATTATGCACATGTGGCTAACAGATGGGACCAGAGGGCCTAGTTGACCAAGTCAACAGAGACTAGTCAACCAATGAATAGTAGAGGTGGGTCCGCATGTCATTGACTCTAACCTTAGTAGTTTAGGTAAATTTGCTTAACTAACAGTGGGGCCTATTTGTCATAGACTCAGTCTTTTTAGAGCAACTAATTAAAGCTAACAAACAGAGGGGACCACTTGTCATTTGCTATTAGACTAACTGAGCACTATACTAACCAAGCCTAGACATATCTAAACTCCTAATGTCTCGGTTGATAGGTCGCGTTCGGGTTTTATTTTCGTCCCACCTCACCCGGTCTTTTTTGGTACTTCTTTGGTACTTGCTCCCACCTCCCGCTCAGCCGAGACGGTTTATTTTCGTACTCCCTCCCACCTCCCAGGTAGTTCCGGTTTTTTTGTCCCACCTCCATTAGTTTTTTTGTCAGCTTTTTTTCGTCAGTTTTGTTTCGTCACATCCCGCTCCCACACCTTCGTCCACCGGTTTTCAGAATTGCAAAGGAAAAAATTTCTCTCTCCTCCCACCAGCGGCCTCGATCTGGGATCGCCAGGGACGCTGCCGCCGCCGCCGCGGATCCCACGGCGCCACCTCGCCATCGCTGGTCGCCATGGCGCGGTGTCACCCCGCCGCCACCTCAGCCAAGTGCCGCGCCACCCCTCCAAACCCTAGCCCGCCCCCTCCGCCCGCCGACGGATCGCTTCCGCTCCTCCACGCGGCGAGCCACGGCGACCTCCGCCTCTTCAAGAGTACGTGGGCGATTCCGGGCGGGTTTTGTTTGGATCTGGTAGGCACTGACTCTCCCGTTCGTCGCGTCACAGGGCTGGTGAGAGATCTGGATCAGGGTAGGGGCCGTCCCAGGGAGGTCGTGGAGGCGGCCAAGGACCAAGGTCTCGTGGCGCTGCACTTCGCTGCCGGGAGGGGAAGGCCACGGGTGTGCAGGTACCTGGTCGAGGAGCTAGGGGTCGATGTGGACACCGTCGACGATGGAGGTGCATGCCTCTGCCGTTTAATTTGCCTCTAAACTGTAAATATGTCTGAACTGTACTCCTATATGGCTCGCGTTCAGAATTGGGCTATAGGAAACTGTATGTTGACCAGGAATTTACAACCGTCATGCTATGTGGATCTCGGCGGCGGCGGCGGCTCCTCCCTCTACCCGCCCGCCGCGCTACCACCTCATCTCGCGCTCCTGACATGCCGAGGGGGCGAGAGGAGTAAGAGAGCAGGGACGAGTGCACAGAGGAGAAAGATGCTTGCCGAGAAGCTGCCAAGCGGGAAGACAAATGAGGAGCGACACTTGCGGAGGCGGCCGAGATCGGGTACTACATCTTAGATCTTCACCGTCGTCTAGGTCAAGCCTCCCTCAGATGCCCTGATCCTCCATCATCAGGTTCTCCATCTTCTTAGATCTCGCCCTCCCTTAGAATAGTCTGATCTCTTTACTTTTGGGTTTCTAACATATATGATTGCCTTACTACCAAGATCCAGTTCTTTGGCGACATGCAAAGCTGCCGGTGGTTGTTTGATCAATTGTGTGAGGTATCTCACATGGCACCTGAATGCGTATTAATGGTGTCAATCTGTATCTACATGTCGTGTGGTTCAAAAGCCAAAAAGGAGCAGCAGGATGGCCGGTCCAAGCTTGAGCAGATTCTGTGTTGGGGTTCGATGCTGAAATTCATTAGATTTTAGTTCTGTATAGTTTCAGGTTGGTTGCCAATGAAATAGACTGTCCAAGGCGCCTGAAGAAAATGTAATCCAATGGTAACACAATTAATTATTTGAAGTTGATTAAAAAATACAAAGAGGGTGGCTCTGCTTCGTCTTCTTCGATTACGAGCTCCTAGCATGTTTATTTATTTATTTCCCTCTAGTCGAAATTGCACCATTGCTAGCCCTTCCCTTCCGATCCGACGGAGCACTTGCTGCCTCGTGTAAACGCCATTTAAATTTGTGCTTGCAGGTGACTGAATCCCGCCGAGTATTATTAGGCGGAGGAAGGGACAGAAACAGGGCACGCCACTCTGCATTTTTGGTCTCGCCAAAACGACTTCAGTATCAGCCAGGGGGCTGTGCATCACTGGGAATTTTCCATTTGGAAGGTCCAATTCCTGACCATGATGCTATATGAACCGCAACCTGGAACAGTGAATCCTGATCGCGAATGTGCCCGCGGCGCAAGAGAGGAGGGGGCATCAGCTTGAGTACAGCCAAGTGGCGGGACAGACAGGCGCGATGGCAATGGCAATGGAATTGGCCGACAAATTGCTACTGGTGCTCCAGAGCCACTCGCTGCCAGTTTGGGCCATGATAATCTCGGGGCTCTTCGTCGCCGTATCACTCTCGCTGTCCATCTACTTGCTCTTGAACCACCTTCGGCCTACAAGAACCCAAAGGTCGGTTGCTTGTTATCATCAGTCGGTGTTGAATTTCTTATTTTCTATACAGCAGGGTAAATTGTTGCTGGAGCTGTGTTCGTGTTTGGACTCACCGCTGCTGCGTTTCTTCTTTTCCAGGAGCAGAAGTTCCTCGTCGGCGTCGTTCTGATGGTGCCGATATACGCAATCGAGTCGGTAAGGTGGCTATGCCATGTCTTGTTCAAGTGCGCGGTCACAATGTTGTTGGCTGGGAGAGGTCGATCCAGCCGTTAACTCTTGGCGTGGACCAGTAGGTTCAGTTTCAGCTTTTATGTAATCTTTGTGTTGATTTCTTTTGAATTGCAAAATCATTTGCTGATACTTTTCTCCCCTTTCAGCCATAAAATGTAAGGTGACCTTCCACATTTAGTCCGATATTTTGTTCATACCTTGATTTTACTTTCGAACCGCCTTTTCTTTTAAGATTATCAAATGATATCTTTAACTACTCCCTCTGTCCGGAAATACTTGTCTTAAAAATAACTGTATCTAGACTTATTTTAGTTATAGATACATCCATCTTCTACCGATTCTAAGACAAGTATTTCCGGACGGAGGGAGTATTTTATAAGGTACAGTTTCAAATTTAGTCTGAGATTTTTTTTATCGTACTTTGAGTTTAGTTATGTGTTATAATTGATATAGTTCTTAGCTAATTTGACAAACAATGATGGCTCCAATGCCTATGTCGCTTCTTTGCTACAAAATGTAAAATGTGATTTATCTTTTGCCGATCTTTGTCAAAGTGTTTTTGTTTATACATTGCAGGAACCCATAAGCCAATAGTATTAGGTTTAGATGGCTTTCCAGGGATTGAAGTGGTTGGAGCTGCAGGCCGAACTCAAATTATTTGTTTTTTCAGTACCATTTGTTAATTCAATTGCAAACATTGTGCTAATAGGTAAAGCTTCTGTTATTTACACCTTTTTTTATTTAACAAAATTGAATGTACAATTAGGCGTTTAAGTAAGTTTTCTTTGTGTAGATACACCATCTAGCCTTACTCACGCCCAACTCTTTTTATCATTCACTTCCAACTATAATTTTCATTTTGTGTAGATAAAGACATGTCCCAATCTTCTTGGGCTGCTCACGTATGGTATGCATGAATCTCTAAGAATAATGTGGAATCATCTCATTTTCATGCTACTTCGCCAAGCAAGCTAACATATTTTTTGATCTATAGTTCATTTTTAATACAGGAGGCGATCTGAATTAAAGGAAGAACTCTATGTTGTCTGCTTGAATCAATTGTTCATCTCTACATTAACGAATAGGTATGGAGTTGCTTACTGTTACTTCAAATTATCAAGATGGTCTAATACTGGGTATTTAGTGATTAACATACCACTAAATATAATATCTCAGTTGGTAGTCTCCGTTCCGGGTTTTTTTTCGTCCCACTTTCCATGGTTTTCTTTCGTCCGGTTTTTTTTCGTCGGTTTTGTTTCGTCACATCCCGCTCCCACACCTTCGTCCACCGGTTTTCAGAATCGCAAAGGAAAAAAACATTCTCTCTCCTCCCACCAGCGGCCTCGATCTGGGATCGCCAGGGATGCCGCTAAATATAATATCTCATGGTATGGAGAAATACAGAAGAATTTGTTCAGACTTCAGAAATGTGTGGTTGAGGAGACAGAAACACACAGCAGTCTGCACTACACACTTGACATACATGCAAAGGTGAAAATTTCCCTTTTCTTGGTGCTTCTAATTATGATGTCTCATGGTTAGGATAATAAGTATGTACTTTGTGATGCATTTGTTTTGATACAGTTTGCATTATATATTATAGTTATATTTTGTCAGATGACATTTGTTTTGTTATTTCTGATTAGAGCTTGCTGTGTCCATGTATAAATATTTTTGGGAGCGTACTATGACATTTTTGTGCCACGACACATTTGGTTTAAGTTTTTTAGAGCAAATAGGTGTATATATCATGATAATCATTTTCTAAGCATGTTCATGAAAATTACGTTTATGCTGGATCATTCCGAATTTTACTAACCTTGTCGGTAATGCATCTGTGCATGATCTTAATTGTTTGAATATTATCATTCAACATGAATGGGTGGCCTCACAACCAATATATAGTTGTACCCCAGTGGAACAACTTCATGTTAAATTGATGTACCAATCTGGCATATTGGCCCATCTGTACGTGGGAGGTTTTTTGGTGATATAATCATGCAGGTTAACCATCCATGCAATTGAAGTGACACGTCTAGATTTTTGGGGAAAAGCTGTTGTATATTCCCCGCATCTGCTCTTCATTGTCATAGCTACTTTGCTACCTCCCTGCAATCTGTATGAGTTGTGCGGTCTGAAGCTTTGAGTGAGAACACACCTGATATGATTTACTTCTTTCTACCCTGAATTAACAAGATGCTCAGTAACATTGTCTTGAAAAATAATGCATGTGAATGTGGATGTCAGATTGTTTTAAGGATTTGATTATGGTAGTTTTACCTATGACGATAACAAAATACAAAAGACACACACACACACACACACACGAGTACTACTGAATTATGTTTTTCTATAGGTCATCAGATATGTTTGTGGAGGCTTTGGCTAGCAAATTTGTTAAATTTTTGCACATAGTATCCAATTAGGTTTGCTAGATTTATTTTTTCATTCTATTAGTTGCAGGCCTCATATGATAACTTGCTTTCCTTTTGCCCGCAAGATCTTCACTAAGATATATCGAGCAGAGCTCATCACAACATCCTGTGACGTTCTCAACCATGTTATCCTTAACGATAAACATATTTTGAGGGAGACAAGAGAGCATCCAAGCACGACCATGTTGAACTTGATGTCTTGCTGCAGTACAAGCGGCTGTTGTCCCTTGATCCAGGTATGATTTCTGAAGATTATTTCACTAATTAGCTATACCCAGTGACCAGTGTAGATCTGGCATGTCCACTTCTAAATGAACAAGATATTTCAAGGTGATGCATCGTGTCGTGGTCGTTGTCTGTGCTATCCGTCTTCCTCATTTGTGCTAATTTGATTACTCTTTTTTGAAGGCAGTGCATCGTCGGGTTTCTCATAACATGTTGGTAGATTTTATTTATTGTCTTCTTAAGAAATAGATCGACCCAAAACATTGTTCATATTTACAGGTTGATTATTTTCGTAGATTTATAATCCAAATACATGACCCACTACAAGATTACGAGCTTGGAGTCGTCCTTCTTGTTTAGGAGGGCAGATTTGGTACTAAACACTTAATTGGTGCTGATAGACTTGTACTGTGAAAAATAATGATAATATGAACAGACTGATAGTGGTACACATAGGGTGACAAGGAGTTATTATTTTCATTCCTATATGCAACTTTTCTGGCACTAACCAATAGCATTGTGCTGCCAGAACACCGTATGCTTAGTACTGATTAAATTTTATTATCAGCAAGTCATATGCCTTGGTTTGGTGGTGCACACCGCAAGAGCTCCTTAAATTTAGGGACCCATCAAGCCACAGTTTCATGGTTCTCAAGAACATTTATCTCGAGAAAATTCCAAATATTTTGGTACCAAATTTGTCTTTTCGTCATCCCATTTTTTTGATGTAAGTTGGATGACCTTCATTCAGTTAGAAGTATAAGAACCGCAACAGCTGCTGAAGGGTTTGATTAAGTTAGAAAAAAACTTCCACAAAATCTTGTCCCAATAAAATTTACCTATAAAGGAATCATTTTAGAAAATAGATACAAGATCCTTATCAGTTTGAGATGTTCAACTCCCAACTTGTCTTCTTTGTTCTGTTCTGTGCAAGTGTATCTTGTTGATTATGTGGATGGTGTACTTGTACATACTAAAATTGCGGGCAAAACAAAGTGATGGATGGTCTACAAGATGATATTAATGAATTAATCTTTAGGGTAAAATAATCTAACCAACATGCATCTGTTTAGTTTGAAATAATATTGCCTTCAAAATGTATGAATGCAGTCTTCGCATCTAATGTTGTAGAATCAAACATTGATGTTGCCTTACTAAGCATGTATGTAAATTCTCTTGGGGAGAAAAAATATTCACTTGCAATTTGCAACATTGTCCTGAAAATACATGAGGTTCACACATATAATCATCTGTTTTATGTGGTTTGTTATTTGTGATCAATGCAAATGCTTAGAATTTTTAAAAGGGTGATCAATGATCTCTATTTATATCAAGATAACTAATGGAAAACTGTCTTCGACAACTTTAAACCTAACTCTCGACACATTCAAACTTATAAAGTATGGTACCATCTCATATGATGAATATTACTTTGGCGCACACCTCGTCCCCCTTATAGCGGCGGTGGATCGACATGAACACTAGGGGAGGGGATCAAGTCGGTGGATCGACATGAACACTATGGGAGGGGATCAAGGCGGAGAGCGGGGCGGTTGGCGGGGGACTCCACCTTGGCTGTCTGTACGGAAGTATGGTGTGAAGGACAGAGGGTGTCATGGTGACGATGAGGTGGGCGCCATCTGATTTTAAAGGAGGGAGCTTCGGGAGAAATGTCTTGCTATGGCGGAAAACCAAGCGGGAAGGGGAGGGTTCGACGGGAAAAGGGAAGGGTATGTTGTGGGGTGAGTTTTTTTTAGGACCGAGTGCTGGAGACAATATGGTAGATAGTCCGGACACGGACTGTCCAGATGGTAGGATTTTGAGGAGCCTGCTGGAAGCTTGTTTGATATCCTACACGTTAGGACGTATGCGGGAAAAGGGAACATCAACCTTGAAGACGACCTAATCGTTTCGTTGATTCATTTATGTGAATCATAGCCCGTAGCAACGCACGGACGTTTTACTAGTAACTAAACAAGGGACGGCATGGTGGCACAGCCGTGAGGCTGGTTATGCACACACGCACACACCACCACACACGGCCTTGGCCATGGCCGTGGCCGTAACCACCAGCAGCAGCAGCCGGCGATTGCAGGCGGCGGTAGCAGCAGTAAAGCAACACTAGCAGCAGCAGCACACCGCAGCAGAGCAAAGGAGCAATGGCGGCAGCGCAACGGCAGTGCAAGAGCGGAGGCAGCAGCAAGCAGCGCAGCCGCGCAGGGAGCAGAGCAGCGAAGCAGCAAGCAGCCACATCTGTTGGTGAGCAACCGCGGCGAGGACTCGTGCGGGCACGCGCGCGCAGCAGCGGCAGCAACAGCGCAGGAGCAGCAGCAGTACACACGTACGTACGTACGCGTACGCGCGAGCTCGGGGACGGAGGCTACCGCAACGAATCGAGGGGGCAAGCAGGGGGGAAAAGAGGAGGAGCTCACATAGAGCTCGTGGGCACGGTCGACGAAGGCCGGGGTGGACCGGAGCCGTGGCAAACGACATTGGACGCCGGCGATTTACCGATGAAGATGTGCCCGATGCCGAGCATACTGGGCGTCCTAGCTCGAGCCCTTCGGCGAGGGCGAAGGAGACGGTGATGGCGGAGCTCCTCGACGTCTTCTCAGGCGCTGAGGTGGATGCTGGCCGCGGTGACGACGACGACCATGACAACCACGACCTGAGCGAGCTCTAAATCTGAACAGAGAGGCGCGAGGGGGGGGGGAGGGGTGTGTGAATTGGATGGCTAGGGTTTCTCCACTCGGTCTGGGAGGTCCTTATGCATCTCCAGGGGGCTCCGGATGGTCGACACGGCAACATCCGTGGCGTGGAGGGCCGTGTGCGCGGCCACGCCAGGACGCTGCCTCTTCCTGTATAGTAGGAAGAAGGAGAAGGCCGTGGTGGGCTTGGGCCGAATGCACTGTAGCTACATAGAGCCCACCCACACAGTACCTTATTAGGCCTTTTCCCTTTTATATTTACTGTTTTATATTTTGCTCACTGTTTTGTATTTTGTTTTCGATCCAAATAAATTTTGTTACATAGGAAACTTGTCTCATAAATACTTTGCAATATGGTGGAACTATCCACGGAGTCTTAGATAATTTTTGAAAGGCTTTATTTTCAGTTTGAATTTAAAAGAGCCACTAAGTGTTGTTTGCTCAATTCAAAAATAGATAAGGGCAATTTTGAAGTTTCAAATGATGCTGGTCCCAACATGAATATTGATCAGGGGAATTTATACTAATATTCGAACATTTTAGTTTTTTTCCGCTCGAAGAAATAATAATTTCACTTGAAATTTTAATTTGAATTTGACTTTGATTTTGGACAAGTGGCAAGCTGCATAGTAATCACGGTGACATGGCCACCATTAGGGGGAGATTACTGTAGCATGATTCTTGGGGTGTTACAAGCACCCAACCCTACATATGCAAGAGATACATACAAGGTGAAAGCTGAGATCCTAAGTTTTAATGGAAATGTTGACATTGAAGGGTGCCTAGATTGGTTATATGAAGTGGAGACTTTCTTTGAGGTCATGGAGATTCCGGAAAATCGTAGAGTTCCTTTTGGTCGCATACAAGCTGAAAGGAGGAGCCGGTGCATGGTGGCATCGCGTTTAAGAGGAGCGCAGGCTGAGAGGAGAACCTCGTGTTAGAACTTGGCGACAAATGAAAGGCCTCTTGAAAGGGAGATTTTGCCCGCTGATTATGACTAGATCCTATTTATCCAATTTCAAAATTGTGCTCAAGGAAATAGGACTGTTTCAGATTACACGGAGGAGTCTCTAAGGCTACAAATGAGGTGCAACCTTGCTGAAACTGAAGAGCAACAAGTTGCAAGGTACATCAATGGTCTCAATGATGCTATTCAAGATCGATTGATGATGCAACAAATCTGGTCCGTTGATCAAGCACAAGCTCTAGCCTTAAAGGCCGAGAGGTTTGTGAGGATGAGAAAGACAACTAAGGCTCCATATCCTCATACCGAAGGCTCATCTAGGAACCAACCTAATAGAGTGGAAGAAAAGACCACTCCACCAAAGACAAAATAGCCCATCCTGAAGCAAATTAGAGGCAAGGGTAAGGAAAATGAAGGCCCAAAGTGCTATAAATCTGGTAAAGAGGGACACATATCCAGCGGTTGCCCACTAAGGAAATTTGTTAACACGACTATCCATGATGGTGAAAGCGACGAGGAAGGATACGAATCTGAAGATGTAGACGGACACGAGGTTTGTCAAGAAGAAGGTGAAGAGGTGGTATGTGTGATCCAGCATGTCCTATGTTCCACACCACAACTCGATGACACACAACGGAAGAAAATACTTGAGAGCAAATGCACGGTGAATGGCAAGGTATGCAAACTAGTGATTGATAGTTGCAGATGCAAGAATCTTATCTCCCAGAAGTTGGTGGACCATTTAAAGCTTGAAACCCATGATCATCCAAATCCCTACACTATTGGATGGATCAAGAAAGGAGTGAATATGAGGATCACCAAACAATGCAACCTGTTGGGGAACGTAGCAGAAATTCAAAATTTTCTACGCATCACCAAGATCAATCTATGGAGTAATCTAGCAACGAGGAAAGGAGAGTGCATCTACATACCCTTGTAGATCGCTAAGCGGAAGCGTTCAAGTGAACGGGGTTGATGGAGTCGTACTCGTCGTGATCCAAATCACCGATGATCCTAGTGCCGAACGGACGGCACCTCCGTGTTCAACACACGTACAGCCCGTGACGTCTCCTATGCCTTGATCCAGCAAGGGGAGAAGGAGAGGTTGGGGAAGACTCCATCCAGCAGCAGCACGGCGGCGTGGTGGTGGTGGAGGAGTGTGGTACTCCAGCAGGGCTTCGCCAAGCACCGCAAGAGACGAGGAGGGAGAGGGGTAGGGCTGCGCCAAGAAGGAGATTGAATCGTGTCTATGTCAGCCCAAAACCTCAAGTATATATAGGGGAAGGGGAGGGGCTGCGCCCCCACCTAGGTTTCCACCCCTAGGGGTGGCGGCCAGCCCTAGATCCCATCTAGGGGGGCAGGCAAGGGGGAGAGAGGGGGGCGCACCACTAGGTGGGCCTTAGGCCCATCTGAGCCTAGGGTTTGCCCCCTTCCACTCTCCCTTGCGCCTTGGGCCCTGGTGGGGGGGGGGGGGGCGCACCAGCCCACCTGGGGCTGGTCCCCTCCCACACTTGGCCCATGCAGCCCTCCGGGGCTGGTGGCCCCACTTGGTGGACCCCCGGGACCCTCCCGGTGGTCCCGGTACGTTACCGATAGCACCCGAAACTTTTCCGGCGACCAAAACAAGACTTCCCATATATAAATCTTTACCTCTGGACCATTTCGGAACTCCTCGTGACGTCCGGGACTTCGAACAACATTCGGTAACCACGTATATCTATTCCCTATAACCCTAGCGTCATCGAACCTTAAGTGTGTAGACCCTACGGGTTCGGGAACCATGCAGACATGACCGAGATGTTCTCCGGTCAATAACCAACAGCGGGATCTGGATACCCATGTTGGCTCCCACATGCTCCACGATGATCTCATCGGATGAACCACGATGTCAAGGACTTAATCAATCTCGTATACAATTCCCTTTGTCTAGCGGTACGATACTTGCCCGAGATTCGATCGTCGGTATCCCGATACCTTGTTCAATCTCATTACCGACAAGTCTCTTTACTCGTTCCGTAACACATCATCCCGTGATCAACTCCTTAATCACATTGTGCACATTATGATGATGTCCTACCGAGTGGGCCCAGAGATACCTCTCCGTTTACACGGAGTGACAAATCCCAGTCTCGATTCGTGCCAACCCAACAGACACTTTCTGAGATACCTGTAGTGTACCTTTATAGCCACCCAGTTACGTTGTGACGTTTGGCACACCCAAAGCACTCCTACGGTATCCGGGAGTTGCACAATCTCATGGTCTAAGGAAATGATACTTGACATCAGAAAAGCTTTAGCATACGAACTACATGATCTTATGCTAGGCTTAGGATTGGGTCTTGTCCATCACATCATTCTCCTAATGATGTGATCCCGTTATCAACGACATCTAATGTCCATGGTCAGGAAACCGTAACCATCTATTGATCAACGAGCTAGTCAACTAGAGGCTTACTAGGGACATGGTGTTGTCTATGTATCCACACATGTATCTGAGTTTCCTATCAATACAATTCTAGCATGGATAATAAACGATTATCATGAACAAGGGAATATAATAATAACCAATTTATTATTGCCTCTAGGGCATATTTCCAACAGTCTCCCACTTGCACTAGAGTCAATAATCCAGTTCATATCGATATGTGATTAACACTCAAGGTCACATCCCCATGTGACTAACACCCAAAGAGTTCTGGGTTTGATCATGTTATGCTTGTGTGAGAGGTTTCAGTCAACGGGTCTGCAACATTCATATCCGTATATATTTCGCAAATTTCTATGTCATCTTGTAGATGCAACTACTATGCTACATTTGGAGCCATTTCAAATAACTGTTCTACTTGGAGCTATTCTAAATTGTTGCTCCATTATACGTATCCGGTATCTCTACTCAGAGCTATCTGGATAGGTGTTAAGCTTGCATCGACGTAACTCTTTACGTCGAACTCTTTATCACCTCCATAACCAAGAAACATATCCTTATTCCTCTAAGGATAATTTAGACCGCTATCTGGTGATCTACTCCTAGATCACCTTTGTACCCTCTTGCCAAATATGTGGCAAGGCACACATCAGGTGCGGTACTCAGCATGGCATACCGTATAGAGCCTATGACAAAAGCATAGGGGATGACCTTCGTCCTTCCTCTTTCTTCTGCCGTGGTCGAGATTTAAGTCTTAACTTCATACCTTACAACTTAGGCAAGAACTCCTTCTTTGACCGATCCATCTTGAACACCTTCAAGATCATGTCAAGGTATGTGCTCATTTGAAAGTACCATTAAGCGTTTTGATCTATCCTTATAGATCTTGATGCTCAATGTTCAAGTAGCTTAATCCAGGCTTTCCATTGAAAAACACTTTCCAAATAAACCTATATGCTTTCCAGAAATTCTACGTCATTTCTGATCAACAATATGTCAACAACATATACTCATCAGAAATTCTATAGTGCTCCCACTCACTTCTTTGGAAATACAAGTTTCTCATAAACTTTGTATACACCCAAAATCTTTGATCATCAAATCAAAGCATACATTCCAACTCCGAGATGCTTACTCCAGTCCTTAGAAGGATTGCTGGAGCTTTGCATACTTGTTAGCATCTTTCAGGATTGACAAAACCTTCGGTTGTATCACATGCAACCTTTCCTCAAGAAAATCGTCGAGGAAACAATGTTTTGACATCCTATCTGCAAGATTTCATAAATAATGCAGTAATCGCTAATATAATTCCAACAGACTCTTAGCATCGCTATGAGTGAGAAAGTCTCATCGTAGTCAACTCCTTGAACTTGTCGGAAAACATCTTAACGACAAGTCGAGCTTTCTTAATGGTGATACTTACCATCATTGTCCGTCTTCCTTTTAAAATCCATATGTACCTAACAGCCTTACGACCATCAAGTAGTTCTTCCAAAGTCTACACTTTGTTTTCATATATGGATCCTCTCTTGGATTATATGGCCTCGAGCCATTTTGGAATCCAGGCCCACCATCGCTTCTCCATAGCTCATAGGTTCATTGTTGTCTAGCAACATGACTTCCAAGACAGGATTACGTACCATTCTGAAGTAGTACGCATCCTTGTCATCCTACGAGGTTTGGTAGTGACTTGATATGAAGTTTCATGATCACTATCATAAGCTTCCACTTCAATTGGTGTAGGTGCCACATGAACAACTCCCTATGCCCTGCCACACACTAATTGAAGAGACGGTTCAATAACCTCATCAAGTCTCCACCATCCTCCCACTCAATTCTTTCAAGAGAAACTTTTCCTCGAGAAAGGACCCGATTCCAGAAACAATCCCTTATTGCTTTCGGATCTGAGACATGAGGTATACCCAACTATTTTGGGTGTCCTATGAAGATGCATTTATCCACTTTGGGTTCGAGCTTATCAGCCTGAAACTTTTTCACATAAGCGTCGCAGCCCCAAACTTTTAAGAAATGACAGCTTAGGTTTCTCTAAACCATAGTTCATACAGTGTCATCTCATCGGAATTACGTGGTGCCCTATTTAACGTGAATGTGTTTGTCTCTAATGCCTAACCCATAAACTATCGTGGTAATTCGATAAGAGACATCATGGTATGCATCATATCCAGTAGGGTGCAGTTATGATGTTCGGACACACCATCACACTATGGTGTTCCAGGCTGTATTAGTTGTGAAACAATTTCCACAATGTCTTAATTCTGTGCCAAACTCGTAATTCAGATATTCATCTCTATGATCGTATCACAGATATTTTATCCTCTTGTCACGACGATCTTTCAACTTCACCCTGAAATTACTTGAACCTTTCAATAATTCAGACTCATGATTCATCAACTAAATACACTCAACATCTACTCAAATCATCTGTGAAGTAAGAACATAACGATATCCACTACATGCCTCAGCACTCATTGGACTGCACACATCAAAATGTATTACTTCCAACAAGTTGCTTTCTAGTTCCATTTTTACTGAAAACGAGGCTTTCAGTCATCTTGTCCATGTGGTATGATTTGCATGTCTCAAGTGATTCAAAATCAAGTGAGTCCAAACGGTCCATTTGCATGGAGTTTCTTCATGCATATTGTTGGAAATATGCCCTAGAGGCAATAATAAAAGCATTATTATTATATTTCCTTGTTCATGATAATTGTCTTTATTCATGCTATAATTGTGTTATCCGGAAATCATAATACATGTGTGAATAATAGACACCAACATGTCCCTAGTAAGCCTCTAGTTGACTAGCTCGTTGATCAATAGATAGTCATGGTTTCCTGACTATGGACATTGGTGTTGGAAATATGCCCTAGAGGCAATAATAAAAGCATTATTATTATACTTCCTTGTTCATGATAATTGTCTTTATTCATGCTATAATTGTGTTATCCGGAAATTGTAATACATGTGTGAATGATAGACACCAACATGTCCCTAGTAAGCCTCTAGTTGACTAGCTCGTTGATCAATAGATAGTCATGGTTTCCTGACTATGGACATTGGACGTCATTGATAACGAGATCACATCATTAGGAGAATGATGTGATGGACAAGACCCAATCCTAAACATAGCACAAGATCGTATAGTTCGTTTGCTAGAGTTTTTCCAATGTCAAGTATCTTTTCCTTAGACCATGAGATTGTGTAACTCCCGGATACCATAGGAGTGCTTTTGGTGTACCAAACGTCACAACGTAACTGGGTGACTATAAAGGTATACTACGGGCATCTCCGAAAGTGTCTGTTGGGTTGACACGGATCAAGACTGGGATTTGTCACTCCGTATGACAGAGAGGTATCACTGGGCCCACTCGGTAATGCATCATCATTATGAGCTCAAAGGTGACCAAGTGTCTGGTCACGGGATCATGCATTACGGTACGAGTAAAGTGACTTGCCGGTAACGAGATTGAACGAGGTATTGGGATACCGACGATCGAATCTCGGCCAAGTAACATACCGATTGACAAAGGGAATTGTATACGGGGTTGCTTGAATCCTCGACATCATGGTTCATCCGATGAGATCATCATGGAGTATGTGGGAGCCAACATGGGTATCCAGATCCCGCTGTTGGTTATTGACCGGAGAGTCGTCTCGGTCATGTCTACATGTCTCCCGAACCCGTAGGGTCTACACACTTAAGGTTCGGTGACGCTAGGGTTGTAGGGATATGTATATGCAGTAACCCGAATGTTGTTCGGAGTCCCGGATGAGATCCCGGACATCACGAGGAGTTCCGGAATGGTCCGGAGGTAAAGAATTATATATAGGAAGTGCTGTTTTGGCCATCAGGACAAGTTTCGGGGTCACCGGTATTGTACCGGGACCACCGGAAGGGTCCCGGGGGTCGACCGGGTGGGGCCACCTGCCCCAGGGGGCCACATGGGCTGTAGGGGGTGCGCCTTGGCCTACATGGGCCAAGGGAACCTGCCCCAAGAGGCCCATGCGCCTAGGGTTTCAAAGGGGAAGAGTCCCACAAGGGGAAGGCACCCCCTAGGTGCCTTGGGGGGGAGGGAATCCTCCCTTGGCCGCCGCCCCCCTAGGAGATTGGATCTCCTAGGGCCGGCGCCCCCCTAGGCCCCCTATATATAGTGAGGGAAGGAGGGCCTCTGAGACCACGCCTTTGGTGCCTCCGTCTCCCTCTCCAACACCTCCTCCTCCTCCATAGAGCTTGGCGAAGCCCTGCCGGAGTACTGCAGCTCCATCACCACCACGCCGTCGTGCTGCTGCTGGAGCCATCTTCCTCAACCTCTCCTCTCCCCTTGCTGGATCAAGAAGGAGGAGACGTCATCCGCTCCGTACGTGTGTTGAACGCGGAGGTGCCGTCCGTTCGGCGCTTGGTCATCGGTGATTTGGATCACGTCGTGTACGACTACCTCATCCCCGTTCTTTGAACGCTTCCGCTCGCGATCTACAAAGGTATGTAGATGCATCCAATCACTCGTTGCTAGATGAACTCATAGATGGATCTTGGTGAAACCGTAGGAAATTTTTTGTTTTCTGCAACGTTCCCCAACAGTGGCATCATGAGCTAGGTCTATGCGTAGTTCTTCTTGCGCGAGTAGAACACAATTTGTTGTGGGCGTAGATGTTGTTAACTTTCTTGCCGCTACTAGTCTTATCTTGCTTCAGCGGTATTGTGGAATGAAGCGGCCCGGACCAACCTTACACGTACGCTTACGTGAGACCGGTTCCACCGACTAACATGCACAAGTTGCATAAGGTGGCCGGCGGGTGTCTGTCTCTCCCACTTTAGTTGGAGCGGATTCGATGAAAAGGGTCCTTATGAAGGGTAAATAGAAGTTGACAAATCACGTTGTGGCTTTCACGTAGGTAAGAAAACTTTCTTGCTAGAACCCTATTTCAGCCACGTAAAACTTGCAACAACAATTAGAGGACGTCTAACTTGTTTTTGCAGCAAGTGCTTTGTGATGTGATATGGCCAAAGTTGTGATGAATGATGAATGATACATATGTGATGTATGAGATGTTCGTGCTATTGTAATAGGAATCACGACTTGCATGTCGATGAGTATGACAACCGGCAGGAGCCATAGGAGTTGTCTTTATTTTTTATATGACCTGTGTGTCATTGAGAAACGCCATGTAAATTACTTTTCTTTATTGCTAAACACGTTAGCCATAGTAGTAGAAGTAATAGTTGGCGAGCAACTTCATGAAGACACAATGATGGAGATCATGATGATGGAGATCATGGTGTCATGCCGGTGACAAGATGATCATGGAGCCCCAAGATGGAGATCAAAGGAGCTATGTGATATTGGCCATATCATGTCACTATTATTATTTGATTGCATGTGATGTTTATCATGTTTTTGCGTCTTGTTTACTTAGAACGACGGTAGTAAATAAGATGATCCCTCATAATAATTTCAAGAAAGTGTTTCCCCTAACTGTGCACCGTTGCGACAGTTCATTCGTTTCTAAGCACCACGTGATGATCGGGTGTGGTGGATTCCAACATTCACATACAACGGGTGTAAGACAGATTTACACATGCAAACACTTAGGTTGACTTGACGAGCCTAGCATGTACAGACATGGCCTCGAAACACAGAAGACCGAAAGGTCGAGCATGAGTCGTATAGAAGATACGATCAACATAAAGATGTTCACCGATGTTGGTTAGTCTGTCTCACGTGATGATCGGACACGGCCTAGTTGACTCAGATCATGTTATACTTAGATGACTAGAAGAGGGATGTCTATCTAAGTGGGAGTTCATTGAATAATTTGATTAGATGAACTTAATTATCATGAACTTAGTCTAAAATCTTTACAATATGTCTTATAGATCAAATGGCCAACGTTGTCCTCAACTTCAACGCGTTCCTAGAGAAAACCAAGCTGAAAGACTATGGCAGCAACTATACGGACTGGGTCCGGAACCTGAGGATCATCCTCATAGCTGCCAAGAAAGATTATGTCCTACAAGCACCGCTAGGTGACCCGCCTGTCCCACAGAACCAAGACGTTATGAATGCTTGGCAGACACATGCTGATGACTACTCCCTCGTTCAGTGCGACATGCTTTACAGTTTAGAGCCGGGGCTCCAAAAGCGTTTTGAGAGACATGGAGCATATGAGATGTTCGAAGAGCTGAAAATGGTTTTTCAAGCTCATGCCCGGGTCGAGAGATATGAAGTCTAAGACAATTTCTTTAGCTGTAAGATGGAGGAAAATAGTTCTGTCAGTGAGCACATACTCACTATGTCTGGGTTACATAACCGCTTGACTCAGCTGGGAGTTAATCTCCCGGATGATGCGGTCATTGACAGAATCCTCCAGTCGCTTCCACCAAGCTACAAGAGCTTTGTGATGAACTTCAATATGCAGGGGATGGAAAAGACCATTCCTGAGGTATTTGCAATGCTGAAATCAGCAGAGGTAGAAGTCAAGAAGGAACATCAAGTGTTGATGGTCAATAAAACCACTAAGTTCAAGAAGGGCAAGGGTAAAAAGAACTTCAAGAAGGACGGCAAGGGAGTTGCCGCGCCCGGTAAGCAAGCTGCCGGGAAGAAGCCAAAGAATGGACCCAAGCCCGAGACTGAGTGCTTTTATTGCAAGGGAAGTGGTCACTGGAAGCGGAACTGCCCCAAATACTTAGCAGACAAGAAGGCCGGAAAAACAAAAGGTATATGTGATATACATGTAATTGATGTGTACCTTACCAGTACTCGTAGTAGCTCCTGGGTATTTGATACCGGTGCAGTTGCTCACATTTGTAACTCAAAGCAGGAGCTGCGGAATAAGCGGAGACTGGCGAAGGACGAGGTGACGATGCGCGTCGGGAATGGTTCCAAGGTCAATGTGATCGCCGTCGGCACGCTACCTCTACATTTACCTACGGGGTTAGTTTTAAACCTCAATAATTGTTATTTAGTGCCAGCTTTGAGCATGAACATTGTATCGGGATCTCGTTTAATTCGAGATGGCTACTCATTTAAATCCGAGAATAATGGTTGTTCTATTTATATGAGAGATATGTTTTATGGTCATGCTCCGATGGTGAATGGTTTATTCTTTCTCGAGCATAATGCTACACATGTTCATAGTGTGAAAACCAAAAGATGTAAGGTTGATAATGATAGTCCCACATACTTGTGGCACTGCCGCCTTGGTCACATAGGTGTCAAACGCATGAAGAAGCTCCATGCAGATGGGCTTTTAGAGTCTCTTGATTATGAATCATTTGACACGTGCGAACCATGCCTCATGGGTAAAATGACCAAGACTCCGTTCTCAGGAACAATGGAGCGAGCAACCAACTTATTGGAAATCATACATACGGATGTGTGCAGTCCAATGAGTGTTGAGGCTCGCGGTGGATATCGTTATGTTCTCACCCTCACTGATGACTTGAGTAGATATGGGTATGTCTACTTAATGAAACACAAGCCTGAGACCTTTCAAAAGTTCAAGGAATTTCAGAGTGAGGTTGAGAATCAACGTGACAGAAAAATCAAGTTTTTGCGATCAGACCATGGAGGAGAATGAAGGAAATATGCCCTAGATGCAATAATAAAGTTATTATTTATTTCCTTACATCATGATAAATGTTTATTATTCATGCTAGAATTGTATTAACCGGAAACATAATACATGTGTGAATACATAGACCAACAGAGTGTCACTAGTATGCCTCTACTTGACTAGCTCGTTAATCAAAGATGGTTATGTTTCCTAACCATGAACAAAGAGTTGTTATTTGATTAACAAGGTCACATCATTAGTTGAATGATCTGATTGACATGAACCATTCCATTAGCTTAGCACCCGATCGTTTAGTATGTTGCTATTGCTTTCTTCATGACTTATACATGTTCCTATAACTATGAGATTATGCAACTCCCGTTTACCGGAGGAACACTTTGGGTACTACCAAACGTCACAATGTAACTGGGTGATTATAAAGGAGTACTACAGGTGTCTCCAATGGTAGATGTTGGGTTGGCGTATTTCGAGATTAGGGTTTGTCACTCCGATTGTCGGAGAGGTATCTCTGGGCCCTCTCGGTAATGCACATCACATAAGCCTTGCAAGCACTGCAACTAATATGTTAGTTGTGAGATGATGTATTACGGAACGAGTAAAGAGACTTGCCAGTAACGAGATTGAACTAGGTATTGGATACCGACGATCGAATCTCGGGCAAGTAACATACCGATGACAAAGGGAACAACGTATGTTGTTATGCGGTCTGACCGATAAAGATCTTCGTAGAATATGTAGGAGCCAATATGGGCATCCAGGTCCCGCTATTGGTTATTGACCGGAGACGTGTCTCGGTCATGTCTACATTGTTCTCGAACCGTAGGGTCCGCACGCTTAACGTTACGATGATAGTTATTATGAGTTTATGCATTTTGATGTACCGAAGGTTGTTCGGAGTCCCGGATGAGATCACGGACATGACGAGGAGTCTCGAAATGGTCGAGACGTAAAGATTGATATATTGGAAGCCTATGTTTGGACATAGGAAGTGTTCCGGGTGAAATCGGGATTTTACCGGAATACCGGGAGGGTTACCGGAACCCCGCGGGAGACTAATGGGCCTATTGGGCCTTAGTGGAAAAAGAGAAAAGGGGCAGCCCATAAGCTGGCCGGCGCCCCCCCTTTCCCCAAGTCCTAGTAGGACTAGGAGAAGGGGCCGCCCCCCCTCTTTCTCCTTTCCCCCCGAGAGTCCTAATTGGATTAGGATTGGAGGGAGGAGTCCTACTCCCGGTGGGAGTAGGACTCCCCTGCGCCTCCCTCTCCCTGGCCGGCCGGCCCCCCCTCCTCCAACCTTTATATACGGGGGCAGGGGACACCCCAAGACACACAAGTTGATCCTTGAGATCGTTCCTTAGCCGTGTGCGGTGCCCCCTGCCACCAAATTCCACCTTGATCGTACCGTTACAGTGCTTAGGCGAAGCCCTGCATCGGTAGTACATCAAGATCGTCACCACGCCGTCGTGCTGACGGAACTCTTCCTCGACGCTTTGCTGGATCGGAGCCCGAGGAACGTCATCGAGCTGAACGTGTGCTAAGAACTCGGAGGTGCCAGAGTAACGGTGCTTGGATCGGTCGGATCGGGAAGAAGACGTACGACTACTTCCTCTACGTTGTGTGATCGCTTCCGCAATCGGTCTGCGTTGGTACGTAGACAACACTCTCCCCTCTCGTTGCTGTGCATCACCATGATCTTGCGTGTGCGTAGGAAAATTTTCGAAATTACTGCGTTCCCCAACAGTGGTATCAGAGCCTAGGTTTTATGGTTTGATGTTATTTGCACGAGTAGAACACAATTGAGTTGTGGGCGATACAAGTCATACTGCCTACCAGCATGTCACACTTTGGTTCGGCGGTATTGTTGGGTGAGACGATCCGGACCAACCTTACGCGTACTCTTACGCGAGACCGGTTCCCTCGACGTGCTTTGCACACAGATGGCTTGCGGAAGACTGTCTCTCCAACTTTAGTTGAACCAAGTGTGACTACGCCCGGTCCTTGAGAAGCTTAAAACGGAGTCTATTTGACGAACTATCGTTGTGGTTTTGATGCGTAGGTGAGATGAGTTCTTACTTAAGCCCGTAGCAGCCACGTAAAACTTGCAACAACAAAGTAGAGGACGTCTAACTTGTTTTTGCAGGGTATGTTGTGATGTGATATGGTCAAGGCATGATGCTGATTTTATTGTATGAGATGATCATGTTTTGTAACCGAGTTATCGGCAACTGGCAGGAGCCATATGGTTGTCGCATTATTGTATGCAATGCAATCGCGATGTAATGCTTTACTTTATTACTAAACGGTAGTGATAGTCGTGGAAGCATAAGATTGGCGAGACGACAATGATGCTACGATGGAGATCAAGGTGTCGAGCCGGTGACGATGGTGATCATGACGGTGCTTCGGAGATGGAGATCACAAGCACAAGATGATGATGGCCATATCATATCACTTATACTGATTGCATGTGATGTTTATCCTTTTATGCATCTTATCTTGCTTTGATTGACGGTAGCATTATAAGATGATCTCTCACTAAAATTATCAAGAAGTGTTCTCCCTGAGTATGCACCGTTGCCAAAGTTCGTCGTGCCCAGACACCATGTGATGATCGGGTGTGATAAGCTCTACGTCCAAATACAACGGGTGAAAAACAGTTGCACACGCAGAATACTCAGGTTATACTTGACGAGCCAAGCATATACAGATATGGCCTCGGAACACGGAGACCGAAAGGTCGAGCGTGAATCATATAGTAGATATGATCAACATAACGATGTTCACCATTGAAAACTACTCCATCTCACGTGATGATCGGTTATGGTTTAGTTGATTTGGATCACGTGATCACTTAGAAGATTAGAGGGATGTCTATCTAAGTGGGAGTTCCTAAGTAATTTGATTAACTGAACTTAAACTTATCATGAACTTAGTACCTGATAGTATCTTGCTTGTTTATGTTGATTGTAGATAGATGGCTCGTGCTATTGTTCCGTTGAATTTTAATGCGTTCCTTGAGAAAGCAAAGTTGAAAGATGATGGTAGCAATTACACGGACTGGGTCCATAACCTGAGGATTATCCTCATTGCTGCACAGAAGAATTACGTCCTGGAAGCACCGCTGGGTGACAGGCCTGCTGCTGGAGCAACGCCAGATGTTATGAACGTCTGGCAGAGCAAAGCTGATGACTACTCGGTAGTTCAGTGTGCCATGCTTTACGGCTTAGAATCGGGACTTCAATGATGTTTTGAACATCATGGAGCATATGAGATGTTCCAGGAGTTGAAGTTAAGATTTCAAGCAAATGCCCGAATTGAGAGATATGAAGTCTCCAATAAGTTCTATAGCTGCAAGATGGAGGAGAACAGTTCTGTCAGTGAGCATATACTCAAAATGTCTGGGTATAATAATCACTTGATTCAGATGGGAGTTAATCTTCCAGATGATTGCGTCATTGACAGAATTCTCCAATCACTGCCACCAAGCTACAAGAGCTTCGTGATGAACTATAATATGCAAGGGATGAACAAGACTATTCCCGAGCTCTTCGCAATGCTGAAAGCTGCGGAGGTAGAAATCAAGAAGGGGCATCAAGTGTTGATGGTTAACAAAACCACTAGTTTCAAGAAAAAGGGCAAAGGGAAGAAGAAGGGAAACTTCAAGAAGAACAGCAAGCAAGTTGCTGCTCAGGAGAAGAAACCCAAGTCTGGACCTAAGCCTGAAACTGAGTGCTTCTACTGCAAGCAGACTGGTCACTGGAAGTGGAACTGCCCCAAGTATTTGGCGGATAAGAAGGATGGCAAAGTGAGCAAAGGTATATGTGATATACATGTTATTGATGTGTACCTTACTAGAGCTCGCAGTAGCACCTGGGTATTTGATACTGGTTCTGTTGCTAATATTTGCAACTCGAAACAGGGACTACGGAATAAGCGGACACTAGCAAAGGACGAGGTGACGATGCGCGTGGGAAACGGTTCCAAAGTCGATGTGATCGCGGTCGGCACGCTACCTCTACATCTACCTTCGGGATTAATATTAGACCTAAATAATTGTTATTTGGTGCCAGCGTTGAGCATGAACATTATATCTGGATCTTGTTTAATGCGAGACGGTTATTCATTTAAATCAGAGAATAATGGTTGTTCTATTTATATGAATAATATCTTTTATGGTCATGCACCTTTGAAGAGTGGTCTATTCTTGTTGAATCTTGAAGATGGTGATACACATATTCATAATGTAGAAGCCAAAAGATGCAAAGTTAATAATGATAGTGCAACTTATTTGTGGCACTGCCGTTTAGGTCATATCGGTGTAAAGCGCATGAAGAAACTCCATACTGATGGACTTTTGGAACCACTTGATTATGAATCACTTGGTACTTGCGAACCGTGCCTCATAGGCAAGATGACTAAAACACCGTTCTCCGGTACTATGGAGAGAGCAACAGATTTATTGGAAATCATACATACCGATGTATGTGGTCTGATGAATATTGAGGCTCGTGGCGGATATCGTTATTTTCTCACCTTCACAGATGATTTAAGCAGATATGGGTATATCTACTTAATGAAACATAAGTCTGAAACATTTGAAAAGTTCAAAGAATTTCAGAGTGAGGTTGAAAATCATCGTAACAAGAAAATAAAGTTTCTACGATCTGATCGTGGAGGAGAATATTTGAGTTACGAGTTTGGTGTACATTTGAAAAATTGTGGAATAGTTTCGCAACTCACGCCACCCGGAACACCACAGCGTAATGGTGTGTCCGAACGTCGTAATCGTACTTTACTAGATATGGTGCGATCTATGATGTCTCTTACTGATTTACCGCTATCGTTGTGGGGTTATGCTTTAGAGACGGCCGCATTCACGTTAAACAGGGCACCATCAAAATCCGTTGAGACGACACCTTATGAACTATGGTTTGGCAAGAAACCAAAGTTGTCGTTTCTTAAAGTTTGGGGCTGCGATGCTTATGTGAAAAAGCTTCAACCTGATAAGCTCGAACCCAAATCGGAGAAATGTGTCTTCATAGGATATCCAAAGGAAACTATTGGATACACCTTCTATCACAGATCCGAAGGCAAGACTTTTGTTGCTAAATTCGGAAACTTTCTAGAGAAGGAATTTCTCTCGAAAGAAGTGAGTGGGAGGAAAGTACAACTTGACAAGGTAACTGTACCTGCTCCCTTATTGGAAAATAGTACATCATAGAAAACTGTTTCTGCGACACCTATACCAATCAGTGAGGAAGCTAATGATGATGATCATGAAGCTTCAGAACAAGATACTACTGAACCACGTAGATCAACCAGAGTGAGATCCGCACCAGAGTGGTACGGTAATCCAGTTCTGGAAGTCATGATGCTAGATCATGATGAACCTACGAACTATGAAGAAGCGATGGTGAGCCCAGATTCCGCAAAGTGGCTTGAGGCCATGAAATCTGAGATGGGATCCATGTATGAAAACAAAGTATGGACTTTGGTTGACTTGCCCGATGATCGGCAAGCAATTGAGAATAAATGGATCTTCAAGAAAAAGACTGACGCTGACGGTAATATTACTGTCTATAAAGCTCGACTTGTCGCGAAAGGTTTTCGACAAGTTCAAGGAGTTGACTACGATGAGACCTTCTCACCCGTAGCGATCCTTAAGTCCGTCAGAATTATGTTAGCGATTGCCGCATTTTATGATTATGAAATATGGCAGATGGATGTCAAAACTGCATTCCTGAATGGATTTCTGGAAGAAGAATTGTATATGATACAACCAGAAGGTTTTGTTGATCCAAAGGGAGCTAACAAAGTATGCAAACTCCAGCGATCCATTTATGGACTGGTGCAAGCATCTCGGAGTTGGAATAAACGCTTTGATAGTGTGATCAAAGCATTTGGCTTTATACAGGCTTTTGGAGAAGCCTGTATTTACAAGAAAGTGAGTGGGAGCTCTGTAGCATTTCTAATATTATATGTGGATGACATATTGCTGATTGGAAATGATATAGAATTTCTGGATAGCATAAAGGGATACTTGAATAAAAGTTTTTCGATGAAAGACCTCGGGGAAGCTGCTTACATATTAGGCATAAAGATCTATAGAGATAGATCAAAACGCTTAATTGGACTTTCACAAAGCACATACCTTGACAAGATTTTGAAGAAGTTCAAAATGGATCAAGCAAAGAAAGGGTTCTTGCCTGTGTTACAAGGTATGAAGTTGAGTCAGACTCAATGCCCGACCACTGCAGAAGATAGAGAGAAAATGAAAGATGTTCCCTATGCTTCAGCCATAGGCTCTATCATGTATGCAATGCTGTGTACCAGACCTGATGTGTGCCTTGCTATAAGTTTAGCAGGGAGGTACCAAAGTAATCCAGGAATGGATCACTGGACAGCGGTCAAGAACATCCTGAAATACCTGAAAAGGACTAAGGATATGTTTCTCATATATGGAGGTGACAAAGAGCTCACCGTAAGAGGTTACGTTGATGCAAGCTTTGACACTGATCCGGACGATTCTAAATCGCAAACCGGATACGTGTTTACTTTAAACGGTGGAGCTGTCAGTTGGTGCAGTTCTAAACAAAGCGTCGTAGCAGGATCTACATGTGAAGCGGAGTACATAGCTGCTTCGGAAGCAGCAAACGAAGGAGTCTGGATGAAGGAGTTCATATCCGATCTAGGTGTCATACCTAGTGCATCGGGTCCAATGAAAATCTTCTGTGACAAAACTGGTGCAATTGCCTTGGCAAAGGAATCCAGATTTCACAAGAGGACCAAACACATCAAGAGACGCTTCAACTCCATCCGGGATTTAGTCCAGGTGGGAGACATAGAGATTTGCAAGATACATACGGATCTGAACGTTGCAGACCCGTTGACTAAGCCTCTTCCACGAGCAAAACATGATCAGCACCAAGGCTCCATGGGTGTTAGAATCATTACAGTGTAATCTAGATTATTGACTCTAGTGCAAGTGGGAGACTGAAGGAAATATGCCCTAGAGGCAATAATAAAGTTATTATTTATTTCCTTACATCATGATAAATGTTTATTATTCATGCTAGAATTTTATTAACCGGAAACATAATACATGTGTGAATACATAGACCAACAGAGTGTCACTAGTATGCCTCTACTTGACTAGCTCGTTAATCAAAGATGGTTATGTTTCCTAACCATGAACAAAGAGTTGTTATTTGATTAACGAGGTCACATCATTAGTTGAATGATCTGATTGACATGACCCATTCCATTAGCTTAGCACCCGATCGTTTAGTATGTTGCTATTGCTTTCTTCATGACTTATACATGTTCCTATAACTATGAGATTATGCAACTCCTGTTTACCGGAGGAACACTTTGGGTACTACCAAACGTCACAACGTAACTGGGTGATTATAAAGGAGTACTACAGGTGTCTCCAATGGTAGATGTTGGGTTAGCATATTTCGAGATTAGGGTTTGTCACTCCGTTTGTCGGAGAGGTATCTGTGGGCCCTCTCGGTAATGCACATCACATAAGCCTTGCAAGCACTGCAACTAATATGTTAGTTGTGAGATGATGTATTACGGAACGAGTAAAGAGACTTGCCAGTAACGAGATTGAACTAGGTATTGGATACCGACGATCGAATCTCGGGCAAGTAACATACCGATGACAAAGGGAACAACGTATGTTGTTATGCGGTCTGACCGATAAAGATCTTCGTAGAATATGTAGGAGCCAATATGGGCATCCAGGTCCCGCTATTGGTTATTGACTGGAGACGTGTCTCGGTCATGTCTACATTGTTCTCGAACCGTAGGGTCCGCACGCTTAACGTTACGATGACAGTTATTATGAGTTTATGCATTTTGATGTACCGAAGGTTGTTCGGAGTCCCGGATGAGATCACGGACATGACGAGGAGTCTCGAAATGGTCGAGACGTAAAGATTGATATATTGGAAGCCTATGTTTGGACATAGGAAGTGTTCCGGGTGAAATCGGGATTTTACCGGAATACCGGGAGGGTTACCGGAACCCCCCGGGAGACTAATGGGCCTATTGGGCCTTAGTGGAAAAAGAGAAAAGGGGCAGCCCATAAGCTGGCCGGCGCCCCCCCTTTCCCCAAGTCCTAGTAGGACTAGGAGAAGGGGCCGGCCCCCCCTCTTTCTCCTTTCCCCCCGAGAGTCCTAATTGGATTAGGATTGGAGGGAGGAGTCCTACTCCCGGTGGGAGTAGGACTCCCCTGCGCCTCCCTCTCCCTGGCCGGCCGCCCCCCCCTCCTCCAACCTTTATATACGGGGGCAGGGGACACCCCAAGACACACAAGTTGATCCTTGAGATCGTTCCTTAGCCGTGTGCGGTGCCCCCTGCCACCAAATTCCACCTCGATCGTACCGTTACAGTGCTTAGGCGAAGCCCTGCGTCGGTAGTACATCAAGATCGTCACCACGCCGTCGTGCTGACGGAACTCTTCCTCGACGCTTTGCTGGATCGGAGCTCGAGGAACGTCATCGAGCTGAACGTGTGCTAAGAACTCGGAGGTGCCGGAGTAACGGTGCTTGGATCGGTCGGATCGGGAAGAAGACGTACGACTACTTCCTCTACGTTGTGTGATCGCTTCCGCAGTCGGTCTGCGTTGGTACGTAGACAACACTCTCCCCTCTCGTTGCTGTGCATCACCATGATCTTGCGTGTGCGTAGGAAAATTTTCGAAATTACTGCGTTCCCCAACAGAGAATACTTGAGTCATGAATTTGGCACACACTTAAGAAAATGTGGAATAGTTTCACAACTCACGCCGCCTGGAACACCTCAGCGTAATGGTGTGTTTGAACATCGTAACCGCACTCTATTAGATATGGTGCGATCTATGATGGCTCTTACCGATTTACCGCTATCTTTTTGGGGCTATGCTTTAGAGACTGCCGCATTCACTTTAAATAGGGCTCTGTCGAAATCCGTTGAGACGACACCGTATGAATTATGGTTTGGGAAGAAACCTAAGCTGTCGTTTCTAAAAGTTTGGGGATGCGATGCTTATGTCAAGAAACATCAACCTGAAAAGCTCGAACCCAAGTCGGAAAAATGCGTCTTCATAGGATACCCTAAAGAAACTATTGGGTATACCTTCTACCTCAGAATCGAAGGCAAGGTCTTTGTTGCCAAGAATGGATCCTTTCTAGAAAAGGAGTTTCTCTCGAAAGAAGTAAGTGGGAGAAAAGTAGAACTTGATGAAGTATTACCTCTTGAACCGGAAAATGGCGCAACTCTAGAAAATGTTCCTGAGGTGCCTGCACCGACTAGAGAGGAAGTTAATGATGATGATCATGAAACTTCAGATCAAGTTGCTACTGAACTTCGAAGGTCCACAAGGACACGTTCCGCACCAGAGTGGTACGGCAACCCTGTCTTGGAAATCATGTTGTTAGACAACGGTGAACCTTCGAACTATGAAGAAGCAATGGCGGGCCCGGATTCTGACAAATGGCTAGAAGCCATGAAATCCGAGATAGGATCCATGTATGAAAACGAAGTATGGACTTTGACCGACTTGCCCGATGATCGGCAAGCCATAGAAAATAAATGGATCTTTAAGAAGAAGACAGACGCGGATGGTAATGTGACCATCCACAAAGCTCGGCTTGTCGCTAAGGGTTATCGACAAGTTCAAGGGGTTGACTACGATGAGACTTTCTCACCAGTAGCGAAGCTGAAGTTCGTCCGAATTATGTTAGCAGTTGCCGCATACTATGATTATAAGATATGGCAAATGGACGTCAAAACGGCATTCCTTAATGGTTTCCTTAAGGAAGAATTGTATATGATGCAGCCGGAAGGTTTTGTCGATCCTAAGAATGCTGACAAGGTGTGCAAGCTCCAACGCTCGATTTATGGGCTGGTGCAAGCATCTCGGAGTTGGAACATTCACTTTGATGAGATGATCAAAGCGTTTGGGTTTACGCAGACTTATGGAGAAGCCTGCGTTTACAAGAAAGTGAGTGGGAGCTCTGTAGCATTTCTCATATTATATGTAGATGACATACTTTTGATGGGAAATGATATAGAACTCTTGGACAGCATTAAGGCCTACTTGAATAAGATTTTTTCAATGAAGGACCTTGGAGAAGCTGCTTATATATTAGGCATCAAGATCTATAGAGATAGATCAAGACGCCTCATAGGTCTTTCACAAAGCACATACCTTGATAAGATATTGAAGAAGTTCAATATGGATCAATCTAAGAAGGGGTTCTTGCCTATGTTACAAGGTATGAAATTGAGCTCAGCTCAATGTCCGACCACGGCAGCAGATATAGAAGAGATGAGTGTCATCCCCTATGCCTCAGCCATAGGTTCTATTATGTATGCCATGCTGTGTACCAGACCTGATGTAAACCTTGCCGTAAGTTTGGTAGGAAGGTACCAAAGCAATCCCAGCAAGGAACACTGGACAGCGGTCAAGAATATCCTGAAGTACCTGAAAAGGACTAAGGAAATGTTTCTCGTTTATGGAGGTGACGAAGAGCTCGTCGTAAAGGGTTACATCGACGCTAGGTTCGACACAGATCTGGATGACTCTAAGTCACAAACCGGATACGTGTATATTTTGAATGGTGGGGCAGTAAGCTGGTGCAATTGCAAGTAGAGCGTCGTGGCGGGATCTACATGTGAAGCGGAGTACATGGCAGCCTCGGAGGCAGCACATGAAGCAATTTGGGTGAAGGAGTTCAGCACCGACCTCGGAGTCATACCCAATGCGTCGGGGCCAATCAAACTCTTCTGTGACAACACTGGAGCTATTGGACTTGCCAAGGAGCTCAGGTTTCACAAGAAGACAAGGCACATCAAGCGTCGCTTCAACTCCATTCGTGAAAATGTTCAAGATGGAGACATAGATATTTGTAAAGTACATACGGACCTGAATGTAGCAGATCCGTTGACTAAACCTCTCCCTAGAGCAAAACATGATCAACACCAGAATTCCATGGGTGTTCGATTCATCACAATGTAACTAGATTATTGACTCTAGTGGAAGTGGGAGACTGTTGGAAATATGCCCTAGAGGCAATAATAAAAGCATTATTATTATACTTCCTTGTTCATGATAATTGTCTTTATTCATGCTATAATTGGGTTATCCGGAAATCGTAATACATGTGTGAATGATAGACACCAACATGTCCCTAGTAAGCCTCTAGTTGACTAGCTCGTTGATCAACAGATAGTCATGGTTTCCTGACTATGGACATTGGATGTCATTGATAACGAGATCACATCATTAGGAGAATGATGTGATGGACAAGACCCAATCCTAAACATAGCACAAGATCGTATAGTTCGTTTGCTACAGTTTTTCCAATGTCAAGTATCTTTTCCTTGGACCATGAGATCGTGTAACTCCTGGATACCGTAGGAGTGCTTTGGGTGTACCAAACGTCACAACGTAACTGGGTGACTATAAAGGTATACTACAGGTATCTCTGAAAGTGTCTGTTGGGTTGACACGGATCAAGACTGGGATTTGTCACTCAGTATGACAGAGAGGTATCACTGGGCCCACTCGGTAATGCATCATCATTATGAGCTCAAAGGTGACCAAGTGTCTGGTCACGGGATCATGCATTACGGTACGAGTAAAGTGACTTGCCGGTAACGAGATTGAACGAGGTATTGGGATACCGACGATCGAATCTCGGGCAAGTAACATACCGATTGACAAAGGGAATTGTATACGGGGTTGCTTGAATCCTCGACATCGTGGAGTATGTGGGAGCCAACATGGGTATCCAGATCCCGCTGTTGGTTATTGACCGGAGAGTCGTCTCGGTCATGTCTACATGTCTCCCGAACCCATAGGGTCTACACACTTAAGGTTCGGTGACGCTAGGGTTGTAGGGATATGTATATGCAGTAACCCGAATGTTGTTCGGAGTCCCGGATGAGATCCCGGACATCACGAGGAGTTCCGGAATGGTCCGGAGGTAAAGAATTATATATAGGAAGTGCTGTTTCGGCCATCGGGACAAGTTTCGGGGTCACCGGTATTGTACCGGGACCACTGGAAGGGTCCCGGGGGTCCACCGGGTGGGGCCACCTGCCCCGGGGGGCCACATGGGCTGTAGGGGGTGCGCCTTGGCCTACATGGGCCAAGGGCACCTGCCCCAAGAGGCCCATGCGCCTAGGGTTTCAAAGGGGAAGAGTCCCACAAGGGGAAGGCACCCCCTAGGTGCCTTGGGGGGGAGGGAATCCTCCCTTGGCCGCCACCCCCCTAGGAGACTGGATCTCCTAGGGCCGCCCCCCTAGGCCCCCTATATATAGTGAGGGAAGGAGGGCCTCTGAGACCACGCCTTTGGTGCCTCCCTCTCCCTCTCCAACACCTCCTCCTCCTCCATAGAGCTTGGCGAAGCCCTGCCGGAGTACTGCAGCTCCATCACCACCACGCCGTCGTGCTGCTGCTGGAGCCATCTTCCTCAACCTCTCCTCTCCCCTTGCTGGATCAAGAAGGAGGAGACGTCATCCTCTCCGTAGGTGTGTTGAACACGGAGGTGCCGTCCGTTCGGTGCTTGGTCATCGGTGATTTGGATCACGTCGTGTACGACTACCTCATCCCCGTTCTTTGAACGCTTCCGCTCGCGATCTACAAAGGTATGTAGATGCATCCGATCACTCGTTGCTAGATGAACTCATAGATGGATCTTGGTGAAACCGTAGGAAATTTTTTGTTTTCTGCAACGTTCCCCAACAATTGGATGTCATTGATAACGAGATCACATCATTAGGAGAATGATGTGATGGACGAGACCCAATCCTAAACATAGCATAAGATTGTATAGTTCGTTTGCTAGAGTTTTTCCAATGTCAAGTATGCTTTCCTTAGACCATGAGATCGTGTAGCTCCCGGATACCATAGGAGTGCTTTGGGTGTACCAAACGTCACAATGTAACTGGGTGACTATAAAGGTATACTACGGGTATCTCCAAAAGTGTCTGTTGGGTTGACACGGATCGAGACTGGGATTTGTCACTCCGTACGACGGAGAGGTATCACTGGGCCCACTCGGTAATGCATCATCATTATGAGCTCAAAGTGACCAAGTGTCTGCTCACGGGATCATGCATTACGGTATGAGTAAAGTGACTTGCCGGTAACGAGATTGAACAAGGTATTGGGATACCGACGATCGAATCTCGGGCAAGTAACATACCGATTGACAAAGGGAATTGTATACGGGGTTGCTTGTATCCTCGATGTCGTGGTTCATCCGATGAGATCATCGAGGAGCATGTGGGAGCCAACATGGGTATCCAGATCCCGCTATTGGTTATTGACTGGAGAGCAATCTTGGTCATGTCTACATGTCTCCCGAACCCATAGGGTCTACACACTTAAGGTTCGGTGACGCTAGGGTTGTAAAGATATGTATATGTAGTAATCTGAAAGTTGTTCGGAGTCCCGGATGAGATCTCGGACGTCACGAGGAGTTCCGGAATGGTCCGGAGGTAAAGAATTATATATAGGAAGTGCAGTTTCAGCCATCAGGAAAGTTTCGGGGGTCACCGGTATTGTACCGGGACCACCGGATGGGTCCCGGGGGTCCACCGGGTGGGGCCACCCATCCCGGAGGGCCCCATGGGCTGAAGTGGGAGGGGGAACCAGCCCTTAGTGGGCTGGTGCGCCCCCCTAGGCCCACCCCCTGCGCCTAGGGTTGGAACCCTAGGGTGGGGGGGGGGGGCACTTGCCTTGGGGGGCACTCCACCCCCCTTGGCCGCCGCCCCCCTTGGATATTGGATCTCTCAATGGCCGCCCCCCAGGGGGCCTATATAAAGGGGGGAGGGAGGGGGCAGCCGCACTCTGGCATCTTGGCGCCCCCTCTCCCCTGCTACACCTCTCCCTCTCGCACAGACGCTCGGCGAAGCCCTGCTGCACGTGACAGCTGCATCCACCACCACGCCGTCATGCTGCTGGATCTTCATCAACCTCTCCTTCCCCCTTGCTGGATCAAGAAGGAGGAGACGTCATCCACTCCGTACGTGTGTTGAACGCGGAGGTGCCGTCCGTTCGGCGCTTGGTCATCGGTGATTTGGATCATGGCGAGTACAACTCCATCATCCACGTTCTAGTGAATGCTTCCGCTCGCGATCTACAAAGGTATGTAGATGCATCCGATCATTCATTGCTAGATGAACTCATAGATGGATCTTGGTGAAACCGTAGGAAAATTTTTGTTTTCTGCAACGTTCCCCAACACATATATACCAATAGACATGGTTTGCATGTCTCAAACTTTTCAAAAACGAGTGAGCCCAAAGATCCATCAACATGGAGCTTCTTCATGCGTTTTATACCGGTATGACTTACGTGGTAGTGCCGATGAGTATGACAACCGCCAGGAGCCATAGGAGTTGTCTTTATTTTTGTATGACCTGCGTGTCATTGAGGAACGCCATGTAAATTACTTTACTTTATTGCTAAACGCGTTAGCCATAGTAGTAGAAGTAATAGTTGGCGAGCAACTTCATGGAGACACGATGATGGAGATCATGGTGTCATGCCGGTGACAAGATGATCATGGAGCCCCAAGATGGAGATCAAAGGAGCTATGTGATATTGGCCATATCATGTCACAATTATTATTTGATTGCATTTGATGTTTATCATGTTTTGTACATCTTGTTTACTTAGAACGACGGTAGTAAATAAGATGATCCCTCATAATAATTTCAAGAAAGTGTTCCCCCTAACTGTGCACCGTTGCGACAGTTCGTTGTTTCGAAGCACCACGTGATGATCGGGTGTTAGATTCCAACGTTCACATACAACGGGTGTAAGACAGATTTACACATGCAAACACTTAGGTTGACTTGACGAGCCTAGCATGTACAGACATGGCCTCGGAACACAGAAGACCGAAAGGTCGAGCATGAGTCGTATAGAAGATACGATGAACATGAAGATGTTCACCATGTTGACTACTCCGTCTCACGTGATGATCGGACACGGCCTAGTTAGCTCGGATCATGTTATACTTAGATGACTGGAGGGATGTCTATCTGAGTGGGAGTTCATTGAATAATTTGATTAGATGAACTTAATTATCATGAACTTAGTCTAAGATCTTTACAATATGTCTTGTAGATCAAATGGCCAATGTTGTCCTCAACTTCAACGCGTTCCTAGAGAAAACCAAGCTGAAAGACGATGGCAGAAACTATACAGACTGGGTCCGGAACCTGAGGATCAACCTCATAGCTGCCAAGAAAGATTATGTCCTACAAGCACCGGTAGGTGACGCACCCGTACCATAGAACCAAGACGTTATGAACGCTTGGCAGACACGTGCTGATGACTACTCCCTCATTCAGTGCGGCATGCTTTACAGCTTAGAGCCGGGGCTCCAAAAGCGTTTTGAGAGACATGGAGCATATGAGATGTTCGAAGAGCTGAAAATGGTTTTTCAAGCTCATGCCCGGGTCGAGAGATATGAAGTCTCCGACAAATTCTTCAGCTGTAAGATGGAGGAAAATAGTTCTGTCAGTGAGCACATACTCACTATGTCTGGGTTACATAACCGCTTGACTCAGCTGGGAGTTAATCTCCCGGATGATGCGGTCATTGACAGAATCCTCCAGTCGCTTCCACCAAGCTACAAGAGCTTTGTGATGAACTTCAATATGCAGGGGATGGAAAAGACCATTCCTGAGTTATTTTCAATGCTGAAATCAGCAGAGGTAGAAGTCAAGAAGGAACATCAAGTGTTGATGGTCAATAAAACCACTAAGTTCAAGAAGGGCAAGGGTAAAAAGAACTTCAAGAAGGACGGCAAGGGAGTTGCCGCGCCCGGTAAGCAAGCTGCCGGGAAGAAGCCAAAGAATGGACCCAAGCCCGAGACTGAGTGCTTTTATTGCAAGGGAAGTGGTCACTGGAAGCGGAACTTCCCCAAATACTTAGCAGACAAGAAGGCCGGAAAAACAAAAGGTATATGTGATATACATGTAATTGATGTGTACCTTACCAGTACTCGTAGTAGCTCCTGGGTATTTGATACCGGTGCAGTTGCTCACATTTGTAACTCAAAGCAGGAGCTGCGGAATAAGCGGAGACTGGCGAAGGACGAGGTGACGATGCGCGTCGGGAATGGTTCCAAGGTCAATGTGATCGCCGTCGGCACGCTACCTCTACATTTACCTACGGGGTTAGTTTTAAACCTGAATAATTGTTATTTAGTGCCAGCTTTGAGCATGAACATTGTATCGGGATCTCGTTTAATTCGAGATGGCTACTCATTTAAATCCGAGAATAATGGTTGTTCTATTTATATGAGAGATATGTTTTATGGTCATGCTCCAATGGTGAATGGTTTATTCTTAATGAATCTCGAGTGTAATGCTACACATGTTCATAGTGTGAATACCAAAAGATGTAAGGTTGATAATGATAGTCCCACATACTTGTGGCGCTGCCGCCTTGGTCACATAGGTGTCAAACGCATGAAGAAGCTCCATGCAGATGGACTTTTAGAGTCTCTTGATTATGAATCATTTGACACGTGCGAACCATGCCTCATGGGTAAAATGACCAAGACTCCATTCTCAGGAACAATGGAGCGAGCAACCAACTTATTGGAAATCATACATACTGATGTGTGCGGTCCAATGAGCGTTGAGGCTCGCGGTGGCTATCGTTATGTTCTCACCCTCACTAATGACTTGAGAAGATATGGGTATGTCTACTTAATGAAACACAAGTCTGAAACCTTTGAAAAGTTCAAGGAATTTCAGAGTGAGGTTGTGAATCAACGTGACAAAAAAATCAAGTTTTTGCGATCAGATCGTGGAGGAGAATACTTGAGACACGAATTTGGCACACACTTAAGAAAATGTGGAATAGTTTCACAACTCATGCCGCCTGGAACACCTCAGCGTAATGGTGTGTCCGAACGTCGTAATCGCACTCTATTAGATATGGTACAATCTATGATGTCTCTTACCGATTTACCGCTATCTTTTTGGGGCTATGCTTTAGAGACTGCCGCATTCACTTTAAATAGGGCTCCGTCGAAATCCGTTGAGACGACACCGTATGAATTATGGTTTGGGAAGAAACCTAAGCTGTCGTTTCTAAAAGTTTGGGGATGCGATGCTTATGTCAAGAATCTTCAACCTGAAAAGCTCGAACCCAAGTCGGAAAAATGCGTCTTCATAGGATACCCTAAAGAAACTATTGGGTATACCTTCTACCTCAGATTCGAAGGCAAGATCTTTGTTGCCAAGAATGGATCCTTTCTAGAGAAAGAGTTTCTCTCGAAAGAAGTAAGTGGGAGGAAAGTGGAACTTGATGAAGTATTACCTCTTGAACTAGAAAATGGCGCAACTCAAGGAAATGTTCCTGAGGTGCCTGCACCGACTAGAGAGGAAGTTAATGATGATGATCATGAAACTCTAGATCAAGTTGCTACTGAACTTCGTAGGTCCATAAGGATACGTTCTGCACCAGAGTGGTACGGCAATCCTGTCTTGGAAATCATGTTGCTAGACAACGGTGAACCTTCAAACTATGAAGAAGCGATGGCGGGCCCGGATTCCGACAAATGGCTAGAAGCCATGAAATCCGAGATAGGATCCATGTATGAAAACGAAGTATGGGCTTTGACTGACTTGCCTGTTGAGCGGCGAGCCATAGAAAATAAATGGATCTTTAAGAAGAAGACAGACGCGGATGGTAATGTGACCATCTATAAAGCTCGGCTTGTCGCTAAGGGTTATCAACAAGTTCAAGGGGTTGACTACGATGAGACTTTCTCATCGGTAGCGAAGCTAAAGTCCGTCCGAATCATGTTAGCAATTGCCGCATTCTATGATTATGATATGGCAAATGGACGTCAAAACGGCATTCCTTAATGGTTTCCTTAAGGAAGAATTGTATATGATGCAGCCGGAAGGTTTTGTCGATCCTAAGAGTGCTGACATGGTGTGCAAGCTCCAACGCTCAATTTATGGGCTAGTGCAAGCATCTCGGAGTTGGAACATTTGCTTTGATGAGATGATCAAAGCGTTTGGGTTTACGCAGACTTATGGAGAAGCCTGTGTTTACAAGAAAGTGAGTGGGAGCTCTGTAGCATTTCTCATATTATATGTAGATGACATACTTTTGATGGGAAATGATATAGAACTCTTGGACAGCATTAAGGCCTACTTGAATAAGAGTTTTTCAATGAAGGACCTTGGAGAAGCTGCATATATATTAGGCATCAAGATCTATAGAGATAGATCAAGACGCCTCATAGGTCTTTCACAAAGCACATACCCTGATAAGATATTGAAGAAATTCAATATGGATCAGTCTAAGAAGGGGTTCTTGCCTGTGTTACAAGGTGTGAGATTGAGCTCAGCTCAATGTCCGACCACGGTAGAAGATATAGAAGAGATGAGTGTCATCCCCTATGCCTCAGCCATAGGTTCTATTATGTATGCCATGCTGTGTACCAGACCTGATGTAAACCTTGCCGTAAGTTTGGTAGGAAGGTACCAAAGTAATCCCGGCAAGGAACACTGGACAGCGGTCAAGAATATCCTGAAGTACCTGAAAAGTACTAAGGAAATGTTTCTCGTTTATGGAGGTGACAAAGAGCTCGTTGTAAAGGGTTACGTCAACGCTAGCTTCGACACAGATCTGGATGATTCTAAGTCTCAAACCGGATACGTGTATATTTTGAATGGTGGGGCAGTAAGCTGGTGCAGTTGCAAGCAGAGCGTCGTGGAGGGATCTACATGTGAAGCGGAGTACATGGCAGCCTCGGAGGCAGCGCATGAAGCAATTTGGGTGAAGGAGTTCATCACCGACCTAGGAGTCATACCAAATGCGTCGGGGCCAATCAAACTCTTCTGTGACAACACTGGAGCTATTGCACTTGCCAAGGAGCCCAGGTTTCACAAGAAGACCAGGCACATCAATCGTCGCTTCAACTCCATTCGTGAAAATGTTCAAGATGGAGACATAGATATTTGTAAAGTACATACGGACCTGAATGTAGCAGATCCGTTGACTAAACCTCTCCCTAGAGCAAAACATGATCAACACCAGAATTCCATGGGTGTTCGATTCATCACAATGTAACTAGATTATTGACTCTAGTGCAAGTGGGAGACTGTTGGAAATATGCCCTAGAGGCAATAATAAAAGCATTATTATTATATTTCCTTGTTCATGATAATTGTCTTTATTCATGCTATAATTGTGTTATCCGGAAATCATAATACATGTGTGAATAATAGACACCAACATGTCCCTAGTAAGCCTCTAGTTGACTAGCTCGTTGATCAACATATAGTCATGGTTTCCTGACTATGGACATTGGATGTCATTGATAACGAGATCACATCATTAGGAGAATGATGTGATGGATGAGACCCAATCCTAAACATAGCATAAGATCGTATAGTTCGTTTGCTAGAGTTTTTCCAATGTCAAGTATCCTTTCCTTAGACCATGAGATCATGTAGCTCCCAGATACTGTAGGAGTGCTTTGGGTGTACCAAACGTCACAACGTAACTGGGTGACTATAAAGGTATACTACGGGTATCTCCGAAAGTGTCTGTTGGGTTGACACGGATCAAGACTGGGATTTGTCACTCCGTATGACGGAGAGGTATCACTGGGCCCACTCGGTAATGCATCATCATTATGAGATCAAAGTGACCAAGTGTCTGGTCACGGGATCATGCATTACGGTACGAGTAAAGTGACTTGCCGGTAACGAGATTGAACAAGGTATTGGGATACCGACGATCGAATCTCGGGCAAGTAACATACCAATTGACAAAGGGAATTGTATACGGGGTTGCTTGAATCCTCGACGTCGTGGTTCATCCGATGAGATCATCGAGGAGCATGTGGGAGCCAACATGGGTATCCAGATCCCGCTGTTGGTTATTGACCGAAGAGCAATCTCGGTCATGTCTACATGTCTCCCGAACCCGTAGGGTCTACACACTTAGGTTCGGTGACGCTAGGGTTGTAAAGATATGTATATGCAGTAATCCGAAAGTTGTTCGGAGTCCCGGATGAGATCCCGGACGTCACAAGGAGTTCAGGAATGGTCCGGAGGTAAAGAATTATATATAGGAAGTGCAGTTTCGGCCATCGGGAAAGTTTTGGGGGTCACCGGTATTGTACCGGGACCATCGGATGGGTCTCGGGGGTCCACCGGGTGGGGCCACCCATCCCGGAGGGCCCCATGGGCTGAAGTGGGAGGGGGAACCAGCCCTTAGTGGGCTGGTGCGCCCCCCTAGGCCCACCCCCTGCGCCTAGGGTTGGAACCCTAGGGTGGGGGGGGGGGGCGCCCCACTTGCCTTGGGGGGCACTCCACCCCCCTTGGCCACCGCCCCCCTTGGAGATTGGATCTCCCTAGGGCCGGCGCCCCCCCAGGGGGCCTATATAAAGGGGGGGAGGGAGGGGGCAGCCGCACCCTGGCATCTTGGCGCCCCCTCTCCCCTGCTACACCTCTCCCTCTCGCACAGACGCTCGGCGAAGCCCTGCTGCACGTGACAGCTGCATCCACCACCACGCCGTTGTGCTGCTGGATCTTCATCAACCTCTCCTTCCCCCTTGCTGGATCAAGAAGGAGGAGACGTCATCCGCTCCGTACGTGTGTTGAACGCGGAGGTGCCGTCCGTTCGGCGCTTGGTCATCGGTGATTTGGATCATGGCGAGTACGACTCCATCATCCATGTTCTAGTGAACGCTTCTGCTCGCGATCTACAAAGGTATGTAGATGCATCCGATCATTCGTTGCTAGATGAACTCATAGATGGATCTTGGTGAAACCGTAGGAAATTTTTTGTTTTCTGCAACGTTCCCCAACACATATATACCAATAGACATGGTTCGCATGTCTCAAACTTTTCAAAAACGAGTGAGCCCAAAGATCCATCAACATGGAGCTTCTTCATGCGATTTATACCGGTATGACTTACGTGGCAGTGCCACAAGTAGGTGGTACTATCATTACTATCTTATATCTTTTGGCATGAACAAGTGTATCACTACGATCGAGATTCAATAAACTATCCATTTTAGGTGCAAGACCATTGAAGGTATTATTCAAATAAACAGAGTAACCATTCTTCTCCTTAAATGAATAACCGTATTGCGGTAGACATAATCCAATCATGTCTATGCTCAACACAAACACCAATCTCGATGGTAGAGGGAGCGTGCGATGCTTGATCACATCAAGCTTGGAAAAACTTCCAACACATGTCGCCAGCTCACCTTTAGCTAGTCTCCGTTTACTCCGCGGCCTTTTATTTCGAGTTTACTAACACTTAGCAACCGAACCGGTATCTAATACCATGGTTCTACTAGGAGTACTTGTAAAGTACACATTAACACAATGTATATCCAATATACTTCTAACGACCTTGCCAGCCTTCTCATCTACCAAGTATCTAGGGTAATTCTGCTCCAGTGGCTGTTCCCCTTATTACAGAAGCACTTAGCCTCGGGTTTGGGTTCAACCTTGGGTTTCTTCACTAGAGCAGCAGCTGATTTGCCGTTTCATGAAGTATCCCTTCTTTCCCTTGCCCTTCTTGAAACTAGTGGTTTCACCAACCATCAACAATTGATGCTCCTTCTTGATTTCTACTTTTGTGGTGTCAGACATCGCGAATATCTCAAGGATCATCATATATGTCCCTGATATATCATAGTTCATCACGAAGCTCTAGTAGCTTGGTGGTAATGACTTCGGAGAAACATCACTTTCTCATCTGGAAGATCAACTCCCACTTGATTCAAATGATTGTTGTACTCAGACAATCTGAGCACAAGCTCAACAATTGAGCTTTTCTCCCTTAGTTTGCAGGCTAAGAAAATCGTCAGAGGTCTTATACCTCTTGACGTGGGCACGAGCCAGAAATCCCAATTTCAGCCCTCGAAACATCTCATATGTTTCGCGATGTTTCAAAACGTCTTCGGTGCCTCAACTCTAAACCGTTTAATTGAACTATCACGTAGTTATCAAAATGTGTATGTCAGATGTTCGCAACATCCACAGACAACGTTCGAGGTTCAACACACTGAGCGGTGCATTAAGGACATAAGCCTTCTATGAAGCAACGAGGACAATCCTCAGTTTGCGGACCTAGTCCGCATAATTGCTACTATCAACTTTCAACTAAATTTTCTCTAGGAACATATCTAAACAGTAGAACTAAAGCGTGAGCTACGACATAATTTGCGAAGACCTTTTGACTATGTTCAGGATAATTAAGTTCATCTTATGAACTCCCACTCAGATAGACATCCCTCTAGTCATCTAAGTGATTACATGATCCGAGTCAACTAGGCCGTGTCCGATCATCACGTGAGACGGACTAGTCATCATCGGTGAACATCTTCATGTTGATCGTATCTTCTATATGACTCATGTTCGACCTTTCGGTCTTCCGTGTTCCGAGGCCATGTCTGTACATGCTAGGCTCGTCAACACCCGTTGTATTCGAACATTAGAATCTATCACACCCGATCATCACGTAGTGCTTCGAAACAACGAACCTTCACAACGGTGCACAGTTAGGGGGAACACTTTTCTTGAAATTTTAGTGAGGGATCATCTTATTTAAGCTACCGTCGTTCTAAGCAAATAAGATGTAAAACATGATAAACATCACATGCAATCAAATAGTGACATGATATGGCCAATATCATTTTGCTCCTCTTTATCTCCATCTTTGGGGCTCCATGATCATCGTTGTCACCGGCATGACACCATGATCTCCATCATCATGATCTCCATCATCGTGTCTTCTTGAAGTTGTCTCGTCATCTATTACTTCTACTACTATGGCTAACGCTTTAGCAATAAAGTAAAGTAATTACATGACGTTTATGTTGACACGCAGGTCATAAATAAATTAAGACAACTCCTATGGCTCCTGCCGGTTGTCATACTCATCGACATGCAAGTCGTGATTCCTATTACAAGAACATGATCAATCTCATACATCACATATATCATTCATCACATCCTTTTGGCCATATCACATCACAAGGCATATGCTGCAAAAACAAGTTAGACGTCCTCTAATTGTTGTTGCAAGTCTTTACGTGGATGCTATAGGTTTCTAGCAAGAACATTTCTTACCTACGCGAAAACCACAACATGATATGCCAATTTCTATTTACCCTTCATAAGGACCCTTTTCATCGAATCCAATCCGACTAAAGTGGGAGAGACAGACACCCGCTAGCCACCTTATGCAACAAGTGCATGTCAGTCGGTGGAACCAGTCTCACGTAAGAGTACGTGTAAGGTCGGTCCGGGCCGCTTTGTGACGCCCCCGATTCAATCGTACACTAATCATACACACAAACGTGTACGATCAAGATCAGGGACTCACGGGAATATATCACAACACAATTCTACAAATAAAATAAGTCATACAAGCATCATATTACAAGCCAGGGGCCTCGAGGGCTCGAATACAAGAGCTCGATCATAGACGAGTCAGCGGAAGCAACAATATCTGAGTACAGACATAAGTTAAACAAGTTGCCATAAGATGGCTAGCACAAACTGGGATACAAATCGAAAGAGGCGCAGGCCTCCTGCCTGGGATCCTCCTAACTACTCCTGGTCGTCATCAGCGGGCATCACGTAGTAGTAGGCACCTCCGGTGTAGTAGGAGTCATCGTCGACGGTGGCGTCTAGCTCCTGGGCTCCAACATCTGGTTGTGACAACCAGGTAGAAGGGATAGGGGAAAAGAAGGAGAAAGCAACCGTGAGTACTCATCCAAAGTACTCGCAAGCAAGGAGCTACACTGCATATGCATGGGTATATGTGTAAAGGCCATATCGGTGGACTAAACTGCAGAATGCCAGAATAAGAGGGGGATAGCTAATCCTGTTGAAGACTACGCTTTTGGCAGCCTCCGTCTTGCAGCATGTAGAAGAGAGTAGGCTGAAGTCCTCCAAGTAGCATCACATAGCATAACCCTAACCGATGATCCACCCCTCGTCGCCCTGTGAGAGAGCGATCATCGGTTATACCTGGCACTTGGAAGGGTGTGTTTTATTAAGTATCCGGTTCTAGTTGTCATAAGGTTAAGGTACAACTCCAAGTCGTCCTGTTACCGAAGATCACGGCTATTCGAATAGTTTAACTTCCCTGCAGGGGTGCACCACATAACCCAACACGCTCGATCCCATTTGGCCAGACACACTTTCCTGGGTCATGCCCGGCCTCGGAATATCAACACGTCGCAGCCCTACCTAAGCCCAACAAAGAGGTCAGCACGCCGGTCTAAATCCTATGGCGCAGGGGTCTGGGCCCATCGCCCATTGCACACCTGCATGTTGCGAGGGCGGCCGGAAGCAGACCTAGCCTAGCAGGCGTTCCAGTCCAATCCGGCGCGCGCCACTCAGTCGCTGACATCACGAAGGCTTCGGCTGATACCACGACGTCGAGTGCCCATAACTGTCCCCGCGTAGATGGTTAGTGTGTATAGGCCAGTAGCCAGACTCAGATCAAATACCAAGATCTCGTTAAACGTGTTAAGTATCTGCGAACGCCGACCAGGGCTAGGCCCATCTCTCTCCTAGGTGGTCTCAACCTGCCCTGTCGCTCCGCCACAAAGGAACAGTCGGGGGCCGTCGGGAACCCAGGCCCACCTCTACCGGGATGGAGCCACCTGCCCCTCCAGCCCCCATCTCCGAACAGTATCATAAGTAATGTAACTGTGTAAAGTATATAGTATATGCCCGTGATCACCTCCCGAAGTGATCACGACCCAGTAGTATAGCATGGAAGATGGACAAGAGTGTAGGTCCACTGATGGAACACTAGCATCCTATACTAAGCAGTAGGATAGCAGGTAATGGTCACAACAGTAGTAGCAAGGACAGGCTATGCATCAGGATAGGAATAACGGAAAGCATTAACATGCTACACTACTCTAATGCAAGCAGTATAGAGAAGAGTAGGCGATATCTGGTGATCAAAGGGGGGCTTGCCTGGTTGCTCTTGCAAGAGAGAGGGGTCGTCAACACCGTAGTCGTACTGGGTAGCAGCGGCGTCGGTCTCGGTGTCTAGCGAGAGAAGAGGGGGAAGAAATAATAAATATAATGCAAACAAATACATGACAATACATGACATGACAAAAGCGTGGTGCTAGGTGTGCCCTAACGCGGTACGAGGTGGTACCGGTGAAGGGGGAAAAGATCCGGGAAAGTATTCCCGGTGTTTCGCATTTTCGGATAGATGAACCGAAGGGGGAAAGTTGCGTGTTTTCTATGCTAGGGATGTGTGGCGGACGAACGGGCTGCGTATCCGGATTCGTCTCGTCGTTCTGAGCAACTTTCATGTACAAAGTTTTTCCATCTGAGCTACGGTTTATTTTTTATTAATTTTAGAAGATTTAAATCAATTTTAGGATTTACTTAATTATTTAAATCAACATTATCCAGAACAGTGTTTGCTGACATCAGCATGATATCAGAAGTTGACTTGGTCAACCTGACAGGTGGTCCCACCTGTTAATGACACATTTAGTTATCCAGTTTAATTAACCTAATCAGAATTAATTAGGGGTGGGCCCATTGTCATTGACTGATTAATTAACTACCTAATAGTTTAATTAGTTTAGTTATTTGATTAGTTTAATTAATCAAAATTAATTAAGTTAATTAATTCTTTAATTAATTAATTTGTTTATTTTTATTATTTTTATCTTTATATTTTTTATATTAAAAAAACGTTCTGGGCAGGGCCCATGTGTCATAGGCCTATGGCCAATTGGGCACTGGGTGCGGGCACCGGGCGGCTCGAGCGGGCGCAGCGGGCGCCCGATAGGGCGCCGCAAGGAGCAGCGCGGGGCGACGGGCAGGGGGGGGGGGTTTGGGGTGGCCGGCGGGCGGCGGCCGGAGGCGAGGCCAGCAGCGGAGGTGCGGATCAGCAGCGGCGAGCAGCAGCCATGGCAGTAGGCGGTGGTGCGCGCCAGCGAGCGCGGTGGCAAGGCAAGGCGGAGGGCCACGGGCGCAGGGCAAGGCGTGCGCGGGGGGTGGCCATGGGTGCGACGCGACAGCAGAGCTAGCGGGCAGCGGCACAGCCGCGGGCGCGCGGGCGAGCGCAGGGAGGGGACGCGGTGAGGCGCGCGGCCCAGGCGCGGCGCGGGGAAGGAGGCCGCGACTCCGGGTTGGCAGCGAGGCGCTAGGCGCGCGAGCGCGCGCGCATTGACAGGGGGAGGGGCTGGAGCTGGGGCGCGGCGCGCGGGTGCCATGTGCGTGCATGGGACGAGGGACCCGCGTGGGAAGGGGGCGCGGCCACGGCGGTGACCGGACAAGGAGAGGGGGGAGCTCACATGGGAGGAGTAGGGCACGGGCAGCGTGCGTGGGGTGGTCCGGCAAGGAGGAGACGAGGAGGAGGACGGTGTGCGACGAGGCGGCGTCCGGGTCGAGGTGGCGACGGCGTAGGGCGATGGGGCACCGGCGGGGAGGGCACTCCGGGCGGCGGCAGTTGGCGAAGGGGGCGCGGAGGAGAGTGGGAGGGGCAGCGCCGGCGTCGGGCCCGATCCCGATTGGATCGGGGGAGAGGGAGTGGGGGCGCGAGTGGGGGGAGGGGAGTGGGTAGTGGGGGTGGTAGCGGTTTAGGGTTTCGGGGATAAGGCCATATAGGCCAGGGAGGTGCGGGATGGGCCGGCCCAGTTGGGCCAAGGGGTCCAGTGGGGGGACTCTTTTTACCTTTTTTTTGGTTAGTTTTCTTTTCTGTTTTTGTGTTTTCTTTTCCTTTTATTTATTCTTTCCTGCTTTATTGTAGTTGCATTCTATTTTAGTAAAACATACACTTAGTATCTAAATTAGTATTACAACCTAGTCCATAGTCACAAAAAGTCTAGACCCCAAATAACTTAGTTTGACATTTTATTAATTATAAAGTTATTCAAATAATTATTTTTACTACTGTTTTATTCATCTCATAGTATTTAAACATTTTATACATGTGTGGTTTTCCCCCCATAATTATCTATGCAAATTTTGGTTCACTCCGAACATTTTAGTTTTAATATTTGAAAACTTTTATTGTTTGCCTATTTTTGAATTTGAATTTGAATCGGTTTCGAACTAACTCGAGATTAGCAACTATAAATGAGGTGACGTGGCATCATTAGCAGAGGATCACTGTAGCTTAATTACCCGGGCGTCACAATTCTCCTCCACTACAAGAAATCTCGTCCCGAGATTTAAGCGGTGGAGTAAAGGGCGAAGGTGTTGGTAGCGAAAAACCTAACGAGTCTTCTCGGTCTTGGCCGCCCTTTCGAAGAGGTTGATCCCTTTCGTTGATGTCTTCATTTCACTGCTTCAAGTCACCATGATCAATTTGTCATCCTTTCTTTGGGATCTCCATCGTACTTACGAATAGGTAAGGGGCAGCTCTACAACGATAGGATGTTATAAGGGAAAATCTTCTGGGGGTTTCCCAAGTATGAACATATGAGTATCTCTCGAGTTGAACAAATGAAACACATCGAGAGCAAAGTAAGACGGTGCAATAAGAAGTTTCAAGCGGATAGGCAATCGTTCATTGCCTGAAACAGAGTGTGAATGGGGTTCAGAGCAACGGGAATAAGTATTGTGTCCAATACCAGAATTGATCACTAGGAAAGGTGGCTCGCAAATTACATACGAAGTCAAGCTCTAGGAATAACTTTGGCAACAGGGTGTATAGGAGAGTCAGGTTTCGATCCTGTAGAACGGTGGGTTATGGGCCCACCATGTGGGTTAAAAGTAGGAAGGGAGGTGACATCTTTCCCGATCATGTAAGCAAGGCCTGTCAGAGGATAATCTGTCTATTATGTCGGCAACAACATCGGTACCAAGGGCGAGGGACGAAGAGAACCCTTTTCCTGCTCGTTGAACGAGGCGGGCCAATAGGCAAGGTTCTCGTCCATCGGCGGTTACCGGAATGTCAACAACAATAGTAACAGGGTCTTACTGACAGAATTGTACACCGAGGTGTTTACCTAAGTAGGAGAACACTACTGCTTAGATTATATAGATCACAAGAGAGGTCAAACAAACCAATGAAAAAGGAAAGCGTAATCATCAGGTTAAACAGAACAATGGAAAGGGAAATGTGTTTAAACACATATTCCACGAGTATATCTTTCCCAAGGACGAGGAGAGCATGATATCCATAACATGATAGAAAGCAGAAAACCCTTTAGGTAAGGGGAGAGAAATTTCATGACATTACCCATACAGCGGTGTTTGGATAACTGAGCAAGAAACATTTAGCATTGGGCTTCAAACGTTCTTGTTGAAAATTGGAGTACCACAGACATGCTTCGAGATAGCATTGACTTGGTCTTCAAACAAAGATCAAACTTGGATACACAAATGATTCATCAAGAACAACATATAGAATAAGTCTTACGATTTCCTCATGGAAGAATGGTTAACCTTGCTAAAAAGGAAAACTATAACAATGGGTCCTCCGGCCCGGTGCGCTAGGCATGACATCACCTTACCGGTCACATAAAGACCATTGTTATGAAGGAAATATGCCCTAGAGGCAATAATAAAGTTATTATTTATTTCCTTATTTAATGATAAATGTGTATTATTCATCCTATAATTGTATTAACCGGAAACATAATACATGTGTGAATACATAGACAAACAGAGTGTCACTAGTATGCCTCTACTTGACTAGCTCGTTAATCAAAGATGGTTATGTTTCCTAACCATAGACAAAGAGTTGTTATTTGATTAACGAGGTCACATCATTAGTAGAATGATCTGATTGACATGACCCATTCCATTAGCTTAGCACCCGATCGCTTAGTATGTTGCTATTGCTTTCTTCATGACTTATACATGTTCCTATGATTATGAGATATGCAACTCCCGTTTACCGGAGGAACACTTTGTGTGCTACCAAACGTCACAACGTAACTGGGTGATTATAAAGGAGCTCTACAGGTGTCTCCAAAGGTAGATGTTGGGTTGGTGTATTTCGAGATTAGGATTTGTCACTCCGATTGTCGGAGAGGTATCTCTGGGCCCTCTCGGTAATGCGCATCACATAAGCCTTGCAAGCATTGCGACTAATGAGTTAGTTGTGAGATGATGTATTACGGAACGAGTAAAGAGACTTGCCAGTAACGAGATTGAACTAGGTATTGGATACCGACGATCGAATCTCGGGCAAGTAACATACCGATGACAAAGGTAACAATGTATGTTGTTATGCGGTCTGACCGATAAAGATCTTCGTAGAATATGTAGGAGCCAATATGGGCATCCAGGTCCCGCTATTGGTTATTGACCGGAGATGTGTCTCAGTCATGTCTACATTGTTCTCGAACCATAGGGTCCGCACGCTTAACGTTACGATGACAGTTATTATGACTTTATGCATTTTGATGTACCGAAGTTAGTTCGGAGTCCCGGATGTGATCACGGACATGACGAGGAGTCTCGAAATGGTCGAGACATAAAGATTGATATATTGGAAGCCTATATTTGGATATTGGAAGTGTTTCGGGTGAAATCGGGATTTTACCGGAGTACCGGGAGATTACCGGAACCCCCCAGGAACCATATGGTCCTTAATGGGCTTTAGTGGAAAGGAGAAAGGGGCAGCCCAAGGTGGTCGCGCGCCTCCCCCCTCCCCTAGTCCTATTAGGACTAGGAGAGGTGGCCGGCCCCCCTCTCTCTCTTTCCCCCTCGGGGAATCCTAGTCCAACTAGGATTGGGGGGGGAGTCCTACTCCCGGTAGGAGTAGGACTCCTCCTGCGCCCTCCTCCTGGCCGGCGGCCCCTCCCCCATGGCTCCTTTATATACGGAGGCAGGGGGCACCTCTAGACACACAAGTTGATCATTGAGATCGTTCCCTAGCCATGTGCGGTGCCCCCTGCCACCATATTCCACCTCGATCATATCGTTGTAGTGCTTAGGCGAAGCCCTGCGTTGGTAGAACATCAAGATCGTCACCACGCCGTCGTGCTGACGGAACTCCTCCCCGACGCTTTGCTGGATCGGAGCCCGGGGATCGTCATCGAGCTGTACATGTGCTAAAAACTCGGAGGTGCCGGAGTAACGGTGCTTGGATCGGTCGGATCGGGAAGACGTACGACTACTTCCTCTACGTTGTGTCAACGCTTCCGCAGTCGGTCTGCGTGGGTATGTAGACAACACTCTCCCCTCTCGTCGCTGTGCATCACCATGATCTTGCGTGTGCGTAGGATTTTTTTTGAAATTACTACGTTCCCCAACAGTGGCATCCGAGCCTAGGTTTTATGGTTTGATGTTATTTGCACGGGTAGAACACAAGTGAGTTGTGGGCGATATAAGTCATACTGCCTACCAGCATGTCATACTTTGGTTCGGCGGTATTGTTGGACGAGATGACCCGGACCAACATTACACGTACGCTTACGCGAGACCGGTTCCCCCGACGTGCTTTGCACACAGGTGGCTTGCGGGCGACTGTCTCTCCAACTTTAGTTGAACCGAGTGTGGCTATGCCTGGTCCTTGCGAAGGTTAAAACGGAGTCTATTTGACAAACTATCATTGTGGTTTTGATGCGCAGGTGAGATTGGTTCTTGCTTAAAGCCCGTAGCAGCCACGTAAAACTTGCAACAACAAAGTAGAAGACGTCTAACTTGTTTTTGCAGGGCATGTTGTGATGTGATATGGTCAAGACATGATGCTAAATTTTATTGTATGACATGATCATGTTTTGTAACCGAGTTATCGGCAACTGGCAGGAGCCATATGGTTGTCGCTTTATTGTATGCAATGCAATCGCGATGTAATGCTTTACTTTATCACTAAGCGGTAGCGATAGTCGTGGAAGCATAAGATTGGCGAGACGACAACGATGCTACGATGGAGATCAAGGTGTCGCGCCAGTGACGATGGTGATCATGACGGTGCTTCGGAGATGGAGATCACAGGCACAAGATGATGATGGCCATATCATATCACTTATATTGATTGCATGTGATGTTTATCTTTTATGCATCTTATCTTGCTTTGATTGACGGTAGCATTATAAGATGATCTCTCACTAAATTATCAAGAAGTGTTCTCCCTGAGTATGCACCGTTGCGAAAGTTCTTCATGCTGAGACACCACGTGATGATCGGGTGTGATAGGCTCTACGTTCAAATACAACGGGTGCAAAACAGTTGCACACGCGGAATACTCAGGTTATACTTGACGAGCCAAGCATATACAGATATGGCCTCGGAACACGGAGACCGAAAGGTCGAGCGTGAATCATATAGTAGATATGATCAACATAGTGATGTTCACCAATGAAACTATTCCATCTCACGTGATGATCGGACATGGTTTAGTTGATTTGGATCACGTAATCACTTAGAGGATTAGAGGGATGTCTATCTAAGTGGGAGTTCTCAAGTAATATGATTAATTGAACTTAAATTTATCATGAACTTAGTCCTGGTAGTATTTTGTAAATCATGTTGTAGATCAATAGCTCGCGTTGTTGCTTCCCTGTGTTTATTTTGATATGTTCCTAGAGAAAATTGTATTGAAAGATGTTAGTAGCAATGTTTATCCTCATTGCTGCACAGAAGAATTATGTCCTTGATGCACCGCTAGGTGACAGACCTATTGCAGGAGCAGATGCAGACGTTATGAACATTTGGCTAGCTCAATATGATGACTACTTGATAGTTTAGTGCACCTTGCTTAATGGCTTAGAATCAGGACTTCAAAGACGTTTTGAACGTCATGGACCATATGAGATGTTCCAGGAGTTGAAGATAATATTTCAAGAAAATACCCGAGTTGAGAGATATGAAGTCTCCAACAAGTTCTATAGCTAAAAGATGGAGGAGAATCGCTCAACTAGTGAGCATGTGCTCAGATTGTCTGGGTACTACAATCGCTTGAATCAAGTGGGAGTTAATCTTCCAGATAAGATAGTGATTGACAGAATTCTCTAGTCACCATAACCAAGTTAGTAGAACTTCGTGATGAACTATAGTATGCAAGGGATGACGAAAACGACTCCCGAGCTTTTCATAAGATGAAATCGATGAAGGTAGAAATCAAGAAAAACATCAAGTGTTGATGGTAGACAAGACCACTAGTTTCAAGAAAAGGGCAGAGGGAAGAAGGAGGACTTCAAAAAGAACAGCAAGCAAGTTGCTGCTCAAGTGAAGAAGCCCAAGTCTGGACCTAAGCCTGAGACTGAGTGCTTCTACTGCAAAGGGAATGGTCACTGGAAGCGGAACTACCCCAAGTGATTGGCAGATAAGAAGGATGGCAAAGTGAACATAAGTATATTTGATATACATGTTATTGATGTGTACTTTACTAGTGTTTATAGCAACCTCTCAGTATTTGATACTAGTTCAGTTGCTAAGATTAGTAACTCGAAACGGGAGTTGCAGAATAAACAGAGACCAGTTAAGGGTGAAGTGACGATGTGTGTTGGAAGTGGTTCCAAGATTGATATGATCATCATCGCACACTCCCTATAAATTCGGGATTAGTGCTGAACCTAAATAAGTGTTATTTGGTGTTTACGTTGAGCATGAATATGATTTGATCATGTTTATTGTAATACGGTTATTCATTTAAGTAAGAGAATAAATTGTTGTTCTATTTACATGAATAAAACCTTATATGGTTACACACCCAATGAAAATAGTTCATTGGATCTCGATCGTAGTGATACACAAAATCATAATATTGAAACCAAAAGATGCAAAGTTAATAATGATAGTGCAACTTATTTGTAGCACTGCCGTTTATGTCATATTGGTGTAAAGCGCATGAAGAAACTCCATGCTGATGGGCTTTTGGAATCACTTGATTATGAATCAGTTGATGCTTGCGAACCATGCCTCATGGGCAAGATGACTAAGACTCTGTTCTTCGGAACAATGGAGCGAGAGCAACAGATTTGTTGGAAATCATACATACTTATATATGTGGTCCGATGAATATTGAGGCTTGCGATAGGTATCATTATTTTCGGATCTTCACAGATGATTTGAGCAGATATGAGTATATCTACTTGATGAAACATAAGTCTGAAACATTTGAAAATTTCAAAGTATTTCAGAGTGAAGTGGAGAATCATCGTAACAAGAAAATAAGGTTTCTACGATCTAATCGCGGAGACAAATATTTGAGTTACGAGTTTGGTCTTCAATTAAAACAATGTGGAATAGTTTCACAAATTGGTGCCACCCGGAACACCACAGCATAATGGTGTGTCCGAACGTCATAGCCGTACTTTATTAGATATAGTGCAAATCTATGATGTTTCTTACCGATTTACCACCATCGTTTTTGAGGTTATGCATTAAAGACAGCTGCATTCACATTAAAAAGGGGCAGCATCTAAGTCCGTTGAGACGACACAATCTGAACTGTGGTTTAGCAAGAAACCAAAGTTGTCGTTTCTTAAAGTTTGGGGTTGTGATGCTTATGTGAAAAAGTTTCATCCTGATAAGCTCAAAACCAAATCGGAGAAATGTGTCTTCATAGGATATCCAAAGGAAACTATTGGATACACCTTCTATCACAGATCCGAAGGCAAGACTTTTGTTGCTAAATTCGGAAACTTTCTTGAGAAGGAGTATCTCTCGAAAGAAGTGAGTGGGAGGAAAGTAGAACTTGACGAGGTAACTGTACCTGCTCCCTTGTTGGAAAGTAGTACATCACAGAAAACTATTTCTGCGACACCTACACTGTCGGTGTACTAAAGTAGGGGTACCTTAGTATCCCGAACTTGTGCACGGGCAGTTGCAGCGTCCCGCGGCAAGGCTTGCCGGGTGACCGCCAAGATCCTCCATGGTTCCTTTGGAGCCATTCAAGAACAAAGTATCCAAGACCCTGACAAGAGGAGCTTGCCGGGAAGAAGAAAAGACCCCGGCAAGAGGAGCTTGCCGGGAAGGCCAACTAAGGCCCGGTGAGCGACAAGCTCCCGGATGCGACAAGACAACAACCGCGGCAAGGCACTCGCCGTCGCAAGCTTCCACTATGTACCTGCGCTCCAGCACATCCACCAACGTGTCGCCCTGGGACCCTTCCAGAGCGTACGTGGCGGAAAGCTGTGCAGCCAGAGGTACACGGTGGCAAGCGGCGCTGACAAGATTGCCATCGTGGCAAGCAAAGGCGTCCCTGGCGGTCCCTTTCTGCACCGTCTAGACGACGCAGACAGGCATTTAATGCCCTTGTCCCCTGCCGTCAGGGTTAGGTATGATAACACTGTTGTAGGCGGCGGTGCCAACCGCCACGCCTTTTACATTTTTACCCTCATCTACGTTGCCACCTATCGGTGACCCCTTAGACATATAAAAGGAGGCCCGAGTGCAACGTAGGGGGGTCGGACAATCATTCTCACGCTCGGTCTGGCTAGTTGCTGGTGTGTACTATAGCAATGAGCGCTCCCGAGCAAGAAACCAATACAATCACAAGCAGGAGTAGGGTTTTACGCATCCGTGTGGCCCGAACCTGGGTAAACCGATCGTGTCGCTCGTGCGCATCGCCTCGATCTGCTCTTTGTGCTCTCTCCGCCCCCCTGCCGAACCACAAAGGGGCTCGGTCCGCCGATCCCCATAGGTGTCCCGTGGGATCAGCACCCCCGACATCTTTGGCGCGCCAGGTAGGGGTGCATCGAGGTTGTGCGAACCTGATCAGGCGTTCGCACGAGCTAGATCTTCATCGTCTTCATCGACATGCCACCGAAGAAGAAAATTTCGGAGGCAGCTGCTCCGTCTGCGCCAAGCCCACCATCGCCGGAGCGAATGGCTGGTGGAGTAGACACTGGCGGAAGAACGGGCGCCGATGAGGGAGCCCACGGTGCTGCCCGGTCCAAGGACAGGACTGCGCTGCACATCGGCGGCGCAGTCGGCTCCCACAACGACCGGGCGCACTCCAAGACCTCGGCGTCCGTACACGCACCACGCCCATCCCAGGAGGCGCGGGACCAGCAGCGTTATGGTACTCACGGTACCATACATTTGCTGGGCCAAGATCAAGCTGGTGGATCCCGGAGTGCTCAAGACCAGCATGCACGCCAACATGCTGGCGCGAGCATGGCACGGTCGCTTGGACGAGATACTGCTCCTTCTAACGTAGTTAGAAGTCCGAGCATATCCCGCTCCTCACACCGTTCGCCGCCGCCGCCCACCACTCCAGCAGAACCTTTGGCGCGAGCTCAACTGCTCCTAGACTACCCTCCAGCGGCAGACAAGATCGACGACTGGAGGGCCACCATCCAGAGTCTCATCGGCTTCGCCAACGGCGACAACCCACGGCAGCCGAGTACTTCACAGCCACGGCAAGTCAGCCAGGCACGAGCCGGTGGCAACAAGACCGGTGGGGGTGCAACCACTATGCACTCTCCGCCGCGAAGGCCAAGATCGCCGACTCGCCGGATCCACCACGACAGCGACTCCACCGCGTCATCGGATCCACGAGCTCGTCGCGACCAGCGCCAAGTTCTTCATGAACGACGGCAGGAAGACGCTCGTACTTGCATCGAGCGCCGAAGAGAAGCGCGGCGTCAATCAGACCTGTGCGCTGGGCCCTCTGTCGACATGCATGCACCCGGAGAACCAGGCGACTTGCCGTATGCGGTAGGTTGCCCTGCGTTTACCCGTGAGCTGCGGCAAGTCCAGTGGCCCAGCCAGAAGAATTTCAAGCCAGATGTACCAGAGAAGTACGACGGCAAGACACACCCGTCGGAGTTCCTCAGCATCTACACCATCGTGGTGCAGGCTGCCGGGGGGCGAGATGGCAAGGTCCTTGCCAACTACTTCCCGCTGGTGCTCAAGCCCGAAGTCAGGTCCTGGCTCATGCATTTGAAGGAAATATGCCCTAGAGGCAATAATAAAGTTATTATTTATTTCCTTATATCATGATAAATGTTTATTATTCATGCTAGAATTGTATTAACCGGAAACATAATACATGTGTGAATACATAGACCAACAGAGTGTCACTAGTATGCCTCTACTTGACTAGCTCGTTAATCAAAGATGGTTATGTTTCCTAACCATGAACAAAGAGTTGTTATTTGATTAACGAGGTCACATCATTAGTTGAATGATCTGATTGACATGACCCATTCCATTAGCTTAGCACCCGATCGTTTAGTATGTTGCTATTGCTTTCTTCATGACTTATACATGTTCCTATAACTATGAGATTATGCAACTCCCGTTTACCGGAGGAACACTTTGGGTACTACCAAACGTCACAACGTAACTGGGTGATTATAAAGGAGTACTACAGGTGTCTCCAATGGTGGATGTTGGGTTGGCGTATTTCGAGATTAGGGTTTGTCACTCCGATTGTCGGAGAGGTATCTCTGGGCCCTCTCGGTAATACACATCACATAAGCCTTGCAAGCATAATAACTAAGATGTTAGTTATGAGATGATGTATTACGGAACGAGTAAAGATACTTGCCAGTAACGAGATTGAACTAGGTATTGGATACCGACGATCGAATCTCGGGCAAGTAACATACCGATGACAAAGGGAACAACGTATGTTGTTATGCGGTCTGACCGATAAAGATCTTCGTAGAATATGTAGGAACCAATATGGGCATCCAGGTCCCGCTATTGGTTATTGACCGGAGACATGTCTCGGTCATGTCTACATTGTTCTCGAACCGTAGGGTCCGCACGCTTAACGTTACGATGACAGTTATTACGAGTTTATGCATTTTGATGTACCGAAGGTTGTTCGGAGTCCCGGATGTGATCACGGACATGACGAGGAGTCTCGAAATGGTCGAGACGTAAAGATTGATATATTGGAAGCCTATGTTTGGACATCGGAAGTGTTCCGGATGAAATAAGGATTTTACCGGAATACCGGGAGGGTTACCGGAACCCCCCGGGAGGCAAATGGGCCTATTGGGCCTTAGTGGAAAAGTGAAAGGGGCTGCCCACAAGGGCTGCATGCCTCCCCCCTTCCCTAGTCCTATTAGGATTAGGAGAAGGGGCCGGCCCCCTCTTTCTCTCTTCCCGTTGGAAGAATCCTATTAGGAATAGGATTGGGGGGGGGGGGCCTGCTCCTTTATATACGGGGGCAGGGGGCACCCCATAGACACACAAGTTGATCATTGTTGATCGTTCCTTAGCCGTGTGCGGTGCCCCCTGCCACCAAATTCCACCTCGGTCATATCGTTGTAGAGCTTAGGCGAAGCCCTGTGTCGGTAGTACATCAAGATCGTCATCACGCCGTCGTGCTGACGGAACTCTTCCTCGACGCTTTGCTGGATCGGAGCCCGAGGATCGTCATCGAGCTGAACATGTGCTAAGAACTCGGAGGTGCCGGAGTAACGGTGCTTGGATCGGTCGGATCGGGAAGAAGACGTACGACTACTTCCTCTACGTTGTGTCAACGCTTCCATTGCGATCTACAGGGGTACGTAGATCAAACTCTCCCCCTCGTTGCTATGCATCACCATGATCTTGCGTGTGCGTAGGAAAATTTTCGAAATTACTACGTTCCCCAATAGTGGCATCCGAGCCTAGGTTTTTATGGTTTGATGTTATTTGCATGAGTAGAACACAAGTGAGTTGTGGGCGATACAAGTCATACTGCCTACCAGCATGTCATACTTTGGTTCGGCGGTATTGTTGGACGAGACGATCCGGACCAACCTTACGCGTACTCTTACGCGAGACCGGTTCCCTTGATGTGCTATGCACACAGATGGCTTGCGGAAGACTGTCTCTCCAACTTTAGTTGAACCAAGTGTGGCTACGCCCGGTCCTTAAGAAGGATAAAACGGAGTCTATTTGACAAACTATCGTTGTGGTTTTGATGCGTAGGTGAGATGAGTTCTTACTTAAGCCCGTAGCAGCCACGTAAAACTTGCAACAACAAAGTAGAGAACGTCTAACTTGTTTTTGCAGGGCATGTTGTGATGTGATATGGTCAAGGCATGATGCTGATTTTATTGTATGAGACGATCATGTTTTGTAACCAAGTTATCGGCAACTGGCAGGAGCCATATGGTTGTCGCTTTATTGTATGCAATGCAATCGTGATGTAATGCTTTACTTTATTACTAAGCGGTAGTGATAGTCGTGGAAGCATAAGATTGGCGAGACGACAAATGATGCTACGATGGAGATCAAGGTGTCGCGCCGGTGACGATGGTGATCATGACGGTGCTTCGGAGATGGAGATCACAAGCACAAGATGATGATGGCCATATCATATCACTTATATTGATTGCGTGTGATGTTTATCCTTTTATGCATCTTATCTTGCTTTGATTGATGGTAGCATTATAAGATGATCTCTCACTAAATTATCAAGAAGTGTTCTCCCTGAGTATGCACCGTTGCCAAAGTTCGTCGTGCCCATACACCACGTGATGATCGGGTGTGATAAGCTCTACGTCCATCTACAACGGGTGCAAGCCAGTTTTGCACACGCAGAATACTCAGGTTAAACTTGACGAGCCTAGCATATGCAGATATGGCCTCGGAACACAGAGACCGAAAGGTCGAGCGTGAATCATATAGTAGATATGATCAACATGACGATGTTCACCATTGAAAACTACTCCATCTCACGTGATGATCGGTTATGGTTTAGTTGATTTGGATCACGTGATCACTTAGAGGATTAGAGGGATGTCTATCTAAGTGGGAGTTCCTAAGTAATTTGATTAACTGAACTTAAACTTATCATGAACTTAGTACCTGATAGTATCTTGCTTGTTTATGTTGATTGTAGATAGATGGCTCGTGCTGTTGTTCCGTTGAATTTTAATGCGTTCGTTGAGAAAGCAAAGTTGAAAGATGATGGTAGCAATTACACGCACTGGGTCCGTAACCTGAGGATTATCCTCATTGCTGCACAGAAGAATTACGTCCTGGAAGCACCGCTGGGTGCCAGGCCTGCTGCTGGAGCAACACCAGATGTTATGAACGTCTGGCAGAGCAAAGCTGATGACTACTCGATAGTTCAGTGTGCCATGCTTTACGGCTTAGAATCGGGACTTCAACGACGTTTTGAACGTCATGGAGCATATGAGATGTTCCAGGAGTTGAAGTTAATATTTCAAGAAAATGCCCGAATTGAGAGATATGAAGTCTCCAATAAGTTCTATAGCTGCAAGATGGAGGAGAAAAGTTCTGTCAGTGAGCATATACTCAAAATGTCTGGGTATAATAATCACTTGATTCAGATGGGAGTTAATCTTCCAGATGATTGCGTCATTGACAGAATTCTCCAATCACTACCACCAAGCTACAAGAGCTTCGTGATGAACTATAATATGCAAGGGATGAACAAGACTATTCCCGAGCTCTTCGCAATGCTGAAAGCTGCGGAGGTAGAAATCAAGAAGGAGCATCAAGTGTTGATGGTTAACAAATCCACTAGTTTCAAGAAAAAGGGCAAAGGGAAGAAGGAGGGGAACTTCAAGAAGAACAGCAAGCAAGTTGCTGCTCAGGAGAAGAAACCCAAGTCTGGACCTAAGCCTGAAACTGAGTGCTTCTACTGCAAGCAGACTGGTCACTGGAAGCGGAACTGCCCCAAGTATTTGGCGGATAAGAAGGATGGCAAGGTGAACAAAGGTATATGTGATATACATGTTATTGATGTGTACCTTACTAGAGCTCGCAGTAGCACCTGGGTATTTGATACTGGTTCTGTTGCTAATATTTGCAACTCGAAACAGGGACTACGGAATAAGCGGACGCTAGCAAAGGACGAGGTGACGATGCGCGTGGGAAACGGTTCCAAAGTCGATGTGATCGCGGTCGGCACGCTACCTCTACATCTACCTTCGGGATTAATATTAGACCTAAATAATTGTTATTTGGTGCCAGCGTTGAGCATGAACATTATATCTGGATCTTGTTTAATGCGAGACGGTTATTCATTTAAATCAGAGAATAATGGTTGTTCTATTTATATGAGTAATATCTTTTATGGTCATGCACCTTTAAAGAGTGGTCTATTCTTGTTGAATCTCGATAGTAGTGATACACATATTCATAATGTAGAAGACAAAAGATGCAGAGTTGATAATGATAGTGCAACTTATTTGTGGCACTGCCGTTTAGGTCATATCGGTGTAAAGCGCATGAAGAAACTCCATACTGATGGGCTTTTGGAACCACTTGATTATAAATCACTTGGTACTTGCGAACCGTGCCTCATAGGCAAGATGACTAAAACACCGTTCTCCGGTACTATGGAGAGAGCAACAGATTTATTGGAAATCATACATACCGATGTATGTGGTCCGATGAATATTGAAGCTCGTGGCGGACATCGTTATTTTCTCACCTTCACAGATGATTTAAGCAGATATGGGTATATCTACTTAATGAAACATAAGTCTGAAACATTTGAAAAGTTCAAGCAATTTCAGAGTGAAGTTGAATATCATTGTAACAAGAAAATAAAGTTTCTACGATCTGATCGTGGAGGAGAATATTTGAGTTACGAGTTTGGTGTACATTTGAAAAATTGTGGAATAGTTTCGCAACTCACGCCACCCGGAACACCACAGCGTAATGGTGTGTCCGAACGTCGTAATCGTACTTTACTGGATATGGTGCGATCTATGATGTCTCTTACTGATTTACCGCTATCGTTTTGGGGTTATGCTTTAGAGACGGCCGCATTCACGTTAAATAGGGCACCATCAAAATCCGTTGAGACGACGCCTTATGAACTATGGTTTGGCAAGAAACCAAAGTTGTCGTTTCTTAAAGTTTGGGGCTGCGATGCTTATGTGAAAAAGCTTCAACCTGATAAGCTCGAACCCAAAGCGGAGAAATGTGTCTTCATAGGATACCCAAAGGAAACTGTTGGGTATACCTTCTATCACAGATCAGAAGGCAAGACATTCGTTGCTAAGAATGGATCATTTCTAGAGAAGGAGTTTCTCTCGAAAGAAGTGAGTGGGAGGAAAGTAGAACTTGACGAGGTAACTGTACCTGCTCCCTTATTGGAAAATAGTACATCACAGAAAACTGTTTTTGCGACACCTATACCAATTAGTGAGGAAGCTAATGATGATGATCATGAAGCTTCAGGACAAGATACTACTGAACCACGTAGATCAACCAGAGTGAGATCCGCACCAGAGTGGTACGGTAATCCAGTTCTGGAAGTCATGCTACTAGATCATGATGAACCTACGAACTATGAAGAAGCGATGGTGAGCCCAGATTCCGCAAAGTGGCTTGAGGCCATGAAATCTGAGATGGGATCCATGTATGAGAACAAAGTATGGACTTTGGTTGACTTGCCCGATGATCGGCAAGCAATTGAGAATAAATGGATCTTCAAGAAAAAGACTGCCGCTGACGGTAATATTACTGTCTATAAAGCTCGACTTGTCGCAAAAGGTTTTCGACAAGTTCAAGGGGTTGACTACGATGAGACCTTCTCACCCCTAGCGATGCTTAAATCCGTCAGAATCATGTTAGCAATTGCCGCATTTTATGATTATGAAATATGGAAGATGGATGTCAAAATTGCATTCCTGAATGGATTTCTGGAAGAAGAGTTGTATATGATGCAACCAGAAGGTTTTGTCGATCCAAAGGGAGCTAACAAAGTATGCAAACTCCAGCGATCCATTTATGGACTGGTGCAAGCATCTCGGAGTTGGAATAAACGCTTTGATAGTGTGATCAAAGCATTTGGCTTTATACAGACTTTTGGAGAAGCCTGTATTTACAAGAAAGTGAGTGGGAGCTCTGTAGCATTTCTGATATTATATGTGGATGACATATTGCTGATTGGAAATGATATAGAATTTCTGGATAGCATAAAGGGATACTTGAATAAAAGTTTTTCGATGAAAGACCTCGGGGAAGCTGCTTACATATTAGGCATAAAGATCTATAGAGATAGATCAAGACGCTTAATTGGACTTTCACAAAGCACATACTTTGACAAGATTTTGAAGAAGTTCAAAATGGATCAAGCAAAGAAAGGGTTCTTGCCTGTGTTACAAGGTGTGAAGTTGAGTCAGACTCAATGCCCGACCACTGCAGAAGATAGAGAGAAAATGAAAGATGTTCCCTATGCTTCAGCCATAGGCTCTATCATGTATGCAATGCTGTGTACCAGACCTGATGTGTGCTTTGCAATAAGTTTAGCAGGGAGGTACCAAAGTAATCCAGGAGTGGATTACTGGACAGCGGTCAAGAACATCCTGAAATACCTGAAGAGGACTAAGGATATGTTTCTCGTATATGGAGGTGACAAAGAGCTCACCGTAATAGGTTACGTTGATGCAAGCTTTGACACTGATCCGGACGATTCTAAATCGCAAACCGGATACGTGTTTACTTTAAACGGTGGAGCTGTCAGTTGGTGCAGTTCTAAACAAAGCGTTGTAGCGGGATCTACATGTGAAGCGGAGTACATAGCTGCTTCGGAAGAAGCGAACGAAGGAGTCTGGATGAAGGAGTTCATATTCGATCTAGGTGTCATACCTAGTGCATCGGGTCCAATGAAAATCTTTTGTGACAATACTGGTGCAATTGCTTTGGCAAAGGAATCCAGATTTCACAAAAGGACCAAACACACCAAGAGACGCTTCAACTCCATCCGGGATTTAGTCCAGGTGGGAGACATAGAGATTTGCAAGATACATACGGATCTGAATGTTGCAGACCCGTTGACTAAGCCTCTTCCACTAGCAAAACATGATCAGCACCAAGGCTCCATGGGTGTTAGAATCATTACTGTGTAATCTAGATTATTGACTCTAGTGCAAGTGGGAGACTGAAGGAAATATGCCCTAGAGGCAATAATAAAGTTATTATTTATTTCCTTATATCTTGATAAATGTTTATTATTCATGCTAGAATTGTATTAACCGGAAACATAATACATGTGTGAATACATAGACCAACAGAGTGTCACTAGTATGCCTCTACTTGACTAGCTCGTTAATCAAAGATGGTTATGTTTCCTAACCATGAACAAAGAGTTGTTATTTGATTAACGAGGTCACATCATTAGTTGAATGATCTGATTGACATGACCCATTCCATTAGCTTAGCACCCGATCGTTTAGTATGTTTCTATTGCTTTCTTCATGACTTATACATGTTCCTATAACTATGAGATTATGCAACTCCCATTTACCGGAGGAACACTTTGGGTACTACCAAACGTCACAACGTAACTGGGTGATTATAAAGGAGTACTACAGGTGTCTCCAATGGTGGATGTTGGGTTGGCGTATTTCGAGATTAGGGTTTGTCACTCCGATTGTCGGAGAGGTATCTCTGGGCCCTCTCGGTAATACACATCACATAAGCCTTACAAGCATAATAACTAAGATGTTAGTTATGAGATGATGTATTACGGAACGAGTAAAGAGACTTGCCAGTAACGAGATTGAACTAGGTATTGGATACCGACGATCGAATCTCGGGCAAGTAACATACCGATGATAAAGGGAACAACGTATGTTGTTATGCGGTCTGACCGATAAAGATCTTCGTAGAATATGTAGGAACCAATATGGGCATCCAGGTCCCGCTATTGGTTATTGACCGGAGACATGTCTCGGTCATGTCTACATTGTTCTCGAACCGTAGGGTCCGCACGCTTAACGTTACGATGACAGTTATTATGAGTTTATGCATTTTGATGTACCGAAGGTTGTTCGAAGTCCCGGATGTGATCACGGACATGACGAGGAGTTTTGAAATGGTCGAGACGTAAAGATTGATATATTGGAAGCCTATGTTTGGACATCGGAAGTGTTCCGGATGAAATCGGGATTTTACCGGAATACCGGGAGGGTTACCGGAACCCCCCGGGAGGCAAATGGGCCTATTGGGCCTTAGTGGAAAAGTGAAAGGGGCTGCCCACAAGGGCTGCGCGCCTCCCCCCTTCCCTAGTCCTATTAGGACTAGGAGAAGGGGCCGGCCCCCTCTTTCTCTCTTCCCTTTGGAAGAATCCTATTAGGAATAGGATTGGGGGGGGGGGGAGTCCTACTCCCGGTAGGAGTAGGACTCCTCCCGCGCCCCTCTCCCTAGCCGGCCGAACCCCTCCCCCTGCTCCTTTATATACGGGGGCAGGGGGCACCCCATAGACACACAAGTTGATCATTGTTGATTGTTCCTTTGCCGTGTGCGGTGCCCCCTGCCACCAAATTCCACCTCGGTCATATCGCTGTAGAGCTTAGGCGAAGCCCTGCGTCGGTAGTACATCAAGATCGTCATCACGCCGTCGTGCTGACGGAACTCTTCCTCGACGCTTTGCTGGATCGGAGCCCGAGGATCGTCATCGAGCTGAACGTGTGCTAAGAACTCGGAGGTGCCGGAGTAACGGTGCTTGGATCGGTCGGATCGGGAAGAAGACGTACGACTACTTCCTCTACGTTGTGTCAACGCTTCCGTTGCGATCTACAAGGGTACGTAGATCAAACTCTCCCCCTCGTTGCTATGCATCACCATGATCTTGCGTGTGCGTAGGAAATTTTTCGAAATTACTACGTTCCCCAACAGCATTTGCCGGACAACTCCATATCCTCTTGGGCAGACCTGTGCCATCAGTTTGTCGGCGCCTTTACAGGCGGCCACAAACCTCATGGCCAAGAGAGTGACCTTCACTTGCTCGCCCAGAAGGAAGGAGAGCCCCTGCGCAAGTATATTCAGAGATTCAGCCGTGTACAGCACAACATCCCAGACATCCACCCTGCCGCGGTTATGAGCGTTCCATCAGAATGTGCGTAACCGCAGGATGCGGGAGGAGATGGCGATGAGCAGGATCAGAGACGTCAGTGAGCTATATGCCCTGGCCGACAAGTGTGCACGTGCTGAGGAAGGGAGGAAACTCCCCAAAGAGAATACTGGATCAGGTGGATCTGACAGTGAAGATGCTGCCCCGGCAAAGAAAAACCAGCGGCGCAATAACAGGAAGAAGAAAGGCAAAGAAGTGCTAGTCGTTGAGCAGTCCGGCAACGAAGGTGGCGCCAAGAAAGCCAAAGTTGATAGCTCCGGCAAGGAGGTTGCCGCATGCACCAACTGCCAGGCTGTGGCGGCCGCTGACAAGAAGGACGGCACCGACAACAAGACGGCACCGACAAGCAGTATTGCAAAATCCACCGCACCAAGGGCTATGACCTCCAGAGCTGCAAGAAAGTCGAGCAGCTTGTCCAGCAACAGAAAGCTGAGTACGAGCGGCACGACAAGGAGAGGGCCCAAGGAGGCGGTGGAGAAGCCGGCAAGAAGCACGCTGGCCGGGGAGGACGCCGCGCCAAGGCCAAGCAGCGGCAAGGAGATAGACCTCCCCGCGGCTGCGACAAGGATGACGACGATGACGACGACGAAGACATGGATGATGTTGAGAACAGTGAGCAGGAGTTTCAGAAAGCTACAGAAGTCTTGTGCGTTGACGGCGGTGCTTCTCTGCACACTTCCCACTGCCAGCTCAAGCAGTGGGCGGGGGAAGTTAATGCAGCAGAACCACCTGTCGAATCGCGCAAACTTCTAAAATGGTCTAGCACGCCTATCATCTTTGACATTGAGGACCACCCTGATCGCACAACTGCGGTCGGGTGCTTGCCGCTGTTGGTCTCGCCAACTATACGCAACCTCAAAGTCACTAAGATGCTAGTTGATGGCGGGGCCGGCTTGAACCTGATCTCCTCTGCTGTTCTCCAGAAACTCCAGATCCCTGACAGCAAGCTCGAAGAAACTGGCACATTCCAAGGAATTAACCCAGGAAGGAGCAAGCCGAAAGGGAAAGTCAGGCTGCCGGTAACATTTGGCAGCGAGATGAACTTCAGGACTGAGAGGGTCACCTTTGACGTTGCCGATTTCCCATTGCTCTACAATGGGATACTTGGCCGTCCAGCGCTCGCCAAGTTCATGGCAGCCTCTCACTATGCATACAACATGCTCAAAATGCCAGGCCTGATAAGCGTCATCTCTGTCCCTAGCGACAAGAAAGATGCTCTTATCTGCGCTGACAAGATCTACCAGGAAGCAGCAGCCGCCACAGATCGCAAGTCACTTGCCGCTGAAGCTCCCGGGGGGAAGAAGAAGACCAAGACCGGCAAGAGCTCTGATGCCCACTCTGGCAAGTGCACCTCTTCGGAGTGCTGTGCTACCATCGAGGACGCACCATCGAGCTCCACCGGCAAGTGTAAGAAGGCAATGGCAGCTCCGCCACATACCAAGAAGATGTCCGCCAAGGAGGACGGCACTGGTGGTACTTTCACCATCAGTGCCACTCTTGACCCCAAATAGGAAAGTGCGCTCATTGCTTTCATGCGGGCGAATGTCGACGTGTTTGCGTGGCAACCGTCTGACATCCCCGGTGTTCCCAGGAAAGTAATTGAGCACCACCTTGCCGTCTGTCCTCATGCACGGCCCGTCAAGCAGAAGGTCAGGAAACAAGCAATGGAGCGCCAAGAGTTCATAGCAGAAGAAATCAAGAAGTTGGAAGCAGCAGGCCTTGTCAAAGGAGTACTCCATCCCACGTGGTTGGCCAATCCTGTAGTCGTGCGCAAAGGAAATGGGAAATGGAGGCTTTGTGTTGACTTTACTGATGTTAATAAAGCTTGTCCCAAAGACCCATTTCCCTTGCCACGCATTGACCAGATTGTTGACTCCACGGCCGGATGTGACTTGCTTTCATTTCTTGATGCATATTCAGGATACCATCAAATCTTCATGGCAGAAGAGGATGAGGAGAAAACCGCATTCATTACTCCATGTGGCACGTACTATTTCATACAGATGCCTTTCGGATTAAAGAATGCTGGTTCAACATTTGCAAGAGTAGTCCATGTCACCCTGAAGCCGCAAATACACAGAAATGTGGAAGCCTACATGGATGATATAGTGGTCAAGAGCAAGGCCAGGGCAACTCTGATCCAAGATTTAGACGAGACCTTTGCAAATCTGTGCAAGATCAACCTCAAGCTCAATCCCGAGAAGTGTGTGTTTGGAGTCCCATCCGGCAAGCTTCTCGGGTTCTTTGTGTCTCAGCGGGGAATTGAAGCCAATCCCGACAAGATTAAGGCCATTGAGCAGATCGAAGCACCAAAGCGCGTCAAGGATGTATGAAAACTTACCGGTTGCGTGGCTGCTCTCAGCAGGTTTATTTCTCGGTCTGCTGAGCGCGCCCTGCCGTTTTTCAAAATTTTGAAAAAGGCAGGTCCAATGAAATGGACTCCGGAAGCGGAGGCTGCGCTGCAGGACTTGAAGAGATACCTGTCCTCCACTCCAACACTTGTCGCACCTAAGCCACAAGAGAAGTTGCTGCTGTATATAGCGGTAACCAATCAAGTGGTTAGTGTTGCGTTAGTGGCAGAGAGCGAGGCAGATGACGAGCCAGCAACCGCGGCAAGCGCATCCAGCGACAAGCAGGGGGCTTCTCCGACAAGCTCTGGTCCCGACAAGGATGGATCTGCGTAGATGCACGAAGAGATACATAAGAGAATGGTGCAGCGCCCAGTTTACTTTGTCAACTCCCTTCTGCAGGGGGCTAGGTCAAGGTACTCTGGTGTGCAGAAATTGCTTTTCGGCCTTCTCATGGCCTCGAGAAAGCTGCGCCATTACTTCCAAGCACATGAGATCACAGTTGTCACTCGCTTTCCGCTGAAGAGGATACTGCAGAATCCAGAAGCAACAGGCAGGATTGTTGAGTGGGCACTGGAACTGTCAAGCTTTGGCCTCAAGTTTGAGAGCACTTCAATGAAGAAATTCCGGAAACGAGCATCCCCGTCAAGGAAACAAACAAAGAGTGGCTCATGTACTTTGACGGTGCCTTCTCGCTGCAAGGCGCCGGCGCTGGTGTGCTGCTTGTCGCACCCACCGGAGAGCACCTCAAGTACGTAGTCTAGATGCACTTTCCCAAGGAGCAAGCGACAAACAATACTGCAGAGTATGAAGGCTTGCTTGCCGGTCTCAGGATCGCGGCAGACCTTGGGATCAAGAAGCTCATTGTCAGGGGTGACTCGCAGCTTGTCATCTGCCAAGTGAACAAGAATTATCAGAGTCCGTTGATGAAAGCTTACGTCAACGAAGTGAGAAAGCTAGAAGAGCACTTTGACGGCCTACAGATGGAGCATGTCCCAAGAGCTCAGAACAACATTGCCGATGGCCTGTCAAAGTGCGCCGCACTTAAATTACCTGTGGAACTAGGGATCTTTGTGCTCAAGATGACTCAGCCGTCTGTAACGCCGTCAACTGGACAGAGCAAGAAGAGGAAGTTGATTTCTGGCGACTATTTTCCGGCACAGCTTCCCGAAGCTGCCGCCAAGAAGGTCCCCAAGATCAACACCAATAGTGCTGAGGAGCAGTCTGCTCCGGCAAGCCCTAGGGTTTGTTCCGTTGAAGCAGACGCTCCCGACAAGTTTTGCTCCGGCAAGCTTGCCGGGGAACGTCAAGCTCCGACAGAACCGCAGGCTCTTGCCGTAGAAGCGGATGTTCCTGCAGCAGCAGATACGCCTTTAGTCCTTGTTGTCGAGCCGCAAGCTCCAACATGGGCACAGCAGATTGTCCGTTTCCTTCAGACAGGAGAACTTCCCGAGGAGCAAGAAGAAGCGGAAAGAGTAGCCCGACAGTCTAGTATGTACCAGTTTGTCGACAGCATACTGTACAGAAGACTCAACGGTGTGAAATTGAAGTGTATTCCCCGGGAAGATGGACAAAAGCTGTTGGAAGAGATACATGGAGGCATATGTGGTCACCACATTGGCGCAAGAGCGCTTGTCGGCAAAGCATTCCGGCAAGGCTTCTTCTGGCCGACAGCCCTCCAGGATGCAACTGCACAAGTAACCAAGTGTGAAGCGTGCCAGTTCCATTCCAAGCAGATACACCAGCCAGCTCAAGCTCTCCAGACGATCCCTTTATCCTGGCCATTTTCGGTCTGGGGGCTCGATATCCTCGGCCCCTTTCCCCGAGCAGTCGGGGGCTTTGAGTACTTGTATGTTGCGATCGACAAGTTCACAAAGTGGCCGGAAGTGGAACCAGTGAGGAAGGTGACGGCACAGTCAGCAGTCAAGTTCTTCAGGTTGATTGTTTGCCGTTTCGGGATCCCTAACAGGATAATTACCGACAACGGTACACAATTTACGAGCTGCACCTTCATGCAGTACATCCAAGATCTTGGCGCCAAGGTCTTCTTCGCTTCTGTTGCTCACCCGAGAAGCAACGGTCAAGCGGAGAGGGCAAATGCTGAAGTGCTGCGCGGGCTCAAGACCAGAACTTTCGACAGGCTGCACAAGTGCGGAAGAAACTGGATCGAGGAGCTGCCGGTGGCTCTTTGGTCGATCAGGACGACGCCAAATCGAGCCACTGGCCAGACACCTTTCGCTCTAGTCTATGGAGCAGAGGCAGTTCTCCCCACGGAACTCGTATACGGGTCGCCTCGAGTGCTCGCTTACGATGAGCTTGAGCAGGAGCGACTGCGACAAGACGACGCGCTGCTCCTTGAGGAAGACCGTCTTCAGGCTGCTGTGCGAGCTGCTCGCTACCAGCAAGCTTTGCGCCGCTACCATAGTCGCAAAGTTAATGCCAGAAGTCTCGAGGAAGGCGACCTTGTTCTTCGGCGCGTTTAGTCCGCCAAGAATTCCAACGAGTTGACGCCGAAGTGGGAAGGCCCTTACCGGGTGAAATGAGTCACTAGGCCTGGCGCTGTCCGCCTTGAGACCGAAGATGGCATACCAGTGAGCAACTCCTGGAATATCGAGCATCTTTGCAAGTTTTACCCGTAGGGCGCGGTTGCCGGAACCCGTTCCGGCAACCACCTTTTGTACAAGTCTTGCCGCTGTTGCATGTAATCCTTTGTACAAAGCCGGGCGCAGATCCCGTGCATAAAGATAGCCGGGCGCAGATCCCGTGCATAAAGCTTATGTGCTACGCACAAATTATCGATTTCATGCTTTTTATTATTTTGCACGTGTTATCTGACACTTTGTGCAGCACTTACCCCCGGTAAGCAACAACGAGCCATAAGGCTCCATATCTTTATTTTTCTCCTCTTTCTTTTTTTTTTCTTCTCAAGGAAAGGAAGGTTCCCTCGCGCACAAGTTTGCCGGGGGGGGGGGGGAGGAGAAGATACGGTATGGACCAGGCGTCGTTCAAGAAGGTTTCGCCTTGCCGGGAAGCAAACAACAGAAAAGATAAGTTGCCAAAGTTTGAGCAATCAGATTTCCCTTTAAATTTTGAAGTTATTTTCCTTGAACGACCGTGCTTTGTATGGAAAACCTGTGCGCAGAGGAACCAACTCGTAGCTAGTTGCGCCCTTACTATTGTTTCAAGTCCGTTCAACAACTTAAGTGAGCTGCGACTAGCTGCGACAAGGTTTCTTGTCGGCTGCGGCGCCGCCAGCAGGCTGCTGACGTTCCGCACTCAGCGCTCACGGCAAAGGTGCCTGCGCCGGCAAGTTCCCTAAAAGCGTAGGGTAAAAACATACAAAGGAAGGAATCAAGCAAAGGAAATAACATTGCAAATCGTTGCACAGAATAAAGTTATATTACAAGATAAGCTTGTCGCGGCTCTAACAAATTGTTCTCATGACATGACCAGAAGCGACAAGAAAAGAGGAAAAGGGACAAACTAATCTATGCGGTCGCCCTCGACCCTCTTGATCCCGCTCACCCTGTCCACAATGGGTGCGACAAGGGTCTTGAGCGCCTCCAGATCAGCATCCGACGGCAAGGACCTGAGGACGTTGGTGAGGTTGAGGCCCGAATTGCGGAACGCCACCTTCATCAGCACCTTCTAAAGAGCCCCCGCACAGATCTTGCGCGACTCGTCGGCAAGCTGCTTCGGGATCCCTTCCCGGAGTCGCCGGAGTGCCGTCGCCACGCCCTTGAAGAATGAAGTGAGCTTGACGCTGGGTTGGAGGTTCTCGTCGGAGGAATACCCGAGATCTCCCATTCCCAGCTGCGCCAGCTCCTTGTCGATGTCGGCGGCAACATCCACGAGCCCCTCCGTCCAGTGCTCCACATTCTCCCGGAATGTGCTCTGGGCGGCGGCAGCGCTCGCCAGCAGCGCCTTGCCGGCCTTGACTTCCTCCTTCAGGGCCGTCTCTTGCTCCTTGGCATTGTCTAGTGTCTTGGTCAAAGTGGCCAGCTTCGACTCAAGATCCGCATTTGAATCCTTGGCGGCGTCAAGCTCTTTGCCCTTCTCGACAAGATGGGCCTGCAGCTCCGAGTAGCTGTTGGCGTCCTTCTCTCGCTCCAGCTTGAGCGCGGCAAGCTCGTCGCCGCTCGCCTTGAGATCCGCCTCCAGCTGCGTCACCTTCTCCTCCAACTCCTTCTTGGCGGCCTCTGCAGCTGCGGCAGCGTCTTCGGCTTGCTTGAGAGCTCCGCCAACTGTTCTCTCGCGCGCGGCAAGCTCCTCCTCGTGGCTGTCAAGATCAACTTTTCGCTGCACCAGCTCGCCCTCTTGCACGGACAGCTTCTCAGCGGTAAGTCTTTGTTGCTCTTCGACTTCTGCCTTCTCGAGGAAGGAAAGCCCTCTGCTCCTTGGCAAGCTGCTCCCGCTCCGCTGCCAAGGACCGGAGAGCTTCTTGATTTTGACCCCGGAGCTCCTCCGCGCGCTTCTCGACGTCAATTCCCGCCTTCACGACAAGCGCTTCGCGGGACTCCAGTTTGGCCTGCCGGGTGCGGTAGAGTGCCACAAGTTTCCGCAGCAGCCACTCCTCCTCAGGCTCGCCGCTGCTGCTGCTTGGCGCGTCGACAAGCGCCAGCCCTGCGGAGGCAAGCACTTCTCCGTCAAAGATCTCTCCCTCGACCGGTGCCCTGGAGCTTGACGCCCAGGGGAGATTGATGAAGATGTCGTCGCCGGCCTTCAAGTAGACGCCAGGCTGGGGCTCTTCGGAGCCTGGCGCTGCGGCAGCGGCGGAGGGATCGACAGTCGGTGCAGCGCCTGGCGCTCCTGCGGCCTCAGGGTCGTCAGTACGATCGCCCGATCCCCCACCTGCCTCTGCAGTGACAGCCCTGGCGGCCTCTTCGCCTGCAGGCTCGTCAGCGCCGGCCCCTTCCTCGGCGGCAACGGCGTCATCGGCGGCAACTTCAGTCTCCATCGGCTCAGCAGCAGATGGATCTGACAGCCGGAAAAGGGGGAGAAGAATCAAACAAATATCTAGAGAAAGAAGATCCAAAGAAGAACCCAAGGGAAGTTTTGGAACAAGGAGAGTACCTATGCCAGGCTCTGCGGTTGTGGTCTTTGTCGCCGGAGGGCCGCTAGCGCTGTCCCTTGCCGGAGAACCCTCCCTTGCCGGAGACGTCTCCCTTGCCGGAGAGCTCTCCCTTGCCGGGGACTGCTCCCTTGTCGGTGGACTCTCCCTTGGCGCCTCAGGGGCTGCCTCCGGGCTCTCCTGGTGGGGCTGCTCTGCTCCTGCACAAGTCACCAAACAGATATCAGCAAAGCAAGGATCTTCGTGCGCGCCCGACAGCGGAAAGCAAACAAGATACTTACGCTCGGGGCTGCTCTGGAGATCAGCCACCGGGTCCGGCAAGTTTGTCTCAGGCGCGTCCCCTGCTAACGCGGTGGGTTCGTCCTCGATGACAATCACCGGCGCCTTGGCTCTCTTTGCCGCTCTCTGGGCCAGAGTCCTAAAAAGGAACATATTCATGTTGGGGAACATAGTAATTTCGAAAATTTTCCTACGCACACGCAAGATCATGGTGATGCATAGCAACGAGGGGGAGAGTCTGATCTACGTACCCTTGTAGATCGCAACTGAAGCGTTGACACAACGTAGAGGAAGTAGTCGTACGTCTTCTTCCCTATCCAACCGATCCAAGCACCGTTACTCCGGCACCTCCGAGTTCTTAGCACACGTTCAGCTCGATGACGATCCTCGGGCTCCGATCCAGCAAAGCGTCGCGGAAGAGTTCCGTCAGCACGACGGCGTGGTGACGATCTTGATGTACTACCGACGCAGGGCTTCGCCTAAGCTCTACAACGATATGACCGAGGTGGAATTTGGTGGCAGGGGGCACCGCACACGGCTAAGGAACGATCAACAATGATCAACTTGTGTGTCTATGGGGTGCCCCCTGCCCCCGTATATAAAGGAGCAGGGGGAGGGGTTCGGCCGGCCAAGGAGAGGGCGCGGGAGGAGTCCTACTCCTACCGGGAGTAGGACTCCCCCCCTCAATCCTATTCCAACTAGGACTCCCAGGGGAAAGGAGAAAGAGGGGGGCCGGCCCCTTCTCCTAGTCCTAATAGGACTTGGGGAAGGGGGGGGGGCGCGGCCAGCTATGGGCTGCCCCTTTTCTCTTTTCCACTAAGGCCCAATAGGCCCATTTGCCTCCCGGGGGGTTCCGGTAACCCTCCCGGTATTCCGGTAAAATCCCGATTTCACCCGGAACACTTCCGATGTCCAAACATGGGCTTCCAATATATCAAACTTTACGTCTCGACCATTTCGAGACTCCTCGTCATGTCCGTGATCACATCCGGGACTCCGAACAACCTTCGGTACATCAAAATGCATAAACTCATAATAACTGTCATCGTAACGTTAAGCATGCGGACCCTACGGTTCGAGAACAATGTAGACATGACCGAGACATGTCTCCGGTCAATAACCAATAGCGGGACCTGGATGCCCATATTGGCTCCTACATATTCTACGAAGATCTTTATCGGTCAGACCGCATAACAACATACGTTGTTCCCTTTGTCATCGGTATGTTACTTGCCCGAGATTCGATCGTCGGTATCCAATACCTAGTTCAATCTCGTTACTGGCAAGTCTCTTTACTCGTTCCGTAAAACATCATCTCATAACTAACATCTTAGTTATTATGCTTGCAAGGCTTATGTGATGTGTATTACCGAGAGGGCCCAGAGATACCTCTCCGACAATCGGAGTGACAAACCCTAATCTCGAAATACGCCAACCCAACATCTACCATTGGAGACACCTGTAATACTCCTTTATAATCACCCAGTTACGTTGTGATGTTTGGTAGTACCCAAAGTGTTCCTCCGGTAAACGGGAGTTGCATAATCTCATAGTTATAGGAACATGTATAAGTCATGAAGAAAGCAATAGCAACATACTAAACGATCGGGTGCTAAGCTAATGGAATGGGTCATGTCAATCAGATCATTCAACTAATGATGTGACCTCGTTAATCAAATAACAACTCTTTGTTCATGGTTAGGAAACATAACCATCTTTGATTAACGAGCTAGTCAAGTAGAGGCATACTAGTGACACTCTGTTGGTCTATGTATTCACACATGTATTATGTTTCCGGTTAATACAATTCTAGCATGAATAATAAACATTTATCATGATATAAGGAAATAAATAATAACTTTATTATTGCCTCTAGGGCATATTTCCTTCAATTCAGAGGGAAGCAAGTGAGATGCAAGATAAAACAGCAAGGATTGAAGAACTGCAAGAACAATATGAGAAACTTACTCTTCTTCTTCTTCCTCGTCGGAGCTGAACGCGGAGAAGTCAAAGTCTGGCTCGCGTCCGGTGCGGGAAGGTGGAGGAGTAGGCTCCCTGGGCCGCTTGGCGGGAACAGAAGCAGTGGTCCGAGAAGACCCTGCTCCAATTGTCGCTGCAGCGTGAGGCGCTCCCGCGGCAACAGTGCTTGCCGTGGTGGAGCGTGTCGCGCGGCGCGGCGACTGTCGGCTCGCCTGCCGCCTCGCCACGTCCTCGGCCTTGCGAAGACGCCTTCTTGGTGGAGACGGAGGCTCTGCTTGCGGCGTGCTATCCGAAGATGAGGAGGAGGAGGAGTTGATCTCCAACGAGCCGCTCGTGTCCTCGGCGGGCTCGCTCGGCTCTGCGTCACGCTCGGCAAGGTCTTTCTTGCCGGCAGGCTCCTCTCGCAGGGCAAGCTCTTTCTTGCCGGCAATCTCTTCTCGTTCGGCACGGTTTGCCGCCTCTGCTGCCTCTGCCTCCTCCAAGGTGAAACCGAACTCGCCTGCCGCTGCCTCCTCCAGCCTGGTGGCAATGCGCTTCAACTCCGCCTCGGTGGTGTCGCGAGTGAGGCCGTCCTTCTCGTCGGGGCGGATCGGCACTTCTACCAAGTTGTCGAAGAACTGCTACACGACGTCGTCTTCAGGCTCCTGCCAAGTTGGCACAATTACGTGCGAGTCGCACAGCGGCATCATTGCCCTGATGCGGTTGAGCGCAGAATTGTTGCACAACGGGACGATGCCCTGCGGCAACCTAAAGACTTATGGGTGGTCAGGATCATACTTGAAGAGCTCCTGCAGCATTGCGTTGAGCTCCAAGACAGTGAAATTGTAGTTGAGGCCCGGGCGCAGCCTCATGATATCCGCCGCGTTCTTGAACTCCCAGGCGGGCCTCCCTCGTTCCTGCAGGGGGGGCGATGCGGTGGCGAAGGAAGTCTGCGCCAACGGCGCCTACAGTGAGTCCGGCAAGCCTGAGGCATTGGATCCTGGTGACAGTAATCCTTAGTCTGCTGTCTTCCGGGGCCACGTCGCTCCAGTCGCTGCCGCGTGCTGCTGCTACTTGGCGTCGGGCGGTGAATGGCTGCGGGTTCTCCTCTACGACCCAACACCAATCTGCTCTCCACTCCTCCCACTTGCCGCGGAACTCGCCCTCCAGATACGAGTCCTTCTTGCCGGCCCTTGAGATCCAAGCAATCCCGCCGGATAGAGGCTCTCCCCTCTCCACTCGGGGCATGAAGAAATGGCGGAAGAGGGCTACATTTGGGTGGACTCCGACAAAGTTTTCGCAAAGGTGTGCAAAAACTGCCATGGTCAGAACGGCGTTGGGGGTGATGTCAAGGAGGCAGAGGCCATAGGTATTCATGATATCACAAAAGAACTCTGAGAAGGGTGGGCAGAGCCCGCAGTAGAAGAACACGGCGAAGAAGGGATATCCTTGCGGAGCCATTTTGTGAGCAGTGGCTGGGAGTACCTTGGTGCTCGGGTGTGCTCGCGTCTCCGTCGACCAGAAGAGGTAGTAGTACTCCCTCAACTCCTTTGCGGCAAGCTTGGGGGGGAAGAGGGCCCGCTCCTTCCGCAGCGCTGCAAGCCGCTGCGCCTCGGTCGACTTCACGGCTTTCCCCTTGTCGGCTTTCGGAGCCATGGCGGAGGTGGCGGAGGAGGTCGACGGCGCTGGTGGTGCTGGTGGCAATGGGGGGGGGGGGCAGGGCGCTGCTCTCTTGCTGCTTTGAGAAGACGGAGGCGGGGCGGAGGCTTCTGAGATTGGAGAGGAAAGGGGGCGAGTGGGTGCACTACCCCTGCTTCCCCTTGCTTATAAAGGGGGAGGTGGCGGACGTTCCGCCTTTCCTAATAAATAAACCATCCACGATCTCTCCCACGACGCCGCGTTCGATGCGTGCCGTTTGGGGAGGGCGCGGTAGATGCGGGGTGAGATACGGCGTAACCTAGGCCGTGCGTGCCCATGCCCTGTTTTGGGCCTGGCCCAACAGCGCTCGGCACCGTGTATGGCCCAGGCCCGGGGGCTCCTATCGGTGTACTAAAGTAGGGGTACCTTAGTATCCCGAACTTGTGCACGGGCAGTCGCAGCGTCCCGCGGCAAGGCTTGTCGGGTGACCGACGAGATCCTCCATGGTTCCTTTGGAGCCATTCAAGAACAAAGTATCCAAGACCCCGGCAAGAGGAGCTTGCCGGGAAGAAGACAAGACCCCGGCAAGAGGAGCTTGCCGGGAAGGCCAACCAAGGCCCGGTGAGCGACAAGCTCCCGGATGCGACAAGATAACGACCGCGGCAAGGCACTCGCCGCGGCAAGCTTCCACTATGTACCTGCGCTCCAGCACATCCACCAACGTGTCGCCCTGGGACCCTTCCAGAGCGTACGTGGCGGAAAGCTGTGCAGCCAGAGGTACACGGTGGCAAGCGGCGCTGACAAGATTGCCATCATGGCAAGCAAAGGCGTCCCTGGCGGTCCCTTTCTGCACCATCTAGACGACGCAGACAGGCATTTAATGCCCTAGTCCCCTGCCGTTAGGGTTAGGTATGATAACACTGTTGTAGGCGGCGGTGCCAACTGCCACGCCTTTTACATTTTTACCCTCATCTACGTTGCCACCTGTCGGTGACCCCTTAGACATATAAAAGGAGGCCCGAGTGCAACGTAGGGGGGGAGGGTCGGACAATCATTCTCACGCTCGGTCTGGCTAGCTGCTGGTGTGTACTGTAGCAATCAGCGCTCCCGAGCAAGAAACCAATATAATCACAAGCAGGAGTAGGGTTTTACGCATCCGTGCGGCCCGAACCTGGGTAAACCGATCGTGTCGCTCGTGCGCATCGCCTCGATCTGCTCTTTGTGCTCTCTCCGCCCCCCTGCCGAACCACAAAGGGGCTCGGTCCGCCGATCCCCATAGGTGTCCCGTGGGATCAGCACCCCCGACATACACCAATAAGTGAGGAAGTTAATGATAATGATCATGAAACTTCAGAACAAGATACTACTGAACCTCGTAGATCAACCAGAGTAAGATCCGCGCCAGAGTGGTACGGTAATCCAGTTCTGGAAGTCATGCTACTAGATCATGATGAACCTACGAACTATGAAGAAGCGATGGTGAGCCCAGATTCCGCAAAGTGAATTGAAGCCATGAAATCTGAGATGGGATCCATGTATGAGAACAAAGTATGGACTTTGGTTGACTTGCCCGATGATCGGCAAGCAATAGAAAATAAATGGATCTTCAAGAGGAAGACGGACGTTGATAGTAGTGTTACTATCTACAAAGCTAGAATTGTCGCAAAAGGTTTTCGACAAGTTCAAAGTGTTGACTATGATGAGAGTTTCTCACTCGTATCTATGCTTAAGTCTGTCCGAATCATGTTAGCAATTGCTGCATTTTATGAAATCTGGCAAATGGATAAACAAAACTGCATTCCTTAATGGATTTCTTAAAGAAGAGTTGTATATGATGCAACCAGTAGGTTTTGTCAATCCTAAAGGTGCTAACAAAATATGCAAGCTCCAGCGATTCATCTATGGACTGGTGCAAGCATCTCGGAGTTGGAATACACGCTTTGATAAGTTGATCAAAGTATATAGTTTTATACAGACTTGCGGTGAAGCCTGTATTTACAAGAAAGTGAGTGGGAGCACTACAACATTTCTGATAAGTATATGTGAATGACATATTGTTGATCGGAAATAATGTAGAATTATTCTGTAAAGCATAAAGGAGTATTTGAAAGGAGTTTTTCAAAGAAAGACTTCGGTGAAGCTGCTTACATATTGAGCATCAAGATCTATAAAGATAGATCAAGACGCTTGATAAGTTTTTTCAATAAACACATACCTTGACAAGATTTTGAAGTAGTTCAAAATGGAACAGTCAAAGAAAGAGTTTCTTGCCTATGTTACAAGGTGTGAAATTGAGTAAGACTCAAAGCCCGACCACGGTAGAAGATAGAAAAAGAGAATGAATGTCATTCCGTATGCCTTGGTCATAGGTTTTATAAAGTATGCCATGCTGTGTACCAGATCTATTGTATACCCTACCACTGAGTTTGGCAAGGAGTACAATAGTGATCTAGGAGTAGATCACTGGACAGCGGTCAAAATTTTCCTTAGTGGAATAAGGATATGTTTCTCGATTATGGAAGTGAAAAAAGGTTCGTCGTAAAAGGTTACGCCGATGCAAGTTTTGACACTAATCTAGATGACTCTAAGTCTCGTCTAGATACATATTGAAAGTGGGAGCAATTAGCTAGAGTAGCTCCATGCAGAGCATTGTTGACATAGAAATTTGCAAAACACATGCGGATTTGAATGTGGCAGACTCGTTTGTTGGGGAACGTAGTAATTTCGAAAATTTTCCTACGCATACGCAAGATCATGGTGATGCATAGCAACGAGGGGGAGAGTATTGTCTACGTACCAACGCAGACCGACTGCGGAAGCGATCTCACAACGTAGAGGAAGTAGTCGTACGTCTTCTTCCCGATCCGACCGATCCAAGCACCGTTACTCCGGCACCTCCGAGTTCTTAGCACACGTTCAGCTCGATGACGATCCTCTGGCTCCGATCCAGCAAAGCATCAAGGAAGAGTTCCGTCAGCACGACGGCGTGGTGACGATCTTGATGTACTACCGACGCAGGGCTTCGCCTAAGCACTACAACGGTATGATCGAGGTGGAATTTGGTGGCAGGGGGCACCGCACACGGCTAAGGAACGATCTCAAGGATCAACTTGTGTGTCTTGGGGTGTCCCCTGCCCCCGTATATAAAGGATGGAGGGGGGAAGGCTGGCCGGCCAAAGGAGGGAGGCGCAGGAGGAGTCCTACTCCTACCGGGAGTAGGACTCCCCCCTCCAATCCTAGTCCAACTAGGATTCCCAAGTGGGAAGTGAAAGAGAGAGGTGGCCGGCCCCTCTCCTAGTCCTAATAGGACTAGGGAGAGGAGGGGAGGCGCAGCCCTATGTGGGCTGCCTTCTCACCTTTCCACTAAGGCCCATGTTGGCCCATTTGACTCCCGGGGGGTTCCGGTAACCCTCCCGGTAATCCGGTAAAATCCCGATTTCACCCGGAACACTTCTGATGTCCAAACATAGGCTTCCAATATATCAATCTTTACGTCTCGACCATTTCGAGACTCCTCGTCATGTCCCCGATCTCATCCGGGACTCCGAACTCCTTCGGTACATCAAAACTCATAAACTCATAATATAACTGTCATCGAAACCTTAAGCGTGCGGACCCTACGGTTCGAGAACAATGTAGACATGACCGAGACACGTCTCTGGTCAATAACCAATAGCGGGACCTGGATGCCCATATTGGCTCCTACATATTCTACGAAGATCTTTATCGGTCAGACCGCATAACAACATACGTTGTTCCCTTTGTCATCGGTATGTTACTTGCCCGAGATTCGATCGTCGGTATCCAATACCTAGTTCAATCTCGTTACTGGCAAGTCTCTTTACTCGTTCCGTAATACATCATCTCATAACTAACATCTTAGTTATTATGCTTGCAAGGCTTATGTGATGTGTATTACCGAGAGGGCCCAGAGATACCTCTCCGACAATCGGAGTGACAAACCCTAATCTCGCAATACGCCAACCCAACATCTACCATTGGAGACACCTGTAGTACTCCTTTATAATCACCCAGTTACGTTGTGATGTTTGGTAGTACCCAAAGTGTTCCTCCGGTAAACGGGAGTTGCATAATCTCATAGTTATAGGAACATGTATATGTCATGAAGAATAGCAACAGCAACATACTAAACGATCGGGTGCTAAGCTAATGGAATGGGTCATGTCAATCAGATCATTCAACTAATGATGTGACCTCGTTAATCAAATAACAACCCTTTGTTCATGGTTAGGAAACATAACCATCTTTGATTAACGAGCTAGTCAAGTAGAGGCATACTAGTGACACTCTGTTGGTCTATGTATTCACACATGTATTATGTTTCCGGTTAATACAATTCTAGCATGAATAATAAACATTTATCATGATATAAGGAAATAAATAATAACTTTATTATTGCCTCTAGGGCATATTTCCTTTAGTCTCCCACTTGCACTAGAGTCAATAATCTAGTTTCACATCGCCATGTGATTTAGCAGCAATAGTTCACATCACCATGTGATTAACACCCATGGTTCACATCGTTATGTGACCAACACTCAAAGGGTTTACTAGAGTCAGTAATCTAGTTCACATCTCTATGTGATTAATACCCAAAGATTACTAAGGTGTGATCATGTTTTGCTTGTGAGATAATTTTAGTCAACGGGTCTGTCACATTCAGATCCGTAAGTATTTTGCAAAATTCTTTGTCTATAATGCTCTGCACGGAGCTACTCTAGCTAATTGCTCCCACTTTCAATATGTATCTAGACTGAGACTTAGAGTCATCTAGATTAGTGTCAAAACTTGCATCGGCGTAACCCTTTACGACGAACCTTTTTATCACGTCCATAATCGAGAAACATATCCTTATTTCACTAAGGATAATTCTGACCGCTGTCCAGTGATCTACTCCTAGATCACTATTGTACTCCCTTGCCAAGTCAGTGCAGGGTATACAATAGATCTGGTATACAGCATGACATACTTTATAGAACCTATGGCCAAGGCATAGGGAATGACTTTCATTCTCTTTCTATCTTCTGCCGTGGTCAGGCTTTGAGTCTTACTCAACTTCACACCTTGTAATACAGGCAAGAACTCTTTCTTTGACTGCTCCATTTTGAACTACTTCAAAATCTTGTCAAGGTATGTACTCATTGAAAAAACTTATCAAGCGTCTTGATCTATCTCTATAGATCTTGAAGCTCAATATGTAAGCAGCTTCACCGAAGTCTTTCTTTGAAAAACTCCTTTCAAACACTCCTTTATGCTTTACAGAATAATTCTACATTATTTCCGATCAACAATATGTCAGTCACATATGCTTATCAGAAATGCTGTAGTGCTCCCACTCACTTTCTTGTAAATACAGGCTTCACCGCAAGTCTGTATAAAACTATATGCTTTGATCAATTCATCAAAGTGTATATTCCAACTCCGAGATGCTTGCACCAGTCCATAAATGGATCGCTGGAGCTTGCACACTTTGTTAGCTCCCTTTGGATCGACAAAACCTTCCGGTTGCATCATATACAACTCTTCTTTAATAAATCTATTAATGAATGCAGTTTTGTTTATCCATTTGCCAGATTTCATAAAATGCGGCAATTACTAACATGATTCGGACAGACTTAAGCATAGATACGAGTGAGAGAATCTCATCGTAGTCAACACCTTGAACTTGTCGAAAACCTTTTGCGACAATTCTAGCTTTGTAGATAATAACATTACTATCAGCGTCCGTCTTTCTCTTGAAGATCCATTTATTCTCAATTGCTTGCCGATCATCGGGCAAGTCAACCAAAGTCCAAACTCTATTCCCATACATGGATCATATCTCGGATTTCATGGCCTCAAGCCACTTTGCGGAATCTGGGCTCATCATCGCTTCTTCATAGTTCGTAGGTTCGTCATGGTCAAGTAACATGACCTCCAGAACAGGATTACCGTACCACTCTGGTGCGGATCTCACTCTGGTTTACCTACAAGATTCGGTAGTAACTTGATCCGAAGTTTCATGATCATTATCATTAGCTTCCTCACTAATTGGTGTAGGAGTCACAAGAACAGATTTCTGTGATGAACTACTTTCCAATAAAGGAGAAGGTACAATTACCTTATCAAGTTCTACTTTCCTCCCACTCACTTCTTTCGGGAGAAACTCCTTCTCTAGAAAGTATCCATTATAAGCAATGAATGTCTTGCCTTAGGATCTGTGATAGAAGGTGTACCCAACAGTCTCCTTTTGGGTATCCTATTAAGACATATTTCTCCGATTTGGTTTTGAGCTTATCAGGATGAAACTTTTTCACATAAGCATCGCAACCCCAAACTTTAAGAAACGACAACTTTGGTTTCTTGCCAAACCATAGTTCATACGGCGTCGTCTCGACGGATATAGATGGTGCTCCTTTTTAACGTGAATGCAGCTGTCTCTAATGCAGGGCCCCAAAAACAATAGTGGTAAATCGGTAAGAGACATCATAGATTGCACTATATCCAATAAAGTACGGTTATGACGTTCGGACACACCATTATGATGTGGTGTTCCAGGTGGTGTGAGTAGTGAAACTATTTCACATTGTTTTAACTGAAGACCAAACTCGTAACTCAAATATTTGTCTCCGCGATCAGATCGTAGAAACTTTATTTTCTTGTCACGATGATTTTTCACTTCACTCTGAAATTCTTTGAACTTTTCAAATGTTTCAGACTTATGTTTCATTAAGTAGATATACTCATATCTGCTCAAATCATCTGTGAAGATCAGAAAATAATGATACTTGTCATGAGCCTCAATATTCATCGGACCACATACATCAGTATGTATGATTTCCAACAAATCTTTTGCTCGCTCCATTGTTCCGAAGAACAGTCTTAGTCATCTTGCCCAAGAGGCATGGTTCGCAAGCATCAACTGATTCATAATCAAGTGATTCCAAAAGTCCATCAGCATGGAGTTTCTTCATGCGCTTTACACCAATATGACCTAAACGGCAGTGCCACAAATAAGTTGCACTATCATTATTAATTTCGCATCTTTTTTGGTTTTAATATTATGAATATGTGTATTACTAAGATCGAGATCCAATGAACTATTTTCATTGGGTGTGTAACCATATAAGGTTTTATTCATGTAAACAGAACAACAATTTATTCTCTTACTTTAATGAATAACCGTTTTGCAATAAACATGATCAAATCATATTCATGCTCAACGCAAAAACCAAATAACACTTATTTAGGTTCAACACTAATCCCGAAAGTATAGGGAGTGTGCGATGATGATCATATCAATCTTGGAACCACTTCCAACACACATCGTCACTTCACCCTTAACTAGTCTCTGTTTATTCTGCAACTCCCGTTTCGAGTTACTACTCTTAGCAACTGAACTAGCGTCAAATACTAAGGGGTTGCTATAAACACTAGTAAAGTACACATCAATAACATGTATATCAAATATACTTATGTTCACTTTGCCATCCTTCTTATCCGCCAATCACTTGGGGTAGTTCCGCTTCCAGTGACCAGTCCCTTTGCAGTAGAAGCACTCAGTCTCAGGCTTAGGATCAGACTTGGGCTTCTTCACTTGAGCAGCAACTTGCTTGCCGTTCTTCTTGAAGTTCCCCTTCTTCCCTTTGCCCTTTTCTTGAAACTAGTTGTCTTGTCAACCATCAACACTTGATGTTTTTCTTGATTTCTACCTTCGTTGATTTCAGCATCTCGAAGAGCTTGGGAGTTGTTTCTGTTATCCCTTGCATATTATAGTTCATCACGAAGTTCTGCTAACTTGGTGATGGTGACTAGAGAATTCTGTCAATCACTATCTTATCTGGAAGATTAACTCCCACTTGATTCAAGCGATTGTAGTACCCAGACAATCTGAGCACATGCTCACTAGTTGAGCGATTCTCCTCCATCTTTTAGCTATAGAACTTGTTGTAGACTTCATATCTCTCAACTCGGGTATTTGCTTGAAATATTAACTTCAACTCTTGGAACATCTCATATGGTCCATGACGTTCAAAACGTCTTTGAAGTCCCGATTCTAAGCCATTAAGCATGGTGCACTAAACTATCAAGTAGTCATCATATTGAGCTAGTCAAACGTTCATAACGTCTGCATCTGCTCCTGCAATAGGTCTGTCACCCAGCGGTGCATCAAGGACATAATTCTTCTGTGCAGCAATGAGGATAAACCTTAGATCACGGATCCAATCCGCATCATTGCTACTAACATCTTTCAACACAATTTTCTCTAGGAACATATCAAAATAAACATAGGGAAGCAACAACGCGAGCTATTGATCTACAACATAATTTGCAAAATACTACCAGGACTAAGTTCATGATAAATTTAAGTTCAATTTAATCATATTACTTAAGAACTCCCACTTAGATAGATATCCCTCTAATCCTCTAAGAGATCACGTGATCCAAATCAACTAAACCATAACCGATCATCATGTGAGATGGAGTAGTTTTCAATGGTGAACATCATTATGTTGATCATATCTACTACATGATTCACGCTCGACCTTTCGGTCTCCGTGTTCCGAGGCCATATCTGTATATGCTTGGCTCGTCAAGTATAACCTGAGTATTCCGCGTGTGCAACTGTTTTGCACCCGTTGTATTTGAACGTAGAGCCTATCACACCCGATCATCACGTGGTGTCTCAGCACGAAGAACTTTTGCAACGGTGCATACTCAGGGAGAACACTTCTTGATAATTTAGTGAGAGATCATCCTATAATGCTACCGTCAATCAAAGCAAGATAAGATGCATAAAAGGATAAACATCACATGCAATCAATATAAGTGATATGATATGGCCATCATCATCTTGTGCTTTGTGATCTCCATCTCCGAAGCACCGTCATGATCACCATCGTCACCGGCGTGACACCTTGATCTCCATCGTAGCATCGTTGTCATCTCGCCAATCTTATGCTTCCACGACTATCACTATCGCTTAGCAATAAAGTAAAGCATTACATCGCGATTTCATTGCATACAATAAAGCGACAACCATATGGCTCCTGCCAGTTGCCGATAACTCGGTAACAAAAACATGATCATCTCATACAATAAAATCAGCATCATGCCTTGACCATATCACATCACAACATGCCCTGCAAAAACAAGTTAGACGTCCTCTACTTTGTTGTTGCAAGTTTTACGTGGCTGCTACGGGCTTAAGTAAGAACTCATCTCACCTACGCATCAAAACCACAACGATAGTTTGTCAAATAGACTCCGTTTTAACCTTCTCAAGGACCGGGCGTAGCCACACTTGGTTCAACTAAAGTTGGAGAGACAGTCTTCCGCAAGCCATCTATGTGCAAAGCACGTCGAGGGAACCGGTCTCGCGTAAGAGTACGCGTAAGGTTGGTCCGGATCGTCTCGTCCAACAATACCGCCGAACCAAAGTATGACATGCTGGTAGGCAGTATGACTTGTATCGCCCACAACTCACTTGTGTTCTACTCGTGCATATAACATAAAACCATAAAAACCTAGGCTCGGATGCCACTATTGGGGAACGTAGTAATTTCGAAAATTTTCCTACGCATACGCAAGATCATGGTGATGCATAGCAACGAGGGGGAGAGTATTGTCTACGTACCAACGCAGACCGACTGCGGAAGCGATCTCACAACGTAGAGGAAGTAGTCATACGTCTTCTTCCCGATCCGACCGATCCAAGCACCGTTACTCCGGCACCTCCGAGTTCTTAGCACACGTTCAGCTCGATGACGATCCTCTGGCTCCGATCCAGCAAAGCGTCAAGGAAGAGTTCCGTCAGCACGATGGCGTGGTGACGATCTTGATGTACTACCGACGCAGGGCTTCGCCTAAGCACTACAACGGTATGATCGAGGTGGAATTTGGTGGCAGGGGGCACCGCACACGGCTAAGGAACGATCTCAAGGATCAACTTGTGTGTCTTGGGGTGTCCCCTGCCCCCGTATATAAAGGATGGAGGGGGGAAGGCTGGCCGGCCAAAGGAGGGAGGCGCAGGAGGAGTCCTACTCCTACCGGGAGTAGGACTCCCCCCTCCAATCCTAGTCCAACTAGGATTCCCAAGTGGGAAGTAAAAGAGAGAGGTGGCCGGCCCCTCTCCTAGTCCTAATAGGACTAGGGAGAGGGGGGAGGTGCAGCCCTATGTGGGCTGCCTTCTCACCTTTCCACTAAGGCCCATGTTGGCCCATTTGACTCCCGGGGGGTTCCGGTAACCCTCCCGGTAATCCGGTAAAATCCCGATTTCACCCGGAACACTTCCGATGTCCAAACATAGGCTTCCAATATATCAATCTTTACGTCTCGACCATTTCGAGACTCCTCATCATGTCCCCGATCTCATCCGGGACTCCGAACTCCTTCGGTACATCAAAACTCATAAACTCATAATATAACTGTCATCGAAACCTTAAGCGTGCGGACCCTACGGTTCGAGAACAATGTAGACATGACCGAGACACGTCTCTGGTCAATAACCAATAGCGGGACCTGGATGCCCATATTGGCTCCTACATATTCTACGAAGATCTTTATCGTTCAGACCGCATAACAACAAACGTTGTTCCCTTTGTCATCGGTATGTTACTTGCCCGAGATTCGATCGTCGGTATCCAATACCTAGTTCAATATCGTTACTGGCAAGTCTCTTTACTCGTTCCGTAATACATCATCTCATAACTAACATCTTAGTTATTATGCTTGCAAGGCTTATGTGATGTGTATTACCGAGAGGGCCCAGAGATACCTCTCCGACAATCGGAGTGACAAACCCTAATCTCGCAATACGCCAACCCAACATCTACCATTGGAGACACCTGTAGTACTCCTTTATAATCACCCAGTTACGTTGTGACGTTTGGTAGTACCCAAAGTGTTCCTCCGGTAAACGGGAGTTGCATAATCTCATAGTTATAGGAACATGTATAAGTCATGAAGAATAGCAATAGCAACATACTAAACGATCGGGTGCTAAGCTAATGGAATGGGTCATGTCAATCAGATCATTCAACTAATGATGTGACCTCGTTAATCAAATAACAACCCTTTGTTCATGGTTAGGAAACATAACCATCTTTGATTAACGAGCTAGTCAAGTAGAGGCATACTAGTGACACTCTGTTGGTCTATGTATTCACACATGTATTATGTTTCCGGTTAATACAATTCTAGCATGAATAATAAACATTTATCATGATATAAGGAAATAAATAATAACTTTATTATTGCCTCTAGGGCATATTTCCTTCACCGTTGACTAAGATTCTCTCACAAGCAAAACATGATCACACCTTAGTACTCTTTGGGTGTTAATCACATAGCGATGTGAACTAGATTACTGAATCTAGTAAACCCTTTGGGTATTGGTCACATGGCGATGTGAACTATGGGTGTTAATAACATGATCATGTGAACTATCGATGTTAATCACATGGTGATGTGATCTAGATTATTGACTCTAGTGCAAGTGGGAGACTGAAGGAAATATGCCCTAGAGGCAATAATAAAGTTATTATTTATTTCCTTATTTAATGATAAATGTTTATTATTCATGCTATAATTGTATTAACCGGAAACATAATACATGTGTGAATACATAGACAAACAGAGTGTCACTAGTATGCCTCTACTTGACTAGCTCGTTAATCAAAGATGGTTATGTTTCCTAACCATGAACAATGTGTTGTTATTTGATTAACAAGGTCACATCATTAGTTGAATGATCTGATTGACATGACCCATTTCATTAGCTTAGCACCCGATCATTTAGTATGTTGCTATTGCTTTCTTCATGACTTATACATGTTCCTATGACTATGAGATTATGCAACTCCCGTTTACCGGAGGAACACTTTGTGTGCTACCAAACGTCACAACGTAACTGGGTGATTATAAAGGAGCTCTACAGGTGTCTCCAAAGGTAGATGTTGGGTTGGCGTATTTCGAGATTGGGACTTGTCACTCCGATTGTCGAAGAGGTATCTCTGGGCCCTCTCGGTAATGCACATCACATAAGCCTTGCAAGCATTGCGACTAATGAGTTAGTTGCAAGATGATGTATTACGGGACGAGTAAAGAGACTTGCCGGTAACGATATTGAACTAGGTATTGGATACCGACGATCGAATCTCGGGCAAGTAACATACCGATGACAAAGGGAACAACGTATGTTGTTATGCGGTCTGACCGATAAAGATCTTCGTAAAATATGTAGGAGCCAATATGGGCATCCAGGTCCCGCTATTGGTTATTGACCGGATATGTGTCTCATTCATGTCTACATTGTTCTCGAACCGTAGGGTCCGCACGCTTAATGTTACGATGACAGTTATTATGAGTTTATGCATTTTGATGTACCGAAGTTAGTTCAGAGTCCCGGATGTGATCACGGACATGATGAGGAGTCTCGAAATGGTCGAGACATAAAGATTAATATATTGGAAGCCTATATTTGGATATCAGAAGTGTTCCGGGTGAAATCGGGATTTTACCGGAGTACCGGGAGGTTACCGGAACCCCCCGGGAACCATATGGGCCTTAATGGGCTTTAGTGGAAAGGAGAAAGGGGCAGCCCAAGGTGGCCGCGTGCCTCCCCCCTCCCCTAGTCCTATTAGGACTAGGAGAGGTGGCCGGCCCCCCTCTCTCTCTTTCCCCCTCGGGGAATCCTAGTCCAACTAGGGTTTGGGGGGGGGAGTCCTACTCCCGGTAGGAGTAGGACTCCTCCTGCGCCCTCCTCCTGGCCGGCGGCCCCTCCCCCTTGGCTCCTTTATATACGGAGGCAGGGGCACCTCTAGACACACAAGTTGATCATTGAGATCGTTCCTTAGCCGTGTGCGGTGCCCCCTGCCACCATATTCCACCTCGATCATATCATTGTAGTGCTTAGGCAAAGCCCTGCGTCGGTAGAACATCAAGATCGTCACCACGCCATTGTGCTGACGGAACTCCTCCCCGACGCTTTGCTGGATCGGAGCCCAGGGATCGTCATCGAGCTGTACGTGTGCTAAGAACTCGGAGGTGCCGGAGTAACAGTGCTTGGATCGGTCGGATCGGGAAGATGTACGACTACTTCCTCTATGTTGTGTCAACGCTTCTGCAGTCGGTCTGCGTGGGTACGTAGACAACACTCTCCCCTCTCGTTGTTGTGCATCACCATGATCTTGCGTGTGCGTAGGAAATGTTTTGAAATTACTACATTCCCCAACATGTTATAACTCTTGGAAATATATCCCAACCATCATATCTGACCGAGATTCGGATCTGATTGGTGTTAGGATATGTCAGACTCAGGATGTCTGAGAAGAAAAGGTGTAACACAATTGACGGGATAACATTGTAAGATTCTCGAGAAATGAACTATAGAAGCAAGTTTCGAAACAATAGTTCATCATTAACCAAGGAGAAGAAGTGGATGTGGATGATGGACTCAGCGACCATTCATCGAGAATTCCAAAAAGATGGGTTTCCACAATTATGTGAACAAGGAGATAATCATTTGGCAGATCAAATGATATAATGATGTATGCTCGAGGGAAACATACACAACTGAACAATGATAGAAGGGTGCACCCAGGAATCTGGACTAGGTAGCACGATCAATGTTCGAATGATGATTCAATAAGAAATAAACTTAGAATGAAACTGTAGACCAATAACTTCAAAGCAATAGGGTTGCTGGAAGTTTAGAATTTACACCTCATAGACCATTTGTCGGTTTTTCGGTTAGAAACAACACGAGGACCAAGGAAAGAATGGTGATGTTAATAAGTATCACTTGTGTCAAGAATTCTTAAGGGTGGTGAATTTCTTGCCACACTCTTGACATATAAACGGTAATACTCCAAGGTAAAGAAGAACAGATGCTAGATAGCAAGGAACTCAAGGTATAACACAAAACTCAATCAAGTTTGTGTTGGAGGGAAGTCAATAGGGTGGTCGATGATAACACAGATCATCGAGGGCAAGGGTGGTACTTCTCATCATGAACTCAATTGATATCCTGGAAGAGCTCAAAATGTTGATGATGATCACGACATAATTGTTGAGAGATTTCATGAAGACGTAATCGGTCAATGATGACATCAAGTCAAAGGAAGGATGAAGCAGAAGGTTATTGGAACCATGGGTAGGACACAAACTTGAAATCAAGCTTGCCGTTTTTACGGCGAAATTACATGAGGAGGAAGATCGATGTAAGGTTAGCTCATCATCGAAAATTGTGCTCAGGAAAGAAGGACCAGGTAGCATAGTTAAAATTTAGCACAATTATGATATAGTCGATCAGGCTAGGAATGACTTGAAGGATCATTAAACTCATAAGCAACGGAGATTACTTAGAGTTAATGAATCGAAGTGCGGAATTGATTCACTTATTAGTGTTCTCGGTTTACGACAACCCAGAACCCAGGAAAATTGGAATCGGTGAGAAATAACAGTTGATGAAGAACCCATAAGAAGTTATGTAGTTCCATGATATTCTCGCGGTACCAGAGGGTATACTCAAGGGTAGAGCAGGATAGAGGTTGGACAAGTGAAATCATTTGCAGAAGGCAAGCACTTAAACTCGCCCAAGAAATGGGATCAAAGAAGAACAATATGGTCGAAACCACGGTCGCAAAAGACCAAGCATAGATAAGAGAAGAAGTTATAACAAGGGGATTATTATTACTACAAGAAGCTCCCATGATAAGTTCCACCTCGGGTCCATGGGCATGAACACAAAATCCAAGGTCGACTCCCACTTCTCCAAAGCATAACCTTACATTCACTTCTCATTTTGATAATGGCATTAGTGTTGAAAGTTTTACCTGGTGAAATACCAGATGAGTATGACCCATGAAACTTCCGAGTTCACACATATTAAGGAAGGCATAGGTTCAACCCATCAGGTCATCTTAGGAACATACACCACAAACTTCAATCGTAAATACCACCAGCTCGAAAACAGAGCATGGTTGAGAAAACAGAGGATACAATTTTCCAAAAGCATTATGTATCCGAGGAAAGACTCACCAGCTTATAGAATATGAAGGACGCTGTCGGATAAAATCCAACAAAGGATCTGGTGGTCCACCAGGGGTCTGATGTGAGCATCGGTACTCAACCAGAGGAAGAGACAATGCAAGGAGATCAGACTATAGAAACAACTGACTAATTCAAAGCTCAAATGCAAAAGATTTATGATTTCCAATCACTGGATCAGAAGCAAACACTCTGATTAAGGATGGATAAGTTGCGTATGCTTAGGGGTACAATCGATGGCAATCTGATTGGTCGAGAACCAGCTCATGTTTAAAATGATGTCTGAGCCGAAAAGATAATTTAAAAGGATCAACTGCTGATTGCGTGCATTCGCACTCATGTTGAATCAATAGGATCAAAATGACGGTGTCTAAGGATACTAACGAATATTGCCAGACATATGGAAAGCATCCATAATGCAAGCAGACAAGTATTGCAGAGCAATAAGCTACTAAGGATTTTTGGAGGATCGAATAGTATTTCGAAGACCATTGTGAAACACATGAACAACTAGGGGATGAGCAGATACTCGATAAGCGCGAGAATTATCCATAGGGGTATTCAGGTGACAAAGAACATCAAGGCAGTAAGCTCAAAGGATTATCGAAACAACGACGAGTATTTCGGGGTATCCTGTAATAACAAGACCAACTGGGGATGATTGTAAGAATAACAACTGAAAGTAGTTATCCCTAAGGGTTGATGGTGGAAGGGGAATTGCAAACGCGATGAACACAAGTCCTCGGGTTAACAGCGGAGAGTATCTTCAGGGTCTTCACGTGCAGCAGACGATCATCAGTAATAAGGGGCTCTCCGGGTGAAAGTGATAATGAGATCCTAATGTTAAATTTAGCAAAATTCATTTAACCCGAATAGAAGAGAGATAAGAGTCCCAGAGTATAGACAAGGAGTAAAGGATCCTAATACCACCCAATTGCGACATGGGCCCGTAAGACACAAAACCATGTTAGTAAAAAGTTTGCAATGTCTAGACTCGACTTCGGCCAAGGAATGTGAAAGGGGGATTCCTACAGGCAGTCGTCTCTGATACCAACTTGTGACGGCCCCGATTCAATCGTACACTAATCATACACGCAAACGTGTACGATCAAGATCAGGGACTCACGGGAAGATATCACAACACAACTCTACAAATAAAATAAGTCATACAAGCATCATATTACAAGCCAGGGGCCTCGAGGGCTCGAATACAAGAGCTCGATCATAGACGAGTCAACGGAAGCAACAATATCTGAGTACAGACATAAGTTAAACAAGTTGCCATAAGATGGCTAGCACAAACTGGGATATAGATCGAAAGAGGCGCAGGCCTCGTGCCTGGGATCCTCCTAACTACTCCTGGTCGTTGTCAGCGGGCATCACGTAGTAGTAGGCACCTCCGGTGTAGTAGGAGTCGTCGTCGACAGTGGCGTCTGTCTCCTAGGCTCCAACATCTGGTTGCGACAACCAGGTAGAAGGGATAGGGGAAAAGAAGGAGAAAGCAACCGTGAGTACTCATCCAAAGTACTCGCAAGCAAGGAGCTACACTACATATGCATGGGTATATGTGTAAAGGCCATATCGGTGGACTGAACTGCAGAATGCCAGAATAAGAGGGGGATAGCTAATCCTGTTGAAGACTACGCTTTTGGCAGCCTCCGTCTTGCAACATGTAGAAGAGAGTAGACTGAAGTCCTCCAAGTAGCATCGCATAGCATAACCCTAACCGATGATCCTCCCCTCGCCGCCCTGTGAGAGAGCGATCACCGGTTGTATCTGGCACTTGGAAGGGTGTGTTTTATTAAGTATCCGGTTCTAGTTGTCATAAGGTCAAGGTACAACTCCAAGTCGTCCTGTTACCGAAGATCACGGCTATTCGAATAGTTTAACTTCCCTGCAGGGGTGCACCACATAACCCAACACGCTCGATCCCATTTGGCCGAACACACTCTCCTGGGTCATGCCCGGCCCCGGAAGATCAACACGTCGCAGCCCTACCTAAGCCCAACAGAGAGGTCAGCACGCCGGTCTAAATCCTATGGCGCAGGGGTCCGGGCCCATCGCCCATTGCACACCTGCACGTTGCGAGGGGGGCCGGAAGCAGACCTAGCCTAGCAGGCGTTCCAGTCCAATCCGGCGCGCCCCGCTCAGTCGCTGACGTCATGAAGGCTTTGGCTGATACCACGACATCGAGTGCCCATAACTGTCCCCGCGTAGATGGTTAGTGCGTATAGGCCAGTAGCCAGACTCAGATCAAATACCAAGATCTCGTTAAACGTGTTAAGTATCTACGAACGCCGACCAGGGCCAGGCCCACCTCTCTCCTAGGTGGTCTCAACCTGCCCTGTCACTCCACCACAAAGTAATAGTCGGGGGCCGTCGAGAACCCAAGCCCACCTCTACCGGGATGGAGCCACCTGCCCCTTCAGCCCCCATCTCCGAATAGTATCATAAGTAATGTAACTGTGTAAAGTATATAGTATATGCCCGTGATCACCTCCCGAAGTGATCACGGCCCAGTAGTATAGCATGGCAGACGGACAAGAGTGTAGGGCCACTGATGGAACACTAGCATCCTATACTAAGCAGTAGGATAGCAGGTAATGGTAACAACAGTAGTAGCAAGGACAGGCTATGCATCAGGATAGGAATAACGGAAAGCAGTAACATGCTACACTACTCTAATGCAAGCAGTATAGAGAAGAGTAGGCGATATCTGGTGATCAAAGGGGGGGCTTGCCTGGTTGCTCTTGCAAGAGAGAGGGGTCGTCAACACCGTAGTCGTACTGGGTAGCAGCGGCGTCGGTCTCGGTGTCTAGCGAGAGAAAAGGGGGAAGAAACAATAAATATAATGCAAACAAATGCATGACGATACATGACATGACAAAGCGTGGTGCTAGGTGTGCCCTAACGCGGTACGAGGTGGTACCGGTGAAGGGGGAAAACATCGGGGAAAGTATTCCCGGTGTTTCACGTTTTCGGACAGATGAACCGGAGGGGGAAAGTTGCGTGTTTGCTATGCTAGGGATGTGTGGCGGACGAACGGGCTGCGTATCCGGATTCGTCTCGTCGTTCTGAGCAACTTTCATGTACAAAGTTTTTCCATCCGATCTACGGTTTATTTTATATTAATTTTAGAAGATTTAAATCAATTTTAGGATTTATTTAATTATTTAAATCAACATTATACAGAACAGTGTTTGCTCACATCAGCATGACATCAGAAGTTGACCTGGTCAACCTAACAGGTGGGTCCCACCTGTCAGTGACACATTTAGTTATCCAGTTTAATTAACCTAATCAGAATTAATTAGGGGTGGGCCCCATTGTCATTGACTGATTAGTTAACTACCTAATAGTTTAATTAGTTTAGTTATTTGATTAGTTTAATTAATCAAAATTAATTAAGTTAATTAATTAAGCTAATTAATTAATTAATTAATTATTAATTTATTTATTTTTATTATTTTTATTTTTATATTTTTATATATATATAAAACGTTCTGGGCAGGGCCCATGTGTCATAGGCCTTTGGCCAATTGGGCACTGGGTGCTGGCACCGGGCGGCTCGAGCGGGCGCAGCGGGCGCCCGATAGGGCGCCGCAAGGAGCAGCGCGGGGCGACGGGCAGGGGGGGTTTGGGGTGGCCGGCGTGCGGCGGCCGGAGGCGAGGCCAGCAGCGGAGGTGGGGATCAGCAGCGGCGAGCAGCAGCCATGGCAGCAGGTGGTGGTGCGCGCCAGCGAGCGCGGGGGCGAGGCAAGGCGGAGGGCCACGGGCGCAGGGCAAGGCGCGCGCGGGGGGTGGCCATGGGTGCGACGCGGCAGCAGAGCTAGCGGGCAGCGGCACGGCCACGGGCGCGCAGCTGTGCGCGCGGGCGAGCGCGGGGAGGGGACGCGGTGGGGCGCGCGGCCCAGGCGCGGCGCGGGGAAGGAGGCCGCGGCCCCGGGTTGGCAGCGGGGCGCTGGGCGCGCGAGCGCACGCGCATCGACCAGGGGGGTGCGGTGCGGCCAGGAGCTGGGGCGCGGCGCGCGGGTGCCATGTGCGTGCACGGGACGAGGGACCCGCGGGGGAAGGGGGTGCGGCCACGGCGGTGACCGGACAAGGAGAGGGGGGGAGCTCACATGGGAGGAGTAGGGCACGGGCAGCATGCGCGGGGTGGTCCGGCGAGGAGGAGACAAGGAGGAGGACGGTGTGCGACGGGGCGGCGTCCGGGTCGAGGTGGCGACGGCGTAGGGCGACGGGGCACCGGCGGGGAGGGCACTCCGGGCGGCGGCAGTTGACAAAGGGGGCGCGGAGGAGAGTGGGAGGGGCGGCGCCGGCGTCGGGCCCGATCCCGATTGGATCGGGGGAAAGGGAGTGGGGGCGCGAGTGGGGGGGAGTGGGTAGTGGGGGTGGGTAGCAGTTTAGGGTTTCGGGGGATAGGGCCATATAGGCCAGGGAGGTGCGGGATGGACCGACCCAGTTGGGCCAAGGGGTCCAGTGGGGGGGTCTCTTTTTACCTTTTTTTTGGTTAGTTTCCTTTTTTGTTTTTGTGTTTTCTTTTCCTTTTATTTATTCTTTCCTCCTTTATTGTAGTTGCAATCTATTTTAGTAAAACATACACTTAGTATCTAAATTAGTATTACAACCTAGTCCATAGTCACAAAAAGTCTAGACCCCAAATAACTTAGTTTGACATTTTATTAATTATAAAAGTTATTCAAATAATCATTTTTACTACTGTTTTATTCATCTCATAGTATTTAAAGATTTTATACATGTGTGGTTTTCCCCCCATAATTATCTATGCAAGTTTTGGTTCACTCCGAACATTTTAGTTTTAATATTTGAAAACTTTTATTGTTTGCCTATTTTTGAATTTGAATTTGAATCGGTTTCGAACTAACTCGAGATTAGCAACTATAAATGAGGTGACGTGGCATCATTAGCAGAGGATCACTGTAGCTTAATTACCCGGGCGTCACACGCTTCATCCCACGATGCCGCCGAATCAAGATAAGACTAGTAACGGCAAGATAATTGACAATATCGACGTCCACAACCACTTTGTGTTCTACTCGTGCATAGTAACTGCGCGTAGACCTAGCTCGTGATGCCACTGTTGGGGAATGTAGCAGAAATTCAAAATTTTCTATGCATCACCAAGATCAATCTATGGAGTAATCTAGCAACGAGGGAAGGAGAGTGCATCTACATACCCTTGTAGATCGCTAAGCGGAAGCGTTCAAGTGAACGGGGTTGATGGAGTCGTACTCGTCGTGATCCAAATCACCGATGATCCTAGTGCCGAACGGACGGCACCTCCGTGTTCAACACACGTACAGCCCGGTGACGTCTCCTACGCCTTGATCCAGCAAGGGGAGAAGGAGAGGTTGGGGAAGACTCCATCCAGCAGCAGCACGACCGCATGATGGTGGTGGAGGGGCGTGGTACTCCAGCAGGGCTTCGCCAAGCACCGCAAGAGACGAGGAGGGAGAGGGGTAGGGCTGCGCCAAGAAGAAGATTGAATCGTGTCTATGGCAGCCCAAAACCTCAAGTATATATAGGGGGAGGGGAGGGGCTGCGCCCCCACCTAGGTTTCCACCCCTAGGGGTGGCGGCCAGCCCTAGATCCCATCTAGGGGGGCGGCCAAGGGGGAGAGAGGAGGGCGCACCACTAGGTGGGCCTTAGGCCCATCTGAGCCTAGGGTTTGCCCCCTTCCACTCTCCCTTGCGTCTTGGGCCTTGGTGGGGGGCGCACCAGCCCACCTGGGGCTGGTCCCCTCCCACACTTGGCCCATGCTGCCCTCGGGGGCTGGTGGCCCCACTTGGTGGACCCCGGGACCCTCCCGGTGGTCCCGGTACGTTACCGATAGCACCTGAAACTTTTCCGGTGACCAAAACAGGACTTCCCATATATAAATCTTTACCTCCGGACCATTCCGAAACTCCTCGTGACGTCCGTGATCTCATCTGGGACTCCGAACAACATTCGGTAACCACGTATATCTATTCCCTATAACCCTAGCGTCATCGAACCTTAAGTGTGTAGACCCTACGGGTTCGGGAACCATGCAGACATGACCGAGACGTTCTCTGGTCAATAACCAACAGCGGGATCTGGATACCCATGTTGGCTCCCACATGCTCCACGATGATCTCATCGGATGAACCACGATGTCAAGGACTTAATCAATCCCGTATACAATTCCCTTTGTCTAGCGGTACGATACTTGCCCAAGATTCGATCGTCGGTATCCCGATACCTTGTTCAATCTCGTTACTGGCAAGTCTCTTTACTCGTTCCGTAACACATCATCCCGTGATCAACTCCTTGATCACATTGTGCACATTATGATGATGTCCTACCGAGTGGGCCCAGAGATACCTCTCCGTTTACACGGAGTGACAAATCCCAGTATCGATTCGTGCCAACCCAACAGACACTTTCGGAGATACCTGTAGTGTACCTTTATAGCCACCCAGTTACGTCGTGACGTTTGGCACACCCAAAGCACTCCTACGGTATTCGGGAGTTGCACAATCTTATGGTCTAAGGAAATGATACTTGACATTAGAAAAGCTTTAGCATACGAACTACATGATCTTGTGCTAGGCTTAGGATTGGGTCTTGTCCATCACATCATTCTCCTAATGATGTGATCCCGTTATCAACGACATCTAATGTCCATGGTCAGGAAACCGTAACCATCTATTGATCAACGAGCTAGTCAACTAGAGGCTTACTAGGGACATGGTGTTGTCTATGTATCCACACATGTATCTGAGTTTCCTATCAATACAATTCTAGCATGGATAATAAAGGATTATCATGAACAAGGAAATATAATAATAACCAATTTATTATTGCCTCTAGGGCATATTTCCAACACAACCTGCCACTTTCTTTGGGTAAGCATTATTGCTCAAATGTGTTGTGTGATGTGATTGACATGGATGCCAGCCATGTTCTTCTTGGGAGGCCTTGGCAATTTGATGTGGATACTACACACAAGGGCAAGGAAAATTCTTACTCTTTCATTTGGAACAATAGAAAAATCATTATCCTACCAAACAAAACCGAAGGTAATACCTCTAAGGAGGAGGGGAAAACTATGTTAACTATCTCCCATACCTCTCATGAGTTTATGGAAGACTTGAAGGAGGCAGATTTGTGTGCTGCACTTGTTGTAAAGGGAGAAGAGCACCGGACTGTTGAAATTCCAACAAAGGTACGTGGTTTATTGGCAGAATTTCAGAACATACTTGGGGAGCCACATGGCTTGCCACCGATGAGAGGAATTCAACATAGAATTGACTTAATTCCGGGAGCAAGTCTTCCTAGTCTTCCACACAGTCGAATGAGCCCAAAGGAGCATGATATATTGAAGGAGAAAGTGGAGGAATTGCTGCAAAAGGGGCACATTTGAGAAAGTATTAGCCCATGTGCTGTACCAGCCCTGCTCGCGCCTAAGAAAGATGGATCTTGGCGCATGTGTAGGAACAGTAGAGCCGTTAACAAGATCATCGTAAGGTATAGATCCCCTATTCCCTGTCTGGATGATATGTTGGATCAGCTTAGTGGAGCAAGAGTGTTCACAAAGCTAGATTTGAGAAGTGGACATCATCAAAACCATATAAGACCCGGGGATGAATGGAAACCCGCCTTCAAGACAAAGGAAGGGTTGTTTGAATGGCTAGTCATGCCATTTGGACTCTCAAATGCACCAAGTACCTTTATGCACTTAATGAATCAAGTCCTTAGACCCTTCTTATCCCACTTTGTTGTGGTCTATTTCGATGACATCTTGATCCATATCAAGGATGAGGATGAACACTTTGATCACATTCGGAAGGTGCTAGAAGTACTAAGGGGAAATGAGCTCTACGTCAACTTGAAGAAATGTGTTTTCCTGCAAACACAACTTCTTTTCCTAGGATTTGTCATAACATGTGATGACATTCATGTTGATGATTCTAAGGTTGAAGAAACCCGAGAATGGCCAACTCCTAAGACCATTTCTGAGGTAAGAAGCTTTCATGGCCTTGCAACTTTCTATAGGAGATTTGTGAAGAATTTCAGCACTATCATGGCACCAATTACCGAGTGTTTGAAGAAAGGAAAGTTCCAATGGACAGAAGCAGCTGAAGCTAGTTTCAATGAGATTAAACAAAAGCTATCACAAGCTCCTGTCTTGGTACTACCTGATTTCAACAAGACTTTTGAGTTGGAGTGTGATGCAAGTGGAGTAGGCATTGGAGTTGTCCTATCTCAAGAAAGGAAGCCCATTGCTTTCTTTAGTGAGAAGTTAAGTGAAGCTAGACAGAAATGTAGTACCTATCAGCAAGAATTATACGCCGTTTTCAGAGCGTTGAAAACTTGGGAAGTCTATTTGCTGCCTAAAGAGTTGATTGTTTATAGCGACCATCAATCCTTGAAGCATTTTAGAAATCAAAAGCATGTTGACTGCATGCTAGCAAGATGGGCAGCATATCTGGAGAGGTTTAACTATCTCATCGTGCATAAATCTGGAATAACTAACAGAGTGGCCGATGCTTTGAGTCGTCGTGCATGCCTCTTGACTTCTTTTGAAGCCGAACTTCCGGGCATGGATCAAATAAAGGAGTTGTATGAGGGTGGCGAAGACTTTGGCCATGTTTGGGTAAAGCACGCAAGGGGCCAACCATTAGGTGATGACTATTTGATGCAAGATGGACATCTCTTGAAAAATGATCGTTTGTGCATTCCAAGAAGTTCTCTACGTGACAAGCTGGTTAGAGAGCTCCATTCAAGTGATCTTAGTGGCCATGTTGGACGGGACAAGACTGTCGCTATCCTGGAAGGTCGCTACTTTTGGCCACAACTAAAGAGAGATGCTGGAAAGTTTGTTCAGCGATGCCCTATATGTCAAACCTGCAAAGGCCAAGTCCAGAACACAAGGTTATACACGCCTTTGCATGTTCCTGTCGCTCCATGGGAGGATATCTCTATGGACTTGGTCTTGGGCTTGCCAAGAACAAGACGAGGGAGTGATGCTGTGTTTGTGGTCGTGGATAGATTCTCTAAGATGGCTCATTTCATTCCATGCCGCAAGACAACGGATGCTCATCATGTGGCAAACCTATTCTTTCGAGAAGTGGTTAGACTTCATGGAGTTCCAAGGTCCATCGTCTCATATCGTGATAGCAAGTTTATTGCTGCATTTTGGCTCACTTTGTGGAAGCAATTCAACACTGAATTGAAATTTTCTAGCACTGCTCATCCACAAACAGATGGACAAACGGAAGTGGTGAACAAGTTTTTGGGGAATCTGATCCGTTGCATTTGTGGAGAAAGAAAGGGGCAATGGGATTTGGCTTTATCTCTTGCAGAGTTCTCCTACAATAACTCCAAGAATAGATCCACAGGAAGGGGCCCTTTTTCCATTGTCTACACTAAAGTTCCAACACATGTGGTGGACCTGGTGAAGCTGCCATCAAGGGGAAACTCAAAATCAGCATTGTCCTTTGCTGATAATTACACCGAGTTATTTGAAGAGATTCGCGACGCTTTGGAAGCACATAATCAGAAATATAAACAACTTGCTGATTGCAAAAAGAGGCCAAAATCATTCCAAGTCGGGGATAAGGTGATGGTCTACCTCTGAAAAGAGAGGCTGCCTTTAGGTGTTAAAGGGAAACTTAGGCAGCAAAGGTATGGGCCCTTCTCTATTGTGAGGAAGATAAATGATAATGCTTATGTGATAGATTTTCCAAGTGACATGGGTATCTCCAACACTTTCAATGTTGCGGACTTGACTCTCCACCATCCAGAAGAAGCACTCTATGAAGATAACTCGAGGGCGAGTTCCAAACAACCAGGGGAGAATGATGAGGAACACTAAATGAGAAGAAAGAAAACAGATACCAGATCTGTTTGGCTACTTCTAGATGCTTCCACTCTAGTATAGTATTTTTTTTCCTTTTCTTTTCTATCCTACCTATTGTTTTCTAGAGTCTTCTAATTGTGAGTAGCTATGAGTAAAATGGTGAAACTTACATAATGTTTTCTAGAGTATTCCAGTTATAAGTAGAAGTATGCGAAGGCTTCCCAAAGCTCTATAAATAGAGGTCCTCACCTCTACTTTGTAACCAGACTATGTACCCCTATCTATAATAGAACTTGTTGTTCTTATCTAAGATTTTAGAGTAGATCTTGTGTCCTAGGAGTTCTGGATTGAACTCTTGATGTCCTATCAGCCTACGTTCGCCTCTAGAGCGATATCTAGCGCAGCACGTTGAAACTGTTCCTTCAACAATTGTGCTGTACACATTGTAGCAGCAAGGTGGAGTTGCTCCTTCACAACCTTTGTGCTGCTTCAATTACCATCACAATTTCCACTCTCGTGACCATCCATGTTGCCATGTGCACTCGCCCCCGCAACCGCACCTCCTACCATCTTCGTTGCTAAAATTTGTGCCTTTGTCAACTCAAGATACTGAAGCTGGATTGAGAGGTGTCAAAACCTACAGGTCTCGTGAGCATGATCTTGTACTCTTCCTCTATTTTCTTCGCCGGCATGACGAGGTGGCGGGGAATGGCGCTTCCCTACTTCCCCGCAGGTTGGCTACCGACGAGCTGCTTGCCCGCTGGGCTGCCCGGGCCGGGTTGGCGGCGATAGCCGATGGTGGAGGCAGCCAAGGCGGGCGACGAGGCCACGACGGACACGGGCAACTGATCGGGATCGGCGGCGTGACGGACGGCAGGGTCGGCGGGGGCTACAGGCGAAGGTACGTGAAACTTCACCCGGGAGAAAAATTTTTTTTTTTGCGCTATGTTTAGGAAAGGTTTACGGGAAGGGATATATTCCCCTAGAATTGAGGGGAAGTTGAGCTGATTATACGGTGTTTCCTAAAGAAAAATCATGCTTACGGACCTGTTGGAGCAGTTTTTTTCTTGTCCAACTCAGGGGGTGTTTGTTTTAGAAGTCTTAGGACTTTTTCTTGTCCCGGGGACTAATCAAAAAAGACTCTCCAATAGAGTCTTTTTCTAGTCCCTATAGAAAAAGTCCCTCCTGTTTGGTTCCTAGGAACTTTTTAGAGACTTTTTCTAATCTCTGGGACTAAAAAGTCTCTGAACCGAACACCCCCTCACTCTAAGCCAGCTTTTTGTTACGGGAAAGGGACTTGTTGGAGATGCTCTTTAGCCCAGAGAATAGTGCTATAATCATCTAGTCCAACCAGTGTTAAGTATCAGGATGCGTTTAGCGTTATGGTGGATTATGACAATCCCGTTTGCCAGTCCTTTTTTGTCTAATTTTTTAGTGATTGTTTGACTTGTTTATGCATACTTTGGTGGGTAATTTGTTCACAAATACATTATAAAATAAGCAAAACGCAACACAGTTCGGCAACCGCAAACTGATCTTAGCAGTACATAACTTCCTTCGAAGCTTACAAATCGCTTCCACCAAAATAAGCAGCTTCTGTATTTTATTTTTCTCTCGGTTAATTGAGCATTTTAATACATATTTTACCAAATAGTGTGCCTTTTGTTGTTGATGTACTAAAGACTGTACATCAAAGAAAGTGAGACGAGGACAAAGAAACTGAAATTATCTCACTACTTAGGCACCGGTTTGGGCATATGTACATGCTTAACACCTTGCTCATGCCCTTATGAATAGTCTCCCTCTGTAAACTAATATAAGAGCGTTTAGATCATTAAAGTAGTGATCTAAACGCTCTTATATTATTTTACGAAGGGAGTAGTAAGATCGTTACATAGAGACCAGCATTCAACGTTACAAGTTATGGCATAGTGCTCCGAGTCTTAGGCCAGGTAAATACTCAATAGACCAGCATCCATCGTTACAACAATATCTTGTTTTACTACGGTGCAACCGAGTAATACATATATATGGCGTAAAAAGAGGAGACGTGATCGGGCTTTCTGCGGAACAGTAATCCCAAGAAGACTGCTGGAACGATGTACAATCAGTTATGACCACAGCTGCATGGTCTGCAGCAAGTACAAGGTGGACAATTGGGTTCAGTATCTGCAAGAGACAAATACAATGTGGTTATAAACGGGACAACCTATATTCGCGATAATTTCCTGAATTTCTAGCTTGCTGTTGTAAGTAGACCGAAAAATTCTGAACAAGAGCATAGTACATCCAATACTTTGTAATGGAATTGAACTCCATGTTAGCGTACCGGCAACAAAAAAGGGTTTCAATTATTACACCTAAGGTGATCTATTCCTGATGGCTGATGAGAGTGTATCAGGTGAAAATGAGTTTGGATTAAAACATTGCTGGGATCAAACTAATTAATCAGGATATCATGAGATGCAGGGAGATTATTTGTCCTGGTAGTTCCCGCAAAATGAACAGATATAAGTAGAAGATAGAGATTGCCATATAAAAAAGCACGATTTCCTGTGAACAAAACTGGTATATCAAAGAGAGGTACAGGTTGCACATGGTAGAATCGCAAGGCAGAGCACATACTCGAAGATGCCGGGTGCAAGAAAATGAGCAGCACGATCCCGGTTGTAACAAGTCGAAGAACCAAGAGGTACCTCCAATCCATTATGAGGGAAAATGAAGGCCGTTGCACTCACTATGGTTGGGCATTATGCTTCATCTCCGTCTAAATAAAGGATCTGTACCAGGACTAGTTCAAAACATATTTACGAGACAAGAACTTTCAATAACTTTGACTGGAAAGAAAGCAGAGAAAACTGATATTTCGATAACTTTGACAAGAAGTTTCAATAACTTTTAACAGTGATTTATACTGTATAAGACAGACAAGTAGCAGAGAAAAATCTATTCAAAGACCAATCGCGTTGACTGGAAAATGCTGTTCTGATGGCAGCGCAAGGACTTTGCCTGTGACCATTTTTCTCCATCAACTATTTAGGCAAGACAGTGTGCACAAGTTAGAGAAACTGCAAAAGTTTGATATGATCACACTAGTTTTCAGTCTACTAACGAAGTTGGACATGAACTTCTCACAGGATTTTCATACGCGTCATTGCCCTCAAAATCTACCAAACTGGAGGCAATAAGTAGGAAGAGAAGTTGTTTGAAATGTACTACAAATATCACACTCCTGGTGCGAAAATGTTTCAATAGGAATTAATAGGAACTGTAGCACAACTGTGACCTCAAAATGGCATAATCCAAGTCAACCTGATATAGTCCATGTTTATACTACATGTAATTTCACACACCCAATGTGGACATGTATTGACTAACTAACAAACTGGTACTCCATCAAGGAAACTCCAACCGTAGGTCCAGAAGTTTATAAACGGCACGTTTGTAGGTTTCAGCTCTGAACACAAAGCTAGACTTGTATGCACCAAGAACAATCAGCCAAAGGCTTCTATAATCCAGCAATAGACCTCTATAAAAGGCAATTTACCGCTCTTCCAGAATCAAATCAGCCCAAGATCCATGGTTGCTCACATTGCATATCAACCAGATGGCTTGTGCATTAGTGTTAGCCATCCTCGTCTCATCGGTTTTGCATCCTTTGTCTCTGACAACATTAGCTGATGAATCCAACAACAACCAAGACGCTCTGCTCTGCCTCAAGTCTCGCCTTTCCATCACCACATGTAACACCACCTCGCCTGATTTCTGCACTTGGCGCGGCGTCTCGTGCACAGGGCAGCCACAACTACCCCTGGTGGTGGCCTTGGACATGGAGGCACAAGGCCTCACCGGCGAAATCCCGCTCTGCATGTTCAACCTCACATCGCTGGTGAGAATCCACTTGCCAAACAACCAGCTCTCTGGCCATCTCCCACCAGAGATTGGCCGGCTCTCTGGACTCCGGTACCTCAACCTCAGCTCCAACGCGCTCAGCAGCGAGATCCCGGAATCGCTGTCCTTATGCTCTAGCCTTGATGTCTTGGCGCTGAGCAGCAACTCTGTTGGAGGTGCGATCCCACCTCCACTCGGTACGCTTCGCAACCTATCCTCTCTAGACTTGTCCAGCAATAAACTTTCTGGTGAGATTCCACCTCTACTCGGGAGCTCACCGGCTCTGGAGTCAGTCAGTCTCGCCAACAACTTTCTCAAGGGAGAAATCCCGCTGTTTTTGGCAAATTGTTCCTCCCTTCGCTACCTTTCTTTACAAAACAACAGTCTTTCTGGGGCCATACCGGCAGCTCTTTTCAACAGCTCAACCATCACAGAGATACATGTTTCAATGAACAATCTTTCTGGACAAATTCCATCTTTCACAAACTTCCCTTCAAAGCTCAACTACCTCGATTTAACAGGGAATAGCCTAACTGGAATTGTGCCGCCCTCAGTAGGAAATCTCACACGGCTTACAGGTCTGTTAATTGCGCAAAACCAGTTGCAGGGAAACATCCCAGATTTATCCAAGCTATCAGGCTTGCAATTTCTTGACCTCTCATACAACAATCTATCAGGGATAGTGCCACCATCCATTTACAGTTTACCTTTGCTGAGCTTTCTTGGGTTGGCCAACAATAATCTTCGAGGAACACTTCCTTCTGATATGGGGAACACTCTTTCTAACATAAATTCATTGATCATGTCTAACAATCATTTTGAGGGTGAGATTCCGGCATCGCTAGCCAATGCCTCCAGCATGGAGTTCCTGTATCTCGGCAACAATTCGCTGAGCGGGGTGGTCCCTTCCTTCGGCTCCATGACGAATTTGCAGGTCCTAATGTTGTACTCAAACCAGCTAGAAGCTGGAGACTGGACATTCTTCTCGTCCTTGGCAAACTGTACACAGCTGCTAAAGGTGAACTTAGGCGGAAACAAACTACGTGGCAATTTGCCGCCTGGTTCTGTAGCAACCCTGCCCAAAAGTATGGTTAACTTGATTCTACGGTCAAACTACATATCTGGCACTATTCCCTTGGAGATTGGGAACCTGTCTAAAACTTCCCTACTTTATCTTGATAACAATATTTTCACAGGGCCTATACCTTCTATTCTTGGCCAGCTAAGCAAACTGGTTGTTCTTAGCCTATCACGGAACAAGTTCTCCGGAGAAATTCCACCTTCCATTGGTAACTTGAATCAGTTGACGGAACTTTATTTACAAGAAAATGAATTAAGTGGAAGCATACCTACAAGTTTATCCGGCTGCCAGAAATTGGTGGCACTAAACCTTTCCAGCAATGGCCTCAACGGAAGTATCAATGGGCGCGTGTTTAGCAAGTTGAATCAACTAAGTTGGTTACTTGACCTATCACATAACCAATTCACAGACTCCATACCTCTAGAAATTGGTAGCTTGATAAACCTTGGCTCCTTGAACCTTTCGCACAACAAACTCAGAGGCAAAATCCCATCCGCACTTGGTGCATGTATCCGGTTGGAAGCACTGAACTTAGACAGGAACCTCCTAGAAGGAAGCATTCCACAGTCATTGGCAAACCTCAAGGGTGTCAAAGCATTAGATTTCTCCCAAAACAATTTATCCGGTACAATACCAGAATTCCTTGAGACGTTTACTTCGCTGCAATACCTAAATATGTCCTTCAATAATTTTGAGGGGCCAGTTCCGATAGGTGGAGCCTTTGCTAACACAACTAGTGTTTCTGTCCAAGGAAATGCACTTCTTTGTTCAAATGTTCAAGTCAACGATTTGCCCAGGTGCTCCACCTCGGCATCTCAGAGAAAGCACAAGTTCATTATTCCATTGTTGGCAGCTCTGTCAGCTGTTGTTGCATTGGCCTTGATCTTAGGGCTGGTTTTCCTGGTTTTCCATATTTTGAGAAAGAAGAGGCGGAGATCAAGTCAGTCCATTGACCACACATACACGGAGTTTAAAAGGCTAACATACAATGATGTAAGCAAAGCAACAAATGGCTTTTCTCCAGCCAATATAGTTGGTTCTGGGCAATTCGGGATAGTGTATAAAGGTCAGTTGGATGGAGAAGACAGCTCAGTTGCTGTCAAAGTGTTCAAACTTAATCAGTATGGTGCATTGGATAGCTTTATTGCTGAGTGCAAAGCTTTGCGGAACATCCGGCACCGAAATCTCGTGGGTGTCATAACTGCATGCTCAACTTACGATCTGATGGGGAATGAGTTCAAAGCTCTGGTGTTTGAATATATGGCAAATGGTAGCCTTGAAAACCGACTTCATGCTAAGCTCCAGAAGAATGCTGACTTGAGTTTGGGGGCAGTGATATGCATAGCAGTAGACATTGCGTCTGCTCTGGAATACCTTCATAACCAATGCATCCCACCAGTGGTTCACTGTGATTTGAAGCCAAGCAACATACTATTTGATGATGACGATACTGCGTATGTCTGTGATTTTGGGCTAGCAAGGTTAATTCATGGTTATTCATCTGAAGCTCAGAGCAACTCAACAAGCATATCTGGACCAAGGGGAACAATTGGATACATTGCTCCTGGTGGGTAACTAAACCTAGTCTGAATTGAGTTTTTTTATATAATAACTTTATTATAGTGCTTTTCATATAACTTTTTGTTTCCAATCGTTGCAGAGTATGGCATGGGCAGTCAAATCTCAACCGACGGCGACGTCTACAGTTACGGCATCATACTTTTAGAAATGCTAACGGGGAAAAGACCTACCGATGAAGCCTTCAGTAATGGCCTTACACTCCAGAAGTATGTGGATGCATCACTTTCAGAGATTGAACACATTCTTCACCCCAGCCTTATGCCAAAAACTGGAGATCAGCATACTCTTACCCCCAAAATAGAAGAATACAAGCCAACTACAGTGATGCATATCTGCGCTCCGCAACTCCTTAAACTTGGGCTGTTATGCTCCGTTGAGTCACCAAAAGATCGCCCGAGCATGCATGAAATTTACAGCGAAGTAATGGCTGTAAAAGAAGCATTTTTCTCTATGAACAGCTGAGAGCTACAAGCCTGCAACGGTTTCGATAAAATGAATTTAGATTTTCTGTCGCAGCTATTTTCGTTTTGGATCTTTCTTCATTGGAAAATCTAGATAGATAATTGCTGAATCTTGTTATGTTAATTTGACTATGCATTGATGTTAAAGGCCCTGAGCTGTTGTGTCAAACCAAACTTCTCTTCAGAGATAAAAGGCTGATAGCTATGTTTTCCTATTGCTTTCATCAATGCCAAAGCAACTTGGCCTCCCCCACAAAAACTGTGTTGGGCGGACAGTAATCAATATTTCCAGCTGAAATCTCTGCTTTTTTCTTTTGCCGGGGAAAATCTCTGCATTGGTGTTGGAAGTTTCTTCCTTTGTAATCAGAAATCTCTCAATCTGCCTCCTGCTAACTAGCTAACATTCATGTATGATGTGTCAAGTTTGGAGCTACTAGTACTAGTGAGTTATTTACCGAAAACCATCACATTATGGGCTAGGGTAACAGATCGGTACCACATTTCAGGCAGGTCACATAAAACCACCAACAATAGGTCTAATTTGTAACGCGGAGCACTGACGCTGCGTTTTAGCCCCGAAAACAGCGAATCCGACAGGTGGGTCCCGCCTGTCGGGCTGACGTGGCGCGTGTTGACGGACGCCGTTAGACGGCGAGAGACGGCCGTTTCGGCGCGCCCGTCTACGAGGTCAAGCCGTTCCCTTCCCCCGCTCGATTCAATCCAGTCGTTTCAGTCCTTCCCCGCTCCGCTCCGATGGCGACCAGCTCCAGCGGCGACGGCGAACACGGAGTCAACGGAAGCGGCGACGCCGCACTCAGCGGCGAGGGCCTTGGTACTACTTCAGGGCAGAAGCTGTTGCGCTCGCAATGCGGGGTCATCGGCCCCCACACCGATGGCGGCTGCGACCTAGATCCAGAGTCTGCCGCGGCGGCGGGCCTGTCGCCGGAGCATGGTACCGAGGAAGCAGCTTCGCAGATTGGTCCCGCGGATGTGCTCCCGTTCGTCCCATCTTCAGCTAGGTAATCTGAATCTTTCAAAATATGTTCTTACTGCAGGATCATTTGGCCATGTTTATCTACTACAGGATCATCCCATCGTCACCGAGCTTCAATCTTTCCTCCTTACTGCAGGATCTGTTTTAAACATTGATTTGTTAGTCATTTAGAAGTGATTGTAGTCTTGAATTTTTGTCGACTATCACATCTTTAGTTAGGGTTCAGTTATCTTAGTAGTATTGTATGGTTCTGAATTTTTGGAGAAAATCACACTGTAGTTTTCATTTATGGTATTGCTACACTACACTGCATTGTAATGCTTTACACTGCATTGTAACCAGTCTGAGCTATATTAGGCTTGTAGATATTGTCTTGTTAATATATGTCTATTTTAGGCCTGAATTGCTTACACTGCATTGTCATGTTACTGTAATTTAAAATTTTGCTTACACTGATAGTAATGTTAGTACTGATTTGCCAGTTACTATAATTTAAAATAGTTCATTATAATTGTCAGATATAATGGTCAGTTATGTTAATACAATTGACTTGTTAATATTCATTTGTATGTCTATTTTAGGCCTGAAGATTTATGGTCAATCTATTTCCAGTTTCCTGGAGAGAAGTATGCTCTTGTTAAGATGTCTGAAAGAGAAATCACTTATGGTAGTTTGGTCAATGTAATGGTCAGCAATGGATACTGTAAGGATGACAGTCTTTGCTACTTGAAAGATGAAAATATAGGGCTGCAAGGTGTTTGTGTGATTAAAGGCAACATTGAAGTAATTCACATGCTGAGACAATTTGAGAGCACCCAGACATTGTCACTGACAGTTAGAAAGGGAAAGGTAGTTATTGAACCAGCAGTTGGAGAAGATCAACATGCACAGCAAATAGAAGAAGAGGCACCTGTTGTTTTTGCTGTTGCTGAATCAGGTGTTGTGCACAAAACAGTTCCTCCTAACTGTCAGTTACATCTTGGGACACAGGAAAGTGTAAATGTTTTGCCACTCACATCAGTTCCTCCTAACTATCAGTTCCATTTTGGAACACAGCTTAACACTGAAGTAAGTGTCAATTATGCTGATTTTCAGTTTGATTCAGATGAGGAGGACAATGCAGTTAGTGAGGAAGCAATTCCTGTAGGCATGGACACTGATGAGGAGGACAATGCAGTTAGTGAGGAAGGTTCAAGCAGTGATGAAGATTTTGTAGTTGATGTTGACCACTTAGATGCAGGAGAAGAAGAAGATGACTCAGATTCAGTGCATTATGTAGAAGAACAAATTGCAAATAGGAGGAGAGAGGAACCTGAGCTAGATGAAACTCTTTCTGAAATAAAGAGGAAGAGAGCTGAATATATGTCAAGTACACACTGTGAGGGGGACACAGATCCTGAAAATATATATGACAAGGAGGAGGAAGAAGAAGATGAGGAGGCCCAAGAGATTCCAGTTCCTGAGCCTGTTAAGAAGAGGGCAAAGAGGCCAGGTCCTACTAGTAGGTCCCACTCTAGTGCTGGTCCAAGCATTAATCCTGATTGGTTTCCATCTTTAGAAGAGGAACATACAAACTTTGAAGCAGATGATGATGAAAATGAACCAATGTCCTTTGTTATCAGCTCTGGCAGAAGGAGTAGGGCTAAGAAAAGACCACCTAGGGTCTGGTATGATGAGGACAGGATGCATCCAGAACAGCAATTCTAGCTAAAGCTTTGTTTCAAAGATGTTTACCAATTCAGAGAGGCCCTAGTCAATTTGCATGTGAAACAACTTAGAAGATATAAATACCACAGAAACTGCAGTGATAGGGTAATTGTTTGCTGTGAGGGAGATGGTTGTCAGTTCTACATGGTAGCAGCACAGATAACAAATGAGCCCACTTTCTGCATTAAGAAGATGAGGTTGGAACACACATGTCCCACCCAGTCTGAGAAAACTAGGATTAGTTCAAGGTGGCTTGGCAAGAAAATGCTTGAGACCATCAGATCAGATCCCAACACTACTGTACCTGCTATTGTTGACAAGGCAAAGAGGCAATTTGGGCTTGAGATTCCTAGGATGATGGCATGGAGGGCTAAGAAGAAAGCAAAAGAGATTGTGCTTGGTGATCACAAGAAGCAATATAAGAGGCTGAGAGACTATTTGGAGACTGTGAAGCTTACAAATCCTGGATCTAGGTGCATTGTCACTACTGTTAGTGGAACCAGAGAAAATCCTACTGCTGGACCAAGGTTCCATGGTCTATTTTTCAGTTTGAATGCATGTTGTGAGGGCTTCTTGAATGGATGTAGGCCATTCATAGGTCTAGATGGCTGCTTCATCAAATTGACTAGTGGTGCACAGATACTAGCAGCTACTGAAAGGGATGCAAACAATAATATGTACCCCATTGCTTTTGGAGTGGTTGGAGTTGAAGATACAGTTAACTGGTCCTGGTTCTTGACACAGCTAAAGTATGCTCTAGGGGGAAGTGAAGAGGGCAAGTTTGGAAAGTACACATTCATGTCTGATAGACAGAAGGTTAGTTCATTTGCTTGTTCATTTAGTTGTTCATTTAGTTCATTTACTTGTTCATTTAGTTCATTTACTTGTTCATGACTAGTTGGTAGGTGTCGAGTCGTAACCCTTCTTGTCGACACTTAGGCATAGATAGCCTAGGGTGACCCATGTGGTATCAAAGAACATATCCATCATCAAAGTGATGCCATCATGACTAGTTGGTAGGTGTCGAGTCGTAACCCTTCTTGTCGACACTTAGGCATAGATAGCCTAGGGTGACCCATGTGGTATCAAAGAACATATCCATCATCAAAGTGATGCCATCATGACTAGTTGGTAGGTGTCGAGTCATAACCCTTCTTGTCGACACTTAGGCATAGATAGCCTAGGGTGACCCATGTGGTATCAAAGAACATATCCATCATCAAAGTGATGCCATCATGACTAGTTGGTAGGTGTCGAGTCGTAACCCTTCTTATCGACACTTAGGCATAGATAGCCTAGGGTGACCCATGTGGTATCAAAGAACACATCCATCATCAAAGTGATGCCATCATGACTAGTTGGTAGGTGTCGAGTCGTAACCCTTCTTGTCGACACTTAGGCATAGATAGCCTAGGGTGACCCATGTGGTATCATAGAACATATCCATCATCAAAGTGATGCCATCATGACTAGTTGGTAGGTGTCGAGTCGTAACCCTTCTTGTCGACACTTAGGCATAGATAGCCTAAGGTGACCCATGTGGTATCATAGAACATATCCATCATCAAAGTGATGCCATCATGACTAGCTGGTAGGTGTCGAGTCGTAACCCTTCTTGTCGACACTTAGTCATAGATAGCCTAGGGTGACTAGGGTGACCCATATAAAATCATTTAAAATCTAATTAACTCATATAAAATCATTTAAAATCATATTAACTCATATAAAATCATTTAAAATCATATTAACTCATATAAAATCATTTAAAATCATATTAACTCATATAAAATCATATTAACCCATATAAAATCATTTAAAATCATATTAACTCATATAAAATCATTTTAAATCATTTAAAATCATATTAACTCATATAAAATCATATAAAATCATTTTAAATCATATAAAATCATATTAACTCATATAAAATCATATAAAATCATATTAACTCATATAAAATCATATAAAATCATTTTAAATCATTTAAAATCACTTTCATGCAGGGTCTACTCAATGTAGTGACAGCAGTATTCCCAAACTGCCATCATAGGTACTGTTTGAGGCACATCTATGCAAACTTCCAGAGAGCAGGATTTGGAGGAGAGGATTTGAAGAGATGCATGGATGCAGCTGCCTATGCTTACACTGAACATGACTTCAATTTGGCCATGGAAAGCATGAAGGCTGAGTGCACTGCTGCTTGGGAGTGGATGTCAAGAATTCCTGCTAAAGCTTGGTCCAGGCATGCAATGGACACTAATTGCAAAACTGATTTAGTGGTGAATAACTTAAGTGAAGTTTTTAATAAGTACATTCTAGATGTAAGGAACAAGCCAATTGTCACAATGATCAATGGGATCAAGGACAAGTTGCTAGTGAGGTTCCACCAGAAGAGAGAGGGTGGAAAATGTGCTAGATGGGAGATTGCACCAACCTATGCAGAGAAGTTGGAGATGAACAAGAAGTATGCAAGGGATTGCAAAGCACTCATAGCTGGCCCAGGACTTTTCCAAGTCACTAGTGGAGACAAGACCTATGGTGTTGACACAAACAGACAGACATGTGGGTGCAAGAAATGGGACATCATTGGAGTTCCTTGCAACCATGCTTGTTCTGCCATCTATAGGTCTAAACAGCTGCCAGAGGATCATATCAATGTGTTTTTCAAGAAATCTATGTACTTGGAGGCATATAAGCCAGTGATTTACCCTGTTCCTGGTCCAGATAGCTGGGTGAAAACTCCAACACCTGACATTGAACCACCACAGTTCAAACATGACAAGAAGGGGCCAGCAGAAGAGAAAAGGAAAAAAGGAAAGTTTGAGCCACCTCAAGCAAAGCAGACATCTAGGATGGCTACTATAACATGTGGGAACTGCAAGCTGCAAGGACACAAGTACACAAGTTGTCCAAAGCCATTGAGGCCTGATCTGCAAATCAGGAAGAACAAGCACATGGTATTTTCATTTTGAAATCACTTGAATGTTCATTTCTATTGACTGATCATTATAAAGTTGTTTAATTTTTTGATTACAGGCAAACAGGACTGTACCAGAATGGCACCATGGTGCAGCTTCATCAGCTACTGGAAGTGCTAGGGGTGCACCATCATCATCTACTACAAACTCCTCTCCTGCTGCTACTGGAAGGGGAGCAAGGTATGCTACTACTCCTGCTGCTGCTGGAAGGGGAGCAAGGTCTGCTACTACTCCTGCTGCTGCTGGAAGGGGAGCAAGGTCTGCTACTACTCCTGCTGCTGGAAGGGGTGCTAGTTCTTCTCCTACTGCTGCTGGTAGAGGTGCAAGATCTTCCACTGCTGTTGGAAGGGGTGCAAAAAGGTTCAAGCCTCCAAGAAGTTCTGCAGAAGCTTCTACTAGCCAGCCTGCAGGCAGTAGGCCAAAGAGGACAAAGTACATGAGCAAGAGGATGGAGGGGTACTTCTATGCCAGTGGGAACTACTAAATGCTCAAATTTGAAGTCTGTGTGTGCTAAATCAGGCATTACATCACTTTATTTATGACATTATGAACCTATGTATGGCACTCAGAACCTATGTTTGTTAAAACCTATGTATGGAGTTGTGAACCTATGTATGGCACTTTGAAGTTATCTATGTTTATCTCCTGCTGTTAAAATTCTGTGCAAATAGATGTTCTGTGCAAATATATGTTGTGTGCAAAATAAATTTTGAGCAAATAGTATGGACAACTACAAACATTTCATTTGATACAAACAAAATACATTAATAAGTAGGCCATTGATCCAAAGATGCAATGATAATAAGTTGGACATTAGTTCTTAAGAGTACACAACACAAGTCTTCAGAGTACACAACACAAGTCTTGGACATAAAGATACATAAAGCATTACAACTTATTAAGTGCATAACAGCACATTCAAATCAACTGCAGTGCTACCCTAAACCACACCACAATACATACTTAAAAATCATCACATATCTCCTTCAACTTCTTGATCTTGTCCTTGTACCCATGTTTCTGTTTGAGCAGATCTGCAATCATGTACTCCAGTTTTTTCTTCTCTTGTTTTAGTTGGTCCCTCTCTGTCACAACTTGGTCTCTCTCTGCCACTAGCTGGTCCCTCTCTTTCTCTGCCTTTGCCCTAAGTACCTGATGAAGATTGGTACAACCATGGTCTGCCAGCTTCTTCTTCTCCATCTCCTCTTTGAGATCACTTAGAGCCAACCTAACATTGCCCAGCTCTGTGATAGCATCCTCCTTGTCAGCAACCATTTTTGCAAAGTCCAGTTTCAAAAACCTCAGATCTTCCTCCATCTTCCTCTTTTCTCCAACTAGTTTGTAATTTCTTTCACCAAGCTCAACATTTTCTTTCAGCCTGTCATCGATTTCTTTGTTATACATGCTCCACAATTCAGTCAGGGTGAACTGCATAGCCACTGACCACTCTGGGTCTATCCACTCCAGATAATTGCACTTTAGTTCTGCCTACAATTAAATAAATATGTTCTCAATAAGAAATTGTATGAAATGTGCACAAATTCTATAATACTCTGTACACTCTCTACTTTGTTCTATCCACTGAATTGTAGTTCAGTTATATCCACTGAATTTTAATTTAGTTCTATCCACTGAATTATATTCTATGCATCAATTGGTGCCTAAATCAAATATTACATCACTCTTAATTAATAGATATATTTTCAAAATTGTATGCACAAATTATGGGCAGAACCAATTATAAAAGCATATATAATTTTTTCCATCTATAAGATTGTATATGCATAGATTATGGGCAACAACTATTACATCAACAGAAGCAACATACCTTCTCCTCAGCACACGCAAGAAAACGTCTGCCTGTGTCCACAGATTCAAATGCAACAAGCCTGACGCAAGGTGCTTGATGCAGACAACGAGACGACGGGTCGTGAGCAATGCCACTCCATTCATAGCAAGAGATAGTCCTAGGAAGCTAACCAACACACAAATTGCACAAATCAGCGGCCTGGTAAAAAATCCCCAAATGATGAACCCTAACCCTAGCGGGATGAACCCTAATCCGTGGGGGAGGCGAGAGGCGAACACGCATACCTGGCTAGTGACTTCCTCGTCGTCCGAAGAAGAGCTCGAGGACGGCTCGCTCCAAGAAACCATGGCGGAGCGGCGAAAGGCGGCGACTCGACAGTGCCGGCGCCGGCGGTCGTCGGGGTCGAGAGAGTGGAGAGCGAGAGTGATGAACAGGCCGGTCTGGTTCGAACACCGACCGGTGCGGTCACTTAAATGGGCGCGCCGAAACGGCCGTCTCTCGCCGTCTAACGGCGTCCGTCAACACGCGCCACGTCAGCCCGACAGGCAGGACCCACCTGTCAGATTCGCTATTTTCTGGGCTAAAACGCAGCGTCAGTGCTCCGCGTTACAGATTAGCCCCATTACTGGTGGTTTTGTGTGACCTGCCTCAATTGTGGTACTGATTTGTTACCCTAGCCCATAATGTGGTGGTTGCTGGTAAATAACTCAGTACTAGTAGAGATTGCAACGAAGCCCAATCTTTTGGGACCGAGACGACAAGTCCGATTAATCCCGGTTGAACCAAATTTGAAGCAAAAATTGTACAAAATCGATACGGTAATTTTGGTATTTAACACGGGAATAACAGGACTAGAAAAGAAGACAGCAAACCCTAGGTACTCACTCTGGCGTCAATTTGGGAATGGGGCTGCCCTGCGCGTCGTGACGATGGCCGTTGGCCGCGCAAGGCGGAAGCGTGGCAGCCGGACGTCGACCTTCGCCGGCGCGGTCTTGCGCTCCGCGGCAGCTTCCTGTTGTCACACGGCGAGTTAATTGCATGTTAGTACTATCTCTCTCTCAGTTTATAGGGTATGTGCGTGTCCCTAGCTCGTCAATTTGACCAACCTAATACAAGACATATATTACAAAAAATATATCAATATAAACTTCTGATGTTCTATTTTCAAACCATATAATTTTTATGTTATATAGGTTATATTAAGATGATAGAATTGGCAATCTAGGTATACGCGTAGGACTTGTAAACTAAAACGGAGGTAGTACCATACTTCAGCACCTACTCACGGATTGATACCATTACTCGAAAGTTTTACAGTTCAGTACCAATTCAGGGCCTAAATGTTGCAAAACGATCTAAGCTGCGTATAAAGACGTATTAACGGCGTATCTGACCGCTGGGACCCGCGTGCCAGGAGCCAACTTGATATATTTTTTGTAGAAAACACCTTTGTTTTAAATTAAATCACTCCCAGCCGCCGCACCTGTGCCCCACCGCCTCTACCTTGCCGGGCTTGCTCGCCGGAGCCCCGTTGCCGGGTCGCCGGAGCCCGGTCGCTGGCTTGTCGGAGCAGCGGCTGGCTCGCCAAAGCACGGTGCCCCTCTCCCATCTCCTTCATTTCCTCTCCTGTTCGCTGGCTCGCCGGGGCGGTGGTGGTCGGCGACGCTGGTAGGGCGCACAGGTGGGTGATGGTGGCGGTGTGGGAGACGAGGGCTGAGGGCGGCGTGGTCGCCGGTGGCCAAACGGGAACAGCCACTGGAGTCAAACCCCGCTGCCCATGTGGTTCGAGTGCTCCTAGTCGACGCTCGCGTGCGTCAAAACGAGTAGCTTCCGCTGAAGGATTAGCGCAAACGGGCCGGCCCATTCCCACAAGCGAACCTAAGAGAAATGCCTCGAAAAAAATGCAACGTTTGGGAGTCGAACCCGCGACACATCGATACACAGCAGACCTACTCGCCACTGCACTAGCTACTGACCGTATGTTTGACTGCAGCACTCAATAGTACTCCGGTACAGCGGTAGATTTGTCTTTTAATCATTCCTTCAAGAAATGAATATCGTTTTCTCGAACAAAATTCTAAAACTTGATTGAACATTTTGCGATATACGCTTAAAATATACATTGATTTTTTTTGTGAAAATACGCCGAACAAGTTTTAACTACACAGTGTAAATTTTTGTGATATATGATGCACAAATTTTAAACACACATTGAACATTTTTGTAACATAAGTTGAACTATTTTTAACTAAACATTGAACAATTTTTCTAAATGTATTGAACATTTTTTTCATATACGTTGAACAATTTTAAAATTGTGAATCAATTTTTAAAAAGTGAACAAAATTTTAAATCCATTAACAATTTTTGAAATAATGAACAAACTTTGAAATTCAAACAAATTTCTTAAAACAAAGTATAAAAGTAAAACGAAAAAAAAGGATAAAATGAAAGAAAAAGAAACAGAAACAGAAAAATGACACAAAAGGTAAAAAAACAGAAGCAAAAAACAGGAAAAGGAAACAAAAGATAAAAAAGAAACAGGAAAAAAGGGAAAAACTACAAAAAAAAACGGTTCAGGGAGCCTACTAGAAGGTTCCCAAAACCAAGTCTCGCTCGAAGTGGGCCGGCCGTGCGCCTCGTTCGCTCGCTTCGCTTCAGCGAAGCAGCGACGAACGGACGCACGCGGGCGTCATATAGGATCTGCCGTGTGGTTCGTCCACGAATCCCAGATCCGATCGAGCTAGAAGATGCAGCTTTCGCATGGGCTGCAGGACGGCCCAACCGCGGCCCAGGACCACACACATATATTCCTAAAAAAGGATAATTCTTATCATTTTTTTTGCAATTATATGTTAGTACTATTTAGTGACAAGCACCACACTAGAACCCACGCACGGCAATATTTTATGTGGGTTAGTATTATTTAGTGCCAAGCATGAACATTTTTCTAAAATTTATGTGGATTGAAAAAACAAATGTAAGAATATGTGGCTTCACTAAGGACCACATGCATGCACAATGATTATGCATCCTCATTGTAATTTTCAAATACACAGTTAAAAAAATTATATGCCCAACTCAGAGTTACTGCGTATATTTGTTGTATTTTTTAATGCACAGTTACTCGAAAAAATGATAACTTGTCGTAAAATTTATTGTGTTATCGTAATAAATTTTATAATGCATGATGAACATTTTAGAAAATACATTTACAACGTTTAAATACGCGTTCAACTTTTTCTAAAAATGTTCTAAACTTTTTTTTCAAATGCACAACCACTTTATTTACCTTTCAGATTAATTATAAATTTTTTGAACGTCAGCCAAAAAACAAAGCGGAGACCAGCAGGTCTATTATTCAGACCTTGTGTATTCTTCAGACCGAACGCAGTGTGCGCAACGTATATTGAAAAAATTATACACACACACACACACACACACACACACACACACACACACACACACACACATATATATATATATATATATATATGTATATATCGTATGTTATAAAATGTTCAACATATAAATGATAAAATTTCTGTAATACGAAATCATATATTTAAATAAGATCATTGTATATTAACAAATGTTTAATATATATATATATATATATATATATATTAAAAGATGTGGTGAACATTTCTAATATACGATACGCTTTTATACGATGAACTTTTAATATATGATGCAATGAACATATTTTTAATTATACGACGTGATGAATTTTTTTAATGTCAGATAATATTTTTTATATCGTATAAAAATCGGAACTGCTCGGAGTTTAAAGACGTATACGAATGAGTTGACTCATAGGCAAGCGAGCGCGCGCTGCGAACGACTCAGCGCGGATCGATTTCCGGCGGACGGGCGCGCATTTTTGTACTTCGTAAAAAAAAATCCAACGTTGCAAGGTATAAAATGTTTAGGTTTAGGCGTCCCTGTTTAAGCAATAGGAGCAGCTGCAGCAGCTCAGCGGCAGCCAGCTAATGCTTCCAACCGCACGACGTGAGTTCGAAACCCAGCAGCAAGCGCGCGTGCCGTCATTTTTAAGAAAAACATTTTTTGCGGTAAGATTTTTTTTGACAAACAGAGGATATGCGCGTGATTAAATAAAAGGTAAGGGTTCTTTTTGTAAAAGAGCATGCCACACCAGCCCCTGCCAGCGGGTCCCCGCGGCCAGATACACCGTCAATACGCGTTTATGTGCAGTTTAGATCGTTCTGGAACATTTAGGCCCTGAGTTGGCGCGAAGCTTGGGAGGTAGTCCAGGAGCGGATGCAGATTGTGGTCTGCATCGACGACATCTGGAAGACGGAGCATGTGCTGGGCTCGTGGTTCGTGGATGGCAGATATGGTTTTCTCCTTCAACGTTTTAGTCATGATGGGGTGTCAGATCTGGAGTTCGAAACCCGGCAGCAAGCGCGCGTGCCGTCATTTTTGAGAAAAACATTTTTTGCGGCAAGATCTTTTTTTGACAAACAGAGGATATGTGCGTGATTAAATAAAAGGTAAGGGTTCTTTTTGTAAAAGAGCATGCCACATCAGCCCCTGCCAGCGGGTCCCGACGGTCAGATACACCGTCAATACGCGTTTATGTGCAGTTTAGATCGTTTTGGAACACTTAGGCCCTGAGTTGGCGCGGAGTTTGGGAGGTAGTCCAGGAGCGGATGCAGATTGTGGTCTGCATCGACGACATGTGGAAGATGGAGCATGTGCTGGGCTCGTGGTTCGTGGATGGCAGATATGGTTTCCTCCTTCAGCGTTTTAGTCATGGTGGGGTGTCAGATCTAGAGTTCGATGGTGTGTCCGGGGTGTTGCCCCGGTCTGATTCGTTCAACAGTAAGGGCTTCACTTTTAGTGAGCCACCTTGGAGGGTTCCTTTTGTAAAAGAGCATGCCACATCAGCCCCTGACAGCGGGTCCCGGCGGTCAGATACACCGTCAATATGCGTTTATACGCAGTTCAGATCGTTTTGGAACACTTAGGCCCTGAGTTGGCGCGGAGCTTGGGAGGTAGTCCAGGAGCGGATGCAGATTGTGGTCTGCATCGACGACATCTGGAAGGCGGAGCATGTGCTGGGCTCGTGGTTCGTGGATGGCAGATATGGTTTCCTCCTTCAACGTTTTAGTCATGGTGGGGTGTCAGATCTGGAGTTTGATGGCGTGTTCGGGGTGTTGCCCCGATCTGATTCGTTCAACGGTAAGGGCTTCATTTTTAGTGAGCCACCTTGGAGGATTCTTTTTATAGAAGAGCATGCCACATCAGCCCCTGACAGCGGGTCCCGGCGGTCAGATACACCGTCAATACGCGTTTATACGCAGTTTAGATCGTTTTGGAACACTTATCCCCTGAGTTGGCGCGGAGCTTGGGAGGTAGTCCAGCAGCGGATGCAGATTGTGGTCTGCATCGACGACATCTGGAAGACGGAGCATGTGCTGGGCTCGTGGTTCATGGATGGCAGATATGGTTTCCTCCTTCAGCGTTTTAGTCATGGTGGGGTGTCAGATCTGAAGTTCGATGGCGTGTCTGGGATGTTGCCCTGGTCTAATTCGTTCAACGGTAAGGGCTTCACTTTTAATGAGCCACCTTGGAGGTCCGCAAAGCTGCATATCAGTAATGGAGCCGCGTCGAGCTCGGGTGAGGAGGTGACTCGTCATTATTTTCTTCGGTGGCTGTTATGGTGGTGCCGGAGGCAGGTGACGGGCGTTGATGTCAAGCTCAGAAATCTTCTGTTATTTTTTCAGTTTTGTCATGTCGGTCTTTACATAACTTGTACTTTATTTTTTCTGATTTAAATAAGACATGTATTACCATGAAAAAAAGTCCTGAGTTGATACTGAACTGCAAAACTTTTAAATAGTAGTACCAATCCATGAGTAGATGTTGAAGTGTGATACAAACATGCAATTAACTCTCGCGCGGCCTGTTCCCTGACTCGGCAGCCTCGCTCTGCTACTTGAGAGTCAGAGGAGCGACAGGCAAAAAAAAACTTCTTTCGACTTTGGACTTGCTTTTTTCTTTCTTATTTTTCTATTTTTTTTCTCGTGGATAAACAAAAACAAAAAGAAAATATGAAATGGAATACATCCTCTTCTACTCGACGAAAGTGTTTTACATTTAAGATCAGACGTACTTCCTCCGTCTCTTATATTATGGGGCGGAGGGAGCAATAGACTGTCGGGATGGAAAAGAAAACATAATAATTCTTTCTTTTTGCGGGTGAAAAACATTTGGAGAATTTTCATTCATAATAATTCAGGAGCATGAACCAGAACTAGACTGTATTTTCCAAGGCAACAGTCATAAAAATTGGGGAATTTTCGTTCTCGTCATGGTTACCTAATTGTGTGCGGCCTAATCCAGCATGCAACAGTGAATAGTTTTTTTTTGGTAACGGTTAATAGTCTGCGGCCAACTCGAACGCTAATATCACTCCTGACTTGATTCCCTTCACAATTCATTTCCTCCGTCCAGCCCTCTTTTTAAGCATTTGTAGTGGTTATTAGGGTATCTCCAAGGCTATTTATCAAATAATATTGCTAAATCTCAGTCAAATAATATTGCCCTCTCCTACTCCTCCAACATATATATACTAGAGATTTCTGCTCTATTGGATACATAAGTTTTGGATTCTCCTCTAGTTTTTCTAGTTCATATTCTAGTTGGTCCTAGTTGACTAATTAGAGCGTGGCTAATCCTTCTATCCTCTTAATTAGAAGCCCCGTTTGGTTCTAATCTCCTCTAATTATCCGGCGACGATTAGCTCTGGACGATGAAGCGTTGCAGATCGTGAAGGCTGCACGCTTGCAACCAAGTAGAGAGGTCGTGCTTTTGGTCTTCGGTTCGAGGGACTGTTCGTGGGCGGTACGAGGGATCTTTCATCTATGGTTCGAGGGACTCCAAGTACGATGTACACCGACACTATCTTCTTCCGCTGCAACTCGGTGACGGCAACGATCGTGACCCCAATCCGTTATGCATCTTCATATTGATCTTGGGTGATTGTAGGTGCAATTGTTTTTCTACTATGTTTCCCAACACCCCGAGCCCCTGCCAGGTGAGCCCACATGACACAATCTCCATTGCCGCCGGAGACTATCCGCACATCGACGCAACGCAAATCTGACCACCACCAACATCACACCTTAGACCGCGCCCACCATCACCTACCCGGAGCGGGAGCTCCGACTAATCTCGGCGTCACTCTGGTCCGCCCGAGCACGAGGCCTAGGACCTGGCTGAAAGATCGTGGATGTCGCCTAGAGAGGGGGTGAATAGGCGTTTTAAAATAATTACGGTTTAGGCTTGAACAAATGCGGAATAAACCTAGCGGTTAATTTGTCAAGCACAAAACCTAAAACAACTAGGCTCACCTATGTGCACCAACAACTTATGCTAAGCAAGATAAGCAACTATGTGATAGCAAGATACATGACAAGAAACAATATGGCTATCACAAAGTAAAGTGCATAAGTAAAGGGCTCGGGTAAGAGATAACCGAGGCACGAGGAGACGATGATGTATCCCGAAGTTCACACCCTTGCGGATGCTAATCTCCGTTTGGAGCGGTGTGGAGGCACAATGCTCCCCAAGAAGCCACTAGGGCCACCGTAATCTCCTCACGCCCTCGCACAATGCAAGATGCCGTGATTCCACTAAGGGACCCTTGAGGGCGGTCACCGAACCCGTACAAATGGCAACCCTTGGGGGCGGTCACCGAACCCGTACACTTTGGCAACCCTTGGGGGCGGTCACCGGTACCCGTCAAATTGCTCGGGGCGATCTCCACAACCTAATTGGAGACCCCGACGCTTGCCCGGAGCTTTGCACCACAATGATTGAGCTCCGAACACCAACAACCGTCTAGGGCGCCCAAGCACCCAAGAGGAACAAGCTCAAGGGTACCAAGCACCCAAGAGTAATAAGCTTCTCAACTTGTAACTTCCACGTATCATGTGGAGAACTCAAACCGATGCACCAAATGCAATGGCAAGGGCACACGGAGTGCCCAAGTCCTTCTCTCTCAAATCCCACCGAAGCAACTAATGCTAGGGAGGAAAATGAGAGGAAGAACAAGAAAGAGAACACCAAGAACTCCAAGATCTAGATACAAGGGGTTCCCCTCACATAGAGGAGAAAGTGATTGGTGGAAATGTGGATCTAGATCTCCTCTCTCTTTTCCCTCAAAAACTAGCAAGAATCCATGGAGGGATTGAGAGTTAGCAAGCTCGAAGAAGGTCAACAATGGGGGAAGAACACGAGCTCAAAAGCTTAGGTTCAATGGGGAAGAAGACCCCCTTTTATAGGAGGGGGAAAATCCAACCGTTATCCCCCACACAGCCCCGCAGAGAGCGGTACTACCGCTGAGGTAGAGCGGTACTGCCGCCCTCAAGCGGTACTACCGCTCCCCCTCAGCGGTACTACCGCGCCAGAAGAGAAGGGCTGGGGCAGGGGCCCAGGGCGGTACTACCGCGGAGGTAGAGCGGTACTACCGCTCTCAAGCAGTACTACCGCCACTGCTGCCGCAGCTAGTACCGCAAAACCCGACACGAGAAAATGCGCGCAAGAATCGAAGCGGAAGGAGCACCATGCCACCACGGTACTGCGGCTGAGCCCAGCAAGCGGTACTACCGCTCCGGGGAGCGGTACTACCGCTACAGACGCAGTGACAGGACGGTAGTAGCACGGAACCGCAGAGGTACTGCCGCTGAGGCCACCCAGCGGTACTACCGCTCCGGGGAGCGGTACTACCGCTCCGGGAGCGGTACTACCGCTTAGGGAGTCTCAGCCGCACTACCGCTGTGGACCGCGGTACTACCGCTGGGTCCAGGAGAAAAACCATACTCCAGAAAACCAGAACTGCCATAACTTCTGCATATGAGCTCCGAATTGAGCAAACTCAAGCTTGTTGAAAGCAAGACGACGAGTAGCATCAAAACAGCGACTGGTTATAGTAAGAAGAGGCAGGGGAGGTATGCCAACAAATAGAGGAGTGAAACCTCCAACCGAGAAGAACCGGCAAACCTCCAACCGAGAAGAACCGGCAAACCTCCAACATCGAAAACATCATAGAAGATGCATGCGAACTCCGTTTTCGATGAACTCAAGCTTGTCATCAAGATGACCATAAGCTCTAAGACTCACAAAGAGAACCAAACAAGAACCAAGAAAGATGATGCAAGGATGTAGTGGTTTGAGTTCTCAGCGAACGATACGATCAAGCTACTCATCGAGAGCCCCCCTTGATAGTACGGCAATCGATCCTATAACCCGGTCTCCCAACTACCATCATGAGAACGGTAAAATAGAAAACCTACCAAGGGCAAACCTTTGCCTTGCACATGGTCCACTTGAGCTAGATGATGACGATCTTGACTCCCTCAAGTTGGACCACCTTTCTTGATTGTGTTGGCTCGATGAAGACTAGTTGATTGCTCCCCCATACTCCACTATGGGTGAGCCTTTCTTCCGCACATCTTCATGAGTCCATTGACACCACAAAGGACGGCAAGCTTCAAGCATTTGATCTCTTCGTGATACTCCACTTGAACTTGCACACCGCAACCTAACCCCACAAAGAACTCTCACGAAGACCATGGGTTAGTACATCAAGCGTAATTGACAATGCTTACCATACCATGGGATCACTTGATCCCTCTCGGTACATCTTCTACGCTTTGTGGGTTGATCAACTTGATTCACTCTTTAACTTAGTCTTGATCAACCTCTCACAAGACCAATCTTTAGGTAATTCCTTGAATAGCACCTTGGTCGACACAAACTCTCCTTGAAACCAACACATGTACTCCAAGAAAAGCCTATGGACAAAACCTTCAAATATAACTCAAGGCAACCATTAGTCCATAGAGATTGTCATCAATTACCAAAACCAAACATGGGGGCACCGCATGTTCTTTCACTGGCCCTCTCCGCGCGAAAACCCACGCCTTTGGCCCGAACCTAGGTGAATGGAGAGCCACCACCACTTGGACCCGCCGCCGCACGCCACCGCCAAAGCTGTCATGACTGTGCCGATAACCGGTGCACCCCCCGAGGTGCCACCATAGCACAGACAGGCCTAAAGCAGAGCAATGCCCACGCCAGGGGCAACCACCGCAGCCGGTGACAAGCCCTGGGCCAACCGCAGCGCCGGGCACCGGATATGGCCTATCCAAATGAGGCCGCCATGGCCAGCATGGGCGCAAGCTGCCAGTCACACTAGCACCGGCAAGATGCCCACACATGACCCCGCACCGACGCCCTCTACCCCCTGTGCACTGCCGCCACCACCATACCATGCGGCGCCGCATCCTACTGCAAGATCGGGAGCGTGTAGCCCCGCCACCCCGCGCCAGGCCAAACCATCGCTGCCGCCACAACACCCACGCCGCTGACACGGCCGTCCACGTCATTGCCGCGACCATATGAGAAGAAGAAGGCCCTGCCACTGCCTACACCGATCGGGTTTTGCCCCGCGGTGGCAAGGGGGAGGCGGGGGGGGGGGGGGGGCACAAGCTAGGGTTCCAGCCGCCGGGCGAGGAGGATGCCCTACTAGTCAAATCTATGATTATAAGATTATCCAAAATCAAGGGGGCTAGACCCAAAATGATTATGGTTTCCGATAGAATCACACATTCTAAATGTTGTCGCGTGCTAGTAGTACTTTTTCGAGTCAATTACACCACAAGTGCTAAAACTTGGCGTGAAAAAATCACTTTAGTGCCAAAACTTGCGGCGTACATTGAACTGGTGCTATAACTTGGCTTTGGCGTGCATATAGGGTGTAAATTGCATTTGTAGATGGATACGGAACTGACTAGGCGCGCCATATGGCATCAGGCCCGCTGCCCGTCATTGAAGGGTACATATAGGGCGTGTCCTGTTATTTTGTGGAAAACCCCTTGGAATATTTTTCAAACATAAATTATGGCCAACCGGATTTGACCCCCTGATCTGCAGCGTGGAGGGTTCATACCTAACCAATGAACCCAAAATAATTTTCTGTTATATTTTCAGATGTACTTTATATATCGAGGTGGACTTAAGCTAGCTGGAGACCTTAAACCAGTTTGTAGTGTTATATTCTTAACAAAAACTAACTATATGTAAATTATAATCTTTTTACGAATATGTAAATCATACTTGTGTGTCATGCCTTAGGATTTTTTTAAAATTTTCTATATATTTTAATAAATGCTTACAGAAGTTTAAAATGTTTGCAGTTTTTTTAGAAACAAATCTTCACAGTTTTACCAAAATATTAATGTAGTATATTAAACTGTTCATGCTTTAATAGTTTTTCTATATATTTTGATAAATGCTTATATAAGTTTATAAATCTTCACAGTTTTAATGAAATACCCATGTAGTCTATAAAAGTGTCCATGTTTTAAGAATGATATATTCATATAATGTAGAAATCGTTGGCTAGGATTCAAACCAGTGACATGTAGTCATCAGGTGCGCGTAGCCACCACCCCACCCGTCAGCATTATTCTTTTCTTCAGAAATTTATAAAATATATGTAAATTATAATATTATATATATACATAATAATATTACATTATAAAATTATTCACGTATTATTTAAAAAAATATCCATATGGTCAAATTGTAAATTAGAAAATTATGCACGTAATAATTTTCATATTCAATAAAAATATCAAAGTATTTTTTGTTTTTCTATATATTTAAATAAATGATAATATATATTTAAAATTTTCATGCCTTTTAATAAAATAGTTATGTATTATAAAAGTGTTCATTTTTATTCTGCAGTTTATTTTGTTTATAATGCACAATTATAATTTGCATATAATTTATAATTTTTGTAGCGAATAACAGTGCAAAATGGTCAGTAGAGTGTCGAGCCCCCTTAAAGTCAACCGAGTATATAGAGTGCGTATCCGTTTAGGATGAAAAATGGTTCTTGATCCATTGGTTAGGCAGACGCGCATCCATGCTGCAGATCACGGGTTCAAAATACATCAGCCACCATTTTTGCACATAATTTGCTCGCTGACAGATGGACTGACATATGGCAGTGGCCTTTTTGCGAGAAAAAATAATTTCAATTGGATTCACAAAATAACAGGCCACAAGCCCTATCTCTACCATTCAATGGCTGACCGTGGGTCCCACATCATATGGCGCGCCTAGTCAGCACTATGTCTATAAACAAGTGCGAATTGCACCGTATATGCACGTCAAAGCCAAGTTATAACACCAATTCAATGTATGCCGCAAGTTTTGGCACTGAAGTGATCTTTCACGTCAAGTTTTAGCATCAATAGTGTAATTGACTCTACTTTTTCTTTGAGAAAGAAAAAGAAGAAGTACAAAGTCCACATCCATTTTGCAGTGCAAGTGGGTGATAATTGATGAGAGAGTTACTGCCCCATGTCTCGACCAGAAGAGCAGTCGTGTTGGGTACACAGTAACACACCGCACACATGTGAATCAACCTATGGTTGAGTTGGTTAGGTGGACAGTGGTATCCCCAACCCACCAGGGTTCAAATCCTGGTGCTCGCATTATTTCTAGATTTATTTCAGGATTTCCGAAGATGCGCTTTCAGTAAGAGGAGACATTCCCGTCGACGACGAGGCGCCTACGGTGACTTCGTAAATCTCAAGATGATATGCCGGCTCAGTCTCTCGGAGGTGCTCATAGGGTAGGATGTACGTGTGTACGTTCATAGGGGTAAGTGTATGCGTGTGTATATGAACGCTTGTGTCTGTACTGATGTAAAAAAAACACACCGCACACACGGAGCGTCGACGCTCGGCCTCCCCACTCACACTCACACTCACTCTCACTCTTCAGCCTCTCCACGCTCCACACCGACCTCGCCGGCGGCGGCGGCGATCGATGGCCGGGGTCAACCCAGCACCAGCAGGTAGCCACCACTCAGATCATCCTCGATTAGTACCGGGGCAGGCTAAAAACGTCTCCCTTCTCCCGATTGCTTCTTACCGCTGCTTGCTATCCATGTGTGGCAGGCTGGAGCGGCGGCGACGGCGACTGCGAGGACTGCGCGTCGTGGAGTCGGCACTTCTACTGGAACCACGCCGGCGGCGACAGAAAGCAGTTCGTCATCGTCGCCTCAGAGGGCTTCCGCGACCACGCGGTGAGAGCTCCATTTATCCCCTTCAATTAGTTCCGGGCCGCTCATTTACCCCCTTCCCTTCCCTTCCATTGCATTGATTCCTTCCAATTTGAGGTTTTGAGGTGCTCGAAGCTCCATAAGAATGTGCGATTGGTTTCGTTTGGCAGCTCCATATTTGCCGTGCGCGCAGATCCAAGATAGAATTGTTTCAGTTAGGTTATTGTTGGCGGGTTTCGTAGCTCCCCCGTTCACACCCTGATGCAATTTGTTTTATATCTTAGCCACATTGTGCGGTGTGTGCGCAGATCGACGATTCAATTGTTTTTGACTGAAAAGAAACGTTTGGCTCTGGTCTTAACTCCAGTATCATTCATCCTACAAGTACCAAATGGCCAAGGCATGCGAACAATATGCATTTTTTAAGTTAAGTAATTAATGGTCCATCATGGAGTAGCACGTGTTGGACCTTTAGTAAGTTCCTTTATGCTAGAGATTACTCAGTTTACCTGATGCAGATGAATTGGAAATAATATATGGCACTTGTTTAAGCGAAAATATAGGTTGGGAGCGATGGCATCATGGATCAGCAAAGTCACGAAATGCGATGTAGAGATAAATCTTTGTTGTTTCGCAATATCTCATCGATGGATGATATTAAACATCTCACCTAGCAAGAATATACGCTATATATTATGTAGGATGCACGATGTATTCGTCACTCCTATTGTAGTTTTTAAATGCACAGAAGCGGTGTAACCAAAATCTTTACTACTGTTACAAATCATTATGAATTGTTGTGTGTGACAGATCCTATATCTCTAACCAAAATGAATCTTCCTTGTCCTTGGACAGCCCATACCGCCGGAGGTTGGGAGCCATCTGAGGACTGTGATCCCCGATAGAGAGCATGTCAAGCTTGAAGCTCCTGATGGCCGGACGTACGATGTTAAGATTATGATGTTCTATAACATGTTTCTCTTTACATCTGGAGAAACATCTGGATGGCAGGAGTTTGTAGATGCAAATAAAATACAAACTCGATTATGTTTGTGTATTGCGGGAACTCCACCTTCAAGGTTAATATATCCAATTTATCCGGCCGTGAGAATCCTTCATCCTCCTCTGAACCACCTCCCAAGATCCTTGGAGCCGTTCCTCCTCCCCGTGCTTCTTGTGATCATCATGTGCCAATGAAAGGTAAAGTGATTCAGCATCATAAAGTCAAATGCTTTTTGCAATGCTTATCTGATCATTGTAAAAACATGCTTGATGTGCAGAACAAGTGGTGCCTGATCCCCCTGGACATGTTGACACCTCAACCGACATTGGCTATTGTTAGTTGTATAGGTCAAACACCCTGACCCAGCTCTCTAAGCACGTCCTCGTGCATGATCCCACGATCACCCGCACGATCTCACCAGCGCTCTGCGCTCCCCCTCTGTACATGTAAACCTATATATACATGCGATCATACGCAGGTACCACCCAAGGTGGAAAGCCATTCATTCACTTCTCCACATGGTATCAGACGCTGGACATTTCTCTCGTCTCTAAACCTCTTCCGCTGCCCTCTCTCCTCCCCAACTGCCTCCCGTCGCCATGTCGACTCCTCCACCTCCTCCACCACCTCCCCCACCTCCCCGTCCCGGCCACGGCACTCCGCGGACGCCGGTGACCAGCCAGCCACCCAACCCGACCCTCCTCATCCCGCCTGTTTTCAACCGCGGGGCTCTCTTCGTCCCGGATGCCGGCGCCTCCACCTCCACTTCCCTCCCTGCTCTCTCTCTCCTCTGGCAGGCGTGTTCATCAACCAGCATGTCCCGATAGTGCTCTCGTTGAACCCTCCCAACTTCTCCCATTGGCGCACTCTCTTCGAGGTGATGTTCCAGAAGCACGCCGTCGAAGACCACATCACCGGGCCGCCGCGTCCCGGCGATCCGACCTGGCTCCAGGACGATGCACACATCGTCTCTTGGCTGTACAACCGCGTCAGCGCGGAGGTGTTCGGCCTCATCCACCAGCGCGGCGCCACGGCCGCCGCCGTCTGGGCCGCCATCTGCAACCTCTTCCTGGAGAACGCCGAGCATCAGGTGGTGTTTCTCTCCACCGAGTTCCGGCGCATCGAGCAAGGCGGATCCTCCATCATCTCCTTCTTCGCACGTCTCAAGGATTGCGCCGACCGTCTCGCCGAGCTCGGTGCCGCCGTCGACGACCGCGACCAAGTGCTCAATATGATCCGTGGGCTCCACCCTCGGTTCAGGTACGCAGTGCCCATCCTAACCATGCAGACTCCCTTCCCATCGCTCCTTCGCTGCCGCGCCTTTCTTCTTCTCGAGGAGAGCCGCCTGGCCGCCGACAGCACCACCACCGAGACCGCTCTCCATGCCGCTCGGCCCCCCTCCAACTCCAACATGGGGGGCCACACAGGGGCTGGGCAGGGCGGCGGCAACAACCGCAGCGGCGGCGGCGGCGGGCGTCGTGGACGCGGCCGGGGCAACAACTCCGGCGGGGCGGGGCACACCAACTCCGGTGGGGCACCAGCCGCTCGCCCTCCTGCTCCTGCCCCCACCCCATGGACAGGCATGGTGCATGCATGGCCCATGCCCTGGCGACCCCATGCTCCGGGCTCAGGCATCCTCGGTCCCAGGCCCGGCGGGGCTTCACCGTTCGCCGGCTCGGCTACACACCACGCGACTGCGCCCGGCATCCCCAACACTGCTCCACCAACTGTTTGGTACCCTGCCGTGCCTCCCCACCCGCTCTACAACGGGCCACCGGCGCACCCGCCTCTGACCACGACTCCGGCCTGGGACCAGAGCGCTCTCATAGCGGCGCTCAACAACATGTCGATGCAGCAGCAGCAGCCGTCTCCACCGAGCACCGACTGGTACTTGGACACCGGCGCCTCCTCGCACATGGCCTCGTCCTCAGGTATCCTCTCATCTGCTACCCCTTGTTACACACACCGCATAGTGGTCGGCGACGGATCCTCGCTTGCAGTGACGCACACCGGTCACACCACCATTCCCACTTCTACCTCCCCACTCCACCTCAACAACATTCTAGTTTCTCCCCATCTCATCAAAAATCTGTTGTCCGTCAAAGCCCTTGCTCGTGATAATCCGGTTAATGTAGAATTTGATGATCTTGGCTTTTCTCTTAAGGATCGAAGAATGAGGAAGGTGATCCTCCGATGTAATGATGACGGCGACGAGCTCTACCCCATGCCGTACACGCCATCGACCCACACTCACCATGCTCTCGCCGCGGTCTCACGTGACCTATGGCACCAACGCCTTGGTCACCCTGTTGTCGACGCCCTCGACCGCACCCTGCATCCCTCTGCCATCGACCAAGCTACCACCATCATTGGCGTGTGTCAGGCATGTCAGCTTGGCAAAAGCACTAGGCTTCCCTTTAGTTCGTCATCGCATGTATCTTTCTTCCCTTTTCAGCTTGTACACAGTGATGTTTGGACGTCCCCTGTACCTAGTAACTCTGGCTATCAATATTATCTCCTGTTACTCGATGATTACAGTCACTTTGCATGGACATTCCCCCTCCGCAACAAATCTGACGCCCTCCCCACCATACGCAACTTCATCACCTTTGCCAAACATCACTTTAACCTACCTGTTCTCACGATCCAAACGGACAACGGCAAGGAGTTCGATAATGCTGCCTCCCGCGCACTCTTCGCCTCGCTCGGGATCACGCTCCGTATGTCATGCCCATACACATCCCCCCAAAACGGACGCGCCGAGCGTGCGCTGCGCACCCTGAACAACATAGCTCGCGCTCTACTCACTCACGCACACATGCCACTTTCTTACTGGGCCGAAGCCCTCCAAATCTCCACTTTCCTCCTCAACAGGCGACCCTGCCGGCCTCGCCACGAACAGACCCCTTTCTTTCTCCTCTATGGAGCTCACCCAGACTACGCGGCCATGCGAGTTTTTGGGTGCCTCTGTTTCCCGAACCTCACCGCTACCACAACCCATAAACTCGCGCCGCGATCAGCGCCCTGCATCTTCTTAGGCTACGCCCCCGATCACAAAGGGTACAGATGCCTCAACCCAGCCACTGGGCGCGTGGTCATCTCACGCCACGTCGTCTTCGACGAACAACGCTTCCCCTTCCTTGATCAGGCTAGCGCATCGCCCGCCGACCCACAGCCCTCTCTGGAAGATGAGCTTCATCTCCCGCTCGTTCCCCGTCGACCCCGCACTACACGGACCGCAAACCCCAGCACCCCACTCGCTCCTGCTCCCGTCACAGCACCGTGCTCGCCATCGACACCCACTGCCGTCATGCCCAAAACCCCGGCCTCTGAACCCACAACCCCGGCCTCTGAACCCACCCCTGTTCGGCCTATCGCCAGCCCGTCTCCCTCCCTGTCCACGACGCCGCGTCCTCGATGCCGCGCCGCGCCCATTCCCACCCACAACATGACCACACGCGCTCAGGCCGGTACCTTCAAGCCAAATCCTAAATACGCCGACGGCCTTTCTGCTACTGCAACCACCACCACCATCTCACCCATTCCTCGATCGGTGCGTGCTGCTTTGCAAGATCCATGTTGGTTGGCTGCTATGCAGGTGGAGTACAGGGCGCTGATGGAGAACGGAACCTGGCGGCTCGTCCCGCGCCCTCCCAGCGCCAACGTCGACACCGGCAAGTGGCTTTTTCGCCACAAACTCAAGGTGGACAGCTCCCTCAAGCGGTACAAGGCGCGGTGGGTTGTGCGCGGGTTCTCTCAGCGGCCCGGCGTCGACTTTGATGAGACGTTCTCACCCGTCGTCAAGGCGGCCACGATCCGTGTCGTCCTCACCATTGCTGCTACGCGCGACTGGCCTGTTCATCAAATGGACGTCAACAACGCCTTCCTGCACGGGCGCCTCGCCGAGCGCGTCTACTGTCAACAACCAGCAGGCTTCGTCGACGCCGACCGCCCCGAGCACGTGTGCCTCCTCGACAAGTCGCTCTACGGCCTCAAGCAGGCACCTCGGGCGTGGTTCGCCCGGTTCGCAACGTACGCGCGCCAGCTCGGCTTCGTCAGCTCGCGTGCGGACACCTCACTGTTCATCCTGCAGAGCAGCGCCGGCACCGCCTACCTCCTATTGTACGTCGATGACATCGTGCTCATGGCGTCGTCCACGTCCCTGCTACAGCACCTTCAACGACAGCTCTCCCACGAATTCTCTATGAAGGACCTCGGCCCACTCCACTACTTCCTCGGCATCGCCGTCACCCGCACTGCGAACGGATTCTTCCTCTCACAGCGCAAGTATGCCGAAGAACTCCTAGAACGAGCCAATATGACGAACTGCAAGCCGGTGGACACGCCAGTCGACACACACGCCAAGCTCTCCGCCCTTGCGGGAGTGCCCGTCTCGGACCCGACCGAGTACCGCAGCATCGTGGGAGCGCTCCAGTACATGTCCATGACACGCCCGGACATTGCCTACGCAGTTCAGCAGTGCTACTTGGTAATGCATGATCCGCGCGCGCCCCACCTTGCTCTGGCCAAGCGTGTGCTCCGCTACCTCCGTGGCACCACCACGCACGGACTTCACCTCCATCGCGCTTCATCGCTCGACCTCGTCGCCTATTCAGACGCGGACTGGGCTGGCTGCCCCGACACGCGTCGCTCGACATCCGGCTACGCCGTCTACCTCGGCGACTCCCTTGTCTCCTGGTCGTCCAAGCGCCAAGCCACCGTCTCCCGTTCGAGTGCGGAGGCCGAATACCGCGCCGTCGCGAACGCCGTTGCGGAATGCTGCTGGCTCCGCCAACTTCTCGCCGAGCTCTCCGCTCCACTGTCGAAAGCCAGTGTGGTCTTCTGCGACAACATCTCGTCGGTGTACATGGCCGCCAATCCAGTTCATCACCGGCGCACGAAGCACATCGAGCTCGACATACACTTCGTGCGCGAGCAAGTGGCGCTTGGCAAGCTCCGTGTCCTCCATGTCCCGACCAAGCAGCAATTCGCGGACGTGCTCACCAAAGGTCTTCCGACTGCAGCTTTTCAGGATTTTCGTTCCAGTTTGTGCATCCGACCCCCGGATGCTTCAACTGCGGCGGGGTGTTAGTTGTATAGGTCAAACACCCTGACCCAGCTCTCTAAGCACGTCCTCGTGCATGATCCCACGATCACCCGCACGATCTCACCGGCGCTCTGCGCTCCCCCTCTGTACATGTAAACCTATATATACATGCGATCATACGCAGGCACCACCCAAGGTGGAAAGCCATTCATTCACTTCTCCACAGCTATAAGTTGTCAAGTGGGTGTTGTCTAACCAAAGCACAGGAGGAGAAAGTACTTGAACTAGCTCATAGAATGAGGTCTGAAATTCCTCTACATGTGGCAACCATGGGCAAAAGAAATCTCAAATTGAAGGACAGTTGTATTGTAAGTTGAATCTTTTCCAGATGATTTGTTGCCTGCGTTTGTTATACGTCGGACCTCTTCATCTTTTTAAACTTGCCCTTTTTTCTGCTTATGCAGTACATCCCCTTGAGACTTGTCGACCATTTCGAACCTGACATTACACTCAAAGACCACGAGGACAAGATACACGGTGTTCGAGCAAGGAAGCACGATGCTGACCAGATAGTCTTAGAATCTGGGTGGGGTGAATTTGTGTCTAAACAGCGCATACAAGAGAATGGCCTCATCGTTTTCAAAAAGGGGAAACCTCACATCGAAGTTTTCATCCTTGAGAAAACCTCATCATCTTTTTTAACGGGAAATTGTTCCTGTGCCCAAGAAGTCATTGAGTTGAGCAGTTCTGATGACGATGAGATCGTGGATAAGAAGATGGCTTCAGTATCCCCCCCTTGCGCTAAATCAGGTTATAATATTGTAGTTACATGTGCAATTTTTTATTTGCCATAATTTCATATGAGTTTTGGTTATTGTATGCTCACCATAAGAAAGTAGGGATATTTTTCAGAATATGGAGCTCCCAAGCTGAATGAAGTTGGTTCAGAACCTCCTAGGTCCAACATTTTCATGGGACCTTCACAGCGTCGTCACTACATTTTATCCCAAGGGAAAGTTCTAAAGGAGCAAGCGAGAGAAAAAGTTGAAGAGAAAGTCCAGGCAATTTGCTCTGAATTTCCGGTGTTTGTGAAAGTGATGAACCAATCCAGTAGAGCACGACATGAAATACACCCTCTGGTGAGTTAAGAGGCCACATGTAATTTTATAATTCTCTAGTTTGTTGCAGATTCCATAACGGAAATCTTGATACACACTGCTTCTGCCATTGCAATGTATAACTCACTCATAACCCATTTCTCACCTAAAAAACTTGGCGCACGCAGCAATTAGAAGTAATGTGGACCTTGAATCAATCATCGATCTGAGATTGCGTTCCTCAGCTCACACTCTTTTTCATTCTTGGACAGCACTTCTGTGTGGAGTACGCTTCTGAATGCCTCCCGGCTGAGCAAAAATGCCTCCTCCTTCTGCTGGAAGGCGACGAGAGGGAATGGACTGGTAAGTTGGACATCTCGAGTAATGGCTCGATGAAGGCAAGAAGGTGGATCTATGGAGCCTGGAGGGACTTGGTCTGGCAAGTTGGTCTGAAGGAGGGAGACATCTGCCTCTTTGAGCTGGTAGACAAGAGCGCAGGTTGGATCACGATGAAAGTCCACCTGATCCGCAGGTCGGAGATACAGCCATAGCTCTTGATCCTGCACCAGTTTCCTTATCTATCTATTGTATCCAGTGTGGCTGTAAACTCTGATTAAACATGTTATAAGAGAGCTTAGCTAACTGATGAGCAACCTGACCCGTAGAAGTTGTTAAACAACTCTTGTTGCATCCAATTTGGGAAGTTACTGGACCCTATTGTGCGTCTATCGCCGCCACATTCTCTCCTTATATTGTTGCTGATTTTTTTTTTGTGTTTGACAAAGTTTCTTGCTGGCTGGGATGTCCACAAGGAACCATTTTTTCTCCAGTGAAACTGGGATATGTTTTTCCAGTCAAAATGGTGTATGGCTCATGAACTGAATTTTGGGCAAGATCACAGGAACATGGTTTTTTTTGTTGCGAAAAGATCACAGGAACATGTAATAAGTACATGCATGCATGAAGCTCATAGCAGATGCACATCAAGAACATGGAGGCATATTAGGACCATACAAAGAAACAGTTGTCGTGGGCATGGTCATCTCAGTTGCATACATGATATATACTTGAAGAGCCGACAATTCATCTGCGCCATTGGATTATTTCCTCTTTTTTTTTTCAATCTGTGTGCTTGGGATAGTATCGTACCAGAATCGGATATTGACTGTCGTACCCGTAGCTATTTTGAGACTTGAAAGTTTGGTTCCAGTGGAATCAAAAGCCCTTCACTAAAAGGGAAAGGAAGAAATCCTTTCTATTTAGAGACTTGAAAGTTTGGTTCCAGTGAAATCAAAAGCTCTTTACCAAAGAAAATAATAACAATATGAGAAATCTAACGACCAGTCGACTGGTCGTTTGCAACAGGCACAACCAACTGGATCGCTCCCGACTCTTCGTTTTTCTTCCGCAAAACTGCCATCGTGGGCGAGAAAAAAAATTGCTGTGGCCTGGAATCAAACTAAGGTCTCCAACAGATGACCTACAACAGCCTACCACCACACCACTATGCATCTTTTTCTCTGGTGAACAATAGTCGTCATACTTGACCCCACAGAGCCACGTCAGCATAATTAAGACACTATTATTTTGCTCGTTCCTGTGCGTTGATTCACGAAATTAATTTCAAGCCATTCGCTTCTTCCATTTGATTGTCCATGTCCATGCAGCCATCTCATTTAATGCCAACAATTTTTTCAACCTCATCAAGTGCCAATGTTAGTACTTTTTTTTCTCTGTGCATTTTTAGTGCCACAGTTTCCTTTTTTTTTCTCTGTTGCATGCACGCACGATCCGTTCCAGATTCGATTTTCTTGCTCTCCTCCTGATCCATTTTTTCCCTCTTCAGATCTTTTTTCATTCGAGATTTTTCACGCAAAAATTGGTGTGAACAAAAGAGGATTCGACCCTTGCACCACTAGTGAGCCATCTCAACTAGCCTACGACCTGACCTACGATCCCTTTTTTGAACAAAAGAAAGTAAATGGGCTATTTAACATGTCTCCTCTACTACGTATGCATAAAAACGAGTTAATTTAGTGTTCGATTTTTTCCGCGCTTAGGTACCCCGTTCCTGCTAACTTTACCGACCGGGGGCGGGGGGGGGGGGGGGGGGGGTGGGGTGATGAAATATTCTCTGTTAACTTTCGTGTGAATAACATGGTAACTCAAATTTCATAGACCTGATAACTTATGTACCCCGGTCCTAAAAACTTTGTCGGCGAGGGTGGGGGTGGGGGAGTTGTTGAAACATAGCACGATAACTTCTGTGCAAATAACATGATAACTCAAACATGGCGGACCTGATAACTTATGTACCCCGGTCCTGATAGCTTGGTCGGCGAGGGTGGGGGTGGGGCAAGTCGCTGAAACATGCTATGGTCACTTCTGTGCAAATAACATGATAACTCAAACATGGCGGACCTGATAACTTATGTACCCTGGTCCTGATAGCTTGGTAGGGTGGGGGTGGGGCAAGTTGCTGAAACATGCCATGGTCACTTCTGTGCAAATAACATGATAACTCAAACATGGCGGACCTCATAACTTATGTACCCCGGTCCTGATAGCTTGGTCGGCGAGGGTGGGGGTGGGGCAAGTCGCTGAAACATGCCATGGTCACTTCTGTGCAAATAACATGATAACTCATACATGGTAAACCTGATAACTTTGTAGGAGGGGTCGGGGTGGGGGTGTCGTTGAAACGTACGACGGTAATTTCTATGCAAATAACATGATAAATCACACATCGTAAACATGATAAATTATGTACCAGTCCCGGTAACTTTGTCGGAGGGGCCGGAGTGGGGGAATCGTTGAAACATACCATGATAACTTCTATGCAAATAATATGATAACTCACACATCATAGACATTAAATTATGTACCCAGTCCTGGTAACTTTGTCGGCGGGGTTGGGGTTGGGGGGGGGGGGGAGTTATTGAAACATACCACGGTAACTTCTATGCAAATAACATGATAAGTCACACATCGTAGAAATGATAAATTATGTACCCATTCCTGATAACTTTATCGGCGGGGGTAGGGTGGGAGGAGTTGTTGAATCACACCACGATAACTTTTATGCAAATAACATGATAACTCACACATCGTAGACTTGATAATTTATGTACCCGACCCTGGTAAATGTGGCGACTGTGGCGGGGGGAGGGGGGGGGGGACCCCGGTAATTTATATGTAAATAGCTTATTAATAGACACATACTAAGCTGATAACTCACATATAAACGCCATTATAATTTTTTATTTTTTGTTGAAAAATATACAATTGGTAATTTCTATGTAAAAAGCATGATAATGTATACATCACAGATTTGATAACTAATATCTTACGTTTTAAACACCATGATATCTTTCATCCAAGGGAAAAAAGTTTTTTAAACATTTTCATCGGTAATTTATGTGTTAAATTACCATACTTCCTCGTGCCTTAACCTTCTCGTACTGTAGTTATTAGCCTTATCATGGTATAGTTATCATGTTGCTCATACCATAGTTATCACGCTGGTCATGCCAAAGTTACCAAGACAAACTTTACTTTTTTCTGATATGGCAGAAATAAGAAAGGTTCAAATAACATTGTTTATCTACAATAGACAACAACAAAAGGTGGCTTAGTTGGTTATTAGGCTTAATAGGTATTGCATAGACCTAGGTTTGAATCCTGTTTCAAGCACTTTTATTTTATTTTCATATTATGCGGTGAAAAACCAGAAAAAAACACTAGCGATTTACCATGATTTTTGAGAGAAGGAAAAAAATCAGTGAAAAGCGAGCGTGAAAAGATAGCGATCACGTAGGAACTAGTCGTGCGGATCTGTCGCTAACGACCAGTCGACTGGTCGTTAGCACAGTCCATAACAATATCACAAGTTCCTAGTGCAATCACAAGGATGGGAGGGTTTCACACCTGGTCCTCAAGACACTCTTGTCGAATGGTGGGCAGGTGCAAGCGAGGCCGTCCCCGAAAATCAGAGGAGAAACTTCAACTCCTTCGCCGTCCTTACCATGCATTCTCTATGGAAGGAGCGTAACCGGAGGGTTTTCGACAAGGTGTCGAGGCCTGCCAGTGTCATCACGACCGGCATAGACACAGAATGGGGAACACGGCACCGCACATGGCAGTTCAAGCACGGAGCCCATGGCATGGCGGGAGGTCGTGAGTAGTGCGAGTGTTTAGTCTAGTGTGGGTGGAGGCGAAGGTGGAGGCAAGCAAGTCTTGCCAGTATTGTTGTTGTAATGCTGTAAGACTCTTTCTCCTATCTTAATGAATCGACGCGCAAGGCAAGGCAGCCATGGGTACAACTGTAAGGTTCTTTCATCGTTTGCAAATGTATTCCCAGTTACGAAAAGCCAGTATTCTAACAATGAGTTCAGAAAAACATGATCAATCCATGTCTTACGGTTATGGTTTACTGCAGTAACTAATGTATTACCTTCTGAATGCTGAATACTGTGGAGAAGTGGCCCCCCATGTGTAGAACAGCCTCCCAATATCCAGATGGAAGCATAAAGCTGCATAATCAAGCAGAGTAACATGGTCCACTCTTAATGTATTAACTACTTTTGCGTGATTGTAAAGAGGGTAAGCAGAGTAACAATCGCTTTAACAGGCTTCTTCAAGGTTCATAACAGAAACTCAAGCTTTGGTTTCATAACAAGCTCAATACTGTAACTCATAAGTGGGGAGAATCTAAAGATCATTGAGCAAACATCTTCCTTAGACAAGGCGATCCCCTGGAAGTAATTCACTCTGTAAACATCACAATTAACACTTAGGTATTAAGACAGTCTTAGCGTAACTAGTGAAAATCACATTATTAGACTCCAGGTAAGCAGCAAATAGTAAAAACAGAAATTGAGTATCAAGAATTGGCTTCATAAGTGGAACTAGCTATTGGCCGTAGTAACTTGTGACCATAAACACAGTTGACACTATCTTGCAACAAGACATAATTCACATGTTTTACTGGCAGTAATGTGCTAATGGTATACTTAATTACTTAGCCAGTGGTTTTGATAACAGGTCTTTACCAGCAAAGACCCTTGAGAACTAGCTAAAATTGAATAGCCGGAAACTTGAATACACGCTTTACTTGGGCAATGTTTTTAGTTGTTAGCTGTGTCTCATATGAAATTATGCATTTATGTGCAAGGCTAATACAAAGCTCAGCAAAATTTAGGTGAAAGCTCCATATAGGACACAATAAATAGCAACTGAATAGGGTTTTGTTCCCAAGGAGTATAACGGGTGCAGAGTACCTCCCTGCCTAATCTATCTACTCATAGCTAGATGAGCAATGGGTTAAAGTCATTTACAAGTTTACAAGAACTGCAAACATATCAACTGAATTGACTAAACCTTTGCAATAAAACCGTTTTTATTGTCATCCTGGGGAGCAGTGTGCCCTTTATGTCCAACAATAAAAGCTCTGGTTATTCTTAATTATACGAGGAAGATGACGCAAAAAAATTCCAAAGTTAGTAATAAGGTTAATTTGATAAATGCCACTCGAATTCTGGCGATTCCCGCTCCCCGCTCCCCGTTCCTAGCTGCGCCGGTGGCCACTCCGGCCCCGACGGCCACGCCACACCCCCACCGCCGGCTGCCGCTCCGGCCCCGGTGGCCCGCTCCCCGTCCCATGGACATCTCTCCTCCTCCCCCGGGGGGCTGCACCCCACGCCCCGTTGGCTGGAATCCAGCCCCTCCTCGGCCGGATCTGGTTCGACCGCCGCGTCGTACCGGGATGCTCTGATCGCCTCCCCATCTGCTCCCCCTCCGGCGGTGGAACGCCGCTCGACTGCACCGTCCCGCGCTACTTCGGGCCACGGTCGGAGGTCCACCGCGTCGACCCCCCACCGGACGCCCCCTGGATCGTTGCCGGGCACCAGCGCCGGAAACGCCTGCGCCGCCCGCGTACGCGCCGCCCTGCTGGGCCTGCGCGCCCCCACTCTCCGTCCTCGGCCAGTGTCGACTGCCCCCGGTGCCTCTCGAAGTCCCCAAGCCACCTGCTCGAGGAGTGCCGCCGCGACATCCGGTGCCGAAGGTGCCGCTTTTACGGCCACATGGCGCGCGTCTGCACCGCGCCCCGCGAGTACCTCCCTGCCCAGAGCCTTGCGAAGCGGCATCGCACCTCCTCACCGTCGATGAGCTTGGGAGGGTCAAGCCCCACCGCGTCCTCCGGGCGGGCTTCCCCCTTGCCAACTCCGGCTCCCTCCCCGCGGCCGTCTCCGCCACCTTCCTCGAGCCCGACCCCTTCCTCTTCGTCAGGCACGCCCACTGTCATGTCGGGTCGCCCTGCTCTCCACCCGACCGGTGCCACGTGCTTCCTCCCCCGTTCCGCCGACATCGAAGCCGTGGAGGCCGCTCTCCAGCGCGCTCTGCTCGCCACCGTGGTTGGTCGCCGCTCTGGCGTCTCCTGCGCTTACGTTACGGGACTTGTTAGCGGGCGTTTTGGCATCCCCGCGGACATGTTCTCGGTTCATCACCACGGGCCGGTGCAGTTCCTGCTCCGGTTCGAGAGGATGGAGGATCGCGCGCGCGCGTCGGCGGGAGGTGCTCGCGGCCTGCGGTTCCGCCTCCTCCTGCGCCCCTGGAGTCGCTTCGACGGCGCCCAGGCCGTCTCCTTGCGATTCAAGGTGGATCTTGAAATTTCCGGCATCCCCGACCACGGCTGGCACCTCTCCTCCGCCGTGACTCTGCTGGCTCTGTTCTGCAAGGTCGACGAGCTCGCCCCGGAGACGCGCGATGGCACTGACATGTCAGTCTTCAGAGTCTCGGCTTGGACTCGCAACCCGGATGCCATCCGCTCCTCCGACCTCTACCTCCCGGAGAACGACGCCGTGATCACCGGCGCTAACCCGGACGTCGCGGAGAGGTTTGCGTTGGAGGTCCTGTGCTACCCAGTGACGATCCACGTTACCCGCTCCATCGACTTCCGCCTACCGGCCCCGCCACCCCCGCCTCCAGCGGATGACTCCAACCCCTTCGACGTCCCTCCATCACCGCCGTGCCCCGTGCCCTGGCCACGCCACTACGATTTTCCGCGTTGCTCTAGAAATTGTGGTGACGCGTGGCCGCCGCCCGACCACGACAGTGGCACCTCCGGCGCCGGCGTGCGCCGTCGTCACCAGCACCCTCCTCCGCCTCACTAGGATTGGCATGGGATCCTTGGATCCCACCCGTTACCCGCTGACGCACCAGCTCGGGCCCAGGCAAAAAGCCGCCCTGACCCGCGGCAAAGCCGCCTTGACCGTGGTCCACGGACGACGACAAGACCGCCCACCACGACCATGGCTTCGAATCTGCCCCCTGCTGATGCATGGTGGCCCCACCAGGAGCATACGCAGCATGTGCCGCCCCCGGACCCCACCACCGAGGCTTCCGGATCCCTGCGCTCGCCCCACATTGGTCGTGCTGCCTTGGTGGACCTGGCCTGTGCCCCGCCCTCTCCTCTCGAGGGCGCCGCCCAATCCCCTCCGAGGCTGCGATAGGCTGGATCAGATCCCGAGGCAACCCCTGCCTCTGCCCCGCGATCCCCTGCCCCCCATGCCGCAACATCGGATCCACCCTTCCAGGCGACCCCACCACGGCCCCCCTCCCCGCTCTCTGCCTCCGCCACCCCTTTCACGCCATGTGGCCAGTCCCCTAGCGCCTTGGCATCCCCTGGCCATGCAGATAACGTTTCGGCTGCCTAGGGCCGTGAACTTCAAACCTTTGTGGCTGGAATCCAGCTGCGGACAGCGCCCGTGCTACCTACTCCGGGCCCCAAGCGAGGAAGGAAGGAATTGCCTCCAAACTTTACTCCTAGACGCAGCCACCGCATTGCCAAGGCCGATTGGTGCCTCGACTCGGAAGCTAAAGCTAAACGTGTGCTTCTTCTTTGGCTCGGCATTGTTGGGGAACGCAGTAATTTCGAAAATTTTCCTACGCACACGCAAGATCATGGTGATGCACAGCAACGAGAGGGGAGAGTGTTGTCTACGTACCAACGCAGACCGACTGCGGAAGCGATCACACAACGTAGAGGAAGTAGTCGTACGTCTTCTTCCCGATCCGACCGATCCAAGCACCGTTACTCCGGTACCTCCGAGTTCTTAGCACACGTTCAGCTCGATGACGTTCCTCGGGCTCCGATCCAGCAAAGCGTCGAGGAAGAGTTCCGTCAGCACGACGGCGTGATGACGATCTTGATGTACTACCGACGCAGGGCTTCGCCTAAGCACTGTAACGGTACGATCGAGGTGGAATTTGGTGGCAGGGGGCACCGCACACGGCTAAGGAACGATCTCAAGGATCAACTTGTGTGTCTTGGGGTGCCCCTGCCTCCGTATATAAAGGTTGGAGGGAGGGGGGCTGGCCGGCCAAAGAGGTGTAAGCGCAGGAGGAGTCCTACTCCTACCGGGAGTAGGACTCCCCCCTCCAATCCTAGTCCAACTAGGAAACCTTCAAAGGGGAGATAGAGAGAGGTGGCCGGCCCCTCTCCTAGTCCTAATAGGACTAGGGAGAGGGGGGAGGCGCAGCCCTATGTGGGCTGCCCTCTCACCTTTCCACTAAGGCCCATGTTGGCCCATTTGGCTCCCGGGGGGTTCCGGTAACCCTCCCGGTAATCCGGTAAAATCCCGATTTCACCCGGAACACTTCCGATGTCCAAACATAGGCTTCCAATATATCAATCTTTACGTCTCGACCATTTCGAGACTCCTCGTCATGTCCGTGATCTCATCCGGGACTCCGAACAACCTTCGGTACATCAAAATGCATAAACTCATAATAACTGTCATCGTAACGTTAAGCGTGCGGACCCTACGGTTCGAGAACAATGTAGACATGACCGAGACACGTCTCCGGTCAATAACCAATAGCGGGACCTGGATGCCCATATTGGCTCCTACATATTCTACGAAGATCTTTATCGGTCAGACCGCATAACAACATACGTTGTTCCCTTTGTCATCGGTATGTTACTTGCCCGAGATTCGATCGTCGGTATCCAATACCTAGTTCAATCTCGTTGCCGGCAAGTCTCTTTACTCGTTCTGTAATACATCATCCCACAACTAACTCATTAGTTGCAATGCTTGCAAGGCTTAAGTGATGTGCATTACCGAGAGGGCCCAGAGATACCTCTCCGACAATCGGAGTGACAAACCCTAATCTCGAAATACGCCAACCCAACATCTACCATTGGAGACACCTGTAGTACTCCTTTATAATCACCCAGTTACGTTGTGACGTTTGGTAGTACCCAAAGTGTTCCTCCGGTAAACGGGAGTTGCATAATCTCATAGTTATAGGAACATGTATAAGTCATGAAGAAAGCAATAGCAACATACTAAACGATCGGGTGCTAAGCTAATGGAATGGGTCATGTCAATCAGATCATTCTACTAATGATTTGACCTCGTTAATCAAATAACAACTCTTTGTTCATGGTTAGGAAACATAACCATCTTTGATTAACGAGCTAGTCAAGTAGAGGCATACTAGTGACACTCTGTTTGTCTATGTATTCACACATGTATTATGTTTCCGGTTAATACAATTCTAGCATGAATAATAAACATTTATCATGATATAAGGAAATAAATAATAACTTTATTATTGCCTCTAGGGCATATTTCCTTCAGTCTCCCACTTGCACTAGAGTCAATAATCTAGTTCACATCGCCATGTGATTTAACAGCAATAGTTCACATCACCATGTGATTAACACTCATAGTTCACATCGTCATGTGACCAACACTCAAAGGGTTTACTAGAGTCAGTAATCTAGTTCACATATCTATGTGATTAACACCCAAAGAGTACTAAGGTGTGATCATGTTTTGCTTGTGAGATAATTTAGGCAACGGGTCTGTCACATTCAGATCCGTAAGTATTTTGCAAAATTCTTTGTCTATAATGCTCTGCACGGAGCTACTCTAGCTAATTGCTCCCACTTTCAATATGTATCCAGATTGAGACTTATAGATTCATCTGGATCAGTGTCAAAAACTTGCATCGACGTAACCCTTTACGACGAACCTTTTTGTCACGTCCATAATCGAGAAACATATCCTTATTTCACTAAGGATAATTCTGACCGCTGTCCAGTGATCTACTCCTAAATCACTATTGTACTCCCTTGCCAAATCAGTGCAGGGTATACAATAGATCTGGTATACAGCATGACATACTTTATAGAACCTATGGCCAAGGCATAGGGAATGACTTTCATTCTCTTTCTATCTTCTGCCGTGGTCGGGCTTTGAGTCTTACTCAACTTCACACCTTATAATACAGGCAAGAACTCTTTCTTTGACTGCTCCATTTTGAACTACTTCAAAATCTTGTCAAGGTTTGTATTCATTGAAAAAACTTATCAAGCGTCTTGATCTATCTCTATAGATCTTGAAGCTCAATATGTAAGCAGCTTCACCGAAGTCTTTCTTTGAAAAATTCCTTTCAAACACTCCTTTATGCTTACAGAATAATTCTACATTATTTCCGATCAACAATATGTCATTCACATATACTTATCAGAAATGTTGTAGTGCTCCCACTCACTTTCTTGTAAATACAGGCTTCACCGCAAGTCTGTATAAAACTATATGCTTTGATCAACTCATCAAAGCGTATATTCCAACTCCAAGATGCTTGCACCAGTCCACAGATGGATCGCTGGAGTTTGCACATTTTGTTAGCACCTTTCGGATTGACAAAACCTTCTGTTGCATCATATACAACTCTTCTTTAATAAATCCATTAAGGAATGCAGTTTTGTTTATCCTTTTGCCAGATTTCATAAAATGCGGCAATTACTAACATGATTCAGACAGACTCGAGCATAGATACGAGTGAGAAGCTCTCATCGTAGTCAACACCTTGAACTTGTCGAAAACCTTTTGCGACAATTCTAGCTTTGTAGATAGTAATCCTACTATCAACGTCCGTCTTCCTCTTGAAGATCCATTTTTTCTTAATTGCTTGCCGATCATCGGGTAAGTCAACCAAAGTCCAAACTTTGTTCTCATACATGGATCATATCTCAGATTTCATGGCTTCAAGCCACTTTGCGGAATCTGGGCTCACCATCGCTTCTTCATAATTCGTAGGATCATCATGATCTAGTAGCATGACTTCCAGAACAGGATTACCGTACCACTCTGGTGCGGATCTTACTCTGGTTGATCTACGAGGTACAGTAGTATCTTGATCTAAAGTTTCATGATCATCATCATTAACTTCCTCTCTTATTGGTGTAGTTCTCACAGAAACAGTTTTCTGTGATGTACTATTTCCCAATAACGGAGTAGGTATAGTTACCTCGTCAAGTTCTACTTTCCTCCCACTCACTTCTTTCGAGAGAAACTCCTTCTCCAGAAAGTTTCCGAATTTTAGCAACAAAAGTCTTGCCTTCGGATCTGTGATAGAAGGTGTATCCAATAATTTCCTTTGGATATCCTATGAAGACGCACTTCTCCGATTTGAGTTTGAGCTTATCAGGATGAAACTTTTTCATATAAGCATCACAACCCCAAACTTTAAGAAATGACTACTTTGGTTTCTTGCTAAACCACAGTTCAGATTGTGTCGTCTCAACGGACTTAGATGGTGCTCCTTTTTAACGTGAATGCAGCTGTCTCTAATGCATAATCCCAAAACGATAGTGGTAGATCGGTAAGATACATCATAGATTGCACTATATTCAATAAAGTACGGTTATGACGTTCGGACACACCATTATGATGTGGTGTTCCAGGTGGCGTGAGTAGTGAAACTATTTCACATTGTTTTAACTGAAGACCAAACTCGTAACTCAAATACTCTTTTCCACGATCAGATCGTAGAAACTTTATTTTCTTGTTACGATGATTTTCCACTTCACTCTGAAATTATATGAACTTTTCAAATGTTTCAGACTTATGTTTCGTCAAGTAGATATACTCATATCTGCTCAAATCATCTGTGAAGATCAGAAAATAATGATACCTGTCGCGATCCTCAATATTCATCGGACCACATACATCAGTATGTATGATTTCCAATAAATCTTTTCTCGCTCCATTGTTCCGGAGAACGGCGTTTTAGTCATCTTGCCCAAAAGGCATGGTTCGCAAGCATCAACTGATTCATAATCAAGTGATTCCAAAAGCCCATCAGCATGGAGTTTCTTCATGCGCTTTACACCAATATGACCTAAACGGTAGTGCCACAAATAAGTTGCACTATCATTATTAACTTTGCATCTTTTGGTTTCAATAATATGAATATGTGTATTATTAATATCGAGATCCAATGAACTATTTTCATTGGGTGTTTAACCATATTAGGTTTTATTCATGTAAACAGAACAACAATTTATTCTCTTACTTAAATGAATAACCATATTACAATAAACATGATCAAATCATATTCATGTTCAACGCAAACACCAAATAACACTTATTTAGGTTCAACACTAATCCCGAAATTATAGGGAGTGTGCGATGATGATCATATCAATCTTGGAACCACTTCCAGCACACATCGTCACTTCACCCTTAACTAGTCTCTGTTTATTCTGCAACTCCCATTTCGAGTTACTAATCTTAGCAACTGAACTAGTATCAAATACTGAGGGTTTGCTATAAACACTAGTAAAGTACACATCAATAACATGTATATCAAATATACTTATGTTCACTTTGCCATCCTTCTTATCCGCCAATCACTTGGGGTAGTTCCGCTTCCAGTGACCAGTCCCTTTGCAGTAGAAGCACTTAGTCTCAGGCTTAGGATCAGACTTGGGCTTCTTCACTTGAGCAGCAACTTGCTTGCCGTTCTTCTTGAAGTTCCCCTTCTTCCCTTTGCCCTTTTCTTGAAACTAGTGGTCTTGTCAACCATCAACACTTGATGTTTTTCTTGATTTCTACCTTCGTTGATTTCAGCATCACGAAGAGCTTGGGAGTTGTTTCTGTTATCCCTTGCATATTATAGTTCATCACGAAGTTCTACTAACTTGGTGATGGTGGCTAGAGAATTCTGTCAATCACTATCTTATCTGGAAGATTAACTCCCACTTGATTCAAGCGATTGTAGTACCCAGACAATCTGAGCACATGCTCACTAGTTGAGCGATTCTCCTCCATTTTTTTAGCTATAGAACTTGTTGGAGACTTCATATCTCTCAACTCGGGCATTTGCTTGAAATATTAACTTCAACTCCTGGAATCATCTCATATGGTCCATGACGTTCAAAACGTCTTTGAAGTCCCGATTCTAAGCCATTAAGCATGGTGCACTAAACTATCAAGTAGTCATCATATTGGGCTAGCCAAACATTCATAACGTCTGCATCTGCTCCTGCAATAGGTCTGTCACCTAGCGGTGCATCAAGGACATAATTCTTCTGTGCAGCAATGAGGATAAACCTCAGATCACGGATCCAATCCGCATCATTGCTACTAACATCTTTCAACACAATTTTCTCTAGGAACATATCAAAATAAACACAGGGAAGCAACAACGCGAGCCATTGATCTACAACATGATTTGCAAAATACTACCAGGACTAAGTTCATGATAAATTTAAGTTCAATTTAATCATATTACTTAAGAACTCCCACTTAGATAGACATCCCTCTAATCCTCTAAGTGATCACGTGATCCAAATCAACTAAACCATAACCGATCATCACGTGAGATGGAGTAGTTTTCAATGGTGAACATCATTATGTTGATCATATCTACTATATGATTCACGCTCGACCTTTCGGTCTCCGTGTTCCGAGGCCATATCTGTATATGCTTGGCTCGTCAAGTATAACCTGAGTATTTCACGTGTGCAACTGTTTTGCACCCGTTGTATTTGAACGTAGAGCCTATCACACCCGATCATCACGTGGTGTCTCAGCACGAAGAACTTTTGCAACGGTGCATACTCAGGGAGAACACTTCTTGATAATTTAGTGAGAGATCATCTTATAATGCTACCGTCAATCAAAGCAAGATAAGATGCATAAAAGGATAAACATCACATGCAATCAATATAAGTGATATGATATGGCCATCATCATCTTGTGCTTTGTGATCTCCATCTCCGAAGCACCGTCATGATCACCATCGTCACCGGCGCGACACCTTGATCTCCATCGTAGCGTCGTTGTCGTCTCGCCAATCTTATACTTCCACGACTATCACTACCGCTTAGCAATAAAGTAAAGCATTACATCGCGATTGCATTGCATACAATAAAGCGACAACCATATGGCTCCTGCCAGTTGCCGATAACTCGGTTACAAAACATGATCATCTCATACAATAAAATCAGCATCATGCCTTGACCATATCACATCACAACATGCCCTGCAAAAACAAGTTAGACGTCCTCTACTTTGTTGTTGCAAGTTTTACGTGGCTGCTACGGGCTTAAGTAAGAACTCATCTTCACCTACGCATCAAAACCACAACGATAGTTCGTCAAATAGACTCCATTTTAACCTTCTCAAGGACCGGGCGTAGTCACACTTGGTTCAACTAAAGTTGGAGAGACAGTCTTCCGCAAGCCATCTATGTGCAAAGCACGTCGAGGGAACCGGTCTCGCGTAAGAGTACGCGTAAGGTTGGTCCGGATCGTCTCAACCAACAATACCGCCGAACCAAAGTATGACATGCTGGTAGGCAGTATGACTTGTATCGCCCACAACTCACTTGTGTTCTACTCGTGCATATAACATCAAACCATAAAACCTAGGCTCGGATGCCACTGTTGGGGAACGCAGTAATTTCGAAAATTTTCCTACGCACACGCAAGATCATGGTGATGCACAGCAACGAGAGGGGAGAGTGTTGTCTACGTACCAACGCAGACCGACTGCGGAAGCGATCACACAACGTAGAGGAAGTAGTCGTACGTCTTCTTCCCGATCCGACCGATCCAAGCACCGTTACTCCGGTACCTCCGAGTTCTTAGCACACGTTCAGCTCGATGACGTTCCTCGGGCTCCGATCCAGCAAAGCGTCGAGGAAGAGTTCCGTCAGCACGACGGCGTGATGACGATCTTGATGTACTACCGACGCAGGGCTTCGCCTAAGCACTGTAACGGTACGATCGAGGTGGAATTTGGTGGCAGGGGGCACCGCACACGGCTAAGGAACGATCTCAAGGATCAACTTGTGTGTCTTGGGGTGCCCCCTGCCTCCGTATATAAAGGTTGGAGGGAGGGGGGCTGGCCGGCCAAAGAGGTGTAGGCGCAGGAGGAGTCCTACTCCTACCGGGAGTAGGACTCCCCCCTCCAATCCTAGTCCAACTAGGAAACCTTCAAAGGGGAGATAGAGAGAGGTGGCCGGCCCCTCTCCTAGTCCTAATAGGACTAGGGAGAGGGGGGGAGGCGCAGCCCTATGTGGGCTGCCCTCTCACCTTTCCACTAAGGCCCATGTTGGCCCATTTGGCTCCCGGGGGGTTCCGGTAACCCTCCCGGTAATCCGGTAAAATCCCGATTTCACCCGGAACACTTCCGATGTCCAAACATAGGCTTCCAATATATCAATCTTTACGTCTCGACCATTTCGAGACTCCTCGTCATGTCCGTGATCTCATCCGGGACTCCGAACAACCTTCGGTACATCAAAATGCATAAACTCATAATAACTGTCATCGTAACGTTAAGCGTGCGGACCCTACGGTTCGAGAACAATGTAGACATGACCGAGACACGTCTCCGGTCAATAACCAATAGCGGGACCTGGATGCCCATATTGGCTCCTACATATTCTACGAAGATCTTTATCGGTCAGACCGCATAACAACATACGTTGTTCCCTTTGTCATCGGTATGTTACTTGCCCGAGATTCGATCGTCGGTATCCAATACCTAGTTCAATCTCGTTGCCGGCAAGTCTCTTTACTCGTTCTGTAATACATCATCCCACAACTAACTCATTAGTTGCAATGCTTGCAAGGCTTAAGTGATGTGCATTACCGAGAGGGCCCAGAGATACCTCTCCGACAATCGGAGTGACAAACCCTAATCTCGAAATACGCCAACCCAACATCTACCATTGGAGACACCTGTAGTACTCCTTTATAATCACCCAGTTACGTTGTGACGTTTGGTAGTACCCAAAGTGTTCCTCCGGTAAACGGGAGTTGCATAATCTCATAGTTATAGGAACATGTATAAGTCATGAAGAAAGCAATAGCAACATACTAAACGATCGGGTGCTAAGCTAATGGAATGGGTCATGTCAATCAGATCATTCTACTAATGATTTGACCTCGTTAATCAAATAACAACTCTTTGTTCATGGTTAGGAAACATAACCATCTTTGATTAACGAGCTAGTCAAGTAGAGGCATACTAGTGACACTCTGTTTGTCTATGTATTCACACATGTATTATGTTTCCGGTTAATACAATTCTAGCATGAATAATAAACATTTATCATGATATAAGGAAATAAATAATAACTTTATTATTGCCTCTAGGGCATATTTCCTTCAGGCATCATCTGCGAGAACGAGCCCATCTCCTCTACGGCCATCGAGCGCTACAGCAAACTTTTCGAGCAGCCGCTGGCCGAGGATGTCATGCAGGCATTTGCGGACTACTATGGATGGCACATTCCTTCAGGCTCTCTCCCTGTCCAGTGCAGTCCCATCACGGCAGCCCGCGGCGTTGCCGCCAACTAGCACCGTCGTGCCTTCTCCTCTCGGCCTCCATCCTTCCCCCATGGAGTGCATCCTCAAGACTGTGTTCTGGAACGTCCATGGCCTTCACTCTAGGGCTAAGCGCACCGCGGTCCGCTCTATAATTTCCTCGGTTTCACCGAACATTGTGTGTCTTCAAGAAACGAAGCTCGATTCGTTCTTGTTGCCCCTTGTCGTGGAGATGCTCGGCTCATGCTTCTTGGATTACTGCTTCCTCCCGGCCTCCGGTACCCGGGGCGGCATCCTTCTTTCTTGGAACCGTAACGAGATTGCTATCTCCAGCTCCTACATCAGTCAGCACCACATCACGGCCCTCGTTTCTACCACTTCGGGCATGCACCCCTGGTGGATCACCGGGGTCTATGGCCCATAGGACGACGATGAGAAGATCTTGTTCCTCGAGGACTTGCAAGATACCCGCGACTCTTGCGCTGGCCCCTGGCTCCTTGGCGGTGACTTCAACCTCGTATCCTCCTGCAGTGACAAGAGTAACGGGCGGATAAACAGGTGCACTTCCAACCGATTCCGTCGCTTCATTGCTGATATAGAGCTGCGCTACACCTGGTCTAATGAGAGGGACTCACCCATGCTTGTGCGCAGCGACCGCTTTCTATGCACCTCCGAGTGGGATCTCGGACAGCCACATGCCATTCTCCGCTGCCTTGCCTCGACGGTGCTCGACCTCTGCCTGCTGCTTCTCGACTGCACTCCATGCTCTACTGGCCCGAGACGTTTCCACTTTGAGCGGGTTTGGATCAAACTTGAAGGTTTTCAGGACACGGTGGCGGCTGCTTGGGGCTCCGTCCACGACCCGGACCCTTACCGGCACATATACCTCCGCCTCAAGATCACGGCTCGCCGCCTCCAGAGCTGGGGCGCGCGCACTCATGGCCAAGTCTCCCTGCAGCTTATGATTGCGCGGGAGCTTATTGCCCGCCCATGTGGCCAGTCCCCTAGCGCCTTGGCATCCCCTGGCCATGCAGATAATGTTTCGGCTGCCTAGGGCCGTGAACTTCAAACCTTTGTGGCTGGAATCCAGCTGTGGACAACGCCCGTGCTACCTACTCCGGGCCCAAGCGAAGAAGGAAGGAATTGCCTCCAAACTTTACTCCTAGACGCAGCCACCGCATTGCCAAGGCCGATCAGTGCCTCGACTCGGAAGCTAAAGCTAAATGTGTGCTTCTTCTTTGGCTCGGCATCATCTGCGAGAACGAGCCCATCTCCTCTACGGCTATCGAGCGCTACAACAAACTTTTCGAGCAGCCGCTGGCCAAGGACGTCGTGTAGGCATTTGCGAACTACTACGAATGGCACATTCCTTCAGGCTCTCTCCCTGTCCAGTGCAGTCCCATCATGGCGGCCCGCGGCTATCGGAGTAATGGGCCACAGGTAGGCTAACCCGAGCCCCGGAACCTTTCAAGACATCGGGGCAGGCTGCGCCCCTCAAGACCCCAGGATGAAGAGCCGCCTTTTGAGAAGTCGGCGGCGAGGCAACCGACTAGCCACTCGCGGTTGAGTCCCAGGAACGACTTCAGGATAAGCTGACTCCTGACTAACGACTTCCCGAGAAGCTGGCCTTGGGGAGTCGGACCGCGACTCCAACAAACCCCATGTCCTCATCAAGAGGGACAGGACAGGGGAGTGGCTATAGTGAAGCCTGCTCCCACCCCTTTCCAGGGGCAGGCATGGCCACAGTACGCCGTACCCGTGGAGATCTCCGTGCGGCGTGGCACTGTTGCCATGTCGGCCCTGACATGAGCACCAGTGGACCGAATCCTGCGCCCATGACGGCTTGTTTGTACGACCCTGGGGCGGCGGGTCCCACCAGCCAGCGGGACCCCAGAACACGGCTAGTGCGCCACCAGTCGGACCCATTGGGAGTCGGCCCCCGAGAGTCGGCCAACCCCTCTCCCGGGGCCCACGCGCCATTAACCAGATGTGACGAAGAGTGGCAATAGTGATCGCCCGCCAGGCGGCGGGGCTGTTGCCACGACTCCATGACCAAGCCCGCGTCATTAGAAGCACAACTACAATAATCAGTAACCGGCAAGGCCCGCCCGCTACGGACACGGCCCGTCGGCTCCGTACCGAGCCAATCGGCAGGGCCCACCAGTCGGCGGAGAAGACGGAGGCCGGAGGCACTGACGGCTAGGCCCGCGTCCAGCTGGATTACCATTGTATCCCTGGGGGGGGGGGGTAGGCCTATATAAACCCCCCAGGGCACCCATGCAAAGGGTTGGGATCCATTAGCACTAGACCAGATCATATAGGAAGGAGAGAGCTAGCCTTGCCTTCTCCTACCTCTAGGAAACAGCTCAAGGAGCAACCGTGTAAACACTTTGCCATAGTGATCATGCGGAGACCCCGTAGAGCAGCAGTAGGGGTATTATCTCCCCGGAGAGCCCTGAAGCTGGGTAAGATTCGCCGGCGTGCATGTCTTCGCCTCATCCCGTTTCCAGGCACCAGCGACGTTCTACTCGCCCCCACCATGATAAGCCATCCTTTGGCATATGTCGCACCCAACCCCTGACATTTGGCGCCCACCGTGGGGCATGGTGCACCGTCGTCCGGAGACCTGCTCTGGACGGGAACCCTTTTCCTCCCTTGCGAGCGCAGCCAGCCAGGCACGCTAGACGGAGTTTGCACTGACGCGCTGCATGGTGTTGAGATCGCCTGTGCAGCCAGCTGCCTCACCGAACTTGTCGGCAAGGTTCGCCTCTCTGATGAACCTGCATCCAACGCAGGCACGGGCGGCTCCGAGAGCCTCTTCGCGGGCCTCCTCGACCAACTCCACGTCACCGGCGAGCCTGCCGTGGACTTGGAGTCTGTAGGTTCAACCGAACCGATGCTGGTCGACTCCGACACCGCGTCGCTCGATGCGTTCCCCACTAATGTGGTGGTCTATGACGAACCTCTCCCTCGCATGGAGAGCGACGGAAGCACCGTCACCGAGGTGCTCGTCATCAGTCATGACGAGCCTCCCGGCGGAGGAGCGCATGACCCGCTTGGCGCGGCACTACAAGACCTGACTATGCACATTCCGGAAGACGCTGACGCGGAGACGTTGGAGGCGCGCCGCCTTCAGCTCGTCGAAGGTGCAAAGAAGCTGGCTAGCATGAGACGCTTGTCAAAAGCCTACCAGCGAGAGATAGATCGCGCTATTGGTGGCTCGCCAGCCCCAGCTGGGCCCAGCCGCCTTGGCGCGGTCCAGCAGCGCGGCATAGCCATCGCCAACCTGTTCAGGGCAAGTCGCCCTGTGTGCGCTACGCCTGCGGAGAACATTCGAGCCGCCCAGGCGGCGGCGGACAAGCTGGACAATTTCGAGGGTGAAGAGCGCCGCCTGATGATGGAGCAAGTCTAGCGGCTCCTCGACGCGGCTGCCGCGCAGAACGAGGCCGGCTGCCGCACGGAGGCGCCGCAGCGGCAAAACGACGACCTTCGCCGAGATCAAGGCGCGACATCTCGGACGCTGACTGGCGGCGCCCGAGGAAGAAGAGACAAGGATTCGACTGTCAGCCACAGTCGGACTCACATTACCATAGAGCGCGACCAAGACAGCCGCCCGAGAGCAGTAGAACAACGGGACGACTGTCCGCCTCCTCCTCCTCGCAAGGAAAGGTGAGTCTCCCCGCCGCCTGTTGATCATCCGACTCTCGGCGACCGCCTTGGCCGCCGAGAGGGAGTCGGGGAAAATGACGCCCGCCACCGGATCGACCGACTTCATCGATCCCTGGCGCTAGAAGAAGAAGACGAGTTGGGTCCACCTTGTTTCGGGCCCCGCATTTGAGACGAGCCCTTTCCCAAAGAGTTCACGGTCCCAAGAGACACGCCCAAGTACACCGGCTCCGTGAAGCCGGAGGACTGGCTGGTCGACTACTCCACGACTGTCAGCATAGCGAACGGCAACAAGCGTGTCGCCGTAAAATACGTTCCGCTCATGCTCCAGGGCACGGCCCGGACATGGCTGAACAGCCTGAAGCCCCGCAACATCAACAACTGGGTCGACTTCACCGAAGCATTCGTCTGCAACTTCACCAACACGTACAAGCGTCCTCCCAAGCCTCGTCAGCTTTCCTTCTGCATGCAAGGTCCCAACGAGTCGACTCGCGACTACCTCACGCGTTGGGCCGAGCTTCAGAACTCCTGCGAGGGCGTGCATGAGGTGCAGGCTATCGAGTACTTCACCGCCGGGTGCAGAGAAGGCACCCTCCTCAAGCACAAGCTCCTCTGCGACGAGCCAGAAACCCTCGACGAGCTGCTGATCATAGCAGACAAGTACGCCACGGCCGACTCCTCCATGAAGGCAGAGATTCAAGTTAGCGCAACTGGCAAAGTGGCCCCTCAGGCTCCAAGAACTCCGGCGGGAGACGCCAGTCGGCAGCAACAGCGGAGCGACCACAAGCGCAAGGCCCCGCAGCCGGCTTCCAGCAGCCGGCAGGTCGCGACAGTTGAAGCCCAGCAGCCGGATGGGCAGCCTCCACCCAAGCGACAGAAAGGTGGCAAGCCCAACTGGTTGCCGGCCTTCTCATACGAGCAGACCTTGGATGGTCCTTGCAAGTTCCATAGCGGCGCGAAGCCGTCGAATCAAACCACCCGGAAGTGCCACTGGCTCAGCAGGATCGCCAAAGGAGATGGCCTTCTACCTCCCCCGCCTGCTGGGCAGCCGCCTCCGCCCCAGCAGCCGGCTGTCAGGCCAGTCGGCGCAGTACAAGACGAATACCCCGAAGAGCACGGAGCCTACATGGTAGGCTGATGATCGACGCAGCAGGCGGCTGCAGCGACAAGAGGTGAATGCAGGAGCATCAGAGACGCCAGAGTTCATGCACTGGTCCGAGAAGCCTATCAGCTAGAGCAGGGCTGATCACCCAGAGGTGATGCCGAGTCCGGGCTCTTATGCCTTGGTCTTGGATGCCACCTTTGCCACAGATAGACGAGTCGCTCGTTTCTCGCGAGTTCTGATAGACGGAGGCAGCAGCATCAACATCCTATACAAGGACACCATGGAGAAATTAGGAATCAAGCAAAGACAGCTTCAGAACAGCCGGACTATGTTCCACGGCATTGTTCCTGGGCTTTCCTGCTCACCAATCGACAAGATCCTAATGGACGTCCTCTTTGGAGACGAAGATCACTTCCGCCGAGAGTCAGTCTGGTTTGAGGTGGTGGACCTCGAGAGCCCATACCATGCACTACTTGGCCGACCCGCCCTGGCCAAGTTCATGGCGGTCCCCCACTACACCTACCTCAAAATGAAGATGCCCAGTTCCAGGGGAATTCTGACCGTAGCCGGCGACTACCGGAAGTCGTCTGCCTGTGTGACTGAGAGTAGTCGGCTAGCCGAGTCCCTGGTGATCGCAGCCGAGAAGCGGCTCCTTGACCGGGTTGTGGCGATGGCCGGCAAGCAGCCAGAGGTGTCACCTAACCCAAAGGAGTCGGAGGCTGAGGGTTCGTTCAAGCCGGCCAAGGAGACAAAGAATATACCCTTGGATCCGGAGCACCCAGAGAGGTACGCTGTCATAGGCGCAAACCTCGACAGCAAATAGGAAGGCGAGCTCGCCGATTTCCTCCGTGAGAATCGGGACATCTTCGCATGGTCCCCCAAAGACATGCCAGGTGTACCGACGGAATTCGCCGAGCACAAGTTACATGTCCGATTTGATGCAAAGCCGGTCAGGCAGCCCCTGCACCGCCTATCAGAAGAGAAGAGTTGTCGGAGAAGAGATAGCCCGACTCCTAGCAGCCGGCTTCATTATGGAAGTATTCTTTCCAGAGTGGCTAGCCAATCCGGTCCTGGTACTGAAGAAGAACAAGAAGTGGCGAATGTGTATTGACTACACGAGCCTCAACAAGGCCTGCCCCAAGGACCCGTTTGCTCTACCAAGAATTGATCAGGTGATAAACTCCACCGCCGGATGCGAGCTATTGAGCTTTTTGGATGCATATTTAGGATATCACCAGATCAAGTTGAACCCGGCTGACAGACTGAAGACCACCTTCATCACGCCGTTTGGAGCCTTCTGCTACCTCACCATGACGTTCGGCTTGAGGAATGCCGGCGCCACCTTTCAGCGTTGCATGCAGAAGTGCCTCCTCAAGCAACTCGCGAGAAACGCCCACATCTACATGGACGATGTGGTGGTGAAGACGGAAAAGAATGGAACACTGCTGGAAGACCTCAAGGAGACCTTTGAGAACCTGCGCCAATTCCAGATCAAGCTCAACCCCGAGAAGTGCGTCTTCAGAGTACCAGCCGCCCAACTCCTTGGCTTCTTGGTCTCTGAACGCGGCATAGAATGCAACCCTGTAAAGATCAAGGCCATTGAGAGGATGGAGGTACCCAGCCGACTGCTGGACGTGCAAAAGTTCACCGGCTGCTTGGCGTCCATCAGCCGATTCATCGGTCGGCTAGGCGAGAAAGCTCTCCCCTTATACCAACTCATGAAGAAGACCACTTTTTTCGAGTGGAACCACAAGGCAGACGAAGATTTTCTCCAGTTGAAGAAGATGCTGACTACTCCACCCGTTCTGGCGGCTCCGACTCCTAAGGAACCTATGCTCCTGTACATCGCCGCCACCAGCCGGGTAGTCAGCACGGTCATTGCAGTGGAACGCAAGGAGGAAGGCAAGGCACTACCTGTCCAGAGACCGGTATATTACCTGAGCGAAGTAATGCCGGCCTCCAAGCAGAACTACCCCCACTACCAGAAGATGTACTATGGCATGCACTTTACCGCCAAGAAATTGAAGCCTTACTTTCAAGAGCATCCAATCACCGTGGTCTGCACGGCCCCACTTGCCGAGATCATCGGAAGCCGAGATGCTTCTGGTCGAGTGGCCAAGTGGGCCATAGAGCTGGCTCCCTACACCATCCACTACCAGCCCCGCACCGCCATCAAGTCACAAGCACTGGCCGACTTTCTCGTCGACTGGGCCGAGACCCAGTACCTACCTCCAGCGCCCGACTCCACCCATTGGCGGATGCATTTCGACGGCTCAAAGATGCGCACCGGCTTGGGAGCCGGCGTTGTCCTCACTTCTCTTAAAGGCGACAAGCTCAAATACGCACTGCAAATCCATTTTGCCGCCTCCAACAATGTCGCCGAGTACGAGGCGCTCATTCACGGGCTCCGGCTTGCCAAAGAACTCGTCATTCACCAGATCCTGTGTTATGGCGACTCGGACTTAGTGGTCCAGCAGTCGTCTGGCGACTGGGACGCCAAAGATGCAAACATGTCGAGTTACCGTTTCCTCGTACAGCAACTCAGTGGGTATTTCGAGGGGTGCGAGTTGCTCCATGTGCCAAGAAATGACAATGACCAAGCAGACGCCTTGGCACGAATCGGCTCTACCCGCCAAGCAATACCATCCGGCGTCGCCCTTCAACGCCTCCTCAAGCCGTCTGTCAAGCCTTCACCAGAATCAGACTCCATCTTCGTGCTGGCTCCTCCCGAAGAAGTCGGATCCGACTCTAGAGCCCCGGCAGACGGTATGGGGATTTCAGCAGATGGCTCCAAAGCCGCCACAGTCGAGGCCGTCCCAGGGACTGTAGAACCCGGCCCGGGGACTGCGGCGGCGGGCTCGAAGACTCCAAAACTCGGCCCAAGAGCCGCGCTAGTCGGCCCGGGGAGTTCATTAACCCAGCAAGCGGTTGTTAACTCGAACCCGCCGCCTCCCAGCCCAGCCGCCCTCGTCCAAGTCGCAGTTCTGGCAGTCGAAGAAATAGCAGCACCCTCATGGGCCCAGCCCATCCTCAAATTTCTGGTGAGCAAAGAGCTGCCAACTGATGAGACCTTAGCTCGGCAAGTACAACATCGAGCGGCAGCCTACACCATAGTCAACAGAGAGCTGGTCAGGCGCAGCGTCACTGGTGTCTACTAGCGCTGCATAAAGCGAGAGCAAGGCCAATCAATTCTCAAAGACATCCACCAAGGCGAGTGCGGCCACCATGTGGCTTCAAGAGCACTCGTCGCCAAAGCTTTCCGACACGGTTTCTTTTGGCCAACGGCCTTAGAAGAGGCCAAGGAATTGGTCCAGAAATGCAAAGGGTGCCAGAAGTTCCGCTCCAAGCCGCATCAGCCGGCTTCTGCACTCAAGACCATCCCCATTGCCTGGCCTTTCGCAGTTTGGGGTCTAGACATGGTGGGACCATTCAAGACGGCACGAGGTGGCTTAGCTCACTTACTTGTCGCAGTGGACAAGTTCACCAAGTGGATAGAAGCGAAGCCAATCAAGAAACTGAACGCTTTGACTGCCATGACTTTCATCTCCAATATCACAATTCGGTACGGCATACCACACAGCATCGTCACCGACAACGGCACGAATTTTGCCAAAGGCGCCTTGGCCTGTTTCTGTGCGACACTGGGCATCCGACTGGACCTAGCATCCGTCGCCCATCCATAGTCAAACGGCCAGGTGGAGCAGGCAAACGGCCTCATCCTGTCCGGCATCAAGCCCCGACTGATCGAGCCTCTGGAGCGCTCGGCTGGCTGCTGGCTCGACGAGTTGCCAGCCGTCCTCTGGAGTCTGTGCATGACTCCAAACAAGTCAACTGGCTTCACGCCTTTCTTCCTCGTCTACGGTGCTGAAGCCATCATCCCAACAGACATAGAGTTCGATTCCCCGCGAGTCACCATGTACACCGAGGAAGAAGCACGACAAGACGACGTCGACCTGCTGGAAAAGGGCCGTCTGTTGGCACTCAGCCGATCCAGCATCTACCAGCAGAGCTTGTGCAGATACTACAACAGGAAGGTCAGGACGAGATCTTTCCAAGAGGGCGACCTTGTGCTCCAACTGATCCAGCGAACAGCTGGCCAGCACAAGCTGTCGGCGCCTTGGGAAGGCCCTTTCATCATCAGCAAAGTGATGGGCAACGACTCCTACTACCTGATTAACGCTCAGAAGCCCCGAGCACGCAAGAGGGACGACTCCGGCAAAGAGACAGAGCGGCCATGGAATGCAAATCTCCTCCGAAGATTTTACAACTGATGCAGTATGTACCACGTTACCTTTTGTATTAAAGTACCAAGACTTCGGGCCCCCCCGAGATGAGCTCGGGGACTGCCCTCTTTTGTCTATGTGATAAAAATTATGCCTACGAGTATGTTACTCTTTGTTATGCCGCTTGGCACTGGGCTCGACAGGTCGGCCCGGGGACTTGCCGCCTTGAACTATGAAATGCTTCCTGCAGCCGGACAAGTCGTGTGTGGCGCCTAAGCCATCTCCTGTCAGAAGCCGCAGCTCGAAGAGCGACTGTACGGTGGGCAGGAGTAAGGTAGAATGGGCGTTCGCACAAAAAATGGCTAAGGACTCAAAGCATAAAACACAGCTTAAGCCGGCTTCCAGTCTTTTTTCGCAAACCGACTCTTGAACAGTCGGCTTGCCACCTTCTATTCAACTTGCTCAAAAACTCTAAAACTGCTAAGTACTTGCCTTCCCAAAGCAGCCAAGCATTTGATCCAACGGCAGTCCGCAGAGCGGCTGTCCGACTGGCAAGACAGGCAACTAAGGGAAAGCGGCAAAGGAAAAAGCCAAAAGAGCAATGAGCAAGAAAAGATAGAATTCGAATAAATATTTACATAACATAGGCCCTTGGCCAAATCTTCGAGTAGAAGTTCAAAATACACCCCGCGGGTGGAATTGTGCGAATTAACAAGTTCTTCAAAGACTACTAAAGCAGATAAAATAAAGATAAGGCGACAGCTTAGGAAGCGGCAGACGGATTCAGAGGGTCGGAGGAGATGGCAGCGTCGGGCGTCGGGGCGGCCGGCTGGGCAGTCTCGGCTTGATCGCCTCCGGCGGTAGTCGGCTCGGTAGCACGCGGCTCGTTGCTGGAGGCGCGGCCGAGCTGAGGCTGGCCGTCCGCTCCGTCTTCTGGTGCTTCCGTCTCGCCTCCGTCCTCCGCCTCACCTTCCTCCTCGACACTGGAGCCGATCACCTCCGTCAAGTCCTCGCCATAGTCTGGGTTCATCCCAAACCACTCCAGCGGTACCTCCTCGCCGTCTTCAGCCCGCTTGGGAACGAAGATGCTGGTGTCGATGTACTCGGCGATCGGCATGTCATGCTTGACGAGGGCACCTTCTGCGGCTGCCAGCTCTGGCTGGGCCTCTGACCCGAGTGTGGCCAGCTGGTCTAGGTCCAGCCCCGGATACCATGCCTTGACGAACTCCAAGGCCCGGCGCGCTCCAGCTCGGGCCGAGGAACCTTTCCAGGCCTCAAGACGACCAGCCGCGACCTCCAGCCAGTCGGCAGTCCGACTGGGGGTGCGCGGAGCCTGCATGTCTGGCCACAGGGCAGCAATCGCTTGGGCGCCGACACATTGAAGTCGGCGTAGCATCCGGTGAGCCGGCCGAAGGCGAGCCTCGATGTTGAGGATATGCTCATCAAGGGTTCAGGGGGCGCCGGCGGTGATCTCTGCACCTTCCGCCCTCCGACCTTCACGGTCAGCCTCAATGGCTTGGATGGCGGCCTGCGAGTGCCCAGGGAAGAAGTCTGCCAAGACGGAAAAAATGAAGAAGGAAGTCAAAAATCAGGAGTCGGCACGACTTATAATCGGCAGCTCGAAGAAAGAAAATAAAGAAACTCACCATCAACAATGTCTTCAATCTCATGGAAGCCGGAGGCTAGCATTGCCTCTTTGTCAGTCCAGGAGGAGCGCTCGCTCGCGAACTCGGCTAGGAGGGCGGCTTCCGCCTCTTCCGCCTCCTTCTGCGTCTTCGTAAGCAGCTCCCTCTGCTCTGCCAATTGTGTCGCCAGCAGATCGCGCTCTGTGGCGAGCTTGCTGCACTCCTCCCCCTTGGCGTGCAACGCGGAGTTGGCTTCGCTCAGCTGCTGTTGAAGAGCAGCGTTGGCTTCTAAAGAGAAGGAAGAAAGAAGGCGTTAAGTCATCAATAAGAAGGTCGCCGGGGAGATCCGGCCCGATTGCTCAGCAGTCAGCCCGAATCTCGGGGACTACAGCCCGCGGGTGCGCCAGCGCGCCCCCGCAAAGAAGAAAAAGGACTCACTCTGGCTCTCCGACAAGTCGGCGGTCCGCTTGCCCAGCTCTTCAATGTTGCGGTTGAAGGCAGTGACACGAAGGTTGTGGTAGTCATGCGACAAGTATTTCAGACAAAAGTTAGTACCCGGAACTCACCAATTGGAAGTTCCGGGCCGCCTGTTCAGCAGCCGGCCCGAAACTCGGGGACTACACCCAGTGGGTGCGCTGGCGCGCCCCCACAGAGAGGAACATGAAAACAAGGACCAACGAGAAAGCATACCCGGACGGCTTCCTGCAATGCCAGGTACGCCTTGGTGCAGTTCTGGATGGCGTCGCCCTCAGCTCGCAGCTTCGTTTGGACGTCCCGAAGCGCCCGGTTCAGCGGCCCCGTGCCGCCTCCTCGCACCCACCCAATGGGTGCGGCGCTCGTCGCTTCGGCATCTGGGATCGCTGAGCTGGCGGTGCCGGCCTGCAAGGGGCGTGGCGCTGAAGTCGCTTTCTCAAGACGGCGGCGCGTTCGCGCGCCGACTTGAAGGAGTAGCCTTGCCACGGCCTCATCTTCAGTCGGCGGCACCGGCGGGTCCGTTGGCTGATTGCCTTGCGCGCCCCTAGACGACGGCGGAGGTGGCGGCGGAACGATCATGTCCGGCATGGAGGAGTCGCCGCCTTCCCTCTCCATGATGGGGTTCTCGCCGCCGGCTTCCCCAGACTGCCCCGTGAACTCCGGAGGCGGCGGCGCAGAGTTCAACGGGGTGACGAACACCGCCGATTGGCGGTGCGCGGCCTCCTCAGCTTGCTGCTTTGTCACGACGGCGGCTTCAGCCTCTGCCAGCTTCTTCTTGGCGGAGGCCTCTGCCTTCTCGGCCTCCACCTTCTCCAGGCGGGCGGCCTCTTCCTCATTGCGCTTCTCCTACGCAATCCGCTCCGTTGCCTCTCGGAGGTCGGCGGCGGGGTCAATCCGCCGAGTGGTGGCGGACGCCTCCGCTGACCCCATGACGGAGGCGGCGACAACCCTCTCAAGAGTGAGGGGAGCCCTGAAGCGAGGGAAGCAAGTAAAAGACTCAGACAAATCCACAAATAAAGAATAAAGCGCTAAGACGGAATAGTCACGCGGAGACCAGTGGCGGCTTCTTTACTTCCTTGCGGAAGCGGATGGCCTTCGCGGCCGCTTCGTCCCGCTTGGTCGCCGCAGCCGAACTCTTGGGCTTCTTCGGCCGACTGCCGAACAAGGTCGGCACGGCCCTGCGCTTCTTCCCGTCGCCTGGAGCACCCGGCGCGGCAGAAGAGCCCGCGCCGGGATGGCTGGCTCCTGGCCAGTGGCGGGGGGCGACCTCCTCCTCATCATCAGGCCAGTCCTCTGGACTGGCCCCGAGCCGCGGGCCGCCTCCTTCCTCGGCGTCGTCTTCCAAAGCCGCCGCCCCTAGATCGGGGTCGTCGACGTCGCTCTCCGCCCGGTCGGCAAGGAGCTCGCGGGCCGGCCCAGTGGTGCCGGTTGGTGGATGGAGGAGGGGATTCTGACCAAAGCCGACTGGTCAGGTCGCACAAAACAAACTCTGCAAGAAAGAACACAATTCAAAGAAAGAAAGAAAAGGCAACTCACTGTAGGTGGGGGGTTGGCGCGGGAGTGCGGCTCCTTGCCGAACCGCCAGTCCTCCAGGAGCTTGCTGTCCGAGAGGTAGTTCACCATGTAGGCCACCTCCTCGTGAGGCATGTTCTTCGTGCACATCCGACTCAGGTCACGGTGCCCCCTCATTTGGCATATCATGTGGGGGCGACCTTGGAGTGGGAGAACTCGGCGCGCCGCGAAGGCGGCCAGCAGGTCCGGACCAGTCAAGCCCTCCGACTGCGTCAGCACTCGGAGTCGCGCGACGGCACCGGCTCCCGCAAGCGTCAGCGACTTGTGAAGGAAATATGCCCTAGAAGCAATAATAAAGTTATTATTTATTTCCTTATATCATGATAAATGTTTATTATTCATGCTAGAATTGTATTAACCGGAAACATAATACATGTGTGAATACATAGACAAACAGAGTGTCACTAGTATGCCTCTACTTGACTAGCTCGTTAATCAAAGATGGTTATGTTTCCTAACCATGGACAAAGAGTTGTTATTTGATTAACGGGATCACATCATTAGTTGAATGATCTGATTGACATGACCCATTCCATTAGCTTAGCACCCGATCGTTTAGTATGTTGCTATTGCCTTCTTCATGACTTATACATGTTCCTATGACTATGAGATTATGCAACTCCTGTTTGCCGGAGGAACACTTTGTGTGCTACCAAACATCACAACGAAACTGGGTGATTATAAAGGAGCTCTACAGGTGTCTCCAAAGGTACATGTTGGGTTGGCGTATTTCGAGATTAGGATTTGTCACTCCGATTGTCGGAGAGGTATCTCTGGGCCCTCTCAGTAATGCACATCACTTAAGCCTTGCAAGCATTGCAACTAATGAGTTAGTTGCGGGATGATGTATTTCGGAACGAGTAAAGAGACTTGCCGGTAACGAGATTGAACTAGGTATTGGATACCGACGATCGAATCTCGGGCAAGTAACATACCGATGAAAAAGGGAACAACGTATGTTGTTATGCGGTCTGACCGATAAAGATCTTCGTAGAATATGTAGGAGCCAATATGGGCATCCAGGTCCCGCTATTGGTTATTGACAAGAGAGGTGTCTTGGTCATGTCTACATAGTTCTCGAACCCGTAGGGTCCGCACGCTTAACGTTCGTTGACGATATAGTACTATGAGTTATGTATGTTGGTAACCGAATGTTGTTCGGGATCCCGGATGAGATCACGGACATGACGAGGAGCTCCGGAATGGTCTGGAGGTAAAGATTCATATATTGGATGATATGGTTAGGCCAAGGGGTCAAGCCCACAGGGCTATAAGTCGGTGCAAAAGTAGTTTTGCGGAGGCCAGGGGGCCAAACGCCGGAGACCCTGGCGTCTGGCCCTGGGCCAGACGCCGAGGCCCATGGCGTCTAGGCCAGATGCCGAGGCCCATGGCGTCTAGGCCAGACGCCAAGGTTTGTGGCGTTTGGTCCTGGAGTCCGAGTGGGACTCTTTCCTTTCGGGCAAAACCGACTTTGAGGAGGCTTTTGCTCCAAGTTTCGACCCCAGGGCTCAACATATAAATACAGGGGCAGGGCTAGCACCAAAGACACATCAAGAAACACCAAGCCGTGTGCCGGCAACCCTGTCTCCTCTAGTTTATCCTCCGTCATAGTTTTCGTAGTGCTTAGGCGAAGCCCTATGGAGATTGTTCTTCACCAACACCGTCTCCACGCCGTCGTGCTGCCGGAACTCATCTACTACTTCGCCCATCTTGCTGGATCGAGAAGGCGAGGACGTCACTGAGCCGAACGTGTGCAGAACTCGGAGGTGCCGTGCTTTCGATACTTGGATCGGTCGGATCGTGAAGACGTTTGACTACATCAACCGCGTTGATATAACGCTTCCGCTTTCGGTCTACGAGGGTACATAGACAATACTCTCCCCTCTCGTTGCTATGCATCACCATGATCTTGCATGTGCGTACGAAATTTTTGAAATTACTACGTTTCCCAACAGTGGTATCAGAGCCTAGGTTTTATGGTTTGATGTTATATGCATGAGTAGAACACAAGTGAGTTGTGGGCGATATAAGTCGTACTGCCTACCAGCATGTCATACTTTGGTTCGGCGGCATTGTTGGATGAAGTGGCCCGGACCGACATTACACGTACGCTTATGCGAGACCGGTTCTCCCGACGTGCTTTGCACATAGGTGGCTTGCGGGTGACTGTTTCTCCAACTTTAGTTGAACTGAGTGTGGCTACGCCCGGTCCTTGCGAAGGTTAAAACGGCATCAACTTGACAAACTATCGTTGTGGTTTTGATGCGTAGGTAAGATTGGTTCTTGCTTAAGCCCATAGCAGCCACGTAAAACTTGCAACAAACAAAGTAGAGGACGTCTAACTTGTTTTTGCAGGGCATGTTGTGATGTGATATGGTCAAGACATGATGCTAATTTTATTGTATGAGATGATCATGTTTTGTAACCGAGTTATCGGCAACTGGCAGGAGCCATCTGCTTGTCGCTTTATTGTATGCAATGCAATCGCGCTGTAATGCTTTACTTTATCACTAAGCGGCAGCGATAGTCGTAGAAGCATAAGATTGGCGAGACGACAACGATGCTACGATGGAGATCAAGGTGTCGCGCCGGTGACGATGGTGATCATGACGGTGCTCCGGAGATGGAGATCACAAGCACAAGATGATGATGGCCATATCATATCACTTATATTGATTGCATGTGATGTTTATCTTTTATGCATCTGATCTTGCTTTGATTGACGGTAGCATTATAAGATGATCTCTCACTAAATTATCAAGAAGTGTTCTCCCTGAGTATGCACCGTTGCCAAAGTTCGTCGTGCCCAGACACCACGTGATGATCAGGTGTGATAAGCTCTACGTCCATCTACAACGGGTGCAAGCCAGTTTTGCACACACAGAATACTCAGGTTAAACTTGACGAGCCTAGCATATGCAGATATGGCCTCGGAACACGAAGACCGAAAGGTCGAGCGTGAATCATATAGTAGATATGATCAACATAATGATGTTGACCATTGAAAACTAATCCATTTCACGTGATGATCGGTTATGGTCTAGTTGATTTGGATCACGTGATCACCTAGAGGATTAGAGGGATGTCTATCTAAGTGGGAGTTCTTAAGTAATATGATTAATTGAACTTGAATTTATCATGAACTTAGTCCTGGTAGTTTTTGCAAATTATGTTGTAGATCAATAGCTCGCGTTGTTGCTTCCCTGTGTTTATTTTGATATGTTCCTAGGGAAAATCGTGTTGAAAGATGTTAGTAGCAATGATGCAGATTGGATCTGTGATCTGAGGTTTATCCTCATTGCTGCACAGAGGAATTATGTCCTTGATGCACCGCTAGGTGACAGACCTATTGCAGGAGCAGATGCTGACGTTATGAACGTTTGGCTAGCTCAATATGATGACTACTTGATAGTTTAGTGCACCATGCTTAACGGCTTAGAGTCGGGACTTCAAAGACGTCTTGAATGTCATGGATCATATGAGATGTTCTAGGAGTTGAAGTTAATATTTCAAGCAAATACCCGAGTTGAGAGATATGAAGTCTCCAACAAGTTCTATAGCTACAAGATGGAGGAGAATCGCTCAAGCAGTGAGCATGTACTCAGATTGTCTGGGTACTACAATTGCTTGAATCAAGTGGGAGTTAATCTTCCAGATAAGATAGTGATTGACAGAATTCTCTAGTCACCATCACCAAGTTAATAGAACTTCGTGATGAACTATAGTATGCAAGGGATGACGAAAACGACTCCCAAGCTCTTCGTGATGCTAAAATCGACGAAGGTAGAAATCAAGAAAAACATCAAGTGTTGATGGTCGACAAGACCACTAGTTTCAAGAAAAGGGCAAAAGGAAGAAGGGGAACTTCAAGAAGAACGGCAAGCAAGTTGCTGCTCAAGTGAAGAAACCCAAGGCTGGTCCTAAGCCTGAGACAAACTGCTTCTACTGCAAAGGGATTGGTCACTGGAAGCGGAACTACCCCAAGTATTTGGTGGATAAGAAAGGATGGCAAAGTAAACAAAGGTATATTTTATATACATGTTATTGATGTGTACTTTACTGGTGATCATAGCAACCCCTCAGTATTTGGTACTAGTTCAGTTGCTAAGATTAGTAACTCGAAACGGGAGTTGCAGAATAAACAGAGACTAGTTAAGGGTGAAGTGACGATGTGTATTGGAAGTGGTTCCAAGATTGATATGATCATCATCGCACACTCCCTATACTTTCGGGATTAATGTTGAACCTAAATAAGTGTTATTTGGTGTTTGCGTTGAGCATAAATATGATTTGATCATGTTTATTGCAATACGGTTATTCATTTAAGTTAGAGAACAATTGTTGTTCTGTTTACATGAATAAAACCTTCTATGGTCATACACACCAACGAAAATGGTTTGTTGGATCTCGATTGTAATGATACACATATTCATAATATTGAATCCAAAAGATGCAAAGTTAATAATGATAGTGCAACTTGTTTGTGGCACTGCCGTTTAGGTCATATTGGTGTAAAGTGCATGAAGAAACTCCACGCTAATGGGATTTTGGAATCACTTGATTATGAATCACTTGATGCTTGCGAACCATGTCTCTTGGGCAAGATGACTAAAACGCCGTTCTCCGGAACAATGGAGCAAGCAACAGATTTGTTGGAAATCATACATACTGATGTATGTGGTCCGATGAATATCAAGGCTTGCAGCGGGTATCATTATTTTCTGACCTTCACATATGATTTGAGCAGACATGGGTATATCTACTTGATGAAACACAAGTCTGAAACATTCGAAAAGTTCAAAGAATTTCATAGTGAAGTGGAGAATAACCATAACAAAAATAAAAAGTTTCTACGATATGATCGCGGAAGTAAAATATTTGAGTTACGAGTTTGGCCTTCAGTTAAAAACAATGTGAAATAGTTTCACTACTCACGCCACCTGGAACACCACAGCATAATGGTGTGTCCGAACATCATAAACCATACTTTATTAGATATGGTGCGAACTATGATGTCTCTTACCAATCTACCACTATCATTTTGGGATTATGCATTAGAGACAGCTGCATTCATGTTAAATAGGGCACCATCTAAATCTGTTGAGACGACACCGTATGAACTATGGTTTGGCAAGAAACCTAAGCTGTCGTTTCTTAAAGTTTGAGGTTGCAATGCTTATGTGAAAAAGTTTCAACCTGATAAGCTCAAACCCAAATCGGAGAAGTGCGTCTTCATAGGATACCCAAAAGAAAAATGTTGGGTACACCTTCTATCACAGATCCGAAGGCAAGATGTTCGTTGCTGAGAATGGATCCTTTCTAGAGAAGGAGTTTCTCTCGAAAGAAGTGAGTGGGAGGAAAGTAGAACTTGATAAGGTAATTGTACCTTCTCCCTTATTGGAAAGTAGTTCATCACAGAAATCTGTTCTTGTGACTACTACACCAATTAGTGAGGAAGCTAATGATGATGATCATGTAACTTCAAGATCAAGTTACTACCGAATCTCGTAGGTAAACTAGAGTGAGATCCGCACCAGAGTAGTACGGTAATCCTGTTCTGGAAGTCATGTTACTAGACCATGACGAACTTGCGAACTATGAGGAAGCGATGATGAGCCCAGATTCCTCGAAATGGTTTGAGGCCATGAAATCTGAGATGGGATCCATGTATGAGAACAAAGTGTGGACTTTGGTTGACTTGCCCAAAGATCGGCAAGCAATTGAGAATAAATGGATCTTCAAGAGGGAGACGGACGCTGATAGTAGTGTTACTATCTACAAAGCTAGAATTGTCGCAAAAAGGTTTTCGACAAGTTCAAGGTGTTGACTATGATGAATTTTTCTCACTCGTAGCGATGCTTAAGTCTGTCCGAATCATGTTAGCAATTGCCACATTTTATGAAATCTGGCAAATGGATAAACAAAACTTCATTCCTTAATGGATTTATTAAAGAAGAGTTGTATACGATGCAACTAGAAGGTTTTGTCGATCCTAAAGGTATTAACTAAATATGCAAGCTCCAGCGATCCATCTATGGACTGGTGCAAGCATCTCGGAGTTGGAATATACACTTTGATAAGTTGATCAAAGCATATAGTTTTATACAGACTTGCGGTGAAGCCTGTATTTACAAGAAAGTGAGTGGGAGCACTACAACATTTTTGATAAGTATATGTGGATGACATATTGTTGATCGGAAATAATGTAGAATTATTCTGCAAAGCATAAAGGAGTGTTTGAAAGGAGTTTTTTTCAAAGAAAGACCTTGGTGAAGCTGCTTACATATTGAGCATCAAGATCTATAGAGATAGATCAAGACGCTTGATAAGTTTTTTCAATGAGTACATACCTTGACAAGATTTTGAATTAGTTCAAAATGGAACAGTCAAAGAAAGAATTCTTGCCTGTGTTACAAGGTGTTAAATTGAGTAAGACTCAAAGCCCGACCACGGCAGAAGATAGAAAGAGAATGAAAGTCATTTCCTATGCCTCAGCCATAGATTCTATAAAGTATACCATGCTGTGTACCAGATCTATCGTATACCCTACACTGTGTTAAGCAAGGGAGTACAATAGTGATCTAAGAGTAGATTACTGGACATCGGTCAAAATTATCCTTAGTGGAATAAGGAAATATTTCTCAATTATGGAGGTGACAAAAGGATCGTCGTAAAGGGTTATGTCGATGCAAGTTTTGACACTGATCCAGATGACTCTAAGTCTCAATCTGGATACATATTGAAAGTGGGAGCAATTAGCTAGAGTAGCTCCATGTAGAGCATTGTTGACATAGAAATTTCTAAAATACATGCGGATCTAAATGTGGAAGACCCGTTGACTAAACTTCTCTCACAAGCAAAACATGATCACTTTTTGGGTCTTAATCACATAGCGATGTGAACTAGATTATTGAATCTAGTAAACCCTTTGGGTGTTAGTCACATGGAGATGTGAACCAATCACATAAAGATGTGAACTATTGATGTTAAATCACATGGCGATGTGATCTAGATTATTGACTCTAGTGCAAGTGGGAGACTGAAGGAAATATGCCCTAGAGGCAATAATAAAGTTATTATTTATGTCGGTGTACTAAAGTAGGGGTACCTTAGTATCCCGAACTTGTGCACGGGCAGTCGCAGCGTCCCGCGGCAAGGCTTGCCGGGCGACCGCCAAGATCTTTCCTGGTTCCTTTGGAGCCATTCAAGAACAAAGTATCCAAGACTCCGGCAAGAGGAGCTTGCCGGGAAGGAGACAAGAGCCCGGCAAGAGGAGCTTGCCGGGAAGGCCAACCAAGGACCGGTGAGCGACAAGCTCCCGGATGCGACAAGACAACAAACGCGGCAAGGCCCTTGCCGCGGCAAGCTTCCAGTCTGTACCTGCGCTCCAGCGCATCCACCAACGTGTCACTTTGGGACCCTTCCAGGCGTACGTGGCGGAAAGCTGTGCAGCTAGAGGTACACGGTGGCGAGCGACGCTGACAAGATTGCCATCGTGGCAAGCAATGGCGTCCCTAGCGGTCCCTTTCTGCACCGTCTAGGCGACACAGACAGGCATTTAGTGCCTTTGTCCCCTGCCGTCACGGTTAGGTATGATAACACTGTTGTAGGCGGCGATGCCAACCGCAGTGCCTTTTCCATTTTTGCCCTCATGTATGTTGCCACCTGTCGGTGACCCCTTAGACATATAAAAGGAGGCCCATGTGCAACGTAGAGGGGGGTCGGCCAACAGAACACACTCATGCTCGGTCCCGCTAGTCGCTGGAGTGTACTGTAGCATACCGCGCTCCCGAGCAAGAAATCAATACAAACACAAAGCAGGAGTAGGGTTTTACGCATCCGTGCGGCCCGAACCTGGGTAAACTGATCGTGTCGCTCGTGCGCATCGCCTCGATCTGCTCTTCGTGCTCTCTGCGCCCCCTGCCGAACCACAAAGGGGCTCGGTCTGCCGTGGTCCCATAGGTGTTCATGGGGATCAGCACCCCCGACAATTTATTTCCTTATATCATGATAAATGTTTATTATTCATGCTAGAATTGTATTAACCAGAAACATAATACATGTGTGAATACATAGACAAACAGAGTGTCACTAGTATGCCTCTACTTGACTAGCTCGTTAATCAAAGATGGTTATGTTTCCTAACCATGGACAAAGAGTTGTTATTTGATTAACGGGATCACATCATTAGTTGAATGATCTGATTGACATGACCCATTCCATTAGCTTAGCACCCGATCGTTTAGTATGTTGCTATTGCTTTCTTCATGACTTATACATGTTCCTATGACTATGAGATTATGCAACTCCCGTTTGCCGGAGGAACACTTTGTGTGCTACCAAACATCACAACGAAACTGGGTGATTATAAAGGAGCTCTACAGGTGTCTCCAAAGGTACATGTTGGGTTGGCGTATTTCGAGATTAGGATTTGTCACTCCGATTGTCGGAGAGGTATCTCTGGGCCCTCTCGGTAATGCACATCACTTAAGCCTTGCAAGCATTGCAACTAATGAGTTAGTTGCAGGATGATGTATTACGGAACGAGTAAAGAGACTTGCCGGTAACGAGATTGAACTAGGTATTGGATACCGACGATCGAATCTCGGGCAAGTAACATACCGATGACAAAGGGAACAACGTATGTTGTTATGCGGTCTGACCGATAAAGATCTTCGTAGAATATGTAGGAGCCAATATGGGCATCTAGGTCCCGCTATTGGTTATTGACAAGAGAGGTGTCTTGGTCATGTCTACATAGTTCTCGAACCCGTAGGGTCCGCACGCTTAACGTTCATTGACGATATAGTACTATGAGTTATGTATGTTGGTGACCGAATGTTGTTCGGGGTCCCGGATGAGATCACGGACATGACGAGGAGCTCCGGAATGGTCCGGAGGTAAAGATTCATATATTGGATGATATGGTTAGGCCAAGGGGTCAAGCCCACAGGGCTATAAGTCAGTGCAAAAGGAGTTTTGCGGAGTCTAGGGGGCCAAAAGCCGGAGACCCTGGCGTCTGGCCCTGGGCCAGACACCGAGGCCCATGGCGTCTGGGCCAGACGCCGAGGCCCATGGCGTCTGGGCCAGACGCCAAGGTTTGTGGCGTTTGGTCCTGGAGTCCGAGTGGGACTCTTGCCTTTCGGGCAAAACCGACTTTGAGGAGGCTTTTGCTCCAAGTTTCGACCCCAGGGCTCAACATATAAATACAGGGGCAGGGGCAGGGCTAGCACCAAAGACACATCAAGAAACACCAAGCCGTGTGCCGGCAACCCCGTCTCCTCTAGTTTATCCTCCGTCATAGTTTTCGTAGTGCTTAGGCGAAGCCCTACGGAGATTGTTCTTCACCAACACTGTCACCACGCCGTCGTGCTGCCGGAACTCATCTACTACTTCGCCCATCTTGCTGGATCAAGAAGGCGAGGACGTCACCGAGCCGAACGTGTGCAGAACTCGGAGGTGCCATGCTTTCGGTACTTGGATCGGTCGGATCGTGAAGACGTTCGACTACATCAACCGCGTTGATATAACGCTTCCGCTTTCGGTCTATGAGGGTATGTAGACAATACTCTCCCCTCTCCTTGCTCATCACCATGATCTTGCGTGTGCGTAGGAAATTTTTGAAATTACTACGTTTCCCAACAACTTGGCCCGGTACGACCAGTTAGGCAGTCTCCCAGCCGGCGGGCCGGCTTCGAAAGCCGGCAGATTGACCCAATCGCCCTTCGCGAAGACGCTCTTCACATAGAAGTACGATCGCTGCCACATCTTCACCGACTTTATCAGCTTGATGGTGGGGAAGGGGTTGTCGGCCCCCGACCTCCCCACGGCGATGAACGCGCGGCACTGAGCCGGCACGCCTGCAGCCTGGGTGCCGAGCTTGGAGTAGAAGAACTCCCCCCAGAGCTCGAGGGTGGGGAGGACTCCGAGGAAGCCTTCACACAGGGCCACGAAGGCGGACAGCAGTACCACCGTGTTGGGCGTGAGGTGGTGCGACTGGAGGCCGTAGAACTCCAGAAAGGAGCGGAAGAAGCTGCTTGCCGGCAGCCCCAATCCGCGCAGGCAGTGCAAGCGGAAGATAACCCGCTCGCCCTCCTTCGGCGCTGGAGAGATCTCCCCCCTCGGCGCAAGGCGTACCCGCACATAATCTTCGCCGGGGAGCCGACGAGTCTTGCGGAGGAACTCGATGTGGTCGTCACGAACTTCTGAGCCATCCCAGGTGCCGGAATGCACCGAGGGAGGCGCGGTGGCAGAAGAAGAACTCATCATGAGCGGATCGTCGCGACGTTCGACAAAGCTTGGGCGCGCGGCAGTGCGAGGAGGAAGAAGAAGAAGAAGAGCAAGGAGTAGCATGGAGGAGGGGCGCGCGTGCTCTGCCGCGCCCCCTCCTCCCCCTACTTATAGCCTCATGGGCTGCAAAGCCAAGGGGGCGGTCGTGGGATTTACTGCGCCCACGACCCCACGACCCCCACGTTTCCACGACAAAAGTTACTGCGGGCAGTAACTTCACGGGAATCCCAACCGTCTGCTAGGGCCACAGCCGATCCGCTCAAGCGCCGAGGCGCGGTAATGGCGGGCCCCACCTACGGGCCTGTCCCGTCATGTGCGCAGGCTGGCAGACTGGCCCGGCCGCGTGTTGCCACGTGACAGGCCTGGAACGGACGGCGGCCTGGAAGCTTAGCCAGCACGCTACTTGGATCCCGCCGCGACGTTCGAAATATTGTGCAAGTCAGAGTTGGGCGGGTCCGACTCCTTCTAGTCAGCCCGACAGAAGTCAAGCAAGATCCATGTCTTGGCCACCCGGAAAGAGAAACTGCTGAGGCTCCTCGGCCGATCGTACGCGGCGCCTCATCAGCTTCGGGGACTACTGTCGGAGTAATGGGCCACGGGTAGGCTAACCCGAGCCCCAGAACCTTTCAAGACATCGGGGCAGGCTGCGCCCCTCAAGACCCTAGGACGAAGAGCCACCTTTTGAGAAGTCGACGGCGAGGCAACCGACTAGCCACTCACGACCGAGTCCCAGGAACGACTTCAGGATAAGCCGACTCCTTACTGATGACTTCCCGAGAAGCCGGCCTTGGGGAGTCGGACCGCGACTCCAACAAACCCCATGTCCTCATCAAGAGGGACAGGACAAGGGAGTGGCTACAGTGAAGCCTGCTCCCACCCCTTTCCAGGGGCAGGCATGGCCACAGCACGCTGTACCCATGGAGATCTCCATGCGGCGTGGCACTGTTGCCATGCCGGCCCTGACATCAGCACCAGTGGACCGAATCCTGCGCCCACGACGGCTTGTCTGTACGACCCTGGGGCGGCGGGTCCCACCAGCCAGCGGGACCCCAGAAGACGGCTAGTGCGCCACCAGTCGGACCCCGAGAGTCGGCCAGCCCCTCCCCCGGGGCCCACGCGCCATTAACCAGATGTGACGGAGAGTGGCAATAGTGACCGCCCGCCAGGCGGCGGGGCTGTTGCCACGACTCCATGACCAAGCCTGCGTCATTAGAAGCTCGACTACAGTAATTAGCAGCCGCCAAGACCCGCCCGCGGCGGACGCGGCCTGTCGGCTCCGTACTGAGCCAGTCGGCGGGGCCCACTAGTTGGCGGGCCCCAGCAGTCGGCGGAGAAGACGGAGGCCGGATGCACTGACGGCTGGGCCCGCGTCCAGCCAGATTACCATTGTACCCCTGGGGGGTAGGCCTATATAAACCCCCCAGGGCACCCATGCAAAGGGTTGGGATCCATTAGCACTAGACCAGATCATATAGGAAGGAGAGAGCTAGCCTTGCCTTCTCCTACCTCTAGGAAACAGCTCAAGGAGCAACCGTGTAAACACTTTGCCATAGTGATCATGCGGAGACCCCGCAGAGCAGCAGTAGGGGTATTATGTAACGCCCTTGATGCGGCTATGTCTCCCACGTGTCGAGGCACGACTTAGAGACATAGGCGCATTGAAAGCAATGTCGCAAGTCGGGAATCATTACACAACCCAAGTACATATATAATATAAAGGGGGAATAATAATAATAGTTGGCTTACACTCGCCACGTCACATCAAAGTACATAAATAACATCCATCATACAATCACTCATGGCCCGACTACAGCGCCAAATAGAAAAGACCCCCAACAAGCGACTAAACCCTGAATCGAACCCCGAATAGGTACCAGTACTGATCATCAGGAAAAGAAACATAGTATCGCTGAGAGTCCTCGTCATACTCCCACTTCAGCTCGAGTGCGCCATCCGGAGAAGTGTCATCGGTCCCTGCATCTGGTGTAATAGTAATCTGTGAGCCACAAAGGACTCAGCAATCTCGCACCCTCGCGATCAAGACTATTTAAGCTTAATAGGTAGGAAAGGGGGTAATGTAAGTGGAGCTGCAGCAAGCGACTAGCATATATGGTGGCTAACTTATTCGCAAAGGAGAGCGAGAAGAGGAGGCAAAGCACGAGCGGAAACTAAATAGAGCAGCCTACGCAAACATAACTCCAACGCCATGTCCACTTTCCGGACTCCGCCGAGAAGAGGCCATCATGGCAACACACTTAGTTGATTCATTTTAATTATTAAGGTTCAAGTTATCTACAACCGGACATTAACAAATTCCCATCTGCCCATAACCGCGGGCACGGCTTTCGAAAGATCAATCCCTGCAGGGGGGTCCCAACTTAGCCCATAACAAGCTCTCACGGTCAACGAAGGAATAGACCTCCACCCAGGATCCACCGATCAGACTCGGTATCCCGGTACAACAAAATGATTCGACAGGTTAAAACAAGACCAGCAACACCGCCCGAATGTGCCGACAAATCCCGATAGGAGCTGCACATATCTCTTTCTCAGGGCACACTCAGATGAGCTCTCCATACAACTAAAACCAAACCTCGAGTTTCCCCGAGGGGGCGCTGCACAGGACTCTAGTTCGGACCAACACTCAGAGGAGCACTGGCCCGTGGGGGGCTAAAATAAAGATGACCCTCGGGCTCCGGAAACCCAAGGGAAAAAGGGGTAGGTGGCAAATGGTAAAACCAATGTTGGGCATTGCTGGAAAAGCTTTAATCAAGGCGAACTATCAAGGGGTTCCCATTATAGCCCAACCGCGTAAGGGACGCAACAATCCGGGAACATAACACTGATATGACGGAAACTAGGGCGGCAAGAGTGGAACAAAACACTAGGCGAGAGGCCGAGCCTTCCACCCTTTACCAAGTATATAGATGAGTAAAGATAACATAGCAATATAATGATATCCCAACGAGTAAATAAATGTTCCAACAAGGAACGGCTCCAATCTTCACCTGCAACTAACAACGCTATAAGAAGGGCTGAGCAAAGCGGTAACATAGCCAATCAATGGTTTGCTAGGACAAAGGAGGGTTAGAGGCTCAATCATGGCAGTTGGGAGGCTGACAAGCAAGTGGTAGGCATCGTAGCATTGGCAAAGCAAAAGAGCGAACAAACTAGCATAGCAAAGATAGTAGTGATTTCAAGGGTGTGATCATCTTGCCTGCACAGTTGTCAGAATTGACTGGATCCTCAAAAGCAAACTCAACGGGCTCCTCGTTAGCGAACTCGTCTCCCGGCTCTACCCAACAACACAAACAAGCAACAAGGATACAATCAACCACGTGCAAGGGCAACCAATAATATGCAAAGATGATATGCTATGCGGGATGCGATGCGGGATGCAAAATGCAAGATGTAACAGGAAATGCATGAACCTGGCCTCAACTTGGAAAACCAAGTGTGCCACTGGATAGAGGGGAAGAAATCCCCTGAAAACGATATAAAGATCATGGCAATCGGAGCTACGGTTTAGAAATGGCAAGCGATTTACTAAACGAACCGATCTGCGATTTACAGCAAGTAGGCTCCTAAATGCAACAAAATGAACATGCTACAGCCACCCAACATGAAAACAAATTGCATGGCAGTGATGTACTCAAGAAGCTTAACAAATCACCAGGACTGAGGCATAGGCAAATTCATCCATTAAGGGCTTCAAACAAGCATGGCAAAACTGAATAAGCAAAACAGATTTCAGACTTAGCGAAATTAACGCTAGTCTGGAATTTCAGACCACGATGCTCTCTTCGGAGCAGCAAAACAACATGAAGCAAAACCTGAACATGGCAAGTAAGAGCATGCCATGGAGCTACTCAACAAGCTTAACAAAACACACAAAATGACCTAGGGTCAAAAGGGTTCACAAAATACTCTACCGAGCACATGAACATCGATGAAACACAATCAGTTTTCAGACTTTGTGAAAACTGGGACATGCTGAAATATAACTCACGGAGGCATGTAAACGAGCTCGATGCACTCACTATGGTGAAAGTCATGGCAAGGCAAGCATATATCCATTAAGAAGGCACAAAATTCTAGCTAGACATGGCAAGAACAATGGCATAGCATGCATGTATCACTAGCAATAACTCCGACAAAATCGTAAAAGAGTTCACGATCTGCCCAAAACAGCAACTATGCAAAAGTTGAGCTCGATTGAGTCAACCTACGGGGCTCCAACATAACAAGTAAAGACATGGATGGATTAAGAACAACAAGCATAACAAACCACTCTTACTGATCATCCTCAAAAGAGGCACGGATCACTAGGAAACAAGCCGAACATATAGCATCGTGAACTAAAACATCCCAGACTTAGTGATTTTCACTAAGTCCCTGAAATCAGTAAACTCAGGCAGCCCTCTTCGCAAGCTTGCACAAGACAACACACACATCCTAAAAATACATGGAAGGCACCTCTGGAAAGAAGACAAAATGCTTAACAATTCATCCCAAAGGGGCACAGGCATATCATGCACGGATTAAACATGGCAAAAATGACAAAAGTGCATGATGAACTAACGGATCTGCAATTTAACTCATGATGCCTCCTTCCAACAGCATTTTGGGCAACAAGATGACCTCAAATGCAAATGATGCAATGGAATGAAATGATTTACTCGTCGAGACGAAGATTTTGACAAATCATATGCCCAAATCGGAGCTACGGATGCGGAGATATCACTGGTCAAACATGGCATGAAAGATTAAGAGGGAGAGGGAAAAGTCAACCGAGGGAAAATCCCAGATCCAGATCCAGCGACCGGGCACTGTTCACCGGCGCGCTTCCCGAGGTTCGCCGGCTTCGAGGTCGAGCTCGCCGGTGAGGAAGAAGAGGGCAGCGGCCAGATCCGGTGGCGAGGAGGAGGTCGGCGGCCGGCGCCGGCGCGCTCCGGCGAGGGCGAGCGGCGGACGGCCGAGGCGGCGGCTGGGGGCGGCGAACTGCACCGGGCGGCGGGCGGCGGCGCGCCTCGGCGAGCTTTGGCCGGGCGGCGGGCGGCGTGGAGGGAGCGGGGAGGCGGCGCGGCGGACCCCTGGCGGCTCGGGCGCGGGGCGATGGAGATGGGCCCGGGAGGGCCGGCTGCGGGCTCCCCGGGCCTTGGCGGCGGTACAGGCCACGTGGCAGGCGGCGATTGGTGGCGGCGGCGTGTCCGGTCGGACCGGACGTGTCCGGCGCGGCGAGAGGGAAAGATCTAGGGTTTCGGGGGAAGAAGACCCGTGATCTAGAATGGGGGGTGTATATATAGGCATAGAGGGAGCTAGGAGAGTCCAAATGAGGTGCGGTTTTCGCCCACACAATCGTGATCGAACGACCGAGACGATGGAGCAGAGTTTGGTGGGTTTTGGGCCAAAATGGAGGGGTGTTGGGCTGCACACACACGAGGCCTTTTCGGTCCCTCGGTTAACCGTTGGAGTATCAAACGAAGTCCAAATGACCCGAAACTTGACAGGCGGTCTACCGGTAGTAAACCAAGGCCGCATGGTAAGTCTCGGCCCAATCCGAAAATGTTTAATCCCCACACACGAAAGAAAGCTAGAAAGGGCCACCGGAGGAGAACGAAGCGCCGGAATGCAAAACGGACAACGGGGAAAATGCTCGAATGCATGAGATGAACATGTATGCAAATGCAATGCACGTGATGACATGATATGAGATGCACGAAAAACAAAACAACACACGGAGGCAAAGACCCGAACCCAAGAATTAAATATAACTTAATGCCGGAAACGGCAAGAGTTGGAGTACAATTCGGGAAGGTTACATATGGGGCGTTACAACACTCCACCACTACGAAAAGATCTCGTCCCGAGATCTAGGACTGAAAGAACTCCGGGTACTCGGAACGGAGGTGATCCTCGCGTTCCGAGGTAGCTTCACGATCGGAATGGTGTGACCACTTGACTTTGAGAAACTTGATTGACTTGTTGCGAGTTTTGCGTTCAGTCTCTTCAAGGATTGCAACTGGGTGCTCACGGTAGGAGAGATCTTCTTGGAGCTCAATGTCCTCGAAGTTGATGGTGCGCTCAGGCGTCTTGAAGCACTTTCGGAGTTGCGAGACGTGGAACACATCATGAACATTGGCAAAGGTTGCAGGAAGCTCGAGTTGATAGGCGAGGTCGCCTCTCTTGCTGACGATCTTGAAAGGCCCGACGTATCTGGGGGCAAGCTTCCCTTTGATACCGAAGCGACGAGTCCCTTTCATAGGAGAGACGCGGAGGTAGACATGATCTCCGATCTCGAAAGCCAAATCACGGTGCTTGCTGTTATAGTAGCTCTTCTGACGAGATTGGGCTGCTTTGAGGTTATCACAAATGACCTTGCACATTTCTTCTGCCTCTGTGATCAGGTCATTACCCAGCAGCTGACGTTCACCGGTTTCAGACCAGTTGAGAGGTGTACGGCACTTCCTACCATACAGAATTTCAAATGGGGCCTTGCCGGAACTTGCTTGGAAACTGTTGTTGTACGAGAATTCAGCATAAGGAAGACAATCCTCCCACTTCATGCCGAAGGAGATCACACAAGGCCTGAGCATATCTTCAAGAATCTGGTTGACACGCTCGACTTGACCGCTTGTTTGAGGATGGAAAGCAGTGCTGAAGTGAATGTTGGTGCCCATGGCCTTCTGAAAAGAATCCCAGAACTTGGAGGTAAAGATGCTGCCACGGTCTGAAGATATCACTTGAGGAATACCGTGCAGAGAGACAATACGAGAGGTGTAGAGCTCCGCCAATTGAGCTGCAGTGATTGACTCTTTGATAGGCAGGAAATGAGCCACTTTGGTGAGCTTGTCGATGACAACGAATATAGCATCATTGCCACGCTTGGACTTAGGAAACCCAGTCACGAAGTCCATTTCAATGTGGTCAAACTTCCATTCTGGAATGGCGAGAGGTTGGTGGAGACCTGCTGGCCTTTGGTGTTCTGCTTTCACTCTTCTGCAGACATCACATTCATTCACGAATTGAGCGATCTCGCGCTTCATTCGAGTCCACCAATAAGTTTGCTTCAGGTCTTGATACATCTTCGTGCTCCCAGGGTGGATGGAGAGGAGAGAGTTGTGAGCCTCATTCATGATCACTTTACGAAGTTCACCTTTGGGCACAACAATTCGATCCTCGAAGAAGAGAGTGTCCTTGTCATCAAGTCGGTAGCACTTGTACTTGGACTGACTCTTTGCAATACCAATCTTCACCTTTTTCACCATAGCATCAAGAAGCTGGGCTTGGCGAATCTGGTCTTCCAAGGTAGGAGAAACTTGAAGGTTGGCGAGGAAACCTTGAGGAACAACTTGCAGATTCAGTTTGCGGAAGGCTTCACAAAGCTCGGGTTGATAAGGCTTGAGAATCAGACTGTTGCAATATGCTTTTCTGCTCAAAGTGTCAGCAATCACATTAGCCTTGCCTGGAGTATACTCGATACTCGGATTGTACTCTTGAATCATTTCGACCCATCGAGTCTGCCTGAGGTTGAGATTAGGCTGAGTGAAGATGTACTTGAGACTCTTGTGATCAGTGAAAATGTCCACTTTCCTTCCCAAGAGAAGATGTCTCCAAGTCAACAATGCGTGCACAACTGCCGCCAACTCGAGATCATGAGTGGGGTAGTTCTTCTCATTAGGCTTCAACTGGCGAGAGGTATAAGCAACAACTTTCTTCTCTTGCATCAGTACTGCACCGAGACCTTGGAGAGAGGCATCACAAAAGACCTCGTACGGCTTGGTTTCATCAGGCGGAGTTAGAACTGGAGCAGTGATCAATTTCTCTTTCAAAGCGTTGAAAGCAACATCACATTCCGGAGACCAAACGTACTTGACATGCTTCTGTAGAAGATTTGAGAGAGGCTTCGTGATCTTGGAGAAGTTTTCAACGAATCTTCGGCAATAACTTGCAAGACCGAGGAAGCTACGGAGTTGCTTCACATTCTGAGGAGGTTCCCAATTAACGATTGCAGACACCTTCTCAGGATCCACGGAAATGCCCTTGGCAGAGATAATATGCCCAAGATAAAGAACCTCATCGAGCCAAAACTCACACTTGGAGAACTTGGCATAGAATTGATGTTCCCTTAGCTTGTCAAGAACCAAACGCAAGTGTTTGGCATGATCTTCCTTGTTCTTCGAGAAAACCAGGATATCATCGAGATAGACCAAAACAAAGTCGTTGGTGTAGGGGTTGAAGATGAAGTTCATCATGCGAGAGAACGTCGGAGGAGCATTGGCGAGGCCAAAAGACATAACAGTGTATTCATATGACCCATAGCTTGTTCTGAACGCCGTCTTTGGAATATCTTGTTCACGAATGCGAATTTGATGATAACCCATACGGAGATCAAGCTTGGAGAATACTTGGGCACCCTTGAGTTGTTCGAACAGCTCATTAATGTTGGGAAGTGGGTATTTGTTCTTGATGGTCTTCTTGTTCAATGGACGATAATCAACACAAAGTCGGTCCGTTCCATCCTTCTTCTTCACAAAAAGAACACCACAACCCCACGGAGAAGTACTAGGCCGAATGAGACCCATTCTTTCTTGCACATCGAGTTGTTTCTTCAACTCCTTCAACTCTTCGGGGCCGAGCTTGTAGGGACGTTTGCACACAGGTTCCGTACCGGGCTCAAGTTCAATAACGAATTCAACCGGCCGGTTTGGAGGCATGCTTGGGAGTTCTTCAGGGAAGACATCTTGATACTCACAAACAACCGGAATCTGCGAAATAGCATCCAATTCACCCTTTTCAGTGAGAGAGAATAACCGGATGGTATTATCCCGAGCAGCAAAGACAATGACATCTTCAGAGGAATGAGTCAGTTGAATCTGCCTGGCCGCACAATCGAGGTGAGCCTTGTGTTTAGTGAGCCAGTCCATCCCAAGAATAAGATCAATATCAGAATCGCCAAGAACAATTGGAGAAGAAAGGAACTTGTGGTCGCCCAAAGTGATAGTAACATCCGGAACACAGAAATTAGCTGTCATCTGTTTGCCCGGTGACACAATTTGTAAAGAACTTTGCAGGTGCTGATAATCACAGTCATACTTTGATGCAAAAGGTTTGGAAATGAAGCAATGTGATGCACCTGTATCAAAAAGAGCTTTTGCAGGAATATCATTAACAGGAAGGTTACCCATGATGACATCTGAAGAATCCTCTGCCTGAGCTGCGTTCATCAAGTTGACCTTGGCGGACTTGGGGTTATGCTTGACCACAGCTGTACTTGCCGATCTGACAGGAGGAGGAGGAAGACGCCTCTGGTTGAAACACTTGTTGGCATAGTGACCCTTCTGTTGGCACTTGTTGCACGTGACCTCTGAGAGCGGACGGTGGTACGGAGCACTCGATCTTGGAGCTTGAGACAAAGTCTTGTTCTGAAAGCCTGGGTTGGGTGGGTGGGATGAACCACTGCCACCTTTGCTCTTCTGCTGATACGGCTGACGGAACGGAGGAGGAGGAAGCCAATACTTCTGCTGCTTGGCCACTTGAGTAGAGGACGAAGACGTAGTGTCTCTGACTCGCTTCCTGGAAGCATCACACCTTAGCTGAGCAGCCTCTTGCTTCAGTGCCATGTTGTAGAACTCATCGTATCTCAGCGGCTCGAAGAGGACAAGAGCGAGCTGAATTTCTTCACGAAGACCACCCCTGAACTGATAGATCATGCTCTTCTCATCAGGAACATCCTGCTTGGCAAAACGGGCGAGCTTCTGGAACAACTTGTTGTAGTCATAGACAGACAAAGAGCCTTGCTTCAGATTGCGGAATTCTTCACGTTTGCTTTCAGTCACACTTTGAGGAATGTGATGAGTGCGGAAATCACGACGGAAATCATCCCAAGTGATCAAACGTCCACCTCTGGAATCCCGGTACTGCTGAAACCACTCTGCGGCCTGATCCTTGAGCTGGAAAGACGCGAACTTGACGAAATCCTCAGGTCTGACGTTGCTACATTCAAAATGCTTGCCCAGATCGACTAACCAATCATCAGCATCGGTAGCCTCAACGCAGTTGCTGAATGTCTTTGGACCATTTGCGAGGAACTGATGCAGAGTTGCAAATTGGTTCTGGTTGTTGCCTTGATTCGCTTGACTGCTTTGATTCCGCTCTTGGATGATTTGCATGATCAGCTGAGTATTTGCATTAGTAGCAGCCATCACAGCCTGCCATGCTTCCGGAGGAGGCGGAGGTGGCGGAGGATCTTGATTCTGGTTCTGACTGGTGCTCTTAGCGGGAGCCATCCTGAAGAGGTTGACCACCATTAGCACACAAATAGAGAAATATAGAAGGTGAAACCAACGGAATGAAAAATTGCAACATAAAGTCTTCACATCCGAACAAAATGAACGAATGCACTTCTTTTGAAGTGGTCACATATTCCTAAATTGCGAAGCCACGAAGAATCAGGTAGAAGAGGTACATCAACGAGGGATGGAATCAACATATGACGTCGAAGAAGAACGAATACCACAACTCGAAATAAAACCAAGGGTTGGCTTGCGGAATAAGCCGGAACAAACACATGATAGAAATTTCGTCCGAAGTGTTCGTGGTAGGACCTACACGGGCTCGACCGTACAACACCATCATGTACAAGGCAGTGCACATGACATACGAAGCGTCCCTGAGTCAGCATAGCCAAGGACTCTTTAAGACACAACGAGGCCACTGTAAAATCGACCGTGAATAGGCGAACCACTAGACGTCGAACCCCAATTTCATATCACACATCTGTTGGAAAGATATCCTAAGGCTACTTGAATTCCCACCTATGAAACTCCCGAAACTTTCCGGTTATGCAATCAGGTGTTGGGGATACAGGGGAAGCATAATATCTCACCCAAGCTAGCAAATCCTACATCCAGCTGCATCCATCCTTCAACACATAACCAAGAAACCTTCGGAAACCAACTATCTCAACCTTCGGAAAGCATCCGTTATACGAGTTATGGCGATACTCCCGAACTCCCGCCCCAGTACTGGGTGGCGTCGAGGTTATCTCACCAACGAACTGCATAAAGGAGATTTTCGATGTCGCGCACATATCTCAAGTATGCCAGAATTGCAACGATAGAATTATGATGACAACACCTCAGAGCTCAACTCCCCGGGACACTTCCACTAAACCCCTGACAGGAGGCACCAAGACAGTATTCTCATCATAAGCCATCGGAACAAAACTACGATACTCGCGTGATCCTAAAATTTTTTTTAGTGAAATTTGAGAAGAGAAGAGTCAAAACTCTACGACAGGATGCCTTACCAGAGCGATGAGGAGACTGGGAAGTAAAAAGAATTCCTAAGCTCTCCGATATATAATTCCTAAGGACTCAAAACATTTTTCTAGACACAACTCGGCTGGTAAAAACGATCAAGCAATGGGGCTCCTAAGGTCGGGGAAGGCTCTGATTACCAACTTGTAACGCCCTCGATGCGGCTATGTCTCCCACGTGTCGAGGCACGACTTAGAGACATAGGCGCATTGAAAGCAATGTCGCAAGTCGGGAATCATTACACAACCCAAGTACATATATAATATAAAGGGGGAATAATAATAATAGTTGGCTTACACTCGCCACGTCACATCAAAGTACATAAATAACATCCATCATACAATCACTCATGGCCTGACTACGGCGCCAAATAGAAAAGACCCCCAACAAGCGACTAAACCCTGAATCGAACCCCGAATAGGTACCACTACTGATCATCAGGAAAAGAAACATAGTATCGCTGAGAGTCCTCGTCGTACTCCCACTTCATCTCGAGCGCGCCATCCGGAGAAGTGTCATCGGTCCCTGCATCTGGTGTAATAGTAATCTGTGAGCCACAAAAGACTCAGCAATCTCGCACCCTCGCGATCAAGACTATTTAAGCTTAATAGGTAGGAAAGGGGGTAATGTAAGTGGAGCTGCAGCAAGCGACTAGCATATATGGTGGCTAACTTATTCGCAAAGGAGAGCGAGAAGAGGAGGCAAAGCACGAGCAGAAACTAAATAGAGTAGCCTACGCAAACATAACTCCAACGCCGTGTCCACTTCCCGGACTCCGCCGAGAAGAGGCCATCATGGCAACACACTCAGTTGATTCATTTTAATTATTAAGGTTCAAGTTATCTACAACCGGACATTAACAAATTCCCATCTGCCCATAACCGCGGGCACGGCTTTCGAAAGATCAATCCCTGCAGGGGGGTCCCAACTTAGCCCATAACAAGCTCTCACGGTCAACGAAGGAATATACCTCCACCCAGGATCCACCGATCAGACTCGGTATCCCGGTACAACAAAATGATTCGACAGGTTAAAACAAGACCAGCAACACCGCCCGAATGTGCCGACAAATCCCGATAGGAGCTGCACATATCTCTTTCTCAGGGCACACTCAGATGAGCTCTCCATACAACTAAAACCAAACCTCGAGTTTCCCCGAGGGGGCGCTGCACAGGACTCTAGTTCGGACCAACACTCAGAGGAGCACTGGCCCGTGGGGGGCTAAAATAAAGATGACCCTCGGGCTCCGGAAACCCAAGGGAAAAAGGGGTAGGTGGCAAATGGTAAAACCAATGTTGGGCATTGCTGGAAAAGCTTTAATCAAGGCGAACTATCAAGGGGTTCCCATTATAGCCCAACCGCGTAAGGGACGCAACAATCCGGGAACATAACACCGATATGACGGAAACTAGGGCGGCAAGAGTGGAACAAAACACTAGGCGAGAGGCCGAGCCTTCCACCCTTTACCAAGTATATAGATGAGTAAAGATAACATAGCAATATAATGATATCCCAACAAGTAAATAAATGTTCCAACAAGGAACGGCTCCAATCTTCACCTGCAACTAACAACGCTATAAGAAGGGCTGAGCAAAGCGGTAACATAGCCAATCAATGGTTTGCTAGGACAAAGGTGGGTTAGAGGCTCAATCATGGCAATTGGGAGGCTGACAAGCAAGTGGTAGGCATCGTAGCATTGGCAAGCAAAAGAGCGAGCAAACTAGCATAGCAAAGATAGTAGTGATTTCAAGGGTGTGATCATCTTGCCTGCACAGTTGTCAGAATTGACTGGATCCTCAAAAGCAAACTCAACGGGCTCCTTGTTAGCGAACTCGTCTCCCGGCTCTACCTAACAACACAAACAAGCAACAAGGATACAATCAACCACGTGCAAGGGCAACCAATAATATGCAAAGATGATATGCTATGCGGGATGCGATGCGGGATGCAAAATGCAAGATGTAACAGGAAATGCATGAACCTGGCCTCAACTTGGAAAACCAAGTGTGCCACTGGATAGAGGGGAAGAAATCCCCTGAAAACGATATAAAGATCATGGCAATCGGAGCTACGGTTTAGAAATGGCAAGCGATTTACTAAACGAACCGATCTGCGATTTACAGCAAGTAGGCTCCTAAATGCAACAAAATGAACATGCTACAGCCACCCAACATGAAAACAAATTGCATGGAAGTGATGTACTCAAGAAGCTTAACAAATCACCAGGACTGAGGCATAGGCAAATTCATCCATTAAGGGCTTCAAACAAGCATGGCAAAACTGAATAAGCAAAACAGATTTCAGACTTAGCGAAATTAACGCTAGTCTGGAATTTCAGACCACGATGCTCTCTTCGGAGCATCAAAACAACATGAAGCAAAACCTGAACATGGCAAGTAAGAGCACGGCGTGGAGCTACTCAACAAGCTTAACAAAACACCCAAAATGACCTGGGGTCAAAAGGGTTCACAAAATACTCTACCGAGCACACGAACATCGATGAAACACAATCAGTTTTCAGACTTAGTGAAAACTGGGACATGCTGAAATATAACTCACGGAGGCATGTAAACGAGCTCGATGCACTCACTATGGTGCAAGTCATGGCAAGGCAAGCATATATACATTAATAAGGCACAAAATTCTAGCTAGACATGGCAAGAACAATGGCATAGCATGCATGGATCACTAGCAATAACTCCGGCAAAATCGCAAAAGAGTTCACGATCTGCCCAAAACAGCAACTATGCAAAAGTTGAGCTCGATTGAGTCAACCAACGGGGATCCAACATAACAAGTAAAGACATGGATGGATTAAGAACAATAAGCATAACAAATCGCTCTTACTGATCATCCTCAAAAGAGGCACGGATCACTAGGAAACAAGCCGGACATATAGCATCGTGAACTAAAACATCCCAGACTTAGTGATTTTCACTAAGTCCCTGAAATCAGTAAACTCAGGCAGCCCTCTTCGCAAGCTTGCACAAGACAACACACACATCCTAAAAATACATGGAAGGCACCTCTGGAAAGAAGACAAAATGCTTAACAATTCATCCCAAAGGGGCACAGGCATATCATGCACGGATTAAACATGGCAAAAATGACAAAAGTGCATGATGAACTAACGGATCTGCCCAAATCGGAGCTACGGATGCGGAGATATCGCTGGTGAAACATGGCATGAAAGATTAAGAGGGAGAGGGAAAAGTCAACCGAGGGAAAATCCCAGATCCAGATCCAGCGACCGGGCACTGTTCACCGGCGTGCTTCCCGAGGTTCGCCGGCTTCGAGGTCGAGCTCGCCGGCGAGGAAGAAGAGGGCGGCGGCCGGATCCGGTGGCGAGGAGGAGGTCGGCGGCCGGCGCCGGCGCGCTCCGGCGAGGGCGAGCAGCGGACGGGCAAGGCGGCAGCCGGCCGAGGCGGCTGTTGGGGGCGGCGAACTGCACCGGGCAACGGGCGGCGGCGCGCCCCGGCGAGCTGCGGCCGGGCGGCGGGCGGCGTGGAGGGAGCGGGGAGGCGGCGCGGCGGACCCCTGGCGGCTCGGGCGCGGGGCGATGGAGATGGGCCCGGGAGGGCCGGCTGCGGGCTCCCCGGGCCTTGGCGGCGGCGGGTGGCGGTACAGGCCACGTGGCAGGCGGCGATTGGTGGCGGCGGCGTGTCCGGTCGGACCAGACGTGTCCGGCGCAGCGAGAGGGAAAGATCTAGGGTTTCGGGGAAAGAAGACCCGTGATCTAGAATGGGGGGTGTATATATAGGCATAGAGGGAGCTAGGAGAGTCCAAATGAGGTGCGGTTTTCGCCCACACGATTGTGATCGAACGACCGAGACGATGGAGCAGAGTTTGGTGGGGTTTGGGCCAAAATGGAGGGGTGTTGGCCTGCACACACACGAGGCCTTTTCGGTCCCTCGGTTAACCGTTGGAGTATCAAACGAAGTCCAAATGACCCGAAACTTGACAGGCGGTCTACCGATAGTAAACCAAGGCCGCATGGCAAGTCTCGGCCCAATCCGGAAATGTTTAATCCCCACACACGAAAGAAAGCTAGAAAGGGCCACCGGAGGAGAACGAAGCGCCGGAATGCAAAACGGACAACGGGGAAAATGCTCGAATGCATGAGATGAACATGTATGCAAATGCAATGCATGTGATGACATGATATGAGATGCACGAAAAACAAAACAACACACGGAGGCAAAGACCCGAACCCGAGAATTAAATATAACTTAATGCCGGAAACGGCAAGAGTTGGAGTACAATTCGGGAAGGTTACATATGGGGCGTTACATATTATCTCCCCGGAGAGCCCTGAAGCTGGGTAAGATTCGCCGGCGTGCATGTCTTCGCCTCGTCCCGTTTCCAGGCACCGGCGACGTTCTACTCGCCCCCACCATGATAAGCCATCCTTTGGCATATGTCGCACCCAACCTCTGACAGCGGCGTTGCCGCCAACTAGCACCGTCGTGGCTTCTCCTCTCGGCCTCCATCCTTCCCCCATGGAGTGCATCCTCAAGACTGTGTTCTGGAACATCCGTGGCCTTCTCTAGGGCTAAGCGCACCGCGGTCCGCTCTGTAATTTCCTCGGTTTCACCGAACATTGTGTGTCTTCAAGAAACGAAGCTCGATTCGTTCTCGTTGCCCCTTGTCGTGGAGACGCTCGGCTCATGCTTCTTGGATTACTTCTTCCTCCCTGCCTCTGGTATCCGGGACGACGTCCTTCTTGCTTGGAACCATAACGAGATTGCTATCTCTAGCCCCTACATCGGTCAACACCACATCACGGCCCTCGTTTGTACCACTTCGGGCGCGCACCCCTGGTGGATCACTGGGGTCTATGGCCCACAGGACGACGATGAGATGATTTTGTTCCTCAAGGACTTGCAAGATACCCGCGACTCTTGCGCTGGCCCCTGGCTCCTCGACGGAGACTTCAACCTCGTCTCCTCCTCCAGTGACAAGAGTAACGGGCGGATAAACAGGTGCACTTCCAACCGATTCCATCGCTTCATTGCTGATATAGAGCTGCGCTACACCTGGTCTACTGAGAGGGACCCGCCCACGCTTGTGCACAACGACCGCTTTCTATGCACCTCCGAGTGGGATCTTGCACAGCCACATGCCATTCTCCGCTGCCTTGCCTTGACGGTGTCCGACCTCTGCCGGCCGCTTCTCGACTGCACTCTATGCTCTGCTGGCCCCAGACGTTTCCACTTTGAGCGGTTTTGGATCAAACTTAAAGGTTTTCAGGACACGGTGGCGGCTGCTTGGGGCTCCGTCCATGACCCGGACCCTTACCGGCGCATATACGTCCGCCTGAAGATCACGGCTCGCCGCCTCCAGAGCTGGGGCGCGCACTCATGGCCAAGTCTCCCTGCAGCTTATGATTGCGTGAGAGCTTATTGCCCGCCTCGACGCTGCCCAGGACATCCAGGCTCTTTCCCCCTCCGAGGTCTGGCTTCAATGCAGTCTCAAGCACGCCTACCTTGGTTTGGCTTCGCTCGTGAGTGGGCGCGGTTTGGCTGGATGAAGGAGGGCAAGACTAACACCGCCTTCTTCAAAATCCACGCGGCCCACAGGCAACAGAAGAACCGCATCCTCTCCCTTCAGCACGAGGGCTCTACGATCACCGATGAGAAGGATATGGCCAAGGCGGCATACCACCACTTCTCCTTGCTTCTTGGCACTCCAAGACCCCGTGATTTCTCCCTCGACCTGCAACAGATTGACGACCGCTCCTTTGATCTCGAGGAGCTCGAGCTACATTTCTCTGAGGAAGAAATCTGGACTGCAGTCAAGGCGCTCCCCCGTGGAAAAGCCCCGGGCCCCGATGGATTCATGACCGAATTCCTTGTGGCGTGCTGGGATACAATCAAAGAAGACGTCTGCGAGGTGTTCAACAAGTTCTACGCCATGAACGGGCGCAGCCTCCAGCGCCTCAATGAAGCCCTAATCACGCTGATCCCGAAGAAGCCGGGCGCCTCCTCTCTCTCAGACTACCGCCCCATCAGCCTAATCCACCTGATCACGAAGCTCATCGCCAAAGACCTCTCACTATGCCTTGCTCCTCGCCTAGGCCAGCTCGTCTCCTCTAACCAAAGTGCTTTCATCGTAGGATGGTGCGTGCATGACAATTTTATGCTGGTCCAGCAGACCGCCCGCCAGCTTCATAACCTCCGTGTGCCTCGTGTCCTCCTCAAGCTCGACATTGCACACGTGTTTGATATGGTATCTTGGGCCTTCCTCCTCGACGTGCTCCGCCACCTGGTCTTCGGACAGCGGTGGACCGAGTGGATTGCCATCTTGCTCTCCACGTCCAGCACGCGCGTCCTCATCAATGGATCCCCCGGCCCTCCCATCACCCACTCTTGCGGGCTGCTGCAAGGTGATTCCGTGTCCCCGATGCTGTTTACAATTGCCATCGATGCTCTCAACTCCCTCCTCCTCCATGCCCACCGCAGCGGCCTCCTTCAGCGGCTCACCACTCGGCATGCCTCTTCGAGCATTTATCTCTATGCCGACGATGTGATCATCTTCTGTCACCCCTCAACCCGCGATCTCCGGGTAATTCGGGAGCTGCTTCCTGTCTTTGGCGAGGCTTCCGGGCTCTGCACAAACTTCGCCAAGTGTTCGGCAACCCCGATCCGCTGCGATGACCCCACGCGAGCTTCCATCGCGTGCGAGCTGGCTTGCACTATCATGGACTTCCCTATCACCTACTTGGGCATTCCTCTCTCGCTCCGGAAGTCGTCCGCCTCGTCGCTCCGGCTGATTGTTGAGAAGCTCGCCAAGAAACTTTCCTCCTGGCGTGTGATGCTCCTGTCCCGCGGCGTGCGTCTCGCCCTCGTTCGCCACGTGCTGTGCACGATCCCCTCCCACATCATGGTTGTAATCACTCTCTGCCCGACGATTCTCAAGCAAGTGAACCAAACGATCCGCAAATTCCTCTGGCATGGCAATAAGGAGACCCACGCTGGCCACGGGCCAGTCAACTGGCAGCGCGTCTGCCGGCCCCTCCATCTCGGTGGCCTCGGCATTCCGGACCTCCATCGACAAGGGATCTCACTCCGTGTGCACTGGATGTGGCTACGGCGCACCGACCCAGCCCGGCTGTGGGCACACCTGCACCTGTCCTCCGATGTTGACTCCTCCTCCATCTTCCGCGCGTCCACTGCTTGGGTTCTCGGTGATGGTAGGTCTTGCCGTTTCTGGACTGATGCATGGATCGATGGCATGGCCATTGCGGACATCGCCCCTTCCCTCCTCCCCTTGGTCCCCCGTCGGTGATGCAAGTGCACCGTGGCGGATGGGCTCCAGGACTCCTGTTGGATCGCGGACTTGCGTGGCACGCTCACGCCCACTGCGCTGGTGGAGTACGTCCAGCTCTGGACTAGACTCCGTCACCTTCACCTCTCAGCCTCCCCAAACCGTCTCGTCTGGTGCTGGACTGTGGATGGGAAGTACTCCGCCAGATCATGCTATCGAGCCCTCTTTGCCGGCTCCACTTCCTCTCCATTCTGGCGCCTCACCTAGAAGTGTTGGGCCCCCTGCGCGTTAAGATGTTCACCTGGCTGGCCGACCTTGACCGCTGCTGGACTGCTGATAGACTGGCTCGCCATGGTCTCCCCCACAACGACACATGTGCTTTTTGCGACCAGGACATCGAGACCATGCAACATATTATCATCGCTTGCCCCTTCTCTAGGCAGATTTGGCACGATGTCCTGTCTTGGGTGCACGCCACCGTCCCCCCTCTGACTGGCTCTGAAGATTTCCTCCCATGGCGCTCCTCGATGATCACGAGCTCCCCCTCAGGGCACCGCAAGGGGCTTGCCACCCTCGCAACCTTGACGGCTTGGTCTATCTGGAAGCAGCAAAACCGCTGTGTCTTCGACGGCGAGCCCCCCTCCACCTCCCGGCTCCTTGAGCTTATCTAGGACGACACACGTTCTTGGGCTAGGGCTGGAGCTCACGGTTTACACGCGCTGCCGCATAGGTTCTTAGCCATGTATCCGGGCTGAGCAGCCCGTCATCACTGCTGCCTGCTCCTTGTCTTGCCTGCGTGCTGGACACCGAGCTGTTGGGGAACGTAGTAATTTCAAAAAAATTCCTACGCACATGCAAGATCATGGTGATGCATAGCAACAAGAGGGGAGAGTGTTGTCTACGTACCCTCGTAGACCGAAGAGGAAGCGTTGACGCAATGTAGAGGAAGTAGTCGTACGTCTTCCCGATCTGACCGATCCAAGCACCGTTACTCCGGCAGCTCCGAGATCTTAGCACACGTACAGCTCGATGACGCTCCCCGGGCTCCGATCCAGTAAAGCTTCGGGGATGAGTTCCGTCAGCACAACGGCATGGTGACGATGATGATGTTCTACCGACGCAGGGCTTCGCCTAAGCAATACAACGATATGACCGAGGTGGAATATGGTGGAAGGGGGCACCGCACACGGCTAAGGAACGATCACGAGGATCAACTTGTGTGTCCTAGGGTGCCCCCTTGCCCCCGTATATAAAGTATCAAGGGGGGGGGGGGTGCGGCCGGTCCTATGGAGGCGCGCAGGACGAGTCCTACTCCTACCGGGAGTAGGACTCCCCCCCTTTTCCTTGTCCAATTAGGAGAGGTGGGAGAAGAGAGGGAAAGAGGGGGGTGCCGCCCCTCCCTCCTAGTCCAATTTGGACTAGGGGAAGAAGGGGCGTGCGGCCTGCCCTGGCAGCCCCTTCCTCTTCTCCACTTTAGGCCCATGATGCCCATTAACCCCCCGAGGGGTTCCGGTAACCCCCCGGTGTTCCGGTTTTATCCGAAACTTCACCGGAACGCTTCCGGTGTCCGAATAGAGTCATCCAATATATCAATCTTTATGTCTCGACAATTTCGAGACTCCTCGTCATGTCCGTGATCACATCCGGTACACCGAACTAACTTCGGTACATCAAAATGTATAAACTCATAATAACTGTCATCGTAACGTTAAGCGTGCGGACCCTATGGTTCGAGAACAATGTAGACATGACCGAGACACGTCTCCGGTCAATAACCAATAGCGGGACCTGGATGCCCATATTGGCTCCTACATATTCTACGAAGATCTTTATCGGTCAGACCGCATAACAACATACGTTGTTCCCTTTGTCATCGGTATGTTACTTGCCCGAGATTCGATCGTCGGTATCCAATACCTAGTTCAATCTCTTTACCGGCAAGTCTCTTTACTCGTTCCGTAATACATCATCTCACAACTAACTCATTAGTTGTAATGCTTGCAAGGCTTATGTGATGTGCATTACCGAGAGGGCCTAGAGATACCTCTCTGACAATCGGAGTGACAAATCTTAATCTCGAAATACGCCAACCCAACATCTACCTTTGGAGACACTTGTAGAGCACCTTTATAATCACCCATTTACGTTGTGACGTTTGGTAGCACACAAAGTGTTCCTCCGGCAAACGGGAGTTGCATAATCTCATAGTCATAGGAACATGTATAAGTCATGAAGAAAGCAATAGCAACATACTAAACGATCGGGTGCTAAGCTAATGGAATGGGTCATGTCAATCAGATCATTCAACTAATGATGTGACCTCGTTAATCAAATAACAACTCTTTGTTCATGGTTAGGAAACATAACCATCTTGGATTAACGAGCTAGTCAAGTAGAGGCATACTAGCGACACTCTATTTGTCTATGTATTCACACATGTATTATGTTTCTGGTTAATACAATTCTAGCATGAATAATAAACATTTATCATGATATAAGGAAATAAATAATAACTTTATTATTGCCTCTAGGGCATATTTCCTTCAGTCTCCCACTTGCACTAGAGTCAATAATCTAGATCACATCACCATGTGATTAACATCGATAGTTCACATCATCATGTGATTAACACCCATAGTTCATATCGCCATGTGACCAACACCCAAAGGGTTTACTAGATTCAGTAATCTAGTTCACATCGCTATGTGATTAACACTCAAAGAGTACTAAGGTGTGATCATGTTTTGCTTGTGAGAGAATCTAAGTCAAAGGGTCTTTCACATTCAGATCCGTTATGTATTTTGCAATTTTCTATGTCTACAATGCTCTGCACGGAGCTACTCTAGCTAATTGCTCCCACTTTCAATATGTATCTAGATCGAGACTTAGAGTCATCCAGATCTATGTCAAAACTTGCATCGACGTAACTCTTTACGACGAACCTTTTGTCACCTCCATAACCGAGAAACATATCCTTATTCCAGTAAGGATAATTTTGACCGATGTCCATTGATCTACTCCTAGATCACTATTGTACTCCCTTGCTTAACATAGTGTAGGGTATACAATAGATCTGGTACATAGCATGGCATACTTTATAGAACCTATGGCTGAGGCATAGGGAATGAATTTCATTCTCTTTCTATCTTCTGCCGTGGTCGGGCTTTGAGTCTTACTCAATTTCACACCTTGTAACACAGGCAAGAACTCTTTCTTTGACTGTTCCATTTTGAACTACTTCAAAATCTTGTCAAGGTATGTACTCATTGAAAAACTTTATCAAGCGTCTTGATCTATCTCTATAGATCTTGATACTCAATATGTAAGCAGCTTTACCAAGGTCTTTCTTTGAAAAACTCCTTTCAAATACTCCTTTATGCTTTGCAGAATAATCCTACATTATTTCCGATCAACAATATGTCATACACATATACTTATCAGAAATGCTGTAGTGCTCCCTCTCACTTTCTTGTAAATACAGGCTTCACCGCTAGTCTGTATAAAACTATATGCTTTGATCATCTTATCAAAGCGTATATTCCAACTCTGAGATGCTTGCACCAGTCCATAAATGGATCGCTGGAGCTTGCATATTTTGTTAGCACCTTTAGGATTGACAAAACCATCTTGTTGCATCACATACAACTCTTCTTAATAAATCCATTAAGGAATGCAGTTTTGTTTATCCATTTGCCAGATTTCATAAAATGCGGCAATTGCTAACATGATTCGGACGGACTTAAGCATCGCTACGGGTGAGAATGTCTCATCGTAGTCAACCCTTTGAACTTGTCGAAAACCTTTTGCGACAAGTCGAGCTTTGAAGACAGTAACATTACCGTCAGTGTTAGTCTTCTTCTTGAAGATCCATTTATTCTCAATTGCTTGCCGACCATCGGGCAAGTCAACCAAAGTCCAGACTTTGTTCTCATACATGGATCCCATCTCAGATTTCATGGCTTCAAGTCATTTTGCGGAATCTGGGCTCACCATCGCTTCCTCATAGTTCGCATGTTCGTTATGGTCTAGTAACATGACTTCCAGAACAGGATTACCGTACCACTCTAGTGCGGATCTCACTCTGGTTTACCTACGAGATTCGGTAGTAACTTGATATGAAGTTACATGATCATCATCATTAGCTTCCTCACTAATTGCTGTAGTAGTCACAAGAACAGATTTCTGTGATGAACTACTTTCCAATAAGGGAGAAGGTACAATTACCTTATCAAGTTTTCTACTTTCCTCCCACTCACTTCTTTCGAGAGAAACTCCTTCTCTAGAAAAACTCCGAATTTAGCAACAAAAGTCTTGCCTTCGGATTTGTGATTGAAGGTGTACACAAAAGTCTCCTTTGGGTATCCTATGAAGACATATTTCTCCGATTTGAGTTTTGAGCTTATCGAGATGAAACTTTTTCACAAAAGTATTACAACTCCAAACTTTAAGAAATGACAGCTTAGGTTTCTTGCCAAACCATAGTTCACATGGTGTCGTCTCAACAGATTTAGATGGTGCCCTATTTAACGTGAATGCAGCTGTCTCTAATGCATAACCCCAAAACGATAGTGGTAGATCGGTAAGAGACATCATAGATCGCACTATATCTAATAAAGTACGGTTATGACATTCGGACACACCATTACACTATGGTGTTCCTGGTGGCGTGAGTAGTGAAACTATTTCACATTGTTTTAATTGAAGGCCAAACTCGTAACTCAAATATTTTACCTCTGCGATCATATCGTAGAAACTTTTATTTTCTTGTCACGATGATTTTCCACTTCACTCTGAAATTCTTTGAACTGTTCAAATGTTTCAGACTTATGTTTCATCAAGTAGATATCCCCATATATATCTGCTCAAATCATCTGTGAAGTTCAGAAAATAATGATACCTGCTGCAAGCCTTAATATTCATCAGACCACATACATCAGTATGTATGATTTCCAACAAATCTGTTGCTTGCTTCATTGTTCCGGAGAACGGCGTTTTAGTCATCTTGCCCATTAGCATGGAGTTTCTTCATGCGCTTTACACCAATATGACTTAAACGACAGTGCCACAAATAAGTTGCACTATCATTATTAACTTTGCATCTTTTGGTTTCAATATTATGAATATGTGTATCACTACGATCGAGATCCAACGAACTTGTTTCATTGGGTGTATGACCATCGAAGGTTTTTTTCATGTAAACAGAACAACAATTATTCTCTGACTTTAATGAATAACCGTATTGCAATAAACATGATCAAATCATATTCATGCTCAACGCAAAAACAAAATAACACTTATTTAGGTTCAACACTAATCCCGAAAGTATAGGGGAGTGTGCGATGATGATCATATCAATCTTGGAACTACTTCCAACACACATCGTCACTTCACCCTTAACTAGTCTTTGTTTATTCTGCAACTCCTGTTTCGAGTTACTACTCTTAGCAACTGATCCAGTATCAAATACTGAGGGGTTGCTATAAACACTAGTAAAGTACACATCAATAACATGTATATCAAATATACTTTTGTTCACTTTGCCATCCTTCTTATCCGCCAAATACTTGGGGCAGTTCTGCTTCCAGTGACCAGTCCCTTTGCAGTAGAAGCACTTAGTCTCAGGCTTAGGACCAGACTTGGGCTTCTTCACTTGAGCAGCAACTTGCTTGTTGTTCTTCTTGAAGTTCCCCATCTTCCCTTTGCCCTTTTCTTGAAACTAGTGGTCTTGTTAACCATCAACACTTGATGTTTTTCTTGATTTCTACCTTCGTCGATTTCAGCATCACGAAGAGCTTGGGAATTGTTTCCGTTATCCCTTGCATATTATAGTTCATCACGAAGTTCTACTAACTTGGTGATGATGACTAGAGAATTCTGTCAATCACTATTTTATCTGGAAGATGAACTCCCACTTGATTCAAGTGATTGTAGTACCCAGACAATCTGAGCACTTGCTCACTAGTTGAGCGATTCTCCTCCATCTTTTAGCTATAGAACTTGTTGGAGACTTCATATCTCTCAACTCGGGTATTTGCTTGAAATATGAACTTCAACTCCTGGATCATCTCATATGCTCCATGACGTTCAAAACGTCTTTGAAATCCCGATTCTAAGCCATTAAGCATGGTGCACTAAACTATCAGGTAGTCATCATATTGAGCTAGCCAAACGTTCATAACGTTTGCATCTGCTCCTGCAATAGGTCTGTCACCTAGCGGTGCATCAAGGACATAGTTCTTCTATGCAGCAATGAGGATAAACCTCAGATCACGGATCCAATCCGCATCATTGCTACTAACATCTTTCAACACAATTTTCTCTAGGAACATATCACAATAAACACAGGGAAGCAACAACGCGAGCTATTGATCTACAACATGATTTGCAAAATACTACCAGGACTAAGTTCATGATAAATTTAAGTTCAATTAATCATATTACTTAAGAACTCCCACTTAGATAGACATCCCTCTAATCCTCTAAGTGATCACGTGATCCAAATCAACTAAACCATAACCGATCATCACGTGAAATGGAGTAGTTTTCAATGGTGAACATCGCTATGTTGATCATATCTACTATATGATTCACGCTTGATCTTTCGATCTCAGTGTTCCGAGGCCATATCTGCATACGCTAGGCTCGTCAAGTTTAACCTGAGTATTCTGCGTGTGCAAAACTGGCTTGCACCCGTTGTAGATGGACGTAGAGCTTATCACACCCGATCATCACGTGGTGTCTGGGCACGACGAACTTTGGCAATGGTGCATACTCAGGGAGAACACTTTTATCTTGATAATTTAATGAGAGATCATCTTATAATGATACCATCAATCAAAGCAAGATAAGATGCATAAAAGATAAACATCACATGCAATCAATATAAGTGATATGATATGGCCATCATCATCTTGTGCCTGTGATCTTCATCTCCGAGGCACCGTCATGATCACCATCGTCACCGGCGCGACACCTTGATCTCCATCGTAGCATCGTTGTCGTCTCGCCAATCTTATGCTTCCACGACTATCGCTACCGCTTAGTGATAAAGTAAAGCATTACAGCGCGATTGCATTGCATACAATAAAGCGACAACCATATGGCTCCTGCCAGTTGCCGATAACTCGGTTACAAAACATGATCATCTCATACAATAAAATTTAGCATCATGTCTTGACCATATCACATCACAACATGCCCTGCAAAAACAAGTTAGACGTCCTCTACTTTGTTGTTGCAAGTTTTACGTGGCTGCTACGGGCTTAAGCAAGAACCAATCTTACCTACGCATCAAAACCACAACGATAGTTTGTCAAGTTGATGCCGTTTTAACCTTCGCAAGGACCGGGCGTAGCCACACTCGGTTCAACTAAAGTTGGAGAAACTGACACCCGCCAGCCACCTATGTGCAAAGCACGGCGGTAGAACCAGTCTCGCATAAGCGTACGCGTAATGTTGGTCTGGGCCGCTTCATCCAACAATACCGCCGAACCAAAGTATGACATGCTGGTAGGCAGTATGACTTATATCGCCCACAACTCACTTGTGTTCCACTCGTGCATATAACATCAACCATAAAACCTAGGCTCGGATGCCACTGTTGGGGAACGTAGTAATTTCAAAAAAATTCCTACGCACACGCAAGATCATGGTGATGCATAGCAACGAGAGGGGAGAGGGTTGTCTACGTACACCGAAGCGGAAGCGTTGACGCAACGTAGAGGAAGTAGTCGTACGTCTTCCCGATCCGACAGATCCAAGCACCGTTACTCCGGCACCTCCAAGTTCTTAGCACACGTACAGCTCGATGACGCTCCGCAGGCTCCAATCCAGCAAAGCTTCGGGGATGAGTTCCGTCAGCACAATGGCGTGGTGACGATGATGATGTTCTACCGACGCAGGGCTTTGCCTAAGCACTACAACGATATGACCGAGGTGGAATATGGTGGAAGGGGGCACCGCACATGGCTAAGGAACGATCACGAGGATCAACTTGTGTGTCCTAGGGTGCCCCCTTGCCTCCGTATATAAAGGATCCAAGGGCTGGGGGTGCGGCCGGCCCTATGGAGGCGTGCAGGAGGAGTCCTACTCCTACCGGGAGTAGGACTCCCCCCTTTTCCTTGTCCAATTAGGAGAGGTGGGAGAAGAGAGGGAAAGAGGGGGGCGCCGCCCCTCCCTCCTAGTCCAATTCGGACTAGGGCAAGAGGGGGCGCGCGGCCTGCCTTGGCAGCCCCTTCCTCTTCTCCACTTTAGGCCCATGATGCCCATTAACCCCCCTGGGGGTTCCGGTAACCCCCCGGTGTTCCGGTTTTATCCAATATATCAATATTTATGTCTCGACCATTTCAAGACTCCTCGTCATGTCCGTGATCACATCCGGGACTCCGAACTAACTTCGGTACATCAAAATGTATAAACTCATAATAACTGTCATCGTAATGTTAAGCGTGCGGACCCTACGGTTCGAGAACAATGTAGACATGATCGAGACACGTCTCCGGTCAATAACCAATAGCGGGACCTGGATGCCCATATTGGCTCCTACATATTCTACGAAGATCTTTATCGGTCAGACCGCATAACAACATACGTTGTTCCCTTTGTCATCGGTATGTTACTTGCCCGAGATTCGATCGTCGGTATCAAATACCTAGTTCAATCTCGTTACCGGCAAGTCTCTTTACTCGTTCCGTAATACATCATCTCACTACTAACTCATTAGTTGTAATGCTTGCAAGGCTTATGTGATGTGCATTACCGAGAGGGCCCAGAGATACCTCTCCGACAATCGGAGTGACAAATCCTAATCCCGAAATACGCCAACCCATCATCTACCTTTGGAGACACCTGTAGAGCACCTTTATAATCACCCATTTACGTTGTGACGTTTGGTAGCACACAAAGTGTTCCTCCGGCAAACGGGAGTTGCATAATCTCATAGTCATAGGAACATGTATAAGTCATGAAGAAAGCAATAGCAACATACTAAACGATCGGGTGCTAAGCTAATGGAATGGGTCATGTCAATCAGATCATTCAACTAATGATGTGATCTCGTTAATCAAATAACAACTCTTTGTTCATGGTTAGGAAACATAACCATCTTTGATTAACGAGCTAGTCAAGTAGAGGCATACTAGTGACACTCTATTTGTCTATGTATTCACACATGTATTATGTTTCCGGTTAATACAATTCTAGCATGAATAATAAACATTTATCATGATATAAGGAAATAAATTATAACTTTATTATTGCCTCTAGGGCATATTTCCTTCACGAGCACCCCCCTGTACTCTCTCTTTCTTCCTATCAATGAAAAGATACACTCTCAAGTGTATTCGCAAAAAAATCTAGCGATTCCGAGAAACGCAACTGCTATTTCCAAACATTGAAAAATGGCATTTTTCAAAGTCTGTAGTGACGTTTTTGAAATTCTGCAAAATTTGCAGTGGCATTTTTCAAATTTTGGAAATTGCTGTCGTTTCTTGGAATCGCCAGAATTCGAGTGGCATTTATCCAATTAAGACTAATAAGAAACTCCATTTTCCCTTTTGAGGGCATTGTCTACGTCTGAAGCGAATATTTCTCGAGAACGACAGACAATCTTTGCAATTGCTTTATTATCAAAACCCATATCTTTAGAAAAGGAAACAACCTAGGACACGAGGCAGGATGATTAGTACAAAGGTAACCGACCACTAGAAAATATATATGTAAAAATGCTATGGATTGAAACCTTCATGCGTTAAGCCTGTGGGATATGGTCGAGAGAAAGGAGGATCGAAAGCCATAGCTATGCTGATCCACTCGACTGGGAAGGAGGAATGGGTGGCACCCGCCTGGCATTCTCTTGGCGAAGGCGACTGCCAAGGAGGAATGGGGCCCCCCACCCAACGCCTCGGCAGCAACCATGGGCGTGAGGCAAATGCTTAGAAGCTGCAAGCGGACTTCGAGAACATCGCCTTCAAGGAAGGCAAGCTCGTTGACGATTTTGCCATGCGGATCTCGAGCCTCGCGATGCATCTCCGCATGCTTGGTGACTCCAGAACAGGTGCCACTACTGCAGAACAAGTGTCACTTGACCCGGGAATGCCGCAAGAGGATAGTTGACATGGAAGTCACGACATCAGCAAAGCTCATCGAAGCTGACATAGACTGTGAGCCGGCAATGATGCTGGCAAACATCAAGACCATGCAGGAGAGCTCGGCGCCTCCGTGACCACGACCCCGACAACCGTCGAGACAACACAAGAGGCACGAAGTCTGTCAGTAGGCTCCATCTCTCCAGTGATAGGCCACTCCCTAACAATTGCGTTCTCGAGGCATGTCAATTAGGAGACGATGAAGGCTTGTGGGAGCCATGTCCCGGCAACCGAGGTCCTGAAAGCATCACACACTACAAAATTTGATCTATTTTGCGAGCTTTCATTTCTATCACGTATAACCCATTTTCGTCACGGAAAATACCCATGTGATGTTTTCCGGCCGTCACTCCCATTGTCACCGAAGCGTCGTCATGGAAAATAAAATTTTGATGGTACCACTTTTTTCGTCATGCAAGATCGCATTTCAGGCGATGAGCTAAATAATGTCACTGATTGCCGCTTTCGTTGACGGCTCATAATGTCACCTACAATAGCCTAAACTGACGGCTAAGATCTTTTCCGTGATGATAATCCTAACACTGATGATTAGTCGGCGGGTTTGACCGGTCAAAGATTCTGACATGTGGGGCCAGCATTTGCTGACGTCACTGCTTGCATGTCGGTCCACGATGGGTTTTATTGCCAATGGTCCCGTCAGTAATAACTGGTCGTCAGTTTTGACCGGTCAAACTGCTGACATATGGGCCCATAAGATGCTGATGTGGCTGCTTACATGTGGAACCAGGTAGTCTATTATCGGTGAGGATGTGTCGTCTGACCGGTCAACAATTTTTACATGTGGGCCAATTGTGGTGCTGACGTGGATGCTGGTGATGGCATCCATAACCGTTGTCATAGTGTGTAAGCACGGTAAATTTGTTTTATGTATTGCAAATGACAGGCATATTTGATACAAAACTGAATTGATTTTCAGGAATTTTAATATAATTTTGGCAAATTTTTGAATTACAATGGAAATTCAATCAAGTGATTACATCGCAAACAAAAACAATTGTCTCCCAGACGAGATTTTACAATAGGCAACCATAGCACATAGTCACAAAATAAAATTAGACACTTGGTCACAACTTCATCATGTCCAAACAATGCACTAGATTCATGGTGGTATTTCTTAGTTGTAGGCAATGAATTATTGTGAGAGAATCCTGGTGATGTAGCAGAGAGCTCCCTCAATATATCAAAGAGTATCATAAAGATCAAATATTTGCTCTTCAATGACTTTGTAGACCACGTCATGTTCTTTGCCTAAGATTTTAAGTGCAGTCTTCATAGACTTAATCTGTTGATGAAGCGCTGCCACGGAAATATTTAGACCCTCAATTTCATCCAGAATGTGTGACGGAGTCTTCTTGATAGCTTCACATACTTCCTGCATGTATACAGACGGTGAGAGTCTTCTTCACACATTTTAGTTCACAAGACATACATTCGTATACAACAATGTCACACAGCTAGTAAGTAATTGTAAAACAAAATGTGCCATAGTTATAGATTTTGGATCCTTCACAGACGATGCAATCTCAGTAGCGACAACTCCATTACCTGATTTATCGACATTGTCTGTATCTTTAGCATTCTGATCTAAAGAGATACCCCATTTTTTTCTGTGAAACTGCATTTGTCCCACATGTGAATACCCATGCTTTAGAATGCACAAGATCTAAACCAGCAGGTTCTAGGCTTTTTTCCTGCAACATTTGTCAAAACAGTGCTGCATTATCCTTCATAGTTTGATTTCTAAGCTTCTCGTACTCCACCAATTTGCTTGAATATGATTATAAAGATGAAAGGATGAAAAATACACAAATTTAAGCCTGAAGTACAATAAAAAATAAATTAATTGCCTTTATTAATGTAAATCGACCTTGTTAATCAGGATCAAAGTATAACCATAATTTGAAATAACTATGAAAATTGAAGTAAATTTAGTGCATCTCTAGCCAATCTCTTCGAATTTAGGGCCATTGAGTGAACCCTTATCACTTATACAGAGAAATACCTCAACATTCATAGCTTAGTTTAATTCAAACTACATTGCAAAAACAGATACATATATCATAATGTAGTTCAAACTGCATTGCACATTACGAAATTAAACTAATCAGAAAAGGTTGATCACTTCAGCCGCGAACCCCCTTCTCTCGGACAGCATGGCGTCCCCTTCTCGCATAGCTCAGGTACCCGGCGCTCCTCGGCGACGATCTCTGGATGCATCAATTGGATGTCTGCCATGTACTCTTCGTCTACGCGTGCCACCTCGAGCTGCTCGAGAACCTCCCGGTTCTCCCATACACTACTAGGGAAAACCTTATACACAGAATCTTAGCAGCAGCGCGGTCTAAAAACAGACGCTACTGCTAATTAGCAGCAATGAGCTTTAGAAAAGAGCGCTGCTAATGACTGAGTAGCAGTAGCGCTCTAGGTGAAAAGAGCGCTACTACTATAATTGCCACAGTGTTGCCTCCAGGCTAGATATAGTAGTAGCGCCCTTCCCGTGGACGCGCTACTGCTAAAGAACTTAGTAGCAGCGGTTTTGCTCAAAACTCGCTGCTGGTAAGTATGACCGCAACTAATTAAGTTTAGTCTCATACTGCTAAGCGAACAAGGTGTTTACCACCTTAAATATGTTGCTTCTCAACCTATCTCGAGCACTTGGTCTTCATTGAACTATATGTGTATGATTTGTGGTCGCAATATGAATCCTCGCATGCACCTATACAGGTACAGTGAGGATTCATGTTGACTTTTTAGATTATACACAAAAAGATCAATGATGACCAATGTATATTTTTGATGTTTTTACTAAACAAAAGAAATAACTGCTTCCATTAGCAGTAGCGGTTTTTCCCAAAACACGTTGTAGATAAGTTAGCTATAGCGCGTTTTTTGTACGTGCGCTACTGCTAGTTCGAGTTAACCACCCCCCGCATCAAAATTTTGCTAAGTCCTCCTCCCCCCGCCCACCGGCCTGTTCCCCTACTCCCTGTCGCCGCCGCCCGAGCCCGAGCGCGCCTGCGCCCTCACCGCCGCCGCCGCCCGCCCTCAACCTCACCGCCGCCGCTCTCGACCACACTGTCGCCGCCCTCGACCTTACCTCCGCCGCCCTCGACCGACCCCGCCGAGCCCGCCGCCTAGGACCGCTGCCCTCCCGATCCCGAGCCCGCCCTCGCCGCCCCTCCGTCGCTGAGCACCTCCTCGCCATCGTCTCTCCCTCTGTAAGCCCCCCCCACCCCTCCCCAACCCCCTCTCTCTTTGCTTAGTTAGTAGATGATTTTAGTAGTAGTAGATGTTAATTTAGGGTTCATAGATAATGATTTTTAGAAGTAGTGGATATTAATTACTAGTAGTGATGGTAAACTAGTTGTATAATTAGCAGTAGTACATGTTAATTAGTAGTAGATGTAGTAGTTAGATGTTAATTAGTAGTAGTAGATGTGCTAGTTTCTTTCTATTTATAGTAAGTTTATATTTAGTAAGAACTAGTTGAATTAATAGAACTAGTTTAGTTTTAGTTGAACTAGTTAAGTTTTAGTTGAACTAGTATAGTAAGTAAATTAATAACTAGTTGAACTACTTCATTTTAAGAAAGAACTAGTTTTTTTCTTTTTATACTAAGTTTATATTTAGTAAGAACTAGTTGAATTAATAGAACTAGTTGAACTAGTTGAACATGCCATATTTGGTGTTATTTTTTCCCTCTGTAATTATTTAGGTATAGTCTTCCTTTCCCTGTATAGCTTCTTTTAAGATTTTTTCCTTCGTCCTCATCTTGAGGATGCATACCTTGTATTTATTTTGGCTTAATTAATAAAATGCTGTGGGGTGTAAGCCCTGCAGTCTTCATGGTCAAAAAAATAGAACTAGTTGAACTTGCCATATTTGGTGTTATTTTTTAGTTTAAGGAATTATTTCATGTTTTGGTTAAACCTCCGAGTGGCCTATGTTTCACCGGAGTGTTGATTAATTTCCGTTCCGGCAAATTTCAGGCGCTCGATATGTCCTTTTTTAGCAAAGGTCATGTCGGATTTTTCTGTGAATTCTGGCATGACTTATGCTAGAATATGTGGGAAATATCGAGTGGCTTGGATTTTCTTTGAAAAATAATGATCTAATTTAGGTTTTTTAGTACATATATTTAATTGTGCAAGTTTAATCTTTGAATTATGAACGTAGGAAATGTCGTACTCGGACGACGACAGTCTCCCGGGGGAGTGCAGTTGGTGCCATGATGATCGAGGTATGTGCGACAGGTTCGTTGAGCTGGACGAAGATCGGCGCTTCAGCATTAAGCTTGAGGAGACCTTCGATGTTGAAATGGTACGCAACAACGACAAGTGTTTTTTCGTAATTAAGCATGACTTCAACTATTTCAACGTCTAATTTTCATCTTTTACAATTCGACTAGCTTATCCCATGCCATGCAAGATGCTATGTCTTGGAGAGGATGGGTTTTGAAGACCATGAAAATTTTCAAACAAAGAAAATACACCTAAGGACCCATCATGATATCGATTTTGAAGTAAATCTGTATAATTCTCAGAGCGTAACCCATTTTGGTTGTGAAAATTGGGAAGCACTTTGCAAAATGTATGGTTTTTATGAGGGTATGATTGTCACCATGGATCTTGGTCATCCTGACATCGAGCAAGACAATATGGACATTTGGGTCCTTGTTGATACGCTTCCGATTCTACCGCAATGTCAGTTTCTCAAACATAGTTATTAACTAATTTATATTGTTTATTTCAAAATAGTTGATAGCTTATTTCCATTGACAGCTTATTTTGAATCTTCAAAGAATGTGCAGAAGATGGTAGACAAAACCCACTACACTGATGGCTCCGAATTAACTTATAAGGAGAAAAATCATCTGATTGCTTATTGTACTTTTTTTGAGAATTACAATACCTATTATCGAAATCCTCCAAATTACGGTGAATACATGCCACTAGTGCACGTGTTGAACCACGATATCTTCTATGGAGATATCCTGGTAAGATATTTTACTATTACGACATCCGTCCATCTTTTGCATACTTCTAAAACTAGTACATCATTGCTAACTACGAAGTTATTACTATGTTTTTCAACAGAAAATCCCGATGGATTGTGTGCCTCATCTGATGTATTACAATGGTCGCCTTGAAGTTCTGAACCTACAGCCAGGTCATCCTACGGATCTCACCTGTGCATATCGAATTTCTGAAACCAGTGAACACATGCTAATCAAAGAGTGGAAAAAATGTTTGGACATTCATAAGGTGGTTCTTGGAAGCAACATTAAGTGAAAGGCAAGAATTGGAGACAAGATAATCTGCATTCTCCATAATGGAGAGCGAGGGGCTATCTTGTTTTTTGCTATTTTACCTTAGAGAATATAGTAGGTCCTAAGAGAATGTAGTAGGTCCTATGAGGTACAATATGTTTATTATGTGATACAATGTGTTAGAGTTGAAGATGTCAGGAGTACTTGTGATTACGACTAGTGACCAATGATATGATGATGATGATGATGATGATAAGTTGTTAATGATATGATGATGATGATGATATTTATTATATCATTGGGTGAAAGAACCGCGAATTAGTTTCAAGTGGATGTCCGTCCACTTGAAACTAGTCCACACGGTTCTTTCACCCCGTGATGTAATAACTCATTATGATGTAAAAACAATTTGTAAATTCCCGTTGTATGAAAATTTGTGTAAAGGTGTACGAATACAACATGAAATAAAAAAGAAATAAAATACGAAATAATAGTAGCAGCGCGGGCAGAGAGAAGCGCTACTACTAATTACCAGCAGCGCTCCTCCTGGAACTCGCTGCTACTAAGTCGATTTAGCCGTAGACTGGGTGGAGGCACGCTACTGCTATTCGTTAGCTGTAGTGCCTTATCAGTAGCGCACCACCCCGCGCTACTGATAGGTCTAAAACCCGCGCTGCTGCTAGCCTTTTCCCTAGTAGTGATACCTCACGTCTGGATACCACTTGGTGGTCTCTTTCGATGGGCGTCGACATGTTGGCTCTGCCGATTGGGAAGTTCATCTTCACTTTGCAGTCGTACAACACCACCGCCTTGATGTCGTATGCCTTCGCCGTGAGCTCCACCACTTGGTTGTAGCCCAGCCAGTACTAGACGCCTACGTCAGTGTCTCTGATTTCTGGCACCCACGTCCTCAACGACCGCTACCGCAAGCCGTGGCACTTCTTCTTTGGCGATGACTTCATTGGTAGGTCGGCGTCGAAGGAGCATGAAGGGGGCTCACACTGCGTCGGGGATGGCTCAACTATGTCGCGTCGTGGATCAGCCATATGAATCGGCGGTGGCTTCCTAGGAGGGTGAGATCCTGCCATTTGAGGCAGCTCTAGTCGATTCAAAGCTTCATCGGAGGTGAGAGGGCCTAAGAGGGGCTGGATTTGGGCATCGGTGGATACGATGTGGTGGTGGTCGGGGGCAGCGGGAGGGGAGGCGTGGAGACGAGTGTGATTGCTTTCTAAATGAGCAGTTAAAAAAACTCCTCCATACCCTTTAATGGAGGGAAAGCCGGGTTTAGGTCTATAACGCAATTAGAATAAAAAGATGCTATCAGATCTAGAGAGCGCGCGCACACACACACACAGCAATCAACCTGATAAAAACCCTACATTCATTTTTATATTGAATTAAACAAGGAATTCATGAATATATGAGGTTAAGACTAGCGACATGAGTGAACCATAGTAATCTAGATGGGCTTGGGTATTGATGGAGAAGGAAATATTTATTACCTTTACGAAAAAGCATTGGGGTTCTCGGTAGCGTTTCCTTGTGGGCGATGGCAAGGCGGTGATCTCCTTTCGTCATGTCATATGCCGGCGCCGGGGAGGGAAACCTACCGTTCAGATGGATCTAGATCTGGAGGAGAGGATAGAGACGAGGGGAAGTGTGAAGTTTTGTGCGGGGGTAGTTGTGAACAAGTAATGAGATATTTAGAGGGCGGGGTGGGAAATATTTAGTGGGAAAATTATAAATAAGGTGGGAAGGGGGAAATTGGTTGGCGGGGTGGGTGCGGGAAGGGGAAACGAAATAATTTAGGGAACCCAAAAATTCGAGTGTGTTCGTTCACCTCAAGTTTATGAAACTCACATTTCAACTTGCCAAGTCACCATATTTATGCAACACGTAGCATGTCTACCATCCAAAATTTGTGTGTGCATCGGTTCTTCATATTAGTGAGGTGAAAATGTCTCACTAAGGCTCTCAACTGTTTGGTTGATGTGTGTTTTTGAAAAGTTTGTTCGCCCATGTTGTGTGTGTTATGAACCTTTTTCGCTATGGATGTGACATGTACCATAATGGACATGGATTATGTCTTACAACATTGCTTATATCAAGATTGTGAACCTCACATTTCATCTTGCCAGATCTTGACCAATGCTCACGAAAATAACACATAATATGTATGATCATTATGAAACACCTACCGAGAGACTACCATTTAGTGTGAACTTCTTCTCCATGTTGTAGACAACACAATATAGATGATTTCCAGAGTTAGTTCACTTGTGCTTTTGAAAAGGTTGACCGACCACATTGTTCATGTCACATGGACAGTAAGGGACATGGATCATGTGTTACAACATTGGTGATCAATGGTTTATGGACCTCACATTTGAACTTTCAAAGTCACAATCCCGATTAATGTTTACCCTACTAACACCAATTATGAAACACCATATAAGACTACCATCCCAACTAGTCATGTGTTGTGCCACATTTATGTGTTTCTTATGAGTAGCATTTACAACTGTATCATCCAGAATGAACGTCAGATCACAAACATGCAATGCACTTTCTTTGTTTCACATTTCTATTGCACACCTTCAAATGACCCCAAATTTCTCCAGTATCTGCATGACACAGGTGTGAAATCCTCTTCTTGTTACATTATGTATTTCAGTAAGACAACAGACGCTATCAACAATGGCCTAGAGTGCACTGTTCTTCACTCTCTCCTAATCCAACGTGTAATGTCACATTTAGGCTATTCCCTACGTGAGATATTCTACCTTGTCATGATGGAACGCTCTGGCGAGCTACACCCTACGTGCTTCACCCAAGTAAAGCTCGCAGACGACCTATCTATCTTTATCTCAAGATGTTGTGCATGCCGTGAGCTCAACGAGCCGTGACAGCACTCTAGGGCACGGTTGTCACCGTACACATGCACCGCATCAGGATCTCAAATCAAACGGTTCCAAACGGTCTAGAAGGTTATCAGTCAATGCCCGTGACGCTGTTATATAATCCTGAAATGCCCCATGACAACTGCATTTCTTAGCCATTACCTTTCACTTCCCCATTTGCCACCACGACCACCCCATCGACCATTCCTCACCATCTGAGACCTCCTACATGACCATTCAACGGCGAGACCGATTAAGACCGCACGATTAGAGAAAGTTCTGGCAGAGGGCTCTAAGTGGGTGGTGGAGGAAACACGGTGTAAAACTAAATCTGCATTCGGTCGCTATCATTTGATCTCCGCCCTAAACTACTTCCACCACATGTACGAGGCGGCGAGAGACTAAGCTGCCACCGCACTCGCGCCGGCCTTCAGGGATGTGGCCTTTGACCGCATCAACAATGCACATGCCTTCCTCGAGCGTGCGATCAAGGAAGACAACTTTCTGGAAGCCTCACCCGACTGCGAGATAACATCCAGGAAGAGGATGCCTCCATAGTACATTTTCAAACTGAAAATGCTTGTTCTACTTCCATTCAAATCCGGGCGTTCGGATCATGCATGCATGAGTGTGTTATGCACTAGTGAGTCCAAAAGGTATGAAGTGTTGAATCATCTGCCTTGTGCAATCCGCTTTAACATTTTGAATGGATATTATTACACAAACTATATATCATGGTGTCATGAAGTATTGTTATGTTTCTTTCACGAACAAGTCTGGTTATGTCATATATCTTTTTTGCTGAATAAACATCAACTGGTATGTCATACGCTGGTCTAAAAATAGATTTGAATAAGGACATGTCAATTTATGATATTTTTTAAGATGATGGACGCATGTTTTGGTTCTTAGAAAAAGTACTAAAAATCCGTAAGTCGTTTAGGAAATCGAGAATTTTGGGTAGGCAGTTTAATAGAATGTAAATAGTGTTGGAAATATGCCCTAGAGGCAATAATAAATTAGTTATTATTATATTTCCTTGTTCATGATAATCGTTTATTATCCATGCTAGAATTGTATTGATAGGAAACTCAGATACATGTGTGGATACATAGACAACACCATGTCCCTAGTCAGACTCTAGTTGACTAGCTCGTTGATCAATAGATGGTTACGGTTTCCTGACCATGGACATTGGATGTCGTTGATAACGGGATCACATCATTAGGAGAATGATGTGATGGACAAGACCCAATCCTAAGCCTAGCACAAGATCATGTAGTTCGTATGCTAAAGCTTTTCTAATGTCAAGTATCATTTCCTTAGACCATGAGATTGTGCAACTCCCGGATACCGTAGGAGTGCTTTGGGTGTGCCAAACGTCACAACGTAACTGGGTGGCTATAAAGGTACACTACAAGTATCTCCGAAAGTGTCTGTTGGGTTGGCACGAATCGAGACTGGGATTTGTCACTCCGTGTAAACGGAGAGGTATCTCTGGGCCCACTTGGTAGGACATCATCATAATGTGCACAATGTGATCAAGGAGTTGATCACGGGATGATGTGTTATGGAACGAGTAAAAGAGACTTGCAGGTAACGAGATTGAACCAGGTATCGGGATACCGACGATCGAATCTCGGGCAAGTATCGTACCGCTAGACAAAGGGAATTGTATACGGGATTGATTAAGTCCTTGACATCGTGGTTCCTCCGATGAGATCATCGTGGAGCATGTGGGAGCCAACATGGGTATCCAGATCCCGCTGTTGGTTATTGACCGAAGAGTTGTCTCGGCCATGTCTGCATGACTCCCAAACCCGTAGGGTCTACACACTTAAGGTTCGATGACGCTAGGGTTATAGGGAATAGATATATGTGGTTACCAAATGTTGTTCGGAGTCCCGGATGAGATCCCGGACATCATGAGGAGTTCCGGAATGGTCCGTAGGTAAAGATTTATATATGGGAAGTCCTGTTTTGGTCACCGGAAAGGTTTTGGTTGCTATCGGTAATGTACCGGAACCACCGGGAGGGTCCCGGGGTCCACCAAGTGGGGCCACCGGCCCCAGAGGGCAGCATGGGCCAAGTGTGGGAGGGGACCAGCCCCAGATGGGCTGGTGCGCCCACCCACAAGGGCCCAAGGCGCCTAGGGTTTGGGGAGGGGGCGCCTCCACCTTACTTGGGGAGCAAGTCTCCCCCTCTCCCCCCTTGGCCGTCGCCCAGATGGGCTTTGGGGCTGCCGCACCCCTTGGGGTGGGAACCCTAGAGGTGGCGCAGCCCCCTCCCTCTCCCCTATATATAGTTGAGGTCTTTGGGGTTGCCAACACAGGAGTTTTGTCCTCTCCCTGGCGCAGCCCTACCTCTCTCCCTCCTCGTCTCTTGCGGTGCTTGGCGAAGCCCTACTGGAGTACCACGCTCCTCCACCACCACCACGCCGTTGCCTGCTACTGGATGGAGTCTTCCTCAACCTCTCCCTCTCTCCTTGCTGGATCAAGGCATGGGAGACGTCACCGGGCTGTACGTGTGTTGAACGCGGAGGTGTCGTCCGTTCGGCACTAGGATCTCGGGTGATTTGGATCACGACGAGTACGACTCCTTCAACCCCGTTCTCTTGAACGCTTCCGCTTAGCGATCTACAAGGGTATGTAGATGCACTCTCCTTCCCCTCATTGCTGGTTTCTCCATGGATAGATCTTGGTGACACGTAGGAAAATTTTGAATTTCTGCTACGTTCCCCAACAGTGGTATCAGAGCTAGGTCTATGCGTAGTTTTTATGCACGAGTAGAACACAAAGTAGTTGTGGGTGTCGATTTTGTCAATTTACTTGCCGTTACTAGTCTTATCTTTATTCAGCGGCATTGTGGGATGAAGCGGCCCGGACCAACCTTACACGTACGCTTATGTGAGACCGGTTCCACTGACTGACATGCACTAGTTGCATAAGGTGGCTGGCGGGTGTCTGTCCCTCCCACTTTAGTCGGATCGGATTCGATGAACAGGGTCCTTATGAAGGGTAAATAGAAATTGGAAATTCACGTTGTGGTTTTGGTGTAGGTAAGAAACGTTCTTGCTAGCAACCTATAGCAGCCACGTAAAAAAAACTTGCAACAACAATTAGAGGACGTCTAACTTGTTTTTGCAGCAAGTGTTTTGTGATGTGATATGGCCAAAAGGATGTGATGAATGATATATGTGATGTATGAGATTGATCATGTTCTTGTAATAGGAATCACGACTTGCATGTCGATGAGTATGACAACCGGCAGGAGCCATAGGAGTTGTCTTAATTTATTTATGACCTGCGTGTCAACATAAACGTCATGTAATTACTTTACTTTATTGCTAAAGCGTTAGCCATAGTAGTAGAAGTAATGGATGACGAGACAACTTCAAGAAGACACGATGATTGAGATCATGATGATGGAGATCATGGTGTCATGCCGGTGACGATGATGATCATGGAGTCCCGAAGATGGAGATCAAAAGGAGCAAAATGATATTGGCCATATCATGTCACTTTTTGGTTGCATGTGATGTTTATCATGTTTTTGCATCTTATTTTCTTAGAATGACGGTAGTAAATAAGATGATCCCTCATTAAAATTTCAAGAAAGTGTTCCCCCTAACTGTGCACCGTTGCGAAAGTTCGTCGTTTCGAAGCACCACGTGATGATCAGGTGTGATAGATTCTAACGTTCACATACAACGGGTGTAAGACAGATTTACACACGCGAAACACTTAGGTTGACTTGACGAGCCTAGCATGTACAGACATGGCCTCGGAACACAAGAGACCGAAAGGTCGTGCATGAGTCATATGGTAGATACGATCAACATGAAGACGTTCACCGATGATGACTAGTCCGTCTCACGTGATGACCGGACACGGCCTAGTTGACTCGGATCATGTAATCACTTAGATGACTAGAGGGATGTCTATCTGAGTGGGAGTTCATAAGATGAACTTAATTATCCTGAACATAGTCAAAAGGTCTTCGCAAATTATGTCGTAGCTCGCGCTTCAGTTCTACTGTTTAGATATGTTCCTAGAGAAAATTTAGTTAAAAGATGATAGTAGCAATTATGCGGACTAGGTCCGTAAACTGAGGATTGTCCTCATTGCTTCATAGAAGGCTTATGTCCTTAATACACCGCTCAGTGTGCTGAACCTCGAACGTCGTCTGTGGATGTTGCGAACATCTGACATACACATTTTGATAACTACGTGATAGTTTAGTTAAACGGTTTAGAGTTGAGGCACCGAAGACGTTTTGAAACATCGCGAAACATATGAGATGTTTCGAGGGCTGAAATTGGGATTTCAGGCTCGTGCCCACGTCAAGAGGTATAAGACCTCCGACGATTTTCTTAGCCGGCAAACTAAGGGAGAAAAGCTCAATTGTTGAGCTTGTGCTCAAATTGTCTGAGTACAACAATCATTTGAATCGAGTGGGAGTTGATCTTCCAGATGAGATAGTGATGTTTCTCCGAACTCATTACCACCAAGCTGCTAGAGCTTCGTGATGAACTATAATATATCAGGGACATATATGATGATCCTTGAGATATTCGCAATGTTTGACACCCCAAAAGTAGAAATCAAGAAGGAGCATCAATTGTTGATGGTTGGTGAAACCACTAGTTTCAAGAAGGGCAAGGGCAAGAAGGGATACTTCATGAAACGGCAAATCAGCTGTTGCTCTAGTGAAGAAACCCAAGGTTGAACCCAAACCCGAGACTAAGTGCTTCTGTAATAAGGGGAACAGCCACAGGAGTAGAATTACCCAAGTTACTTGGTAGATGAGAAGGCTGGCAAGGTCGATAGAAGTATATTGGATATACATTGTGTTAATGTGTAATTTACTAGTACTCCTAGTAGCACCATGGTATTAGATACCGGTTCGGTTGCTAAGTGTTAGTAAACTCGAAATAAAAGGCTGCGGAGTAAACGGAGACTAGCTAAAGGTGAGCTGGCGATATGTGTTGGAAGTTTTTTCCAAGCTTGATGTGATCAAGCATCGTACGCTCCCTCTACCATCAAGATTTGTGTTTGCGTTGAGCATAGACATGATTGGATTATGTCTATCGCAATACGGTTATTCATTTAAGGAGAATAATGGTTACTCTGTTTATTTGAATAATACCTTCAATGGTCTTGCACCTAAAATGAATGGTTTATTGAATCTCGATCGTAGTGATACACATGTTCATGCCAAAAGATATAAGATAGTAATGATAGTACCACCTACTTGTGGCACTGCCACGTAAGTCATATCGGTATAAAACGCATGAAGAAGCTCCATGTTGATGGATCTTTGGGCTCACTCGTTTTGAAAAGTTTGAGACATGCGAACCATGTCTATTGGTGTATATGCATGAAGAAACTCCATGCAAATGGACCGTTTGGACTCACTTGATTATGAATCACTTGAGACATGCAAATCATACCACATGGGCAAGATGACTGAAAGCCTCATTTTCAGTAAAATGGAACTAGAAAGCAACTTGTTGGAAGTAATACATTTTGATGTGTGCAGTCCAATGAGTGCTGAGGCATGTAGTGGATATCGTTATGTTCTTACTTCACAGATGATTTGAGTAGATGATTGAGTATATTTACTTGATGAATCATGAGTCTGAATTATTGAAAGGTTCAAGTAATTTCAGGGTGAAGTTGAAAGATCGTCGTGACAAGAGAATAAAATATCTATGATATGATCATAGAGATGAATATCTAAATTACGAGTTTGGCACAGAATTAAGACATTGTGGAAATTGTTTCACAACTAATACAGCCTGGAACACCATAGTGTGATGGTGTGTCCGAACATCATAACTGCACCCTATTGGATATGATGCATACCATGATGTCTCTTATCGAATTACCACGATAGTTTACGGGTTAGGCATTAGAGACAACCACATTCACTTTAAATAGGGCACCACGTAATTCCGATGAGATGACACCGTATGAACTATGGTTTAGAGAAACCTAAGCTGTCATTTCTTAAAGGTTTGGGGCTGTGACGCTTATGTGAAAAGTTTCAGGCTGACAAGCTCGAACCCAAAGCGGATAAATGCATCTTCATAGGACACCCAAAACAGTTGGGTATACCTCCTGTCTCAGATCCGAAAGCAATAAGGGATTGTTTCTAGAATCGGGTCCTTTCTCGAGGAAAAGTTTCTCTCGAAAGAATTGAGTGGGAGGATGGTGGAGACTTGATGAGGTTATTGAACCGTCTCTTCAACTAGTGTGTGGCAGGGCACAGGGAGTTGTTCCTGCGGCACCTACACCAATTGAAGTGGAAGCTTATGATAGTGATCATGATACTTCAGATCAAGTCACTACCAAACCTCGTGGGATGACAAGGATGCGTACTACTTTAGAATGGTACGTAATCCTGTCTTGGAAGTCATGTTGCTAGACAACAATGAACCTACGAGATTTGGAGAAGCGACGGTGGGCCTGGATTCCAAAATGGCTCGAGGCCATATAATCCGAGAGAGGATCCATATATGAAAACAAAGTGTAGACTTTGGAAGAACTACTTGATGGTCGTAAGGCTGTTAGGTACACATGGATTTTAAAAGGAAGACGGACAATGATGGTAAGTATCACCATTAATAAAGCTCGACTTGTCGTTAAGATGTTTTCTGACAAGTTCAAGGAGTTGACTACGATGAGACTTTCTCACTCGTAGCGATGCTAAGAGTCTGTTGGAATTATATTAGCGATAACTGCATTATTTATGAAATCCTGAATATAGGATGTCAAAACATTGTTTCCTCGACGATTTTCTTGAGGAAAGGTTGTATGTGATACAACCGGAAGGTTTTGTCAATCCTGAAAGATGCTAACAAGTATGCAAAGCTCCAGCAATCCTTCTAAGGACTGGAGTAAGCATCTCGGAGTTGGAATGTATGCTTTGATGAGATGATCAAAGATTTTGGGTGTATACAAAGTTTATGAGAAACTTGTATTTCCAAAGAAGTGAGTGGGAGCACTATAGAATTTCTGATGAGCATATGTTGTTGACATATTGTTGATCAGAAATGACGTAGAATTTCTGGAAAGCATATAGGGTTATTTGGAAAGTGTTTTTCAATGGAAAGCCTGGATTAAGCTACTTGAACATTGAGCATCAAGATCTATAAGGATAGATCAAAACGCTTAATGGTACTTTCCAATGAGCACATACCTTGACATGATCTTGAAGGTGGTCAAGATGGATCAGTCAAAGAAGGAGTTCTTGCCTGGGTTGTGAGGTATGAAGTTAAGACTTAAAGCTCGACCACGGCAGAAGAAAGAGGAAGGATGAAGGTCATCCCCTATGCTTTTGTCATAGGCTCTATACGGTATGCCATGCTTAGTACCGCACCTGATGTGTGCCTTGCCACATATCTGGCAAGAGGGTACAAAGGTGATCTAGGAGTAGATCACCAGATAGCGGTCTAAATTATCCTTAGAGGAATAAGGATATGTTTCTCGGTTATGGAGGTGATAAAGAGTTCGACGTAAAGAGTTACGTCGATGCAAGCTTAACACCTATCCGGATAGCTCTAAGTAGAGATACCGGATACGTATAATGGAGCAACGATTTAGAATAGCTCCAAGTAGAACAGTTATTTGAAATGGCTCCAAATGTAGCGTAGTAGTTGCATCTACAAAGATGACATAGAAATTTGCAAAGTACATACGGATCTGAATGTTGCAGACCTGTTGACTGAAACCTCTCTCACAAGCATAACATGATCAAACCCAGAACTCTTTGGGTGTTAGTCACATGGGGATGTGACCTTGAGTGTTAATCACATATCAATGTGAACTGGATTATTGACTCTAGTGCAAGTGGGAGACTGTTGGAAATATGCCCTAGAGGCAATAATAAATTAGTTATTATTATATTTCCTTGTTCATGATAATCGTTTATTATCCATGCTAGAATTTTATTGATAGGAAACTCAGATACATGTGTGGATACATAGACAACACCATGTCCCTAGTCAGACTCTAGTTGACTAGCTCGTTGATCAATAGATGGTTACAGTCTCGTGACCATGGACATTGGATGTCGTTGATAACGGGATCACATCATTAGGAGAATGATGTGATGGACAAGACCCAATCCTAAGCCTAGCACAAGATCATGTAGTTCGTATGCTAAAGCTTTTCTAATGTCAAGTATCATTTCCTTAGAACATGAGATTGTGCAACTCCCGGATACCGTAGGAGTGCTTTGGGTGTGCCAAACGTCACGACGTAACTGGGTGGCTATAAAGGTACACTACAGGTATCTCCGAAAGTGTCTGTTGGGTTCTCACGAATCGAGACTGGGATTTGTCACTCCGTGTAAACGGAGAGGTATCTCTGGGCCCACTCGGTAGGACATCATCATAATGTGCGCAATATGATCAAGGAGTTGATCACGGGATGATGTGTTACGGAACGAGTAAAAGAGACTTGTAGCTAACGAGATTGAACCAGGTATCGGGATACCGACGATCGAATCTCGGGCAAGTATCGTACCGCTAGACAAAGGGAATTGTATACGGGATTTATTAAGTCCTTGACACCGTGGTTCATCCGATGAGATCATCGTGGAGCATGTGGGAGCCAACATGGGTATCCAGATCCCACTGTTGGTTATTGACCGGAGAGTTGTCTCGGCCATGTCTGCATGACTCCCGAACCCGTAGGGTCTACACACTTAAGGTTCGATGACGCTAGGGTTATAGGGGATAGATATACGTGGTTACTGAATGTTTTTCGGAGTCCCGGATGAGATCCCGGACATCACGAGGAGTTCCTGAATGGTCCGGAGGTAAAGATTTATATATGGGAAGTCCTGTTTTGGTCACCGGAAAGGTTTCGGTTGCTATCGGTAATGTACCGGGACCACCGGGAGGGTCCCGGGGGTCCACCAAGTGGGGCCACCGGCCCAGAGGGCAGCATGGGCCAAGTGTGGGAGGGGACCAGCCCCAGATGGGCTGGTGCGCCCCCCCCCCCCCCACACACACAAGGGCCCAAGGCGCCTAGGGTTTGGGGAGGGGGCGCATCCACCTTACTTGGGGGGCAAGTCTCCCCCTCTCCCCCCCTTGGCCGCCACCCAGATGGGCTTTGGGGCTGCCGCACCCCTTGGGGTGGGAACCCTAGAGGGGGCGCAGCCCCCTCCCTCTCCCCTATATATAGTTGAGGTCTTTGGGGCTGCCAACACAGGAGTTTTGACCTCTCCCTGGCGGAGCCCTACCTCTCTCCCTCCTCGTCTCTTGCGGTGCTTGGCGAAGCCCTGCTGGAGTACCACGCTCCTCCACCACCACCACGCCGTTGTGCTACTGCTGGATGGAGTCTTCCTCAACCTCTCCCTCCCTCCTTGCTGGATCAAGGCATGGGAGACGTCACCGGGCTGTACGTGTGTTTAACGCGGAGGTACCGTCCGTTCGGCACTAGGATCTCCGGTGATTTGGATCACGACGAGTAGGACTCCTTCAACCCCGTTCTCTTGAACGCTTCCGCTTAGCGATCTACAAGGGTATGTAGATGCACTCTCCTTCCCCTCGTTGCTGGTTTCTCCATAGATAGATCTTGGTGACACGTAGGAAAATTTTGAATTTCTGCTACGTTCCCCAACAAATAGTAGACATGAAGAAAGTTGCATGCGGTGTGAAACCAAAAGAAGGAGTAGATACTAAATTTCTAGGATGCGAATCATCTCCTGTCGTCTCCTTGGCACTCTCGCACTCTTCCATATTCCGGCTAACTATAAATACAACGCCCGCCATGTCGGTGGGCAGAGCAGTCACATTCAGCCCAGGCCATTCCTCGCGCTTGCCCTCATCCTCCCTTCCAAACCCGCATTCCTGCCATGACGCTGTCGATCACTGCCCGATGTGGCTCGCCACCCTGCTCGTAGGAGGATGCGTCCCAATGCTTAGCCAAGCAGGATGATGCTAGAAATATGCCCTAGAGGCAATAATACAATGGTTATTATCATATTTCCCGTTCATGATAAATGTTTCTTATTCATGCTAGACTTGTATTGACCGGAAACTTAAATATATGTGTGGATACATAAACAACACCATGTCCCTAGTATGCTTCTACTAGACTAGCTTGTTGATCAAAGATGGTTAAAGTTTCCTAACCATGGGCATGAGTTGTCATTTGGTAATGGGTGCACATCATTAGGAGAATGATGTGATGGACAGACCCAACCGTAAGCTTAGCATCAGATGGTTTTGTTATTTCCTATAGCTTTCTTCATGTCAAGTATCTGTTCCTTAGACCATGAGATCATGCAAATCCCTGACACCGGAGGAATACTTAGTATCCAAATGTCGCTTCGTAACTGGGTGATCATAAAGGTGCTCTACAGGTATCTCCGCAGGTGTTTGTTGGGTTGGCACGGATCGAGACTGGGATTTGCCACTCCATATGACGAAGAGATATCTCTCGGACCTCTCAGTAATACAACATCACAAGAATCTTGCAAGCATGTGACTAATGAGTTTAGTCATGAGATCTTGTATTACAAAAGCGAGTAAAGAGACTTGCCGGTGATGTCTACTACGCAACTTTATTCTTGTAGACTCGTGTTGGGCCTCCAAGCGCGAAGTTTGTTAGGACAGTAGCAATTTTCCCTCAAGTGGATGACCTAAGGTTTATCAATCCGTGAGAGGCATAGGATGAAGATAGTCTCTCTCAAGCAACCCTGCAATCAAATACAATAAATCCCTTGTGTCCCCAACACACCCAATACAATGGCTATTTGTATAGGTGCACTACTTCGGCTAAGAGATGGATAAAGGTGTAATATGGATGGTAGAAATATATTTTTATAATATTAATAAATAAAAACAGCAAGGTAGCAAATAGTAAATGGGCACAAAAACGGTATTCCAATGCTTGAAAATGAGGCCCAGGGTGCGTACTTTCGCTAGTGCAATCTCTCAACAATGCTAACATAATTGGATCATATAACCGTCCCTCAACGTGCAACAAAGAATCACTCCAAAGTTCCTATCTAGCGGAGAACATAAGATGGAATTGTTTGTAGGGTACGAAACCACCTCAAAGCTATTCTTTCCGATCAATCTATCCTAGAGTTCATACTAAAATAAAACAAAGCTATTCTTTCCGATCGATCTAACCAAGAGTTCGTACTAAAATAACACCAAAGTAAATTCAGATTCATAGTATTCAATCCAACACAAAGAACTTCAAAGAGTGCCCCAAGATTTCTACCGGAGAAATAAAGACAAGAATGTGCATCAACCCCTATGCATAGATTACCCCAATGTCACCTCGGGAATCCGTGAGTTGAGTGCCAAAACATATATCAAGTGAATCAATATGATACCCAACTGTCACCACGAGTATTCAATTGCAAGACATATATCAAGTATTCTCAAATCCATAAAAGTATTCAATCCAATAACAACGAAATCTCAAAGGGAAAAACTCAATTCATCAGAACAAGATAGAGAGGGGAAAACACCATATGATCCGACTATATTAACAAAGCATGCGATACATCAAGATCGTGACATCTCAAGAACATGAGAGAGGGAGAGTAAACACATAGCTACTGGTACAAACCCTCAGCCCCGAGGGTGGACTACTCCCTCCTCATCGTGGTGGCCACTGGTGATGATCCCCCCTTCGGCAGGGTGCCGGATAGGGTCTAGATTGGTTTTTGGTGGCTACAGAGGCCTGCAGCGGTGGAACTTCTGATCTAGGTTAACCCCGAGGATTTTTGAAATATTTGGGAATTTATAGGGTAAAGAGGGGTGCGGGAGGCCACCGAGGTGGTCACAACCCACCTGGGCCCACCAATGGGCCAGAGCAGCACCTAGGGGTGCCCCGAGGGGGGGCACAACCCACCAGGGCGTGCCCAGGTGGGTTGTGCCCCCCCCTCGGGGCACCCCTAGGTGCTGCTCTGGCCCATTGGTGGTGTTCTGGTCCATAAAAATCCACAAAAACTTTCGTGGTGTTTGGACTTCGTTTGATATTGATTTACGGCGATGTAAAAAACATGCAAAAAACAACTGGCACTTGGCACTATGTCAATAGGTTAGTCCCAAAAAATAATATAAAATGACTATAAAGTGATTAGAAAACATCCAAGAATGATAATATGACAGCATGGAACAATAAAAAATTATAGGTACGTTGAAGACGTATCAGCATCCCCAAGATTAATTCCTGCTCGTCCTCGAGTAGGTAAATGATAAAAACAGAATTTTTGATGTGGAATGCTGCCTAACATGTCATCTCATATTCCTTTCTTTATAGCATGGACATTTGGACTTTTATATGGTTCAAAGCAATAGTCTAGTTTTGCCATGAGACTTAAATACTCAAGCATATCAACAAGCAACCATGTCTTCCAAAATATCCACGCTAAAATAAGTTATCCCTAGCCCATCATGCTCAATCATTGATCCATTCATGAAACACACTCACATATTAGCTACACCCAATGCTCAAGTACGATCATAGTGCCTCCTAGTTGGTGCTTTATAAGAGACGATGGAGACTCAAAATAAAAATAAAAATTGCATAAAGTAAAAGAAAGGCCCTTCGTAGAGGGAAGTAGGGATTTGTAGAGGTGCCAGAGCTCAAAGCGAAAATTGAGAGATATTTTTTTAGAGGCATACTTTTCCCACCAACGAAAATGACTTAGAGCTCCCAACACTTTCCATGCTAGATATATCATAGGTGGTTCCCAAACAGAAAATAAAGTTTATTCCTTTTTCCACCATACTTTCACTTTCCATGGCTAACCATATCCACGGGTGCCCTCCATACCAACACTTTCCAAGGAATTTATTATTTGACAACATAAAGTAAATTCATTTTTCATTTCAGGACTGGGCATCCCTAATACCTTTGCCTTACTCTCGTGCAATGACAAGTGAATAAACACTCATCATGAGAATAACACATCTAGCATGGAAAATTGGCCACCCTCACCGCCTAGCGAGCGGTACGAGCACACAAAAGAGAAATTTATTTTGAAAATTAGAGATGGCACATACAAGTTTGCTTAGAAGGCAAGAGAATACCTCATATAGGTAGCTATAGTGGACTCATGTGGCAAAACTGGTTTAAAGGATTTTGGATGCACAAGTAGTGATCATACTTAGTGCAAAATTAAGGCTAACAAAAGATTGAGAAGCGACCAACCAAGAAATGAATAATCTCATAAGCGAGCATTGAGCATAATACACAAGTAGGATGTAATTTCATTGCATAACTATTGACTTTCGTGCTCGCATAGGGAATCACAAACCTTAACACCAATATTCTTACTAAAGCATAATTACCCATCAACATGACTCACATATCACATCATCATATCTCAAAACTATTACAAGGAATCAATTTTACTTTGTCCAGTGATCTTCATGAAATTTTTATTATATCCTTGTTGGATATCTATCACTTCGGAACTAATTTTCACATGTTGCTTTTGATAAGCTCAAAAAAATATAAGTGAAGATCATGAGCATAATATCTCTTTCTCTCAAATTAATTTAAGTGAAGCAAGAGATAATTTCTTCAAAAATAATAAAGCACACCGTGCTCAAAAAGATATAAGTGAAGCACTAGAGCAATTCCATTTGACGGGGTGTGCTTTATTAGTTTTGAAGAAATTATCATGGGCTCCCTGGCAAAAAGATATAAGTTGACGGGGTGTGAGTGCCGCTTACCTAGCCCCCCCGGCAACTATTTGAGGACTCTATTTCATTTAAAAACTTTCAGATCTAAGTATTTTATTAAAAAAAGCAATCATAATGAAAATAAAATGACATTTCAAGGATAGCACACATCATGTGAAGAAGTAATAACTTAGGCTCAACCGATACTAACCGATAATTGTTGAAGAAGAAAGGTGGGATGCCTAGTGGGGCATCCCCAAGCTTAGATGCTTGAAACTTCTTGAATATTATCTTGGGATGCCTTGGGAATCCCCAAGCTTGAGCTTTTGTGTCTCCTTAATTCTTCTCATATCATGGTTTTCCTAAATCTCAAAAGCTTCATCCACACAAAAGTCAACAAGAACTTGTGAGATAAGTTAGTATAAACCAATGCAAAAACCTTATCATTCTCTACTGTAGAAAATCACTAAAATTACTACTCAACATTGGATACTAAATGCCTCTTCATATTTAATACTCCTATCCTCAAATAGAATCATTAAACAAGCAAACATATGCAAACAATGCAAACATAACAGCAATCTGCCAAGAAAGTACAGTCTGTAAAGAATGCAAGAGTATCAATACTTCCCTAACTACAAAAGTTATGAAAATTTTCCACACAATAGAAAAATTTATCAGATCTCATTTTGCAAAATGTTTCAACATTTTATCACAATCTAACTTTTCTAGGGAATTTTTGCAACAACGGTAAACTTTCTGTTTTCAAACAGCAACATGTAGACTTGCAAAATAAGCATGGCAAAGACTATACTTGATATTTTTATTGAAAAGAAAGATGCAAAATATTATTCTAAATAACAGAAAGCAAGTCCTAACAAAAGAAAATTATGCCCCAAGCAAAAAACGTATCATGTGACGAATGAAAACATAGCTCCAAGTGAGGTTACCGATAATGTTGGAGACGAAAGAGGGTTTGCCTTCCGGGGCATCCCCAAGCTTAGTTGCTTGGATCTTCCTTGAACATCACCTTGGGGTGCCTTGGGCATCCCCAATCGTAGGGTCTTGTGATACGTCTCCAACGTATCTCTAATTTTTGATTGCTCCATGCTATATTATCTACTATTTTGGACTATATTGGGCTTTATTTTCCACTTTTATATTATTATTGGGACTAACCTATTAACCGGAGGCCCAACCCAGAATTACTGCTTTTTTTGCCTATTTCAGTGTTTCGAAGAAACAGAATATCAAACGGAATGAAACCTTTGGGAACGTGATTTTCTCACCGAACGTGATCCAGGAGACTTGGACCCTACGCCAAGGAACAAAAAAGGCGGTCACGAGGGTGCCCCCCCCCCCAGGGCGTGCCTCCCTGCCTCGTGGGCCCCCTGTTGCTCCACCAACGTACTCCTTCCTCCTATATATACCTACGTACCCCAAACGATCAGATACGGAGCCAAAAACCTAATTTCACCGCCGCAACTTTCTGTATCCATGAGATCCCATCTTGGGGCCTATTCCGGAGCTCCGCCGGAGAGGGCCGTCATCACGGAGGGCTTCTACATCATCATAGCCTCTCCGATGAAGTGTGAGTAGTTTACCTCAGACCTTCGGGTCCATAGTTATTAGCTAGATGGCTTCTTCTCTCTTTTTGGATCTCAATACAATGTTCTCCCCCTCTCTTGTGGAGATCTATTCGATGTAATCTTCTTTTTACGGTGTGTGTGTTGAGACCGATGAATTGTGGGTTTATGATCAAGTCTATCTATGAATAATATTTGAATCTTCTTTGAATTCTTTTATGTATGATTGGTTATCTTCGCAAGTCTCTTCAAATTATCAGTTTGGTTTGGCCTACTAGTTCGGTTTTTCTTGCCATGGGAGAAGTGCTTAGCTTTGGGTTCAATCTTGCGGTGCCCTTTCCCAGTGACAGAAGGGGCAGCAAGGCACGTATTGTATTGTTGCCATTGAGGATAACAAGATGGGTTTTTTATCATATTGCATGAAACTATCCCTCTACATCATGTCATCTTGCTTAAGGCATTACTCTGTTTTTAACTTAATACTCTAGATGCATGCTGGATAGCGGCTGATGAGTGGAGTAATAGTAGTAGATGCAGGCAGGAGTTGGTCTACTTGTCTCGGACGTGATGCCTATATACATGATCATACCTAGATATTCTCATAACTATGCTCAATTATGTCAATTGCTCAACAGTAATTTGTTCAGCCACCGTAGAATACTTATGCTCTTGAGAGAAGCCACTAGTGAAACCTATGGCCCCCAAGTCTATTCTCATCATATCAATCTCCATCACTTTATTATTGTTTTGCTTTTTACTTTGCCTTTTGTTTTTCACTTTGCATCTCTATATCAAAAATACCAAAAATATTATCTATCATCTTTATCAGATCTCACTCTCATAAGTGACCGTGAAGGGATTGACAACCCCTAATCGCGTTGGTTGCGAGGAGCTATTGTTTTTGTGTAGGTACAAGGGACTTGCGTGTAGCCTCCTACTGGATTGATACCTTGGTTCTCAAAAACTAAGGGAAATACTTATGCTACTTTGCTGCATCATCCTCTCCTCTTCGGGGAAATCCAACGCAGTGCTCAAGAGGTAGCAAGAAGAATTTCTGGCGCCGTTGCCGGTGAGTCTACACAAAAGTCAAACATACCAAGTACCCATCACAATCCCTATCTCCTGCATTACATTAGTTGCCATTTGCCTCTCATTTTCCTCTCCCGCACTTCACCCTTGCCGTTTTATTCGCCCTCTCTTTCCCAATCTCCTTCTCCTTCTCTTTTTTCCGTTTGCCTTTCTCTCGCTTGCCTTTTGTTTGATCGTGTGTTGGATTGCTTGTTTGTCGCGATGGCTCAAGATACTACCAAATTGTGTGACTTCACCAATACCAATAATAATGATTTCCTTAGCACTCCAATTGCTCCTCTTGCCAATACTGAATCTTGTGAAATCAATACTGCTTTGCTGAATCTTGTTATGAAAGATCAATTCGCCGGCCTTCCTAGTGAAGATGCCGCTACTCATCTGAATAGCTTCGTTGATTTATGTGATATGCAAAATAAGAAAGATGTTGATAATGATGTTGTTAAATTGAAGCTATTTCCTTTTTTGCTTAGAGATCGTGCTAAAGCTTGGTTTTTGTCTTTGCCTAAAAATAGTACGATTCTTGGAACAAGTGCAAAGATGCTTTTATCTCTAAGTATTTTCCTCCCGCTAAGATCATCTCTCTTAGAAACGACATTATGAATTTTAGGCAACTTGATCATGAACATGTTTCACAATCTTGGGAGAGAATGAAATTAATGATACATAATTGCCCTACTCATGGTTTGAATTTGTGTCAGGACCCCGATCCTAGGTCACACCATCATATCTGCCTGAGATTCAGATCTGGTTGGTGTCAGGATATTCCAGACTCATCGAGTCTAGAAAGGAAAATGAAGGTTTGCAACACAAATCGACGAGACGACGTTGCGAGATTCTCGGGGGAATGAACTACGGTAGTAGGCTCCAAAACATGAGCCGGCTCTGCTACAAGCATGTGAACACATTGTCCTAGACAAGCATGACCACCTGGTAGTCTTACAACGAAACACTACCGAGTTCAGGAGGGAACCATCAACGAGGATATCGAAGTCCTGACGTAAGTCTAGCTCCTAAGAAGAAACTTCTTCTCCTTGAACAAACCAATCAGTGGCTTGGTGTGCTAGGAACACATATGGAGTGGAGGTAATTAATCTACCAAACCATAGAATATTTCACACATATGCATGACTGATTTGGGATGACTCCAAGGGAAACAAAACAAACCTTTCTCAAATTCATGGCGGCAACTTACATCGAGTGCACATGAATTAAAGGAAGTCACTTCTTTCATCCAAACATATGCTTCATGAACGAAACACGAAGATAATGCTTATAAAGTTTCCAATACTAGTGTAATGTTCAACATGAATCATGGGGGAGACAAAATGCTGCTGATGGGCTCAACAACAACTCATCGAAATTTTCATATCACTGGACTTCCACCATCATGTGAACACGGTGATAGCATTGGTCAGACCAAAAGATATAATGGTGTATGCTCAAGGGATCAACCACGAGTAAGACAACATTACGAACATCGTTGTTCTGATTTGACTTGACGATAGCCCATACTCAAGTCTAAGTTTTGACAAGGCAATAGATCCAACAACTGATCACGAGGACCAATCGATGGAGATATCATCTTTCTTCAACACACCCACAAACACAAATATATCCCATAGTGATGAACTAAGTGGATTAAGCTTTCATCTTCCAACTCTCCAAGTTATTGTTTGGCTTAACCAACTAGTTCAGGGGTATCCCACACAGATTCTTGGAGATTGGGTGGTTTGGAGGAAAACCAACATGATCACGAACTCAACATAGCGGTCAGGTGACAACCTGGTAACACTTCCGAGAAGATGTTCGGAAAATCACGAACCACCGGTATGTTATTAAGCTCGAGAACAATCTTGCTTTTCAGGGCAAGATGATATGGTCAAAGAGTGAGGGATTGGCACAATCCTAATCCATTGATCGAAGTGTGCACCAGAAATATGGACTAGGTAGCACGATCAGTCTTAGAATGATAATTCAATAACCAACGCGCTAAGAATGAGGGTATTGTCCATTAACTACCAAGCAACGGGGTTGCTAGGAGTATTGATTTCATACACCACGATTCACTTGTCGACATTCCGGTTGCAACAACACTAAAACCGAGAAATGAATAATGATGGAGAGAGTATCACTGCGTCAAGAATTCATAGGAGAAGGTGCAATTCTCACGACGCTCTTGACATAAAGTGGGTAATACTCCGAGGTAGAACAGAACAAAAGCTGGATTGGCATTTTGATCTGCGGAATACAACCACTTTGACCCGATCCCAGAAATGGATGAGGTACTGGAGTTTGTTTCTCCTAGTCATTCCAAATAGAATGGCTTGACGGGCCACAGAGGTAAAAGGCACTAATAAACATGAATGCACGACTACTTCTGACTATCAAGTGATAGACGAAGGTCGGAATATAACTGAAGGGGGGAACAACTCAAGGAACATATAACTTTCTGAGTTGTGGATGCATAGGTTAGTATGTCGAACAAGTTCAACATATTTCTTCCGGATAACCCATGCAGAAAGGTAGAACTGGCAGAGCCATAATATAGAATGGAGAACTCATCAAGAGCACTCTGGTTGTGATCCTTTGGTTCGAGAACTTCTGCCATAAGTGGTTCATAGTATTTGGAAGAAGGAAATACTATGGACCTCGAGGATTATCGCAAAGGTTACTAATATCTTAAGGGAACTAGCAAATACTAACAACATGAAGTAGGGTGAATCTCGGATTCAAAACCCAGGGATAGAATACCTACCACTACATGGCATCACGGGATGCTTTTGAGAATAATGGCCAGAATCACACACTGGGGACACAAAACATGGTTTGATTACTAGGTGATCCTCTAAGACACCTAGGGTCATAATAACAGTTCCAACATAAATGCCGAGGCAACGGAGTACCTCAACTCACCGATTAGTGTGATTAACCTGGCCTAAATGGACATCAGGAACAGGGGAAAAGGTTTGCAAATGCATCAGACTATTTAGAAACCTGGGATGACTCGGACAGCATAACGGCTGTAAATGCTCGAAAAGATTTGAGACATCCTGCAAAAATGGTGGCATAACCACTCAGAATCATAATATCAAGGTTCTGAGGCCAGTTATGAATATATGGAAGTAGTAGGAACTGAACTGAGGCTCAAATCCAACAATCTTAGGCAACTACGGTTTAGTAACACGTCATCCTGATAGATAGATGAGAAGGCCTAATTCTTAATCCCCGTAGAAAAGAAGAGGTTGACTCAGATCAGAAGGGCATAGGGTAAAGGAGTAAAAAGAGCCTTACGTTCCCTTCCACAATCAATTCCCTTACATAACTAAAGCATTTCTAGACTCAACTTCGACCAGTTTGGCTTGGTAATCCTACAGACAGTCAGGCTCTGATACCAACGCTGCCAGGACCCCGATCCTAGGTCACACCGATCTAGCATGTAACACATCATATCACTTTGTGGCCTCACGCACGGTATTTCCACGGGTGCCACCTTACCTGGCCGGGACCATTTGCGCCTTTTGGCTCACGTATATGATAGTGTCGCTAGCATCCATATGACAAAGAACCCGGGCCGACATGGCTAGTCGTGAACCCAAAGCGGCACTACCCCATGGGGACAAGCATACATGAATCAACCTCGAGCATGTCGGTCAACAGCGTGTGAATACGGGCTGTAGCACTGGGCTAACAGGACTCCGGTAACCCGGGCTGTAGCAGGCTAGGCAGGACTCCGGATGTCACCGCGTGACATTTCCCCGAAGGGACAGACATAGGAACGAAGTGAATCACATGCCGGCCAGTCAAGTGTCCTGAACAGTAGTGCTGGGCTAGCAGGACTCCGGTGATCCGGGCTGTAGCGGACTACTATCGCTCAGAAGCACTAGACTACATTTCCCCATATGATAGGCTGCCAAGGATAAACAACTAGATAGTCGGATCCCACACATACCAAGCATTTCAATCATACACACAATATGCTCGATATGTGTGAATACAACATGGCATCACAACATAACTCTACAACTCAAGTATTAATTCATTAGGCTCCGAAGAGCCAGATATTACAAGCATGGGTCTCATGACCCAACAATCATAGCATACAAATCAAACACATGCGGAAGCTTAACATGTCTGAGTACAGACATCTATAAATGAAAAAGGCTAAGAAGCCTGACTATCTACCAAATCTGTCGAGGGCACAAGATCGTAGCTGAGGTATCAAGCTAAACATCGAAGTCCAAGGGGAACTACTAGCGGGACTGAAGTCTCTCTGCAAAACATAAATTAAGCAAACGTGAGTACAAAGGTACTCAGCAAGACTTACATCAGAACTAGCTACATATGCATCGGTATCAACAAAGGGGGTGGTGGAGTTTAACAGCAGCAAGCCAGCTTTGACCCAGTGGCTAACCTAAACTACGACTGCAAGTAACTCTTTTGAGGTGGCGCACACGAGTCCACATATTCACCATTCAATACACCACTATGGATCCGCTCTCGTCTCCCTACGAGAAGGCCATCCATAGTACTCACACTTATCTTGCGAGTTTTAGAGTATCCACTTTCACTTGTCTATGAACTATGCAAGGGGTCCAAGTTTCCATATCCGAGGAATCCGGCTATTCGAATAGATATTGATAACCCTGCAGGGGTGTACTTCTTCACACACGCTCTCACCACTTATAGCCCTGTACACGTCATGTACCTCGGCAACCTTCAAGCGGAAACCGGGCGAGGGTGTCGGCCACGGCCTACCTAAACACTTAAGTCTCTAGTCCAGGTTTATCACCTATTCGGGTTCCATCTGCGAGGAGATCCGGCCGGAGTTTCGCTCACAGCCCCAAACGATGTGTGCAGGGTTCCCGAGACACCAAACGGGCGCCCGGTACACCGTGCCACAGTGTATCTACCGCAACATAGCCCACCCCTAGGGTCAGCGCTACGCACGGCCGCCAACACATATCCTACAAACACCAGAAACTAGATGCAACTCCTGGACAGAGTACTAGGGTGATTAAGAAGCCGAGAGGGTCCATTGGTTTCGGGCCCAATGCGCGGTAGTAACTGTTCATGGATCACAGACACAGAACTCAGTTCCTGAGGACGGCTGCAATGAGATAACCCACCATGTACTCCTACATGGCCTCTCACCGCTACCTTTACCAAATCGCGTTCACACACTTAGCTCTCAACAGTAGGACATGTTTACACACCTCCGATCCATCCCCGATGAATCGGACCTGACTCAACTCTAAGCAGTAGCAGGCATGACAAACAAGCATGAATGAGTAGGCACATCAGGGCTCAAACAATTCCTACTCATGCTAGTGGGTTTCATCTATTTACTGTGGCAATGACAGGTCATGCAGAGGATAAGGGGTTCAACTACCGCAACAAGTAACAGATGAATCGTTGTTGTCCTAATGCAGTAAAAGAGAGCAGGAGCGAGAGAGTGGGCTTGTATCGGAATGAACAAGGGGGTTTTGCTTGCCTGGCACTTCTGAAGATATCATTGGGTCTTCATCAGTGTCAACGATCACATCATCGGTACAACGTCTATCGAGAGGGGACAAATACCGGCAACAGAGAAAGAAATACAATCAATGTAATGCACAGTATGATGCATGATCATGACATGTCAATATGCTGTGGTTTGAGCTAATGCAACTAGCTATGATTTAAATGAGGTTGGTTTGAGTGCAAGATTCAAATTCCAACCCCATATATGATTATTTAAATGCCCTTTATTTGTTTTGTCCAAAACAGAGGACAAACATTGTTCAAACATGCATGAAAATGACATATTCAGATTCTTTGGATTTTTCTGATCATTTTACATATATAGTTTATCTTATTTGGAGTTACGGTTGATTTTCTATGATTTTTTGAAGTTTGGGGTATTTTCTGAAATTTATAAATCATTTCTGATTTATTTTAATTCCAGAAAAAGGTTTATGATGTCAGGGTGACATCAGCACAATGTCAGCAAGTCAACTGGTCGGTCCAGGTCAAACCTGACAGTGGGTCCCGCGTGTCAGTGTAATTTGTTAACTAAAATATTAATTAGCACTAATCCTAATTAGTCAGCAGGGTTGGGCCCTACCTGTCATTGACCCAGGGGTCAAACTGGGCCCACCCATGGTTAAACGTGGTCGGCGGGGTCAACTCGCCGGCATCGAGTCGCCGGCGAGGCCAGACGCGGCGGAGCAGCGTGGGTATCGCGCTCCGGCGACCAAAACGACGGCGGAGGCGTGCTGCATGCTGCTGGTGGACTCGCGCGTCGAGTGGTGTAGGCGGTGGGTGCGGGGGTGGCCGGAGATGACGCCGGCGAGCACGTATGCGGCGGCCGGCGTTCGGGTGTTCGCAGGATCGATGCTGCGGTGCACGGGAGGAGGAGCTGGTGGTGGCTACGGGCTCCTGGTGGTGCGCTGAGCACAAAGGTGGGCTTGGCTTCGAGCCACTTTGGGTCTAGCCACAACGGCGCCATGGCCGGCGGCGAGGAGCTCACGGCTCCAGTGGCTAGGCTAGTTAGGGGAAGAGATTCACTGCGGGGAGAAGGGGGAAATGCTCGGGAGCTCACAGGGAGGTCGATGAGTAGCTCAGCGGGCTCGGGGAAGCTTCTGCAACGGCGAATTGACGATGGCGATCTCCGGGCACCAGAGATGAAGACGACGACGCTCGGGTCGACTGGGGCCTCCTCTAGTCGCGTGCTTTGGGTGTGTAGCTCCACGGGGTCAGGGCGGAGCCCAGGGATGCGGAGGGGGAGCGAGGGGGTGGCTGTGGACGCAGTGGCAGCGAACGGCGGCGACGGCGCGTTCGGGTGTGTGTGAGAGATCGAGACAGGGGAGGGGATGAGGGCGAGGGAGAGTGCGAGAGCGTCAAGGGGCTCCAGGGGGTAGCGTGGCGTCGTCCGGACACGTCGAGGAGGAGCCAGCCAGGCAGGGAGGGAGGAGGTGGCCGGGCGCGTGCCGGTGCGCGGTGGCCACACGCCTCGCGTCCTTCTGGCGCGAGGTGGGAGACGGTGGCGGCTCTGGTGGGCTGGGCCTGGTAAGTGGGCCGCCAGGTGGGTTAGGTAGGTTGCACAGGAGCTGGGCCGGGGGGGCTTTGCCAGGTGAGCACTCTCTCTCCTATTTTTTTTAATTTAATTCTGTTTTCTAATTTGCAGTTTTGTTTTGAATTTGGTTTTGAAGCCAAATCAATTTTGTTGCTTCTGGAAATAATTTTAGAAGCTAAAGGAATTAAACCAAAGCTCCACAAAAATATTTCAGAATTATTGGACCTATATTTATTTAATAGTAAATATAAATCCAATTCAAATAGCTATTGATTTAATTCAAATGCCCAGAATAAATATTTCTGTGAATCCAAAAATATTGGTTTGAATTTTACCTCTTGCCAATATTTTTAGAGAAAACAGGAACATCTTCTTGGACTTATTTGAAGAAATTTTATCTTGATCATTTTTTTAAAGGGATTCTGAGGCTTGAAAATTCCTCAATTCAAATTTCATTTGAATTTAAACATGACGCAACCACCAAGCTAGTCCAAGTGCATGGCAAGGCTAGGGATGTGACAGCTCACCCCCACTAAACAAGAATCTTGGCCCGAGATTCAAGACATGAGGTAAGAAGGAAGGGGGGGTTCACAAGACTATCGCAGTCTTCTCGATCCAACTGCCCTTCCCGAGGATGTTGATTCATTTCGTCATCTTGATCTTGAGGTCTTTGCTTTCGGGATTTTCACCCAGCATGATGATGGCAGAAGGAAATTCTACAGAAATCGATCTCCTCGGAGATCGAGCACTCAAGATCAACTCATGGAGTGAGATATAAAACATCTCTTGAGCTGAGACACGAAGCACATATCAGAATCAACGAGAAGAAGCAGATGACAAGGTTCAATTTGGTACGCAACAAACCCACGCTGGAGTAGGATGATGCATGGTTTCAAAGTAGCGAGGGATAATTGCCATGATACCATAACGAGACATCTTAAGGAAGGTGACTCGCAGAATTATTCCCTTAAGTGGCAAAAAGAATTACTTTTGATCCATAAATCATTGAAACTCTTTATACCAGCCTAAGGCAATCACAAACGATCACGTGAAGGAGCTTGAAGAAATGGTATACTCATACTAGAATGGATGATGTGGACTACCTTGTTGAAGACAACGCAATGGATGATTTTGCTTATCATCAGAAATGGATGAGACCCATGGTAAGTCCACTTTTGAAGATGACCATGAACAACAACTGCTGAGGTGCAAGCTGGGAACAAAATGCAAATGTTGGGAAAGATTCTAGTAACTGGGGAGAAGGTTCACCGGCAAGGCGATTCCACCAATCGGATGGCTATCGAACAACTGAGAGAATGGAGGCACATCCCAGTTAACGACAACATCAGAACCTAGTGCCTAAGCGTGCTCTCAAGAACTTGAGCATTTCCATACTCATCAAGGTTCTGCCAATATCCGTGTCAAGGATCCTGGCCACACAACATGCTACCATGATGAATAACGGTGGAAGATGCAGATGCAAAGGAAGATAACACTTTCTCAGATTTCACCTTAGCGAAGCCAAGGAAACAAAATCTGGATGATCGACCGAGAGACATTTAGCACTCCGCTTCTAATGTTCTCCTTGATGTACTGGTTACCACGGTCATGCTTTAAGCATCGGCATAACCACCAAGTAGTGGTCGGACTTCGGAATACAACAGATCCATAAGGAACAACTTCTGGATTAAATCCTACGAAATCCTTATGGGAAGGTGGCCAACTTTCTTCAACCGAGATACTACAATAATAGGTCTTCCGGCTGGATGTGTTGGCCACGACATCCACTTTACTGGTTATCAGGAGACCAATATTATGGTTCTTGGAAAATGCTCCAACCATCATATCTGCCTGAGATTCAGATCTGGTTGGTGTCAGGATATTCCAGACTCATCGAGTCTAGAAAGGAAAATGAAGGTTTGCAACACAAATCGACGAGACGACGTTGCGAGATTCTCGGGGGAATGAACTACGGTAGTAGGCTCCAAAACATGAGCCGGCTCTGCTACAAGCATGTGAACACGTTGTCCTAGACAAGCATGACCACCTGGTAGTCTTACAACGAAACACTACCGAGTTCAGGAGGGAACCATCAACGAGGATATCGAAGTCCTGACGTAAGTCTAGCTCCTAAGAAGAAACTTCTTCTCCTTGAACAAACCAATCAGTGGCTTGGTGTGCTAGGAACACATATGGAGTGGAGGTAATTAATCTACCAAACCATAGAATATTTCACACATATGCATGACTGATTTGGGATGACTCCAAGGGAAACAAAACAAACCTTTCTCAAATTCATGGCGGCAACTTACATCGAGTGCACATGAATTAAAGGAAGTCACTTCTTTCATCCAAACATATGCTTCATGAACGAAACACGAAGATAATGCTTATAAAGTTTCCAATACTAGTGTAATGTTCAACATGAATCATGGGGGAGACAAAATGCTGCTGATGGGCTCAACAACAACTCATCGAAATTTTCATATCACTGGACTTCCACCATCATGTGAACACGGTGATAGCATTGGTCAGACCAAAAGATATAATGGTGTATGCTCAAGGGATCAACCACGAGTAAGACAACATTACGAACATCGTTGTTCTGATTTGACTTGACGATAGCCCATACTCAAGTCTAAGTTTTGACAAGGCAATAGATCCAACAACTGATCACGAGGACCAATCGATGGAGATATCATCTTTCTTCAACACAACCACAAACACAAAGATATCCCATAGTGATGAACTAAGTGGATTAAGCTTTCATCTTCCAACTCTCCAAGTTATTGTTTGGCTTAACCAACTAGTTCAGGGGTATCCCACACAGATTCTTGGAGATTGGGTGGTTTGGAGGAAAACCAACATGATCACGAACTCAACATAGCGGTCAGGTGACAACCTGGTAACACTTCCGAGAAGATGTTCGGAAAATCACGAACCACCGGTATGTTATTAAGCTCGAGAACAATCTTGCTTTTCAGGGCAAGATGATATGGTCAAAGAGTGAGGGATTGGCACAATCCTAATCCATTGATCGAAGTGTGCACCAGAAATATGGACTAGGTAGCACGATCAGTCTTAGAATGATAATTCAATAACCAACGCGCTAAGAATGAGGGTATTGTCCATTAACTACCAAGCAACGGGGTTGCTAGGAGTATTGATTTCATACACCACGATTCACTTGTCGACATTCCGGTTGCAACAACACTAAAACCGAGAAATGAATAATGATGGAGAGAGTATCACTGCGTCAAGAATTCATAGGAGAAGGTGCAATTCTCACGACGCTCTTGACATAAAGTGGGTAATACTCCGAGGTAGAACAGAACAAAAGCTGGATTGGCATTTTGATCTGCGGAATACAACCACTTTGACCCGATCCCAGAAATGGATGAGGTACTGGAGTTTGTTTCTCCTAGTCATTCCAAATAGAATGGCTTGACGGGCCACAGAGGTAAAAGGCACTAATAAACATGAATGCACGACTACTTCTGACTATCAAGTGATAGACGAAGGTCGGAATATAACTGAAGGGGGGAACAACTCAAGGAACATATAACTTTCTGAGTTGTGGATGCATAGGTTAGTATGTCGAACGAGTTCAACATATTTCTTCCGGATAACCCATGCAGAAAGGTAGAACTGGCAGAGCCATAATATAGAATGGAGAACTCATCAAGAGCACTCTGGTTGTGATCCTTTGGTTCGAGAACTTCTGCCATAAGTGGTTCATAGTATTTGGAAGAAGGAAATACTATGGACCTCGAGGATTATCGCAAAGGTTACTAATATCTTAAGGGAACTAGCAAATACTAACAACATGAAGTAGGGTGAATCTCGGATTCAAAACCCAGGGATAGAATACCTACCACTACATGGCATCACGGGATGCTTTTGAGAATAATGGCCAGAATCACACACTGGGGACACAAAACATGGTTTGATTACTAGGTGATCCTCTAAGACACCTAGGGTCATAATAACAGTTCCAACATAAATGCCGAGGCAACGGAGTACCTCAACTCACCGATTAGTGTGATTAACCTGGCCTAAATGGACATCAGGAACAGGGGAAAAGGTTTGCAAATGCATCAGACTATTTAGAAACCTGGGATGACTCGGACAGCATAACGGCTGTAAATGCTCGAAAAGATTTGAGACATCCTGCAAAAATGGTGGCATAACCACTCAGAATCATAATATCAAGGTTCTGAGGCCAGTTATGAATATATGGAAGTAGTAGGAACTGAACTGAGGCTCAAATCCAACAATCTTAGGCAACTACGGTTTAGTAACACGTCATCCTGATAGATAGATGAGAAGGCCTAATTCTTAATCCCCGTAGAAAAGAAGAGGTTGACTCAGATCAGAAGGGCATAGGGTAAAGGAGTAAAAAGAGCCTTACGTTCCCTTCCACAATCAATTCCCTTACATAACTAAAGCATTTCTAGACTCAACTTCGACCAGTTTGGCTTGGTAATCCTACAGACAGTCAGGCTCTGATACCAACGCTGCCAGGACCCCGATCCTAGGTCACACCGATCTAGCATGTAACACATCATATCACTTTGTGGCCTCACGCACGGTATTTCCACGGGTGCCACCTTACCTGGCCGGGACCATTTGCGCCTTTTGGCTCACGTATATGATAGTGTCGCTAGCATCCATATGACAAAGAACCCGGGCCGACATGGCTAGTCGTGAACCCAAAGCGGCACTACCCCATGGGGACAGGCATACATGAATCAACCTCGAGCATGTCGGTCAACAGCGTGTGAATACGGGCTGTAGCACTGGGCTAACAGGACTCCGGTAACCCGGGCTGTAGCAGGCTAGGCAGGACTCCGGATGTCACCGCGTGACATTTCCCCGAAGGGACAGACATAGGAACGAAGTGAATCACATGCCGGCCAGTCAAGTGTCCTGAACAGTAGTGCTGGGCTAGCAGGACTCCGGTGATCCGGGCTGTAGCGGACTACTATCGCTCAGAAGCACTAGACTACATTTCCCCATATGATAGGCTGCCAAGGATAAACAACTAGATAGTCGGATCCCACACATACCAAGCATTTCAATCATACACACAATATGCTCGATATGTGTGAATACAACATGGCATCACAACATAACTCTACAACTCAAGTATTAATTCATTAGGCTCCGAAGAGCCAGATATTACAAGCATGGGTCTCATGACCCAACAATCATAGCATACAAATCAAACACATGCGGAAGCTTAACATGTCTGAGTACAGACATCTATAAATGAAAAAGGCTAAGAAGCCTGACTATCTACCAAATCCTGTCGAGGGCACAAGATCGTAGCTGAGGTATCAAGCTAAACGTCGAAGTCCAAGGGGAACTACTAGCGGGACTGAAGTCTCTCTGCAAAACATAAATTAAGCAAACGTGAGTACAAAGGTACTCAGCAAGACTTACATCAGAACTAGCTACATATGCATCGGTATCAACAAAGGGGGTGGTGGAGTTTAACAGCAGCAAGCCAGCTTTGACCCAGTGGCTAACCTAAACTACGACTGCAAGTAACTCTTTTGAGGTGGCGCACACGAGTCCACATATTCACCATTCAATACACCACTATGGATCCGCTCTCGTCTCCCTACGAGAAGGCCATCCATAGTACTCACACTTATCTTGCGAGTTTTAGAGTATCCACTTTCACTTGTCTATGAACTATGCAAGGGGTCCAAGTTTCCATATCCGAGGAATCCGGCTATTCGAATAGATATTGATAACCCTGCAGGGGTGTACTTCTTCACACATGCTCTCACCACTTATAGCCCTGTACACGTCATGTACCTCGGCAACCTTCAAGCGGAAACCGGGCGAGGGTGTCGGCCACGGCCTACCTAAACACTTAAGTCTCTAGTCCAGGTTTATCGCCTATTCGGGTTCCATCCGCGAGGAGATCCGGCCGGAGTTTCGCTCACAGCCCCAAACGATGTGTGCAGGGTTCCCGAGACACCAAACGGGCGCCCGGTACACCGTGCCACAGTGTATCTACCGCAACATAGCCCACCCCTAGGGTCAGCGCTACGCACGGCCGCCAACACATATCCTACAAACACCAGAAACTAGATGCAACTCCTGGACAGAGTACTAGGGTGATTAAGAAGCCGAGAGGGTGCATTGGTTTCGGGCCCAATGCGCGGTAGTAACTGTTCATGGATCACAGACACAGAACTCAGGTCTTGAGGACGGCTGCAATGAGACAACCGACCATGTACTCCTACATGGCCTCTCACCGCTACCTTTACCAAATCGCGTTCACACACTTAGCTCTCAACAGTAGGACATGTTTACACACCTCCGATCCATCCCCGATGAATCGGACCTGACTCAACTCTAAGCAGTAGCAGGCATGACAAACAAGCATGAATGAGTAGGCACATCAGGGCTCAAACAATTCCTACTCATGCTAGTGGGTTTCATCTATTTACTGTGGCAATGACAGGTCATGCAGAGGATAAGGGGTTCAACTACCGCAACAAGTAACAGATGAATCGTTGTTGTCCTAATGCAGTAAAAGAGAGCAGGAGCGAGAGAGTGGGCTTGTATCGGAATGAACAAGGGGGTTTTGCTTGCCTGGCACTTCTGAAGATATCATTGGGTCTTCATCAGTGTCAACGATCACATCGTCGGTACAACGTCTATCGAGAGGGGACAAATACCGGCAACAGAGAAAGAAATACAATCAATGCAATGCACAGTATGATGCATGATCATGACATGTCAATATGCTGTGGTTTGGGCTAATGCAACTAGCTATGATTTAAATGAGGTTGGTTTGAGTGCAAGATTCAAATTCCAACCCCATATATGATTATTTAAATGCCCTTTATTTGTTTTGTCCAAAACAGAGGACAAACATTGTTCAAACATGCATGAAAATGACATATTCAGATTCTTTGGATTTTTCTGATCATTTTACATATATAATTTATCTTATTTGGAGTTACGGTTGATTTTCTATGATTTTTTGAAGTTTGGGGTATTTTCTGAAATTTATAAATCATTTCTGATTTATTTTAATTCCAAAAAAAGGTTTATGACGTCAGGGTGACATCAGCACCACGTTAGCAAGTCAACTGGTCGGTCCAGGTCAAACCTGACAGTGGGTCCCGCGTGTCAGTGTAATTTGTTAACTAAAATATTAATTAGCACTAATCCTAATTAGTCAGCAGGGTTGGGCCCTACCTGTCATTGACCCAGGGGTCAAACTGGGCCCACCCATGGTCAAACGTGGTCGGCGGGGTCAACTCGCCGGCATCGAGTCGCCGGCGAGGCCAGACGCGGCGGAGCAGCGTGGGTATCGCGCTCCGGCGACCAAAACGACGGCGGAGGCGTGCTGCATGCTGCTGGTGGACTCGCGCGTCGAGTGGTGTAGGCGGTGGGTGCGGGGGTGGCCGGAGATGACGCCGGCGAGCACGAATGCGGCGGCCGGCGTTCGGGTGTTCGCGGGATCGATGCTGCGGTGCACGGGAGGAGGAGCTGGTGGTGGCTACGGGCTCCTGGTGGTGCGCTGAGCACAAAGGTGGGCTTGGCTTCGAGCCACTTTGGGTCTAGCCACAACGGCGCCATGGCCGGCGGCGAGGAGCTCACGGCTCCAGTGGCTAGGCTAGTTAGGGGAAGAGATTCACTGCGGGGAGAAGGGGGAAATGCTCGGGAGCTCACAGGGAGGTCGATGAGTAGCTCAGCGGGCTCGGGGAAGCTTCTGCAACGGCGAATTGACGACGGCGATCTCCGGGCACCGGAGATGAAGACGACGACGCTCGGGTCGACTGGGGCCTCCTCTGGTCGCGTGCTTCGGGTGTGTAGCTCCACGGGGTCAGGGCGGAGCCCAGGGATGCGGAGGGGGAGCGAGGAGGTGGCTGTGGACGTGGTGGCAGCGAACGGCGGCGACGGCACGTTCGGGTGTGTGTGAGAGATCGAGACAGGGGAGGGGATGAGGGCGAGGGAGAGTGCGAGAGCGTCAAGGGGGTCCAGGGGGTAGCGTGGCATCGTCCGGACGCGTCGAGGAGGAGCCAGCCAGGCAGGGAGGGAGGAGGTGGCCGGGCGCGTGCCGGTGCACGGTGGCCACAAGCCTCGCGTCCTTCTGGCGCGAGGTGGGAGACGGTGGCGGCTCTGGTGGGCTGGGCCTGGTAAGTGGGCCGCCAGGTGGGTTAGGTAGGTTGCACAGGAGCTGGGCCGGGGGGGCTTTGCCAGGTGAGCACTCTCTCTCCTGTTTTTTTTAATTTAATTCTGTTTTCTAATTTGCAGTTTTGTTTTGAATTTGGTTTTGAAGCCAAATCAATTTTGTTGCTTCTGGAAATAATTTTAGAAGCTAAAGGAATTAAACCAAAGCTCCACAAAAATATTTCAGAATTATTGGACCTATATTTATTTAATAGTAAATATAAATCCAATTCAAATAGCTATTGATTTAATTCAAATGCCCAGAATAAATATTTCTGTGAATCCAAAAATATTGGTTTGAATTTTACCTCTTGCCAATATTTTTAGAGAAAACAGGAACATTTTCTTGGACTTATTTGAAGAAATTTTATCTTGATCATTTTTTTAAAGGGATTCTGAGGCTTGAAAATTCCTCAATTCAAATTTCATTTGAATTTAAACATGACGCAACCACCAAGCTAGTCCAAGTGCATGGCAAGGCTAGGGATGTGACAATTTGTGGATGATTATACAAAATTTTTATGCCGGATTGAATTTTGCTTCTAGAAATCTTTTAGATTCGGCCACGGGAGGCACTTTTATGGAAATCACTTTAGGAGATGCTACTAAACTCCTAGATAATATTATGGTTAATTATTCTCAATGGCACACTGAAAGATCCACTAATAAAAAAGTGCATGCGATAGAAGAAATTAATGTTTTGAGTGGAAAGATGGATGAACTTATGAAATTATTTGCTACTAAGAGTGTTTCTTCTAATCCTAATGATATGCCTTTATCTACTTTGATTGAGAATAATAATGAATCAATGGATGTGAATTTTGTTGGTAGGAATAATTTTGGTAACAACGCATATAGAGGGAATTTTAATCCTAGGCCTTATCCTAGTAATCCTTCTAATAATTATGGAAATTCCTACAACAACTCTTATGGAAATTTTAATAAGATGCCCTCTGAATTTGAGAATAGTGTTAAAGAGTTTATGAATTCACAAAAGAATTTTAATGCCTTGCTTGAAGAGAAATTGCTTAAAGTTGATGATTTGGCTAGGAACGTTTATAGAATTTCTTTTGAGGTTGATTCTTTAAAGCTTAGATCTATTCCTCCTAAGCATGATATCAATGAGTCTCTCAAAGCCATGAGAATTTCCATTGATGAGTGCAAGGAAAGAAGCGCTAGGATGCGTGCTTCCAAAGATGCCTTTATTAAAGCGTGTTCTTCCAATTCCTATGAAAATCAAGATGAAGATCTAAAAGTTATTGATGTGTCCCCTATTAAATCTTTGTTTTGCAATATGAATCTTGATGAAACTGAATATGATCTTCCTTTACCTAGAAGGAGTTCCAAAAATTCGGAGTATTTAGATCTTGATGATGAAATTGATAAAAGTGGGATTGAAAGAAATAAAATCCTAGATGTTGCTAAACCCACTATATTGGATTTCAAGGAATTTAATTATGAAAGTTGCTCTTTAATTGATTGTATTTCCTTGTTGCAATCCGTGCTAAATTCTCCTTATGCTTATAGTCAAAATAAAGCCTTTACCGAACATATATATTGTTGATGCCTTGATGCAATCTTATGAAGAAAAACTTGATTTGAAAGTTTCTATCCCTAGAAAACTCTATGATGAGTGTGAACCAACTGTTAAAATTAAAATTAAAGATCATGAGTTTTATGCTTTGTGTGATTTGGGTGCTAGTCTCCACTATTCCCAAAACTTTGTGTGATTTGCTAGATTTCCGTGATTTTGATGATTGATCTCTAAACTTGCATCTTGCGGATTCCACTATTAAGAAACCTATGGGAAGAATTAATGATGTTCTTATTGTTGCAAATAGGAATTATGTGCCCATAGATTTTATCGTTCTTGATATAGATTGCAATCCTTCTTGCCCTATTATTCTTGGTAGACCTTTCCTTAGGACGATTGGTGCGATTATTGATATGAAGGAAGGGAATATTAGATTTCAATTTCTATTAAAAAATGGGTATGGAACACTTCCCTAGATAGAAAATAAAATTGCCATATGAAACTATCATGAGAGCCACTTATGGATTGCCTACCAAAGATGGCAATACCTAGATCTATCCTCGCTTTTATGCCTAGCTAGGGGCGTTATAGCGCTTGTTGGGAGGCAACCCAATTTTAAATTTGTTTTTTGTTTTTGTTTTTGTTTAGGAATAAATAATCCATATACCTTCAGTTTACTTGTGGTTTTGTGTTTTAATTAGTGTTTGTGCCAAGTTAAACCTATAGGAACTTCTTGGATGATAGTTGTTTGATCTTGCTGTAATTTCTAGAAACTTTGCGTTCAGTGCCCGAATTATTAAAATTCAACAGAACGTGATAAAATACTGATTCCAATTTCTGCTGATCAATAAACAAATTTCCTAGGTCGTCCTATTTTTGCTGCAATTTTGGAGTTCCAGAAGTTTGCGTTAGTTACAGATTACTACATAGTGTTCTGTTTTTGACAGATTCTGTTTTTCGTGTGTTGTTTGCTTATTTTGGTGAATCTATGGATAGTAAAATAGTTTATAATCCATAGAGAAGTTGGAATACAGTAGGTTTAACACCAATATAAATAAATAATGAGTTCATTACAGTACCTTGAAGCAGTCTTTTGTTTTCTTTCTCTAACGGGGCTCACGAGATTTCTGTTGAGTTTTGTGTTGTGAAGTTTTCAAGTTTTTGGTAAATTCTTTTGATGGATTATGGAACAAGGAGTGGCAAGAGCCTTAGCTTGGGGATGCCCATGGCACCCCCAAGATAATCCAAGGACACCAAAAAGTCAAAGCTTGGCACCCCCGGAAGGCATCCCCTCTTTCGTCTACTTCCATCGGTAATTTTACTTGGAGCTATATTTTTATTCACCACATGATATGTGTTTTGCTTGGAGTGTCTTGTATTATTTGTGTCTGTGTTTGTTAGTGTACCACAATCATCCTTGCTGTACACACCTTTTGAGAGAGCCATACATGAATTGGAATTTGATAGAATACTCTATGTGCTTCACTTATATCTTTTGAGCTATGCAGTTTTGCTCTATGTGCTTCACTTATATCTTTTGAGCATTATAATTTTGCTCTATGTGCTTCACTTACATCTTTTAGAGCACGGTGGTGGATTTTTTTAAAGAAACTATTGATTTCTCATGGTTCACTTAGATTATTTTGAGAGTCCTAATAGCATGGTAATTTGCTTAATAATAATATGCTTGGTATTCAAGATTTGTGAAACTTTCTTTTGAGTGCGTTGAATACTAAGAAAAGATTGATGCTTGATAATTGTTTTGAGATATGAAGATGGTGATATTAGAGTCATGCTAGTTGAGTAGTTGTGAATTTGAGAAATACTTGTGTTAAAGTTTGTGATTCCTGTAGCATGCATGTATGGTGAACCGTTATGTGATGAAGTCGGAGCATGACTTATTTATTGATTGTCTTCCTTATGAGTGGCGGTCGGGGACGAGCGATGGTCTTTTCCTACCAATCTATCCCCCTAGGAGCATGCGCGTAATACTTTGCTTTGATAACTTATAGATTTTTGCAATAAGTATATGAGTTCTTTATGACTAATGTTGAGTCCATGGATTATATGCATTTTTCCCATCCTTCCACCATCGCTAGCCTCTCTAATACCGTGCACCTTTCGCCGGTATCATACACCCACCATATACCTTCCTCAAAACAGTCACCATACCTACCTATCATGGCATTCCCATAGCCATTCCGAGATATATTGCCATGCAACTTTCCACCGTTCCGTTTATGACACGCTCCATCATTGTCATATTGCTAGCATGATCATGTAGTTGACATCGTATTTGTGGCAAAGCCACCGTTCATAATTCTTTCATACATGTCACTCTTGATTCATTGCATATCCCGGTACACCGCCAGAGGCATTCACACAGAGTCATAATTTGTTCTAAGTATCGAGTTGTAATTGTTGAGTTGTAAGAAAAATAAAAGTGTGATGATCATCATTTTTAGAGCATTGTCCGAAGTGAGGAAAGGATGATGGAGACTATGATTCCCCCACAAGTCGGGATGAGACTCCGGACGAAAAAAAAGAGAAAAAAAAGGCCATAAAAAAGAGAGAAAAAAGGGCCAAAAAATGAGAGAAAAAGAGAGAAGGGACAATGTTACTATCCTTTTACCACACTTGTGCTTCAAAGTAGCACCATGATCTTCATGATAGAGAGTCTCTCATTTTGTCACTTTCATATACTAGTGGGAATTTTACATTATTGAACTTGGCTTGTATATTCCAATGATGGGCTTCCTCAAATTGCCCTAGGTCTTCGTGAGCAAGCGAGTTGGATGCACACCCACTTAGTTTTTTTTGTTGAGCTTTCATATACTTATAGCTCTAGTGCATCCGTTGCATGGTAATCCCTACTCACTCACATTGATATCTATTGATGGGCATCTCCATAGCCCGTTGATACGCCTAGTTGATGTGAGACTATCTTCCCCTCTTTTTGTCTTCTCCACAACCACCATTCTATTCCACATATAGTGCTATGTCCATGGCTCACGCTCATGTATTGCGTGAAGATCGAAAAAGTTTTGAAAATGTTAAAGTATGAAACAATTGTTTGGCTTGTCATCGGGGTTGTGCATGATTTAAATACTTTGTGTGGTGAAGATAGAGCATAGCCAGACTATATGATTTTGTAGGGATAACTTTCTTTGGCCATGTTATTTTGAGAAGACATAATTGCTTTGTTAGTATGCTTGAAGTATTATTGTTTTTATGTCAATATGAACTTTTGTCTTGAATCTTTCGAATCTGAATATTCATACCACAATTAAGAAGATTTGCATTGAAATTATGCCAAGTAGCACTTCGCATCAAAAATTCTCTTTTTATCATTTACCTACTCGAGGACGAGCAGCCTGATACGTCTCCAACGTATCTATAATTTTTGATTGCTCCATGCTATATTATCTACTGTTTTGGACTATATTGGGCTTTATTTTCCACTTTTATATTATTTTTGGGACTAACATATTAATCGGAGGCCCAGCCCAGAATTGCTATTTTTTGCCTATTTCAGTGTTTCGAAGAAACAGAATATCAAACGGAGTCCAAACGGAATGAAACCTTCGGGAACCTGATTTTCTCACCGAATGTGATCCAGGAGACTTGCACCCTACGCCTACGAATAAAAGAGGCGGTCACGAGGGTGGGGGCGGGCACGCCGCCCTTCCTCGTGGGCCCCATGTTGCTCCACCGACGTACTCCTTCCTCCTATATATACCTATGTACCCCCAAATGATCAGATACGGAGCCAAAAACCTAATTCCACTGCCGCAACTTTCTGTATCCACGAGATCCCATCTTGGGGCCTGTTTCAGAGCTCCACCGGAGAGGGCTGTCATCACGGAGGGCTTCTACATCATCATAGCCTCTCCGATGAAGTGTGAGTAGTTTACCTCAGGCCTTCGGGTCCATAGTTATTAGCTAGATGGCTTCTTCTCTCTTTTTGGATCTCAATACAATGTTCTCCCCCTCTCTTGTGGAGATCTATTCGATGTAATTTTCTTTTTGCTGGAAAGCCGGGTTTAGGTCTATAACGCAATTAGAATAAAAAGATGCTATCAGATCTAGAGAGAGCGCGCACACACACACACACAGCAATCAACCTGATAAAAACCCTACATTTATTTTTATATTGAATTAAACAAGGAATTCATGAATATATGAGGTTAAGACTAGCGACATGAGTGAACCATAGTAATCTAGATGGGCTTGGGTATTGATGGAGAACGAAATATTTATTACCATTACGAAAAAGCATTGGGGTTCTTGGTAGCGTTTCCTTGTGGGCGATGGCAAGGCGGTGATCTCCTTTCGTCATGTCATATGCCGGCGCCGGGGAGGGAAACCTACCGCTCGGATGGATCTAGATCTGGAGGAGAGGATAGAGACGAGGGGAAGTGTGAAGTTTTGTGCGGGGGTAGTTGTGAACAAGTAATGAGATATTTAGAGGGAGGGGTGGGAAATATTTAGCGGGAAAATTATAAATAAGGTGGGAAGGGGAAATTGGTTGGCGGGGTGGGTGCGGGAAGGGGAAACGAAATAATTTAGGGAACCCAAAAATTTGAGTGTGTTCGTTCACCTCAAGTTTATGAAACTCACATTTCAACTTGCCAAGTCACCATATTTATGCAACACGTAACATGTCTACCATCCAAAATTTGTGTGTGCATCGGTTCTTCATATTAGTGAGGTGAAAATGTCTCACTAAGGGTCTCAACTGTTTGGTTGATGTGTGTTTTTGAAAAGTTTGATCGCCCATGTTGTGTGTGTTATGAACCTTTTTCGCTGTGGATGTGACATGTACCATAATGGACATGGATTATGTCTTGCAACATTGCTTATATCAAGATTGTGAACCTCACATTTCAACTTGCCAGATCTTGACCAATGCTCACGAAAATAACACATAATATGTATGATCATTATGAAACACCTACCGAGAGACTACCATTTAGTGTGAACTTCTTCTCCATGTTGTAGACAACACAATATAGATGATTTCCAGTGTTAGTTCACTTGTGCTTTTGAAAAGGTTGACCGACCACATTGTTCATGTCACATGGACAGTAAGGGACATGGATCATGTGTTACAACATTGGTGATCAATGGTTTATGGACCTCACATTTGAACTTTCAAAGTCACAATCCTGATTAATGTTTACCCTACTAACACCAATTATGAAACACCATATAAGACTACCATCCCAACTAGTCATGTGTTGTGCCACATTTTATGTGTTTCTTATGAGTAGCATTTACCACTGTATCATCCAGAATGAACGTCAGATCACAAACATGAAATGCACTTTCTTTGTTTCACATTTCTATTGCACACCTTCAAATGACCTGAAATTTCACCAGTATCTGCATGACACAGGTGTGCACTTGAGAGACATCCTCTTCTTATTATGCCTAGAGTGCACTGTTCTTCACTCTCTCCTAATCCAATGTGTAATGTCACATTTAGGCTATTCCCTACGTGAGATGTTCTACCTTGTCGTGCTGGAACACTCTGGCGAGCTACACCCTACGTGCTTCACCCAAGTAAAGCTCGCAGACAACCTATCTATCTTTATCTCAAGATGTTGTGCATGCCGTGAGCTCAACGAGCCGTGACAGCGCTCTAGAGCACGGTTGTCACCGTACACATGCACCGCATCAGGATCTCAAATCAAACGGTTCCAAACGGTCTAGAAGGTTATCAGTCAATGCCTGTGACGCTGTTATATAATCCTGAAACGCCCTGTGACAACTGCATTTCTTAGCCATTACCTTTCACTTCCCCATTTGCCACCACGACCACCCCATCGACCATTCCTCACATCTGAGACCTCCTACAGGACCATTCAACAGCGAGACCGAGTAAGACCGCACGATGAGAGAAAGTTCTGGCAGAGGGCTCTGAGTGGGTGGTGGAGGAAACGCGGTGTAAAACTAAATCTGCATTCGGTCGCTATCATTTGATCTCCGCCCTAAACTGCTGCCACCACATGTACGAGGCGGCGAGAGACTAAGCTGCCGCCGCACTCGCGCCGGCCTTCAGGGATGTGGCCTTTGTTCGCATCAACAACCACAGGCCTTCCTCGAGCGTGCGATCAAGGAAGACAACTTTCTGGAAGCCTCACCCGACTGCGAGATAACATCCAGGAAGAGGATGCCTCCATAGTACATTTTCAAACTGAAAATGCTTGTTCTACTTCCATTCAAATCCGGACGTTCGGATCATGCATGCATGAGTGTGTTATGCACTAGTGAGTCCAAAAGGTATGAAGTGTTGAATCATCTGCCTTGTGCAATCCGCTTTAACAGTTTGAATGGATATTATTACACAAACTATATATCATCGTGTCATGAAGTATTGTTATGTTTCTTTCAGGAACAAGTCTGGTTATGTCATATATCTTTTTTGCTGAATAAACATCAACTGGTATGTCATACGCTGGTCTAAAAATAGATTTGAATCAGGACATGTCAATTTATGATATTTTTTAAGATGATGGACGCATGTTTTGGTTCTTGGAAAAAGTACTAAAAATCCGTAAGTCGTTTAGGAAACCGAGAATTTTGGGTAGGCAGTTTAATAGAATGTAAATAGTAGACATGAAGAAAGTTGCATGCGGTGTGAAACCAAAAGAAGGAGTGGATACTAAATTTCTAGGATGCGAATCATCTCCTGCCGTCTCCTTGGCATTCTCGCACTCTTCCATATTCCGGCTAACTATAAATACAGCGCCCTCCATGTCGGTGGGCAGAGCAGTCACATTAAGCCCAGGTCATTCCTCGCGCTCGCCCTCATCCTCCCTTCCAAACCTGCATTCCCGCCATGACGCGGTCGATCACTGCCCGATGTGGCTCGCCACCCTGCTCGTAGGAGGATGCGTCCCAATGCTTAGCCACGCAGGATGATGCTGGAAATATGCCCTAGAGGCAATAATAAAATGGTTATTATCATATTTCCCGTTCATGATAAATGTTTCTTATTCATGCTAGACTTGTATTAACCGGAAACTTAAATATATGTGTGGATACATAAACAACACCATGTCCCTAGTATGCTTCTACTAGACTAGCTCATTGATCAAAGATGATTAAGGTTTCCTAACCATGGGCATGAGTTGTCATTTGGTAATGGGTGCACATCATTAGGAGAATGATGTGATGGACAGACCCAACCGTAAGCTTAGCATCAGATGGTTTTGTTATTTCCTATAGCTTTCTTCATGTCAAGTATCTGTTCTTTAGACCATGAGATCATGCAAATCCCTGACACCGGAGGAATACTTAGTATCCAAATGTCGCTTCATAACTGGGTGATCATAAAGGTGCTCTATAGATATCTCCGCAGGTGTTTGTTGGGTTGGCATGGATCAGGACTGGGATTTGCCACTCCATATGACGGAGAGATATCTCTCGGACCTCTCAGTAATACAATATCACAAGAATCTTGCAAGCATGTGACTAATGAGTTTAGTCATGAGATCTTGTATTACAAAAGCGAGTAAAGAGACTTTCCGGTGATGTCTACTATGCAACTTTATTCTTGTAGACTCGTGTTGGGCCTCCAAGCACGAAGTTTTTTAGGACAGTAGCAATTTTCCCTCAAGTGGATGACCTAAGGTTTATCAATCCGTGAGAGGCATAGGATGAAGATAGTCTCTCTCAAACAACCCTGCAATCAAATACAATAAATCCCTTGTGTCCCCAACACACCCAATACAATGGCTATTTGTATAGGTGCACTAGTTCGGCTACGAGATGGATAAAGGTGTAATTGGATGGTAGAAATATATTTTTATAATCTAAATAAATAAACACATCAAGGTAGCAAATAGTAAATGGGCACAAAAACGGTATTCCAATGCTTGAAAATGAGGCCCAGGGTCCGTACTTTCCCTAGTGCAATCTCTCAACAAATGCTAACATAATTGGATCCTATAACCGTCCCTCAACGTGCAACAAAGGATCACTCCAAAGTTCCTATCTAGCGGAGAACATAAGACGGAATTGTTTGTAGGGTATGAAACCACCTCAAAGCTATTCTTTCCGATCAATCTATCCTAGAGTTCATACTAAAATAAAACAAAGCTATTCTTTCCGATCGATCTAACCAAGAGTTCATACTAAAATAACACCAAAGTAAATTCAGATTCATAGTATTCAATCCAACACAAAGAACTTCAAAGAGTGCCCCAAGATTTCTACCGAAGAAATAAAGACAAGAACATGCATCAACCCCTACGCATAGATTACCCCAATGTCACCTCAGGATTCCAAGAGTTGAGTGCCAAAACATATATCAAGTGAATCAATATGATACCCAATTGTCACCACGAGTATTCAATTGCAAGACATATATCAAGTATTCTCAAATCCATAAAAGTATTCAATCCAATAACAACGAAATCTCAAAGGGAAAAACTCAATTCATAACAACAAGATAGAGAGAGGAAAACACCATATGATCCGACTATATTAACAAAGCCTGCGATACATCAAGATCGTGACATCTCAAGAACATGAGAGAGGGAGAGTAAACACATAGCTACTGGTACAAACCCTCAGCCCCGAGGGTGGACTACTCCCTCCTCATCGTGGTGGCCACCGGTGATGATTCCCCCCTTTGGCAGGTGTCGGGGGTGCTGATCCCCACGGACACCTATGGGACCACGGCGGACCGAGCCCCTTGTGGTTCGGCAGGGGGCGGAGAGAGCACAAAGGGCAGATCGAGGCGAGCGCACGAGCAACGCGATTAGTTTACCCAGGTTCGGGCCACACGGATGCGTAAAACCCTACTCCTGCTTTGTGTTTGTATTGATTTCTTGCTCGGGAGCGCGGTGTGCTACAGTACACAGTGGCAGCTAACGAAACCGAGCGTGAGAGTGTTCTGTTGGCCGACCCCCTCTACGTTGCGCATGGGCCTCCTTTTATACGCTAAAGGGGTCACCGACAGGTGGCAACGTAGAGAAGGGCAAAAATGGAAAGAAGCACTGTGGTTGGCACCACCGCCTACAACAGTGTTATCATACCTAACCCTGACGGCAGGGGACAAAGGCATTAAATGCCTGTCTGCGTCGCCTAGACGGTGCAGAAAGGGACCGCTAGGGACGCCATTGCTTGCCACGACGGCAACCTTGTCAGCGCCGCTTGCCACCGTGTACCTCTGGCTGCACAGCTTTCTGCCACGTATGCCCGGAAGGGTCCTAGAGTGACACGTTGGTGGATGCACTGGAGCGCAGATACAGAGTGGAAGCTTGCCGCGGCAAGAGCCTTGCCGCGTTCGTTGTCTTGTCGCGTCTGGGAGCTTGTCGCTCACCGAGCCTTGGTTGGCCTTCCCGGCAAGCTCCTCTTGTCGGGGTCTCGTCTCCTTCCCGACAAGCTCTTCTTGCCGGGGCCTTGAATACTTTGTTCTTGAATGGCTCCAAGGGAACCAGGGAGGATCTTGGCGGTCGCCCGGCAAGCCTTGCCGCGGGATGCTGCGACTGCCCATGCACAAGTTCGGGATACTAAGGTACCCCTACTTTAGTACACCGACAGCAGGGTGCCGGATAGGGTCTAGATTGGTTTTTGGTGGCTACAGAGGCCTGCAGCGATGGAACTTCTGATCTAGGTTAACCCCGAGGATTTTTGAAATATTTGGGAATTTATAGGGTAAAGAGGGGTGTGGGAGGCCACCGAGGTGGTCACAACCCACCTGGGCGCGCCTGGGCCCCCAGGCACGCCCTGGTGGGTTGTGCCCCCCTCGGGGAACCCCCCAGGTGCTGCTCTGGCCCATTGGTGGTGTTCTGGTCCATCAAAAAATCCACAAAAAGTTTCGTGGTTTTTGGACTTCGTTTGATATTGATTTACGGCGATGTAAAAAACATGCAAAAAACAACAACTGGCACTTGGCACTATGTCAATAGGTTAGTCCCAAAAAATAATATAAAATGACTATAAAGTGATTAGAAAACATCCAAGAATGATAATATGACAGCATGGAACAATCAAAAATTATAGGTACGTTGAAGACGTATCAGCATCCCCAAGCTTAATTCCCGCTCGTCCTCGAGTAGGTAAATGATAAAAACAGAATTTTTGATGTGGAATGCTGCCTAACATGTCATCTCATATTCCTTTCTTTATAGCATGGACATTTGGACTTTTATCTGGTTCAAAGCAATAGTCTAGTTTTGACATGAGACTTAAATACTCAAGCATATCAACAAGCAACCATGTCTTTCAAAATATCCACACTAAAATAAGTTATCCCTAGCCCATCATGCTCAATCATTGATCCATTCATGAAACACACTCACATATTAGCTACACCCAATGCTCAAGTACGATCATAGTGCCTCCTAGTTGGTGCTTTATAAGAGACGATGGAGACTCAAAATAAAAATAAAAATTGCATAAAATAAAAGAAAGGCCCTTCGTAGAGGGAAGTAGGGATTTGTAGAGGTGCCAGAGCTCAAAGCGGAAATTGAGAGATATTTTTTTAGAGGCATACTTTTCCCACCAACGAAAATGACTTAGAGCTCCCAGCACTTTCCATGCTAGATATATCATAGGTGGTTCCCAAACAGAAAATAAAGTTTATTCCTTTTTCCACCATACTTTCACTTTCCATGGCTAACCATATCCACGGGTGCCCTCCATACCAACACTTTCCAAGGAATTTATTATTTGACAACATAAAGTAAATTCATTTTTCATTTCGGGACTGGGCATCCCTAATACCTTTGCCTTACTCTCGTGCAATGACAAGTGAATAAACACTCATCATGAGAATAACACATCTAGCATGGAAAATTGGCCACCCCTCACCGCCTAGCGAGCGGTATGAGCACACAAAAGAGAAATTTATTTTTAAAATTAGAGATGGCACATACAAATTTGCTTAGAAGGCAAGAGAATACCTCATATAGGTAGCTATAGTGGACTCATGTGGCAAAACTGGTTTAAAGGATTTTGGATGCACAAGTAGTGATCATACTTAGTGCAAAATGAAGGCTAACAAAAGATTGAGAAGCGACCAACCAAGAAATGAATAATCTCATAAGCGAGCATTGAGCATAATACACAAGTAGGATGTAATTTCATTGCATAACTATTGACTTTCGTGCTTGCATAGGGAATCACAAACCTTAACACCAATATTCTTACTAAAGCATAATTACCCATCAACATGACTCACATATCACATCATCATATCTCAAAACTATTACAAGGAATCAATTTTATTTTGTCCAGTGATCTTCATGAAAGTTTTTATTATATCCTTGTTGGATATCTATCACTTTGGAACTAATTTTCACATGTTGCTTTTGATAAGCTCAAAAAAATATAAGTGAAGATCATGAGCATAATATTTCTTTCTCTCAAATTAATTTAAGTGAAGCAAGAGATAATTTCTTCAAAAATACTAAAGCACACCGTGCTCAAAAAGATATAAGTGAAGCACTAGAGCAATTCCATAGAAAAGAGCTTCGTTGACGGGGTGTGAGTGCCGCTTACCTAGCCTCCTTGGCAACTATTTGAGGACTCTATTTCATTTAAAAACTTTCAAATGTAAGTATTTTATTAAAAAAGCAATCAAAATGATAATAAAATGACATTTCAAGGATAGCACACATCATGCGAAGAAGTAATAACTTAGGCTCAACCGATACTAACCGATAATTGTTGAAGAAGAAAGGTGGGATGCCTACCGGGGCATCCCCAAGCTTAGATGCTTGAGACTTCTTGAATATTATCTTGGGATGCCTTGGGCATCCCCAAGCTTGAGCTTTTGTGTCTCCTTAATTCTTCTCATATCATGGTTTTCCTAAATCTCAAAAGCTTCATCCACACAAAACTCAACAAGAACTTGTGAGATAAGTTAGTATAAACCAATGCAAAAACCTTATCATTCTCTACTGTAGCAAATCAGTAAAATTATTACTCAACATTGCATACTAAATGCCTCTGCATATTTGATACTCCTATCCTCAAATAGAATCATTAAACAAGCAAACATATGCAAACATAACAGCAATCTGCCTAGAAAGTACAGTCTGTAAATAATGCAAGAGCATCAATACTTCCCTAACTCCAAAAGTTATGAAAATTTGCCACACTGTAGAAAATTTATCAGAGCTCATTTTGCAAAAAGTTTCAACATTTTATCACATTCTAACTTTTCTAGGGAATTTTTGCAACAGTGGTAAACTTTCTGTTTTCAAACAGCAACATGTAGACTTGCAAAATAAGCATGGCAAAGGCTATACTTGATATTTTCCTTGAAAAGAAAGATGCAAAATATTATTCTAAATAAGCAAGTCCTAACAAAAGAAAATTATGCCCCAAGCAAAAAACATATCACGTGACGAATGAAAACATAGCTCCAAGTGAGGTTACCGATAATGTTGGAGACGAAAGAGGTTTGCCTTCCGGGGCATCCCCAAGCTTAGTTGCCTGGATCTTCCTTGAATATCACCTTGGGGTGCCTTGGGCATCCCCAATCTTAAGGTCTTGTGATACGTCTCCAACATCTAAAATTTTTGATTGCTCCATGCTATATTATCTACTATTTTGGACTATATTGGGATTTATTTTCCACTTTTATATTATTTTTGGGACTAACCTATTAACCGGAGGCCCAACCAAGAATTGCTGTTTTTTTGCCTATTTCAGTGTTTCGAAGAAATAGAATATCAAACGGAGTCCAAACGGAATGGAACCTTCGGGAACGTGGTTTTCTCACCGAACGTGATCCATGAGACTTGGACCCTACGCCAAGGAACAAAAGAGGCGGTCACGAGGGTGGGGGGCGCCCCCCCTAGGGCATGCCCCCTGCCTCATGGGCCCCCTGGTGCTCCACCGACGTACTCCTTCCTCCTATATATACGTACATACCCCCAAACGATCAGATACGGAGCCAAAAACCTAATTCCACCGCCGCAACTTTCTTTATCCATGAGATCCCATCTTGGGGCCTGTTCTGGAGCTCCGCCGGAGAGGGCCGTCATCACGGAGGGCTTCTACATCATCATAGCCTCTCCGATGAAGTGTGAGTAGTTTACCTCAAACCTTCGGGTCCATAGTTATTAGCTAGATGGCTTCTTCTCTCTTTTTGGATCTCAATACAATGTTCTCCCCCTCTCTTGTGGAGATCTATTCGATGTAATCTTCTTTTTGCGGTGTGCTTGTTGAGACCGATGAATTGTGGGTTTATGATCAAGTCTATCTATGAATAATATTTGAATCTTCTCTGAATTCTTTTATGTATGATTGGTTATCTTTGCAAGTCTCTTCGAATTATCAGTTTGGTTTGGCCTACTAGTTTGGTTTTTCTTGCCATGGGAGAAGTGCTTAGCTTTGGATTCAATCTTGCGGTGTCCTTTCCCAGTGATAGAAGGGGCAGCAAGGCACGTATTGTATTGTTGCCATCGAGGATAACAAGATGGGTTTTTTTTATCATATTGCATGAAACTATCCCTCTACATCATGTCATCTTGCTTAAGGCGATACTCTGTTTTTAACTTAATACTCTAGATGCATGCTGGATAGCGGTCGATGAGTGGAGTAATAGTAGTAGATGCAGGCAGGAGTCGGTCTACTTGTCTCGGACGTGGTGCCTATATACATGATCCTACCTAGATATTCTCATAACTATGCTCAATTATGTCAATTGCTCAACAGTAATTTGTTCGCCCACCGTAGAATACTTATGCTCTTGAGAGAAGCCACTAGTGAAACCTATGGCCCCCAAGTCTATTCTCATCATATCAATCTCCATCACTTCATTATTGTTTTGCTTTTTTACTTTGCCTTTTGTTTTTCACTTTGCATCTCTATATCAAAAATACCAAAAATATTATCTATCATCTTTATCAGATCTCACTCTCATAAGTGACCGTGAAGGGATTGACAACCCCTAATCGCGTTGGTTGCGAGGAGCTATTATTTTTGTGTAGGTACAAGGGACTTGCGTGTAGCCTCCTACTGGATTGATACCTTGGTTCTCAAAAACTAAGGGAAATACTTACGCTACTTTGCTGCATCATCCTCTCCTCTTCGGGGAAATCCAACGCAGTGCTCAAGAGGTAGCAAGAAGAATTTCTGGCGCCGTTGCCGGGGAGTCTACACAAAATTCAAACATACCAAGTACCCATCACAATCCCTATCTCCCGCATTACATTAGTTTCCATTTGCCTCTCATTTTCCTCTCCCCCACTTCACCCTTGCCGTTTTATTCGCCCTCTCTTTCCCAATCTCCTTCTCCTTCTCTTTTTTCCGTTTGCCTTTTTCTCGCTTGCCTTTTGTTTGATCGTGTGTTGGATTGCTTGTTTGTCGCGATGGCTCAAGATACTACCAAATTGTGTGACTTCACCAATACCAATAATAATGATTTCCTTAGCACTCCAATTGCTCCTCTTGCCAATACTGAATATTGTGAAATCAATATTGCTTTGCTGAATCTTGTTATGAAAGATCAATTCGCCGGCCTTCCTAGTGAAGATGCCGCTACTCATCTGAATAGCTTCGTTGATTTATGTGATATGCAAAATAAGAAATATGTTGATAATGATGTTGTTAAATTGAAGCTATTTCCTTTTTTGCTTAGAGATCGTGCTAAAGCTTGGTTTTCGTCTTTGCCTAAAAATAGTATCGATTCTTGGAACAAGTGCAAAGATGCTTTTATCTCTAAGTATTTTCCTCCCGCTAAGATCATCTCTCTTAGAAACGACATTATGAATTTTAAGCAACTTGATCATGAACATGTTTCACAATCTTGGAAGAGAATGAAATTAATGATACATAATTGCCCTACTCATGGTTTGAATTTGCGGATGATTATACAAAATTTTTATGCCGGATTGAATTTTGCTTCTAGAAATATTTTAGATTCGGCCACGGGAGGCACTTTTATGGAAATCACTTTAGGAGATGCTACTAAACTCCTAGATAATATTATGGTTAATTATTCTCAATGGCACACTGAAAGATCCACTAATAAAAAAGTGCATGCGATAGAAGAAATTAATGTTTTGAGTGGAAAGATGGATGAACTTATGAAATTATTTGCTACTAAGAGTGTTTCTTCTGATCCTAATGATATGCCTTTATCTACTTTGATTGAGAATAATAATGAATCTATGGATGTGAATTTTGTTGGTAGGAATAATTTTGGTAACAACGCATATAGAGGGAATTTTAATCCTAGGCCTTATCCCAGTAATCCTTCTAATAATTATGGAAATTCCTACAACAAATCTTATGGAAATTTTAATAAGATGCCCTCTGAATTTGAGAATAGTGTTAAAGAGTTTATGAATTCACAAAATAATTTTAATGCCTTGCTTGAAGAGAAATTGCTTAAAGTTGATGATTTGGCTAGGAACGTTGATAGAATTTCTTTTGAGGTTGATTCTTTAAAGCTTAGATCTATTCCTCCTAAGCATGATATCAATGAGTCTCTCAAAGCCATGAGAATTTCCATTGATGAGTGCAAGGAAAGAAGCGCTAGGATGCGTGCCTCCAAAGATGCCATTATTAAAGCGTGTTCTTCCAATTCCTATGAAAATCAAGATGAAGATCTAAAAGTTATTGATGTGTCCCCTATTAAATCTTTGTTTTGCAATATGAATCTTGATGAAACTGAATATGATCTTCCTTTACCTAGAAGGTGTTCCAAAAATTCGGAGTATTTAGATCTTGATGATGAAATTGATAAAAGTGGGATTGAAAGAAATAAAAGCCTAGATGTTGCTAAACCCACTATATTGGATTTCAAGGAATTTAATTATGAAAGTTGCTCTTTAATTGATTGTATTTCTTTGTTGCAATCCGTGCTAAATTGTCCTTATGCTTATAGTCAAAATAAAGCCTTTACCGAACATATATATTGTTGATGCCTTGATGCAATCTTATGACGAAAAACTTGAGTTGAAAGTTTCTATCCCTAGAAAACTCTATGATGAGTGTGAACCAACTGTTAAAATTAAAATTAAAGATCATGAGTTTTATGCTTTGTGTGATTTGGGTGCTAGTCTCCACTATTCCCAAAACTTTGTGTGATTTGCTAGATTTCCGGGATTTTGATGATTGATCTCTAAACTTGCATCTTGCGGATTCCACTATTAAGAAACCTATGGGAAGAATTAATGATGTTCTTATTGTTGCAAATAGGAATTATGTGCCCGTAGATTTTATTGTTCTTGATATAGATTGCAATCCTTCTTGCCCTATTATTCTTGGTAGACCTTTCCTTAGGACGATTGGTGCGATTATTGATATGAAGGAAGGGAATATTAGATTTCAATTTCCATTAAAAAAGGGTATGGAACACTTCCCTAGATAGAAAATAAAATTGCCATATGAAACTATCATGAGAGCCACTTATGGATTGCCTACCAAAGATGGCAATACCTAGATCTATCCTCGCTTTTATGCCTAGCTAGGGGCGTTATAGCGCTTGTTGGGAGGCAACCCAATTTTATTTTATTTTTTTGTTTTTGTTTCTGTTTAGGAATAAATAATCCATATACCTTCAGTTTACTTGTGGTTTTGTGTTTTAATTAGTGTTTGTGACAAGTTAAACCTATAGGAACTTCTTGGATGATAGTTGTTTGATCTTGCTGTAATTTCTAGAGACTTTGCGTTCAGTGCCCGAATTATTAAAATTCAACAGAACGTGATAAAATATTGATTCCAATTGCTGCTGATCAATAAACAAATTTCCTAGGTCGTCCTATTTTGGCTGCAATTTTGGAGTTCAGAAGGTTGCGTTAGTTACAGATTACTACATACTATTCTGTTTTTGACAGATTCTGTTTTTCGTGTGTTGTTTGCTTATTTTGATGAATCTATGGCTAGTAAAATAGTTTATAATCCATAGAGAAGTTGGAATACAGTAGGTTTAACACCAATATAAATAAATAATGAGTTCATTACAGTACCTTGAAGTAGTCTTTTGTTTTCTTTCTCTAACGGAGCTCACGAGATTTCTGTTGAGTTTTGTGTTGTGAAGTTTTCAAGTTTTTGGTAAATTCTTTTGATGGATTATGGAACAAGGAGTGGCAAGAGCCTTAGCTTGGGGATGCCCATGGAACCCCCAAGATAATCCAAGGACACCAAAAAGTCAAAGCTTGGCACCCCCGGAAGGCATCCCCTCTTTCGTCTACTTCCATCGGTAATATTACTTGGAGCTATATTTTTATCATCGGGGTTGTTTGGCTTGTCATCGGGGTTGTGCATGATTTAAATACTTCGTGTGGTGAAGATAGAGCATAGCCAGACTATATGATTTTGTAGGGATAACTTTCTTTGGCCATGTTATTTTGAGAAGACATAATTGCTTTGTTAGTATGCTTGAAGTATTATTGTTTTTATGTCAATATGAACTTTTGTCTTGAATCTTTCGAATCTGAATATTCATACCACAATTAAGAAGATTTGCATTGAAATTATGCCAAGTAGCACTCTGCATCAAAAATTCTCTTTTTACCATTTACCTACTCGAGGACGAGCAGCCTGATACGTCTCCAACGTATCTATAATTTTTGATTGCTCCATGCTATATTATCTACTGTTTTGGACTATATTGGGCTTTATTTTCCACTTTTATATTATTTTTGGGACTAACCTATTAACCGGAGGCCCAGCCCAGAATTGCTGTTTTTTTGCCTATTTTAGTGTTTCGAAGAAACAGAATATCAGACGGAGTCCAAACGGAATGAAACCTTCGGGAACATGATTTTCTCACCGAACGTGATCCAGGAGACTTGGACCCTATGCCAAGGAACAAAAGAGGCGGTCACGAGGGGGGCGCCCCCCTAGGGCGCTCCCCTTGCCTCGTGGGCCCCCTGTTGCTCCACCGACATACTCCTTCCTCCTATATATACCTATGTACCCCCAAATGATCAGATACGGAGCCAAAAACCTAATTCCACCGCCGCAACTTTCTGTATCCATGAGATCCCATCTTGGGGCCTGTTCCAGAGCTCTGCCGGAGAGGGCCGTCATCACGGAGGGCTTCTACATCATCATAGCCTCTCCGATGAAGTGTGAGTAGTTTACCTCAGACCTTCGGGTCCATAGTTATTAGCTAGATGGCTTCTTCTCTCTTTTTGGATCTCAATACAATGTTCTCCCCCTCTCTTGTGGAGATCTATTTGATGTAATCTTCTTTTTGCGGTGTGTTTGTTGAGACCGATGAATTGTCGGTTTATGATAAAGTATATCTATGAATAATATTTGAATCTTCTCTAAATTCTTTTATGTATGATTGGTTATCTTTGCAAGTCTATTCGAATTATCAGTTTGGTTTGGCCTACTAGATTGGTTTTTCTTGCCATGGGAGAAGTGCTTAGCTTTGGGTTCAATCTTGCGGTGTCCTTTCCCAGTGACAGAAGGGGCAGCAAGGCACGTATTGTATTGTTGCCATCGAGGATAACAAGATGGGGTTTTTATCATATTGCAAGAAACTATCCCTCTACATCAAGTCATCTTGCTTAAGGCGTTACTCTGTTTTTAACTTAATACTCTAGATGCATGCTGGATAGCGGTCGATGACTGGAGTAATAGTAGTTGATGCAGGTAGAAGTCGGTCTACTTGTCTCGGACGTGATGCCTATATACATGATCATACCTAGATATTCTCATAACTATGCTCAATTCTATCGATTGCTCAACAGTAATTTGTTCACCCACTGTAGAATACTTATGCTCTTGAGAGAAGCCACTAGTGAAACCTATGGCCCCCGGGTCTATTCTCATCATATCAATCTCCATCACTTTATTATTGTTTTGCTTTTTTACTTTGCCTTTTATTTTTCACTTTCCATCTCTATATCACAAATACCAAAAATATTATCTATCATCTCTATCAGATCTCACTCTCGTAAGTGACCGTGAAGGGATTGACAACCCCTAATCGCGTTGGTTGCGAGGAGCTATTGTTTTTGTGTAGGTACAAGGGACTTGCATGTAGCCTCCTACTGGGTTGACACCTTGGTTCTCAAAAACTGAGGGAAATACTTACTACTTTGCTGCAGCATCCTCTCCTCTTCGGGGAAATCCAGTGCAGTGCTCAAGAGGTAGCATCTTGTCACTCCTTATTCTCCTCATATCGACATCTCACCAAAAACTTGGAAACTTCAATCACACAAAACTTGACGGAACTTCGTGAGATAGGTTAGTATGATAAAGAGCAAACCATTTCACTTTGGTACTGTCAAAGACAAGATTCATAATTGTTTCCACACAATGCCTACTTTATCATATCATTTCTACAATTTATAGTGAGCAATATAAGCCATAGAAACTAGAAAACAAGCAAACTATGCATTGAAAACAGAATCTATCAAAAACAGAACAGTCTGTAGTAATCTGTACTCCAACCATACTTATGCTACTCCAAAAATTCTGAAAAATAGTAAAACCTGGGCAATTTGTATATTAATCTTCTGCAAAATAATCAGCATTTTATTAGGCTTCTGTTAAAAATGAGAATTGTTTTCCTGAGCGCAGAAGTTTCTGTTTTTCAGCAAGATCAAATCAACTATCACGGTAAGCCGTCCCAAAGGTCTTACTTGGCACTTTATTGAAACGAAAGCAATAAAACATGATTACTACAGTAGCCCAATCATGTGAACACCAAAAAACAGTAGGTAAAAGTGTTGGGTTGTCTCCCAACAAGCGCTTTTCTTTAATGCTTTTTAGCTAGGCATGATGATTTCAATGATGTTCACATAAAAGATAAGAATTCAAACATAAAGAGAGCATCATGAATCATAAGTTCCTCTCTCATAATAATTTTCAATAGCATCATGAATAGATTCATCAATATAACCATTACATAAAGAATTCTTTCCATGATCCAAAAGCATAGAAAATTCGAATACTATAAATTGTTCCTACAATAAAAGAGTAATGTTTAGTAAATGGATAATAAAAATTAAGACAATAATTATCACTACTTTTTATAACATAAGTATCATCACAATAATCATCATAAGTAGGAGGCATGCAATCATCGTAACAAATTTGAGCATTCAAAGTAAGGGGACTAAAAATATCATCTTCATCAGGCATAGCATCCCCAAGCTTGGGACAAACATTAATTGCAGCAAATAAATTATCAAACATTTCATTCTCATCAAACATAGCATCCCCAAGCTTGTGGCTTGGCATATCATAAGCATAATCACTCTCATCATTAATAGTATGAATAGCACCAACGGTATAACAATTGCTATCATCATAATTTCCCAAGTTGGTACCAAAAAGATCTCCAAGATCATAAGTAGTATCATTATCTTCCCAATCATAATTATCACAACAATTAACAGGCATAACAAAATCATCATCAATAGTGCTCTCGGACATTGTGCCATAAGACATAGAATCAAAATCATCATCAAGTGCATCATGCTCCACAATTATTTTTGATTCATTTTCATGAGGCACAACAATAATAGGAGCAACATTATTTGGGAGAGATACATTTCTACCTCTATTCTTTCTTCTTTTCTTCTTCTTCGCCACACCATGTGTGGGTTTAATTAATATTTTCTAGCTTCTTATTGATGAGATTGGTTGGATAGGAAGCTCCTCCTTGTTACCTGATTCATCATAATAAACACTAGGAGGGTATTGGGAAATATTTTCCCTTTCATTAGTACTCTCTTCATATTCTATTTGTTTTCTTGTCTTTAGATAGTTGGCAATATAAGGATTCTCAATGCAATTTACCGCACAAAACATATAAATTTCCTCTAGATCAAAATCAAGAAATCTCTCGAGATTAAATTTTGGAATACCCTTAGTTATACGTTTCATTTCTTCATACCCCAAAAGAAGACTAAGATCTTTATGATGCTCAAGGGTAATCAAGTTATCACAATTTTTGGACACGATTTGATCATAAAAGAATTTGCTTTGGAGATTTATATGACCACGTTCATTGCAAAGTTCACAAGGATGGTGAAAAAAATTAAATCTTTCAGCACAATCATCTAGCCTCTCTTCCAACTTTTTCATTTCTAAATATTTATGCTTCTTACAAAATCTATATTCCCTTTTTGGTGTGCAAATGCACTCCAATTCACTCCGTAAAAATTGACATTCTTATAAGAAACATTTTTCTCATGACTAGTGCAATAATCATTAGCATTTTGGATATTCAAAGAATTCATACTAAGAACATTGCAATCATGCTCATAATTCAAATATTTTGTGCCAAACATTTTATTGACTTCTTGTTCTAACAATTGAGCACAATTTTCCAAACCATCATTTTCAAGAAAGATATTATAAAGATGATCAACAATATGATGCAACCATAGTTCCATTTTTTGTAGTTTTATTTTATCAACCAAACTAGTGATAAACAAGAAACTAAAAGATTTGATTGCAGGATCTAAAGATATACCTTCAAGCACTAACCTCCCAGGCAACGGCGCCAGAAAAGAGGTTGATGTCTACTATGCAACATTATTCTTGTAGATTCGTGTTGGGCCTCCAAGCGCAGAGTTTTGTAGGACAGTAGCAATTTTCCCTCAAGTGGATGACCTAAGGTTTATCAATCCATGGGAGGCATAGGATGAAGATGGTATCTCTCAAACAACCCTGCAATCAAATACAAGAAATCTCTTGTGTCCCCAACACACCCAATACAATGGCAATTTGTATAGGTGCACTAGTTCAGCGAAGAGATGGTTATAAAAGTGTAATATGGATGGTAGAAATATATTTTTATAATCTGAATAAATAAAAATAGCAAGGTAGCAAATAGTAAACGGGCACAAAAATGGTATTGCAATGCTTGAAAATGAGGCCTAGGGTCCGTACTTACGCTAGTGCAATCTCTCAACAATGTTAATATAATTGGATCATATAACCGTCCCTCAACGTGCAACGAAGAATCACTCCAAAGTTCCTATCTAGCGGAGAACATAAGATGGAATTGTTTGTAGGGTACGAAACCACCACAAAGCTATTCTTTCCGATCAATCTATCCTAGAGTTCGTACTAAAATAACACAAATCTATTCTTTCCGATCGATTTAACCAAGAGTCCATACTAAAATAACACCAAAGAAAATTTAGATTCATAATATTCAATCCAACACAAAGTACTTCAAAGAGTGCCCCAAGATTTCTACCGGAGAAACAAAGACAAGAACGTGCATCACCCCTATGCATAGATTACCCCAATGTTACCTAGGGAATCCGCGAGTTGAGTGCCAAAACATATATCAAGTGAATCAATATGATACCCCATTGTCACCACGAGTGTTCAATTGCAAGACATATATCAAGTGTTCTCAAATCCATAAAAGTATTCAGTCCGATAACAAACGAAATCTCAAAGGGAAAAACTCAATTCATCACAACAAGATAGAGAGGGGAAAACACCATATGATCTGACTATATTAACAAAGCCCGCGATACATCAAGATCATGACATCTCAAGAACACGAGAGACAGATAGAGAGAGAGAGAGAGAGAGAGAGATTAAACACATAGCTACTGGTACAAACCCTCAGCCCGAGGGTGGACAACTCCCCCTCATCGTCGTGGCCACCGGGATGATGAAGATGGCCACCGGTGATGATTCCCCCCTTCGGCAGGGTGCCGTATAGGGTCTAGAATGGTTTTCTGTGGCTACAGAGGCCGGCGGCGAAACTTCTGATCTAGGTTAACACCAAGGATTTTTGGAATATTTGGGAATTTATAGGGTAAAGAGGGGATGCGGGAGGCCACGCCTGGGCCCCCAAGCGCGCCCTGGTGGGTTGTGCCCCCCTCGGGGCACCCCCAAGGTGCTGCTCTAGCCCATTGGTGGTCTTCTGGTCCATAAAAAATCCACAAAATGTTTCACGGTGTTTGGACTCCGTTTGATATTGATTTCCTGCGATGTAAAAAACATGCAAAAAACAACAACTGGCACTTGGCACTATGTCAATAGGTTAGTCCCAAAAATGATATAAAATGATTATAAAACATCCAAGAATGATAATATAGCAGCATGGAGCAATCAAAAATTATAGATACGTTGGAGACGTATCAGTCGGTAACGATATTCAAGTAGGTATGGAGATACCGACGATCAAATCTCACGCAAGTAACACATCGCTGGACAAAGGGAATTGTATACGGGATTAACTGAATCCTTGACATCGTGGTTCAACCAATAAAGATCTTCGTGGAACATGTGGGAACCAATATGGGCATCCATGTCCTGCTATTTGTTATTGACCCAAGAGGAGTGTCGTTCATGTCTACATGATTCTCGAACCCGTAAGGTCGCATGCTTAACATTCGGTAGCGCTAGGGTAGTATTGAGATATTAATAGTAGAAACTCCAAAGGTTGGGATTCCCAGGTGGGATTTGGGATGTCATGAGGAACTCTGGAATGGTTCGGAGGTAAAGATTTATATATGGAAAGTTGTTGTCAGAGTTCCGGCGAAAAGTCTGATTTTTTTTTGGTATTGTACCGGGAATTCACCAGAAGGTTGCAAAAAATTTCGAAGGGGTCCGCAAGTCCTCGGAGGGCTCCACCACGTCCCATACATTATTATGGGCTGTCGAGGGCGTCCTGGCCTTAATGGGCCAAGGGAACCATCCCCTACAAGCCCCATGCGCATGGGAAGGAGAAACCCTAAGTGGGAGGGACTCCACTTGCCTTGGGAGGCAAGTTTCCTCCCTTGGACAGCTCCCCTCCTTGGAGGAGGGGCTAGGGCTGCGCCCCTAGCCCTCCCACACTCCTATATATTGTGGGGAGGGGCGCAAGGGCAGGACGCACCAAACCCAAGCTTCCTCTCTCTTCCGATAAGCCTCCACCTCGATCCGTCATCGCTTGGCGAAGCCCTCTTGGTGTTCCGCTACCATTACCACTACCACGACGTCGTATTGGTTTAGATCTCATCTACCTCCTCTCCCTTTCTTGCTGGATCAAGATGGTGAGGACGCCGCCGAGCCGTACGCGTGCTAAACCCGGAGGTGTCGTCCATTCGGTACAAGATCGAATTGGATCGTGAAGAGTACAACTACATCAACCGCTTTACAAAGGTAACACTTTCGGTCTACAAGGGTATGTAGAAACACTCCCCTCTCGTTGCTATGCATCTCCTATATTGGATCTTAGGTGTTTTGTAGTATTTTTTATTTTCATGCTTCATTCAACATCAGATGTGCCAGTGCACATAGCAGAGGTCAATGTCTACCTTCCATGTGCGCCGACCCTGACTGAGGAGCTATGAAAACTAATGGAGGTTGCACTATGGGAGTCATTGTTGTCAGCTGTGCGCATGGAGAGAGAGGCAACCATGAAGGCAGAGGTGGAGGAGTGAGACGTACGTTTGGCGGCTTAGGAGGCTCATGTGTTCGTCGACAGAGAAATTGAAATGGAGCTTTGGTGGGATGCTCGTGCCAAGGCTGAGAGGATGGAGGAAGACGCCAAATGGATGGCCTTGAATGCCAAAGGTTCCATGTGACTCATCTAAGCCTGGAAGTACAAAGATCATGTGTACACTGCGATCGGGGAAGAGTACCTATAGGCGCCGGTTTATTTGACCAGTGGCTTTGTGCTGGCACGTTAGTGACGCGCGAATGAGCACCTCCCCAAATGCGAGTCCAAGGAGAAGGAGATCTCCAACCGCTATGGGAAGAGGCCATCCACCTAGAAAATTGTTGAATAATGAGGATAAGGAAGTCATATGTTTCAAATTATATATTACCATCATCTTTGAAATGTGTTGCTTGTTTGGATAAAAGAAGTATTTTAAAAATGTGCAATTCTTGTTCTAGAATGTATGCAATTGTGGAGAAACACATTTCCAATATGTATGCAATTGTTTGTATGTACATAAGTTTTCTAATACATCGAAAGTGGGTGAACTGGGACAAGCTGAAGATCAAAGGTGCTGAGCAAGGAGGCTTTGGCTCCCCCACTACTCCTGGCAAGCTTGCTACATGGACCGTGGTGGACAGCCCAACATCTATACTGAACCAAGATGGTATCCACAGCCTGCAGCAACACCCCCGATGAAGGCCATGAGAGCCCTCTGTGCGCTTGACATGTTTGCTCCTGATGCAAAAAGCCAACCTCCCCCTTCACTGAGTACTATTAGTAAAAATGATGTAATAAGTTTTTTCGACTATTTGCTTGTAAGCTAAGGCCAGCGAGCTTTCATGCATTCTGCCATAAGACTCTAATTTGTTTTTCTGCGCTTGTTTTTCTGTTACTGAATGCTTGGTTTCATTTATATGAATGGAACCGGTGACATGGTCCCTTTACTTCTAAAAAGAAATGCACGTACAAACTATGCTACATTTTTTTACTAAACACACTGATGACGCTAGTTTTTTTAAAGATAGTACAAATGTAGACGCTTATGCATACACACATACACTTTGTACTCGATGTTAATGTGTCCTTCCATCAAATGAACATCGCCAGAGAAACTATAGTAGTTTTTTCGGCCCATCGAAGATGTAACAATGCCCGTCTGGCAACCTAAAGAAGTGACTGCACTAGTGGTTCTGCTTGTCACCATGGCGATGGTGAAGGCTGCACATCGGGCATGCACATGTGATGAGCTGCCTCCTTGCGACGCCCCCGAAATTAACCATGCACTAAACATCCACGCAGCTTGGATGATCAACATTGGTGACTCATGCTACAATATCAAAACACAACTCTACAACTCAAATTTAAACAAAGAAACAATATATATTACAAGCAAGGGTCATAGGACCCGATATTACATCAAGAGTTAGGTATGACTACGGACAAATACAAAGGTGCCTTAATAAGGTGAAAACCAACAACGACTCTAGATCGAAAAGGCATAGGCCTCCTGCCTGGGACCTCCTAAATACTCCTAGTCATCGGTCTCCCCGTAGTAGTAGGCTCCATCGGGGTAGTTGTAGAGCCATCGGCAGGGTAAGCTAGCTCCGAGGCTCCGTCATCTGATCGCAGCAACCAGGTAGAGGGGAAAAAGGTAGCAAAGCAACCGTGAGTACTCATCCAAAGTACTCACAAGACTTACATCAGATCTATTCTAAGTATGCATTGGTATCAAGGGAAGGGTTTGTGTGAGGACTATACTGCAGAAATGCCATAATAGAAGGAAGACCTAGCCTAACGAAGACTAGCCTCTTGCATCGTCTTGCAGCCACAGAAGAGAGTAGAGTAACATATCATTTAGTAACAAGTATATAATAGGAACGCCGAGAGATCCTCCCTTGTCTACCCCGCAAAGAAGCAACCCTGGTGCCCTCATATCAGTTTAGTGTCACAAGTATCCTATTCTAGTTGTAGTAGATCAGGATACAACTCCGAGCGTCTGTTACTGTGGACAGGGCTATTATAATAGATTACTTCCCTGCAGGGGTGCACCAACTTACCCAACACGCTCGATTAACTTCGGCCGGACACACTTTTCCTGGTCATGCCCAGCCTCGGCTGATCGACACACCGTAGTCCTACCAAGGCTCCGCGGAGAGGTCCCCATTGGTCTACATCCTAATCGCAAAGGGGTTATTCGGCTGCTCACCCTGTGACAGTCTAGATTTTGCCTTCACTCTTTTTTCGGACTTGGCTTCTCTCTTTTTCTGGACTTGGTTTTCACCGTGGTTTCTGCCCTGATTTGATTTGGGTTTTGAATCATTTCAAATGGACTTGTCACTTGGGCATAACCTTGACTTTCACCCAACTGACCTATCTACCTTATTCTTTCAACAAATTCCCAAAATAATCAACTGAATATTTTACCTAAAAGAAAAATATTCATTTTCCTCTCTGAAACTCACTTCAAAAACTTGTGCTCCAAAGCAACCTCAATTTTTCTTGCTCAGAAAAATCTGAGATAAATCATGAATATTCTTAGAACCCTGGCACACCTTCCCATGCAAAAATATTGCACCACTTTTTGGAATATTTTTGCTGTAGAAAATAATTTCTCTTCTGACCTAAAATCCCAGTTTGTACAACAAGTACATTTTTCCTTGAGCTTTTAGCCTTGACCTTTCTTGAGCTTAAACACCCTCCTAAGAAACCCTAAACCCCAGGAGATCATCCCTAATGGCCTTCTAGAAGGTGGCCAAACTTGGCGACCAAGTTTCTGGTAAGAAACTTGCCAGCTTAGTTGAGTCCAATCTGGTCGGCCTGGGCATGAGCCATCACCTCTCCTAGACGTAACACTGCACGGTCGAGCACGTAGACAAGGTTTGGCCGCTCCTGGATGTTGTTTTAACCATGCCAGCTTGGTGACCGCGCGAGGACACGGCGCCTGGCAGCGTCTCGACATGCTCTGGCTGTCGCCTTGCCCTCTGTTTCGCGCGTGCTCGTTCTAGCGCTCGCCACCGACTGCTGCACCGCGCCACAAGCCTCGACCCATCACCCTTGACCGCTCACTGGCGCTCGCCGACGCCGGAGCTGCCGCAGCAAGCACGGGCGCGTCGCGTCCAAAACGCCATAGTGCGCGCATGCACTTGTCCTCATCTCCAACCGCCTCCTCTGCTTGTCCGCGAGCATGTGCAAGCTCCTGCGTTGATGCTGAGCCCTTTCCCTTGCGTTGGAGCTTCTCGTTGACGTTCGTCGCGTGTCTAGAGCGCTCCGACGGTGACACGTTCCCCCCTCTGGTCCGGCTATATATAGCGCGCCCCTCCTCATTTTCGAGCCAAGCACCACTCTGCCCAACCTCCACGAACGCGTAGACGAGCAGAAGCTTGGTCGGGCAGGCCTCTGGCCGTCGCCCCGACCAGAGGACTCCGGCGATCCCCGCAGGCCAGCCGCCACTCTCTAGGGCCTCTCGAGCTCAAGCAGCTGCTTGGGCGGGGCCTTGGTGGTCTGTTGGTGCTGCCTGAACACCGCCAAGCCCTCGGAGCCGCCCCTAGCCGTCATCTTCCCCCTCTCCGGTGAACTCCGTCCGCCACTGAAGCTTGCAAGCTCGAGCGTGAGCCACTTTGTCCACCTCTCGCCAAGCCATGGGTACGGGCAGGTGCTGTTGGGGAACATAGCAGAATTTTAAAATTTTCTACGCATCACCAAGATCAATCTATGGAGTCATCTAGCAACGAGGGAGAGAGGAGTGCATCTACAGACCCTTGTAGATCGCGCGCGGAAGCGTTCAAGAGAACGGGGTTGATGGAGTCGTACTCGTCGTGATCCAAATCACCGATGACCAAGTGTCGAACGGATAGCACCTTCGCGTTCCACACATGTACGGTTGGGAAGACGTCTCCTCCTTCTTGATCCAGCAAGGGGGAAGGAGAGGTTGATGAAGATCCAGCAGCACGACGGCGTGGTGGTGGAAGCAACGGTGATCTCGGCAGGGCTTCGCCAAGCGCAGGGAGACGGACGAGTGTCACGGGAGGGAGAGGGAGAGGCCAGGGGCTTGGGTGCGGCAGCCCACCCTCCCCCACTATATATAGGGTCCCTAGGGGGGCGCCGGCCCTAGGAGATCCAATCTCCTAGGGGGGCGGCGGCCAAGGGGGTGCCTTGCCCCCCAAGGCAAGGGTGGCGCCCCCCACCCCTAGGGTTTCCAACCCTAGGCGTAGGAGGAGGCCCAAGGGGGGTGCACCAGCCCACTAGGGGCTGGTTCCCCTCCCACTTCAGCCCATGGGGCCCTCCGGGATAGGTGGCCCCACCCGGTGGACCCCCGGGACCCTTCCGGTGGTCCCGGTACAATACCGATTACCCCTGAAACTTTCCCGATGGCCGAAACTTGACTTCCTATATATAAATCTTCACCTCCAGACCATTCCGGAACTCCTCGTGACGTCCAGGATCTCATCCGGAACTCCGAACAACTTTTGGGTTACCGTATGCTAATATCTCAACAACCCTAGCATCACCGAACCTTAAGTGTGTAGACCTTACAGGTTCGGGAGACATGCAAACATGACCGAGACGACTCTCCGGTCAATAACCAACAACGGGATCTGGATACCCATGTTGGCTCCCACATGCTCCTCGATGATATCATCGGATGAACCACGATGTCGAGGATTCAATCAATCCATATACAATTCCTTTTGTCAATCGGTACGTTACTTGCCCGAGACTCGATCGTCGGTATCCCAATACCTCGTTCAATCTCGTTACCAGCAAGTCACTTTACTCGTACCATAATGCATGATCCCGTGATCAACTACTTGGTCACATTGAGCTCATTATGATGATGCATTACCGAGTGGGCCCAGAGATACCTCTCCGTCATGCGGAGTGACAAATCCCAGTCTCGATTCGTGCCGACCCAACAGACACTTTCAGAGATACCTGTAGTGTACCTTTATAGTCACCCAGTTATGTTGTGACGTTTGGCACACCCAAAGCACTCCTACGGTATTCGGGAGTTGCACTATCTCATGGTCTAAGGAATGATACTTGACATTCGAAAAAGCTACAGCAAACGAACTACACGATCTTTGAGCTATGCTTAGGATTGGGTCTTGTCCATCACATCATTCTCCTAATGATGTGATCCCGTTATCAATGACATCCAATGTTCATAGTCAGGAAACCATAACTATCTTTTGATCAACGAGCTAGTCAACTAGAGGCTCACTAGGGACTTGTCGTGGTCTATGTATTCACACATGTATTACGATTTCTGGATAACACAATTATAGCATGAATAATAGACAATTATCATGAACAAAGAAATATAATAATAACCATTTTATTATTGCCTCTAGGGCATATTTCCAACAGGTGCGCCTCGAGCCCTGCTTCAATCCTATCCCTCTAGCCTAGCCCCAAAACCCCTCGTCGTCGACGTGAGCTCCGGCGAAGCGCCCCCTCCCCCCCTCTGATCTCGATCCCCCTCTCTCTCCTGACGGGCGGGGCCCAGTGTCAGCCTCACCACTCGCGCCTGAAGCGGTACGAGTGGAGGCGCACTCCTTCTTTAAGCCTTCGAGGTCACCCCCTGGTTTCTGTTTAATTCGAATTTAATTCAGAAATTTGACTAAACTTTGACCAGCCACCATTTATAAACCATAAGTCCAAATGAATTGATTCTTTTTGCATTGTCTTTGTTACAGAAAGCTCTAGCAGCACACCAAAGGGTGGATTTTTCTCTGCTGTCTAGAATTTTTGGTGATTTTCAGAATGTGTTTTGGCATTTATTTTTTGTGGTTTTAAATTCTTTTTCAGAAGGAGAAGCTTGTCTTGAAGCAAACCAAGAGGGGTGTGATCCTCCTCTACACTAAGGCAAGCCACACCAGCATTTGGATGGTGTTATTTCAATATCTATTATTTTCTACTTGAATATGAGTTCTTATTTGCATTAAAAATTTGATAAATAATTTTGGTAAATTGCTAGTTACTTTACCCTGCTAGATGTGCTTGTTTTAGTTACTGGTTGAATGCATGAACTTGTTTGGTTAATTAGAGTAAGAGTTGCACTATGCATATTGCTATGGAAATTAATGGTAGTATTTTTTTACTAAGTAATATTTTCATTTAAATAAAGAACTAATAAAATTTTTGCTTGATGATGAAAATGAGTTATAACCAGAGAGTTTTGATCTTTAGTGTTGTAAGATAATTATGTGGTTAAGTTTGATCCATGAATATGAGTTATTTGCCTTGCATGACGAGTAGTTGCATGAAAATTTGTATATCATGTTATTGATAAAAAGTTTTCTTTATCAAAGTTAAATTGGATTAAGTTCAACTTGAATATGATGTTAATCACATGATGGTGCCACTGAATCGGGTTTTAATTCAGTGCGACCACATTTACCTAATGGGAAGGTCTTAATTCGGTCCTTTGTTGTGCCTCTCACCGGTGCCTCCCGCGAGGGAAGGTAATGGGCGTGCATACCCTGGCCCGGTAAGCAGACATAACCTTGTGTGCTCGTTTTTGTTTTTATGGTACCTTGTCCCCGTTTGGGACCGTTTTGCCATGATGGTGGCCGTTGGTGTCTTTGGTAGACACGGGGCCACCCAAGACCTAGCCCTGAGAGGGAGATGGTCGGAGTGGCCGGGGAGAGTGCATGACAAAGGGAGGGTTTCGTCGGAATACTTTGGTCCACTCGAATGGGAGTGCGAGGCCAGGTATTCCGTAGTGTGGGTAAAGTGCGCTACCTCTGCAGAGTGTATTTAATCTATCAATAGTCGTGCCCTCGGTTATGGGCAAGACTCGGGAGTAAGTCACACCATGGATCAAATTTTATAATAAATCTTGCAAACTAAGTGATTGTTGTGATGCATTGTTTCGTGGTGAATCTTGAACACTCGAGGTGTTCATGAGTAATTGATTTCAGGTATGACCCCGGTGTGGTCACCGTTTGGTTACGAGGTAACCGTCTGGTAAGCGAGTCCGTGTGACTCGGTGCACTGTTTGGCTGCATTGCATCTGTAGTATTTCTTGCATTGATTTAACCTGATTAATTATCATGATATTGTTTGTAATCGTGCTTATGTTTGTTGTGAGATTGCAAGTACATTCAATGTACTGACCTGGCGTGTTATATCAGCTTTCTGGCAAGTCGATTCGCATCGGAGCGCATCTCGTGTCTTGGCCGTGTCCACGTCGGTGTCGCTGTGCTATGGAGTTCCACTTCGTCGTTCTTCCGCTGCCGCGTAGTTCGTGTGATCGACGCCCCAGCCATGTTCATTAAATAATGTACATAATGTCCAGCAGCACCGTGTGTGCCGCTTGGCCTCGTATCTCGATGTAATATCAGACCTATGTATTCCGCTAGTATCAATAAAGCGGTTGTTTCTGTACTATGTTGTTGTGTATTGCCAGAAGACTCGATCTCTGGGCTGGTAATGCAGGGTAAACCGGTTGCTCTGAGCTGGGGTGCCACAACGCTTGGTATCAGAGCCGCGCTGATTGTAGGACACGCTAGATCGGTAGTGCGTTAGTAAAATGGTAGATAGCTTCGTTTGAGTGCCGGTAGTCATAGAAATTGGTTGTGCATTGCATGCATGTTTAATTGTTGTTATTACTAAATGTATGGTTTGTGAGTGTAGATGGCACCAGTACCATTCTTGTACCATCCTGAGCCAGCTCCGTACACATTGCCGCACCTGCTTCAGAACGTGTGGTGACGACTCTACCCAGAGGGTGCTGATCCAGAGTACCGGGTGTATCATGAGCATCTGGCCGGTGCATTGTATGAGTATTATGCTGATGCCACTCTACACCACAGTTCCCCTTTCGGCGCTTACACTCTATCAACTAAGGTTGGTCTTGCTTCTACGCCATCTCAGGCGGTTCAGTTTGCTACTCTCGAGGCTCTTGTAGGCTTACGCTACAAAGAGGTTCGCATGCACACCCGCCCTGGTCTTTTCTACTACCCATCTCTGCACGAGAATGGGCGTATCCGCTTTCCCTTGATTAATCCAGCGTGCGATCGTCCCACTAGCCACCTTTCTCGCTACATCACTACTAGTTATCTCCTTAACTACGAGTTAGCTCAGGAGCTTACACGCACTCGCGCAGCTCTCGCGGCTGCTCGTATGAGGAACCCTCTGCCCGCTGTCATCTATACTTCTGCTCCTGTTTCTTCCCCCTCCGCTCCCCCGACGACCTCGCAGGGTACCATTAACCCTTTGACGGTGAACCCTCGCAGCGCTCCTGCTGCATGGTCTTCCCTTGTCGCTACTCCTGCTGCTCCTATGCTTAGATCCCATCCCCTGCTTGCCCCTGAGGGAGAGCCGTCAAGGCAGCGTCGCCGCGTCTCTCGTGATCCGGAGGTCTCTGTTATCAGTTCAGGATCAGGGTCCGGCTCCGGAGATGAGCCTACAGCAGCACCGACCGAGCAGTAGACCATTAGTGTGTCGTTGTAGTCATGAGCATGATGTATGGCTGTAATCGCACTTGTCATGATGCGTAGTTTCATGTACGAGGGTAGTAGGCCCGTTGTGATGTTTACTTTCATGTTGGTACTATGTATAATTATGTTGGACTCTTTTATTCACCTTGGTTTTTATTCGCTGCTTTCTTCCGGGATTTGTCATTGGCTTTTTCCCTCATTTTGGACTTTTCTCATCATGGTTGCTATGTATTGGGAAAACGAAAAATAGGATGACGCGTGGAGGCAGCAGCAGCCATGCTTGTGAGGATGTCCCTATCCGTCGCTCCACAAGACATGTAGGACATTCCCCCGAGCCATACCAGCCACCTCCGCATCCACTGCCACAACCGCCTTCCACCGAGCAAATCCTGTGAATGTTTGAAGAAAGAAGGAGCAACTATCTTCTGGAAATACTAAAAAGTGTACAAGTTATGGTTGGGAAGAATGGACACCAGAATGGACATCACTCCAAGCTGTTAGATTTTCAGCGAACCAATCCTCCTAGCTTCAGCCAAGTAATTGATCCATTGGACGCCGATGACTGGCTAAGGACCATTGAGAGGAAGCTAGAGATTGCTCGCACTAAAGAAGGAGACAAGGTTCCCTTCGCAACGCATTATCTCGAAGGAGCTGCCGCTGTCGTGGTTCTAAGTCTGACAGTGAGGTAGGGGGGTGTGTATGAAGAGGCTAGACCTTAGCTATTGGGAAGTTGTAACCACGCAAGGTTTACGAGTTCAGGCCCTTCTCGGAGGAAGTAACAGCCCTACGTCTCGGTGCCCGGAGGCGGTCGACTGGATTATGCGTGTGTAAAATGACAGGGGTGCGAACCCTTGATACTGAGGAGGGGGTGGCTTATATAGAGTTCGCCAGCCCTCTCCTGCCCTCAGTAATGCAGGGTTTAAGGTACATTTAAGGTGGGCGTTACTGATAACGTCCATAATAAAGCGTCATAATGATCATAAAGGCTACTTAATAACCGACCGTTTGCCTACGGAGTGACTTGAGGTCTTCTGGCAGTCGAGTGGTTGGCTCCTTGGTCGAGTGACAGCTCTTGGTCGAGTGTCTTCAATCCGTCGAGTGGGATATCTTCAAGTTGTCTGAAAGGTGACTTTCTCTAAGGATGTCCTACGGTAGGGCTCTTAGGACGGGTCCGTGTCCCTACCGTAGGTACATGACTACATCATTAGCCCCCGAACGGATCGAGGCTGGAGTGGAAAAAAAGGGGTTAGGGACCTTTTCATCCGACCCCTCGGGTTATTATGGGTGCTTCGTTCTGGGTCGACTGTCACGGATGACGTCATTAACCTTTTTCAGTCGTCTTGATCCGTTCCAGGTCTTTCGTCGAATGGATTTCTTCATCTGCGAGGCATCGAGCACCGGCGTGCGCGGGATTTCCGTTTCGTCAAGTTGTTCTGCAGCTGGCGGAGATCGCGGGATTCGGATTTTTTGGGAAGCGCGCGGAACGGGGGCGGCCGCAGTAATCGGGAGCGACAGTGCGAAGGCTCCTCGATCCTGTTGGGGAACGCAGTAATTTCGAAAATTTTCCTACGCACACGCAAGATCATGGTGATGCACAGCAACGAGAGGGGAGAGTGTTGTCTACGTACCAACGCAGACCGACTGCGGAAGCGATCACACAACATAGAGGAAGTAGTCGTACGTCTTCTTCCCGATCCGACCGATCCAAGCACCGTTACTCCGGCACCTCCGAGTTCTTAGCACACGTTCAGCTCGATGACGTTCCTCGGGCTCCGATCCAGCAAAGCGTCGAGGAAGAGTTCCGTCAGCACGACGGCGTGATGACGATCTTGATGTACTACCGACGCAGGGCTTCGCCTAAGCACTGTAACGGTACGATCGAGGTGGAATTTGGTGGCAGGGGGCACCGCACACGGCTAAGGAACGATCTCAAGGATCAACTTGTGTGTCTTGGGGTGCCCCCTGCCCCCGTATATAAAGGTTAGAGGAGGGGGAGCCGGCCGGCCAGGGAGAGGAGGCGCAGGGGAGTCCTACTCCCACCGGGAGTAGGACTCCTCCCCCCAATCCTAATCCAATTAGGACTCCCGGGGGGAAAAGAGAGAGAAGGGGGGCCGGCCCCCTATCCTAGTCCTACTAGGACTTGGGGAAGGGGGGGGCGCCGGCCAGCTTGTGCTTGTCCCTTTTCTCCTTTTCCACTAAGGCCCAATAGGCCCATTAGTCTCCCGGGGGGTTCCGGTAACCCTCCCGGTATTCCGGTAAAATCCCGATTTCACCCGGAACACTTCCTATGTCCAAACATGGGCTTCCAATATATCAATCTTTACGTCTCGACCATTTCGAGACTCCTCGTCATGTCCGTGATCTCATCCGGGACTCCGAACAACCTTCGGTACATCAAAATGCATAAACTCATAATAACTATCATCGTAACGTTAAGCGTGCGGACCCTACGGTTCGAGAACAATGTAGACATGACCGAGACACGTCTCCGGTCAATAACCAATAGTGGGACCTGGATGCCCATATTGGCTCCTACATATTCTACGAAGATCTTTATCGGTCAGACCGCATAACAACATACGTTGTTCCCTTTGTCATCGGTATGTTACTTGCCCGAGATTCGATCGTCGGTATCCAATACCTAGTTCAATCTCATTACCGGCAAGTCTCTTTACTCGTTCCGTAATACATCATCTCACAACTAACATATTAGTTGCAGTGCTTGCAAGGCTTATGTGATGTGCATTACCGAGAGGGCCCAGAGATACCTCTCCGACAATCGGAGTGACAAACCCTAATCTCGAAATACGCCAACCCAACATCTACCATTGGAGACACCTGTAGTACTCCTTTATAATCACCCAGTTACATTGTGACGTTTGGTAGTACCCAAAGTGTTCCTCCGGTAAACGGGAGTTGCATAATCTCATAGTTATAGGAACATGTATAAGTCATGAAGAAAGCAATAGCAACATACTAAACGATCGGATGCTAAGCTAATGGAATGGGTCATGTCAATCAGATCATTCTACTAATGATGTGACCTCGTTAATCAAATAACAACTCTTTGTTCATGGTTAGGAAACATAACCATCTTTGATTAACGAGCTAGTCAAGTAGAGGCATACTAGTGACACTCTGTTGGTCTATGTATTCACACATGTATTATGTTTCCGGTTAATACAATTCTAGCATGAATAATAAACATTTATCATGATATAAGGAAATAAATAATAACTTTATTATTGCCTCTAGGGCATATTTCCTTCAGTCTCCCACTTGCACTAGAGTCAATAATCTAGATTACACAGTAATGATTCTAACACCCATGGAGCCTTGGTGCTGATCATGTTTTGCTCGTGGAAGAGGCTTAGTCAACGAGTCTGCAACATTCAGATCCGTATGTATCTTGCAAATCTCTATGTCTCCCACCTGGAATAAATCCCGGATGGAGTTGAAGCGTCTCTTGATGTGTTTGGTCCTCTTGTGAAATCTGGATTCCTTTGCCAAGGCAATTGCACCAGTATTGTCACAGAAGATTTTCATTGGACCCGATGCACTAGGTATGACACCTAGATCGGATATGAACTCCTTCATCCAGACTCCTTCGTTTGCTGCTTCCGAAGCAGCTATGTACTCCGCTTCACATGTAGATCCCGCTACGACGCTTTGTTTAGAACTGCACCAACTGACAGCTCCACCGTTTAAAGTAAACACATATCCGGTTTGCGATTTAGAATCGTCCGGATCAGTGTCAAAGCTTGCATCAACGTAACCTCTTACGGTGAGCTCTTTGTCACCTCCATATACGAGAAACAAATCCTTAGTCCTTTTCAAGTATTTTAGGATGTTCTTGACCGCTATCCAGTGATCCATTCCTGGATTACTTTGGTACCTCCCTGCTAAACTTATAGCAAGGCACACATCAGGTCTGGTACACAGCATTGCATACATGATAGAGCCTATGGCTGAAGCATAGGGAACATCTTTCATTTTCTCTCTATCTTCTGCATTGGTCGGGCATTGAGTCTTACTCAACTTCATACCTTGTAACACAGGCAAGAACCCTTTCTTTGCTTGATCCATTTTGAACTTCTTCAAAATCTTGTCAAGGTATGTGCTTTGTGAAAGTCCAATTAAGCGTTTTGATTTATCTCTATAGATCTTTATGCCTAATATGTAAGCAGCTTCCCCAAGGTCTTTCATCGAAAAACTTTTATTCAAGTATCCCTTTATGCTATCCAGAAATTCTATATCATTTCCAATCAGCAATATGTCATCCACATATAATATTAGAAATGATAAAGAGCTCCCACTCACTTTCTTGTAAATACAGGCTTCTCCAAAAGTCTGTATAAAGCCAAATGCTTTGATCACACTATCAAAGCATTTATTCCAACTCCGAGATGCTTGCACCAGTCCATAAATGGATCGCTGGAGTTTGCATACTTTGTTAGCTCCCTTTGGATCGACAAAACCTTCTGGTTGTATCATATACAACTCTTCTTCCAGAAATCCATTCAGGAATGCAGTTTTGACATCCATCTGCCATATTTCATAATCATAAAATGCGGCAATTGCTAACATTATTCTGACGGACTTAAGCATCGCTACGGGTGAGAAGGTCTCATCGTAGTCAACTCCTTGAACTTGCCGAAAACCTTTCGCGACAAGTCGAGCTTTATAGACAGTAATATTACCGTCAGCGTCAGTCTTTTTCTTGAAGATCCATTTATTCTCAATTGCTTGCCGATCATCAGGCAAGTCAACCAAAGTCCATACTTTGTTTTCATACATGGATCCCATCTCAGATTTCATGGCCTCAAGCCACTTTGCGGAATCTGGGCTCACCATCGCTTCTTCATAGTTCGTAGGTTCATCATGATCTAGCATCATGACTTCCAGAACTGGATTACCGTACCACTCTGGTGCGGGTCTCACTCTGGTTGATCTACGTGGTTCAGTAGTATCTTGTTCTGAAGCTTCATGATCATCATCATTAGCTTCCTCACTGATTGGTATAGGTGTCGCAGAAACAGTTTTTTGTGATGTACTATTTTCCAATAAGGGAGCAGGTACAGTTACCTCGTCAAGTTCTACTTTCCTCCCACTCACTTCTTTCGAGAGAAACTCCTTCTCTAGAAAGTTTCCGAACTTAGCAACAAAAGTCTTGCCTTCGGATCTGTGATAGAAGGTGTATCCAATAGTTTCCTTTGGATATCCTATGAAGACACACTTCTCCGATTTGGGTTCGAGCTTATCAGGTTGAAGCTTTTTCACATAAGCATCGCAGCCCAAACTTTAAGAAACGACAACTTTGGTTTCTTGCCAAACCATAGTTCATAAGGTGTCGTCTCAACGGATTTTGATGGTGCCCTGTTTAACGTGAATGCGGCCGTCTCTAAAGCATAACCCCAAAACGATAGCGGTAAATCAGTAAGAGACATCATAGATCGCACCATATCTAGTAAAGTACGATTACGACGTTCGGACACACCATTACGTTGTGGTGTTCCGGGTGGCGTGAGTTGCGAAACTATTCCACAATTTTTCAAATGTACACCAAACTCGTAACTCAAATATTATCCTCCACGATCAGATCGTAGAAACTTTATTTTCTTGTTACGATGATTTTCAACTTCACTCTGAAATTCTTTGAACTTTTCAAATGTTTCAGACTTATGTTTCATTAAGTAGATATACCCATATCTGCTTAAATCATCTGTGAAGGTGAGAAAATAACGATATCCGCCACGAGCCTCAATATTCATCGGACCACATACATCGGTATGTATGATTTCCAACAAATCTGTTGCTCTCTCCATAGTACCAGGGAACGGTGTTTTAGTCATCTTGCCTATGAGGCACGGTTCGCAAGTACCAAGTGATTCATAATCAAGTGGTTCCAAAAGTCCATCAGTATGGAGTTTCTTCATGCGCTTTACACCGATATGACCTAAACGGCAGTGCCACAAATAAGTTGCACTATCATTATTAACTTTGCATCTTTTGGCTTCTACATTATGAATATGTGTATCACTATCTTCGAGATTCAACAAGAATAGACCACTCTTCAAAGGTGCATGACCATAAAAGATATTATTCATATAAATAGAACAACCATTATTCTCTGATTTAAATGAATAACCGTCTCGCATTAAACAAGATCCAGATATAATGTTCATGCTCAACGCTGGCACCAAATAACAATTATTTAGGTCTAATATTAATCCCGAAGGTAGATGTAGAGGCAGCGTGCCGACCGCGATCACATCGACTTTGGAACCGTTTCCCACGCACATCGTCACCTCGTCCTTTGCTAGCGTCCGCTTATTCTGTAGTCCCTGTTTCGAGTTGCAAATATTAGCAACAGAACCAGTATCAAATACCCAGGTGCTACTGCGAGCTCTAGTAAGGTACACATCAATAACATGTATATCACATATACCTTTGCTCACTTTGCCATCCTTCTTATCCGCCAAATACTTGGGGCAGTTCCGCTTCCAGTGACCAGTCTGCTTGCAGTAGAAGCACTCAGTTTCAGGCTTAGGTCCAGACTTGGGTTTCTTCTCCTGAGCAGCAACTTGCTTGCTGTTCTTCTTGAAGTTTCCCTTCTTCTTCCCTTTGCCCTTTTTCTTGAAACTAGTGGTTTTGCTAACCATCAACACTTGATGCTCCTTCTTGATTTCTACCTCCGCAGCTTTCAGCATTGCGAAGAGCTCGGGAATAGTCTTGTTCATCCCTTGCATATTATAGTTCATCACGAAGCTCTTGTAGCTTGGTGGCAGTGATTGGAGAATTCTGTCAATGACGCAGTCATCTGGAAGATTAACTCCCATCTGAATCAAGTGATTATTATACCCAGACATCTTGAGTATATGCTCACTGACAGAACTGTTCTCCTCCATCTTACAGCTATAGAACTTATTGGAGACTTCATATCTCTCAATTCGGGCATTTGCTTGAAATATTAACTTCAACTCCTGGAACATCTCATATGCTCCATGACGTTCAAAACGTCGTTGAAGTCCCGATTCTAAGCCGTAAAGCATGGCACACTGAACTATCGAGTAGTCATCAGCTTTGCTCTGCCAGACGTTCATAACATCTTGCGTTGCTCCAGCAGCAGGCCTGTCACCCAGCGGTGCTTCCAGGACGTAATTCTTCTGTGCAGCAATGAGGATAATCCTCAGGTTACGGACCCAGTCCGTGTAATTGCTACCATCATCTTTCAACTTTGCTTTCTCAAGGAACGCATTAAAATTCAACGGAACAATAGCACGAGTCATCTATCTACAATCAACATAAACAAGCAAGATACTATCAGGTACTAAGTTCATGATAAGTTTAAGTTCAGTTAATCAAATTACTTAGGAACTCCCACTTAGATAGACATCCCTCTAATCCTCTAAGTGATCACGTGATCCAAATCAACTAAACCATAACCGATCATCACGTGAGATGGAGTAGTTTTCAATGGTGAACATCGTTATGTTGATCATATCTACTATATGATTCACGCTCGACCTTTCGGTCTCCGTGTTCCGAGGCCATATCTGTATATGCTTGGCTCGTCAAGTATAACCCGAGTATTCTGCGTGTGCAACTGTTTTGCACCCGTTGTATTTGGACACAGAGCTTATCACACCCGATCATCACGTGGTGTCTGGGCACGACGAACTTTGGCAACGGTGCATACTCGGGGAGAACACTTCTTGATAATTTAGTGAGAGATCATCTTATAATGCTACCGTCAATAAAAGCAAGATAAGATGCATAAAAGGATAAACATCACATGCAATCAATATAAGTGATATGATATGGCCATCATCATCTTGTGCTTGTGATCTCCATCTCCGAAGCACCGTCATGATCACCATCGTCACCGGCGCGACACCTTGATCTCCATCGTAGCATCGTTGTCGTCTCGCCAATCTTATGCTTCCACGACTATCACTACCGTTTATTAATAAAGTGAAGCATTACATCACGATTGCATTGCATACAATAAAGTGACAACCATATGGCTCCTGCCAGTTGCCGATAACTCGGTTACAAAACATGATCATCTCATACAATAAAATCAGCATCATGCCTTGACCATATCACATCACAACATACCCTGCAAAAACAAGTTAGACGTCCTCTACTTTGTTGTTGCAAGTTTTACATGGCTGCTACGGGCTTAAGTAAGAACTCATCTCACCTACGCATCAAAACCACAACGATAGTTCGTCAAATAGACTCCATTTTAACCTTCTCAAGGACCGGGCGTAGTCACACTTGGTTCAACTAAAGTTGGAGAGGCAGTCTTCCGCAAGCCATCTGTGTGCAAAGCACGTCGAGGGAACCGGTCTCGCGTAAGAGTACGCGTAAGGTTGGTCCGGATCGTCTCACCCAACAATACCGCCGAACCAAAGTATGACATGCTGGTAGGCAGTATGACTTGTATCGCCCACAACTCACTTGTGTTCTACTCGTGCATATAACATCAAACCTTAAAACCTAGGCTCGGATGCCACTGTTGGGGAACGCAGTAATTTCGAAAATTTTCCTACGCACACGCAAGATCATGGTGATGCACAGCAACGAGAGGGGAGAGTGTTGTCTACGTACCAACGCAGACCGACTGCGGAAGCGATCACACAACATAGAGGAACTAGTCGTACGTCTTCTTCCCGATCCGACCGATCCAAGCACCGTTACTCCGGCACCTCCGAGTTCTTAGCACATGTTCAGCTCGATGACGTTCCTCGGGCTCCGATCCAGCAAAGCATCGAGGAAGAGTTCCGTCAGCACGACGGCGTGATGACGATCTTGATGTACTACCGACGCAGGGCTTCGCCTAAGCACTGTAACGGTACGATCGAGGTGGAATTTGGTGGCAGGGGGCACCGCACACGGCTAAGGAACGATCTCAAGGATCAACTTGTGTGTCTTGGGGTGCCCCCTGCCCCCGTATATAAAGGTTAGAGGAGGGGGAGCCGGCCGGCCAGGGAGAGGAGGCGCAGGGGAGTCCTACTCCCACCGGGAGTAGGACTCCTCCCCCCAATCCTAATCCAATTAGGACTCCCGGGGGGAAAAGAGAGAGAAGGGGGGCCGGCCCCCTATCCTAGTCCTACTAGGACTTGGGGAAGGGGGGGCGCCGGCCAGCTTGGGCTTGTCCTTTTTCTCCTTTTCCACTAAGGCCCAATAGGCCCATTAGTCTCCCGGGGGGTTCCGGTAACCCTCCCGGTATTCCGGTAAAATCCCGATTTCACCCGGAACACTTCCTATGTCCAAACATAGGCTTCCAATATATCAATCTTTACGTCTCGACCATTTCGAGACTCCTCGTCATGTCCGTGATCTCATCCGGGACTCCGAACAACCTTCGGTACATCAAAATGCATAAACTCATAATAACTGTCATCGTAACGTTAAGCGTGCGGACCCTACGGTTCGAGAACAATGTAGACATGACCGAGACACGTCTCCGGTCAATAACCAATAGCGGGACCTGGATGCCCATATTGGCTCCTACATATTCTACGAAGATCTTTATCGGTCAGACCGCATAACAACATACGTTGTTCCCTTTGTCATCGGTATGTTACTTGCCCGAGATTCGATCGTCAGTATCCAATACCTAGTTCAATCTCGTTACCGGAAAGTCTCTTTACTCGTTCCGTAATACATCATCTCACAACTAACATATTAGTTGCAGTGCTTGCAAGGCTTATGTGATGTGCATTACCGAGAGGGCCCAGAGATACCTCTCCGACAATCGCAGTGACAAACCCTAATCTCGAAATACGCCAACCCAACATCTACCATTGGAGACACCTGTAGTACTCCTTTATAATCACCCAGTTACGTTGTGATGTTTGGTAGTACCCAAAGTGTTCCTCCGGTAAACGGGAGTTGCATAATCTCATAGTTATAGGAACATGTATAAGTCATGAAGAAAGCAATAGCAACATACTAAACGATCGGATGCTAAGCTAATGGAATGGGTCATGTCAATCAGATCATTCTACTAATGATGTGACCTCGTTAATCAAATAACAACTCTTTGTTCATGGTTAGGAAACATAACCATCTTTGATTAACGAGCTAGTCAAGTAGAGGCATACTAGTGACACTCTGTTGGTCTATGTATTCACACATGTATTATGTTTCCGGTTAATACAATTCTAGCATGAATAATAAACATTTATCATGATATAAGGAAATAAATAATAACTTTATTATTGCCTCTAGGGCATATTTCCTTCAGATCCCCGCGCCGCCTTTTTCGCCACGTACAGTGCGCGCGCCTGCCACGGGATTTGACTGGATAGCTCGGGCCTACCTGTCAGCCACTCGGGAGCGGCCCCTTATAAAGGGTTGGCCCGAAGCTTCTCTTTAGTACGCGTGCTCATCTCTTCCTCTTCCTTCTCTGTTTCTCCATCGTCTCCTCCGCTTCCTTCGCTCTCGCCCCGCCACCACAAAACCAGCCCGAGACCTCGCCGGCGACGATGGTGAAGGGCAAGACGACCGCTCTGGAGCGCGCGAAGAAGGCGGCGGCGGCGGGGAAGGGAAAGAAGTCTGCGCGCGGGGGTTCTTCCTCTCGAACGGCCCTGCCCAAGGGGTGGATCCAGGGCGACTGGATGCCCTCGGTGCTTCGTCAGGAGGACCTCGACGACCTGGTCGAGGGAGGAGTCATCCCCCACAAGGCGGCGCGTCTTCCAGGGGGAGAAATCGAGCCCCAGCCACGCGACGGTGAGCGCGTCCTCCTGGCGACTCACATTGACCGTGGTTTCTCTCTGCCGGCCCACTCTTTTTTCCGCAATTTTCTGAACTTCTTCGGGGCGCAGCTCCATCACTTCACTCCGAACTCCATAGTCTACCTTGCCTCTTTTATTTCTATGTGTGAGGCGTTCCTGGGGTGCCGCCCACACTGGGGACTTTTCAAGCACATCTTCACCGTTCGCTCTCAGTCGGTGAAGAAGGCTAAGTCGAGTGACGAGAGGACACGGGTGATCCAGCTGTGCGGGGGTTTGGTGATCCATACAAGGGGGAAAAGTTGTTTTCCCTCCATCACCTTCCCGGAGTCAGTTCGAGGGTGGCAGGCGACTTGGTTCTACTGCCAGGATCAAGTGACCCCAGGGCAGTCGACTGGACTTCCACCCTTCACCCTCGATCGAGCCGAAAAGCCGGCTTCTCTGAAGGTGACGCCCGAAGAAAAGGCCCAGGTCAAGATACTGGCGGGTCGAGTGGTCGAACTTGTCCGCGAGGGCGTGACGGGGATGGACCTGCTCGAAGTCTTCCTCAAGAGGAGAATCCAACCACTCCAGGCTCGGGACCACCCGATGTGGCTGTACTCCGGCCTCGAGGACTCCACTCGGATCCACCCGGAGGAGGTCACCGACGAGATGTTGGAGGGGTGGCTGTCAAGCATTACAGGGAACAAAGACAACCCCCGAGGAGCTAGGAGGGTCATTCCACTCGACAGCTCATATGAGGTCGACCAGGTGTGTCTTTATGTTTCCAACTGAAATCTTGCTTTATGCATTGGTCTTCTTTTGAGCGAGTCGACTGACTTCCCATTTTGTCTGCTGTCTTTCAGGCGACTACTGAGATGTATTCGACGCCCAACGGGGCACAGGGGTCGACTGAGGAAGGAGAAGGGAGCGGAGGTGAGAGCGGGGACGACCAGGGCGAGTGGGAGTCAGACGGCGAAGGAGAGGGGGGCGATGACATCTTCTCCAGCGAGGAGGAGGAGGAAGAGGCTGAACCTCCCCGCCCAGAAAGGCGATCCAAGCTCGCACACGACCCGGCGCAGGGACGTGGTCAGGCGACTGCCTCCACCGGGCCATCGTCGAAACGCCCTCGGACCTCTTCTCCAACACCGACTGGGAAGGTTCCCAAGCAACCACGCACGACGCAGTCCAAGCCGCCCAAGACTCTGCCGAAGATGAAGATAACTGTCCCCGTTATCTCCGGGTAACAAGCCTTGTCTTCTTTCGTCGATTGGAGGACAGATCCTCAGTCGACTCGTTATGCTGATCTGGCTGATTCTTCGAAATTTGCAGTGCTGCTACCTCCGAGGTCTCAGCCAAGGACGATGACCAAGAGATGGGGGACGCTGCAACCTCCAACCCTGGTACGATCATTGACGTTTTGTTTTTGAGTTGGCTTGGTCGTTTCTTGCAATTCTGGTCGATTGAAAGTTCTTCCTGCAGCTCCTCCTCATGTCATCGACCTCCCGGATGACGATGACAACGAGCCGCTAAGGATAGGGAGGACCAAGAGGCCGTCGACTGACAGGGCTCCCCAGCCTGCTCCGGCGCCTGAGGCCGCGGCTCGGGACGGCGGCGATGCCCCTCGGGCTTCTGTGTCCTTCGCCAATCCCCTGTCGAGTGCGCAGCCCTCGGCGTCGACTGCCAATCCCCTGTCGAGTGCGCAGCCCTCGGCGTCGACTGCCGATCCGACTTCACTCTTTGTCGCGTACTCTGTCCCTGAAGACGAAGTGGCCGCTGCGAAGGAGGCCATACACCAGGCAGGGGTCATGATGGAACAGGTGAAGAAGGCTCGGGAGGCCAGCCAGGCGGCTTACGATGCGAGTTCGGCGCTTCAGAGTAACGTTCAGGTCAGTTGACTTGATACTTGTTTGTTTGAAGAGTCTTTCTCTCTCTTTCTTTGTCTTTTGAAGATCTTTGTATCTGTACTTGTACACCCACTGGGTGTGTTTTCTCTTTGGTCGAACCAGTGGGGGCACGCAGAGTGCACCCACTGGGTGTAGTCCCCGAGACTACGGTGGACTGCTGGCAGTCGACTGTAGTCTGTATATTGTGTTTGTGAATCTGTACTTCTTCACTCGGTTTGGTCTGCCAGGTCGAGTGGCCCGTGTCCTGTCGACTGTGGGCAGTCGTTTTTTTTTGGTCGAACCAGTGGGGGCACGCAGAGTGCACCCACTGGGTGTAGTCCCCGAGACTACGGTCAAATGTTTTTGATTCGGCTGTGGTCTTAGAAACGTCACCATTGTTCCTTAGTTACTCGGAAGCAACTTATCTCGAACGTCTGTCGGCTGGTTTTTCCTTTTGCAGAGATCCTGCGAACTTGCCGCTCGTTATGCTGAATTGGAGAAACAGAAGATTCAACTGGACCTTGATTTAGAGCTGGCCAGGACGGAGTTGCAGAAGGTCAGGGAGGGCGCCGCAGGTAAAGCGACTTTGTCGACTGATTTTGTTTTCAGGCTTGGGCATTCCTTTGCTGTTTCCGATTCAATCGCCGTTTCTTTGTAGGAGAGTTGGAAAGAGCTTTGGCGAGGAAGGACCAGGACCTGGCTGTTGCCCGCAAGGCGGCTGACGACAAGATGGCTCTGGCCGAACAGAAGCTGGCTTCGGTCGACCAGTTGGAACAAGAGAACACTAGGTTGCAGGCCGCTCTGACTGATGCCAACAAGCTGACTGCCGGTTGGAAGAAGAAGAACCTCCTCTTGGGCGAGGAGATGGAAGGCATCGCCCGTAGGAGGGACAACCTGGAGAGCTACCTGAGGAGCCTCGCCAAGAGGATGTACATCAAACTTGAAGGTGCACGTCTAATTTCGACTGTTTTGTACTTTTGTGTCGACTCAATCTTGTGATCGTTGGCTTATCTTTAGGTCTTGTGTGCAGAATTCTGTCAGAACTTCGAAGAGGAGACCGGGCGGATCGAAACGGGTCTGGACCCAATCAATTCTCCGGTGAAAGACGATACTGCCATGAACCTGCTCCGACTAAAATCTCGAATCGACGGCGCCGTGGATTACCTGGCTCGACTGAAGTTTGCCGTGTCGCGGATCGACTCGACACTTTGGCCAGAATCCGTGCTCCAGAACGATCTCGAGTCTCTTATGGCTCGACTTGACAAAATCCCCAATCGAGTGCAGGAGTGGAAGAAGTCCTCTGCCCGGTGCGGCGCTGACGTGGCTCTATCCTTAGTCTGCATTCACTGCAAGGAAGCGCGAGAAGAAAAGCTGGCCGCCATCCAAGTCGCCAATACCAAGAGGCACAGCTTCCAGGATTTCATGGAGACCTTCATCGCTGCAGCCACTCGCATTGCGGACGGAATCGACCTGGATGAGTTCGTCGCTCCTGCCAGCACTCCTCTTGAGGAGTGAGAAAACTTTTTATGCCTCCCCTTAAATTAGCCTCGGAATGCCGAGTGGACTTGTAATCGTTTAAATTCTGCCGAGCTGAGGGCTCGAGTACTTTGATTCGGGGCCCAGGGCCTTTTAAGCTTTATCCTAACTTAATTTTTGCTGAATGTCTTCATGGTCTGGAACTGTCGTGGGGGGCTTGATGGCCGACCCCACCCTATTGTTGTACATTGTATTTGTGGCAGAGCTCTCGGGAAAAGGTGGCAGTCGACCCACACCCTGTTGTCGTACATTGTATTTGTGGCGGAGCCCTCGAGAAAAGGTGGCAGTCGACCCACACCCTGTTGTTGTACATTGTATTTGTGGCGGAGCTTACATTGTATTTGTGGCGGAGCTCTTCAGGAGAAGGCGGGTTTCGAACTTAGGCGAGTATCTGACTGCAGCTAAGTCCCTTCGTGAAGAACTTAGGTGAGTGCTGAACTGCAGCTAAGCTCCCGAGTGGGAGGTTCGCTCTCCACTCGGTAGGATTTTTCAAACTTAGGCGAGTGTCTAACTGCAGCTAAGTCTCTTCGTGGAGAACTTAGGCGAGTGCTGAACTGCAGCTAAGCCCCCGAGTGGGAGGATTGCTCTCCACTCGGTAGGATTTTTCAAACTTAGGCGAGTGTCTGACTGCAGCTAAGTCTCTTCGTGGAGAACTTAGACGTGTGCTGAACTGCAGCTAAGCCCCCGAGTGGGAGGATTGCTCTCCACTCGGTAGGATTTTTCAAACTTAGGCGAGTGTCTGACTGCAGCTAAGTCTCTTCTTGGAGAACTTAGGCGAGTGCTGAACTGCAGCTAAGCCCCCGAGTGGGAGGATTGCTCTCCACTCGGTAGGGTTTTTCAAACTTAGGCGAGTGTCTGACTGCAGCTAAGTCTCTTCGTGGAGAACTTAGGCGAGTGCTGAACTGCAGCTAAGCCCCCGAGTGGGAGGATTGCTCTCCACTCGGTAGGATTTTTCAAACTTAGGCGAGTGTCTGACTGCAGCTAAGTCTCTTCGTGGAGAACTTAGGCGAGTGCTGAACTGCAGCTAAGCCCCCGAGTGGGAGGATTACTCTCCACTCGGTAGGATTTTTCAAACTTAGGCGAGTGTCTGACTGCAGCTAAGTCTGTTCGTGGAGAACTTAGGTGAGTGATGAACTGCAGCTAAGCCCCCGAGTGGGAGGATTGCTCTCCACTCGGTAGGATTTTTCAAACTTAGGCGAGTGTCTGACTGCAGCTAAGTCTCTTCGTGGAGAACTTAGGCGAGTGCTGAACTGCAGCTAAGCCCCCGAGTGGGAGGATTGCTCTCCACTCGGTAGGATTTTTCAAACTTAGGCGAGTGTCTGACTGCAGCTAAGTCTCTTCTTGGAGAACTTAGGCGAGTGCTGAACTGCAGCTAAGCCCCCGAGTGGGAGGATTGCTCTCCACTCGGTAGGATTTTTCAAACTTAGGCGAGTGTCTGACTGCAGCTAAGTCTCTTCGTGGAGAACTTAGACGTGTGCTGAACTGCAGCTAAGCCCCCGAGTGGGAGGATTGCTCTCCACTCGGTAGGATTTTTCAAACTTAGGCGAGTGTCTGACTGCAGCTAAGTCTCTTCTTGGAGAACTTAGGCGAGTGCTGAACTGCAGCTAAGCCCCCAAGTGGGAGGATTGCTCTCCACTCGGTAGGGTTTTTCAAACTTAGGCGAGTGTCTGACTGCAGCTAAGTCTCTTCATGGAGAACTTAGGCGAGTGCTGAACTGCAGCTAAGCCCCCGAGTGGGAGGATTGCTCTCCACTCGGTAGGATTTTTCAAACTTAGGCGAGTGTCTGACTGCAGCTAAGTCTGTTCGTGGAGAACTTAGGTGAGTGATGAACTGCAGCTAAGCCCCCGAGTGGGAGGATTGCTCTCCACTCGGTAGGATTTTTCAAACTTAGGCGAGTGTCTGACTGCAGCTAAGTCTCTTCGTGGAGAACTTAGGCGAGTGCTGAACTGCAGCTAAGCCCCCGAGTGGGAGGATTGCTCTCCACTCGGTAGGATTTTTCAAACTTAGGCGAGTGTCTGACTGCAGCTAAGTCTCTTCTTGGAGAACTTAGGCGAGTGCTGAACTGCAGCTAAGCCCCCGAGTGGGAGGATTGCTCTCCACTCGGTAGGATTTTTCAAACTTAGGCAAGTGTTTGACTGCAGCTAAGTCTCTTCGTGGAGAACTTAGGCGAGTGCTGAACTGCAGCTAAGCCCCCGAGTGGGAGGATTGCTCTCCACTCGGTAGGATTTTTCAAACTTAGGCGAGTGTCTGACTGCAGCTAAGTCTCTTCGTGGAGAACTTAGGCGAGTGCTGAACTGCAGCTAAGCCCCCGAGTGGGAGGATTGCTCTCCACTCGGTAGGGTTTTTCAAACTTAGGCGAGTGTCTGACTGCAGCTAAGTCTCTTCGTGGAGAACTTAGGCGAGTGCTGAACTGCAGCTAAGCCCCCGAGTGGGAGGATTGCTCTCCACTTGGTAGGATTTTTCAAACTTAGGCGAATCGGATTCGCAGCTAAGTCACCCACTGGGGGATTTCGGATACATACAACAGTGACAACAATTATTGGAACACTCTTATTTCTGATAAAAATGAACCTCAGGAGTTTTTCTTATTACATCTGGTTTCAGAGCGGACTTAAGTGTAAAAGGGGCGGAGAAGCTCCGCGTTCCAAGCTCGAGGTTCGTCGATTTGTCGATCAACATTGTAAAGGTGATATGCTCCGTTGTGGAGGACTCTGGTGATGATGAAGGGGCCTTCCCAAGTGGGAGCGAGCTTGTGAGGTTTCTGTTGATCCACTCGGAGGACCAAATCTCCTTCTTGAAAGGCTCGACTCTTCACATTCCGGGCGTGGAATCGATGCAAGTCCTGCTGGTAAATAGTCGATCTGATCATTGCCATCTCCCTCTCTTCCTCCAAGAGGTCGACTGCGTCTTGCCGGGCCTGCTCCGCTTCATCTTCGGTGTAGAGTTCAACTCGGGGCGCATTATGAAGGAGATCGCTTGGCAAGACAGCTTCAGCTCCATAAACCAGACGCGTCCTCCTGGCGACTCACATTGACCGTAGTTTCTCTCTGCCGCTCCACTCTTTTTTCCGCAATTTTCTGAACTTCTTCGGGGCGCAGCTCCATCACTTCACTCCGAACTCCATAGTCTACCTTGCCGCTTTTATTTCTATGTGTGAGGCATTCCTGGGGTGCCGCCCACACTGGGGACTTTTCAAGCACATCTTCACCGTTCGCTCTCAGTCGGTGAAGAAGGCTAAGTCGAGTGACGAGAGGACACAGGTGATCCAGCTGTGCGGGGGTTTGGCGATCCAGAACGAAGCACCCATAATAACCCGAGGGGTCGGATGAAAAGGTCCCTAACCCCTTTTTTTCCACTCCAGCCTCGATCCGTTCGGGGGCTAATGATGTAGTCATGTACCTACGGTAGGGACACGGACCCGTCCTAAGAGCCCTATCGTAGGACATCCTTAGAGGAAGTCACCTTTCAGACAACTTGAAGATATCCCACTCGACGGATTGAAGACACTCGACCAAGAGCTGTCACTCGACCAAGGAGCCAACCACTCGACTGCCAGAAGACCTCAAGTCACTCCGTAGGCAAACGGTCGGTTATTAAGTAGCCTTTATGATCATTATGACGCTTTATTATGGACGTTATCAGTAACGCCCACCTTAAATGTACCTTAAACCCTGCATTACTAAGGGCAGGAGAGGGCTCGCGAACTCTATATAAGCCACCCCCTCCTCAGTATCAAGGGTTCGCACCCCTGTCATTTTACACACGCATAATCCAGTCGACCGCCTCCGGGCACCGAGACGTAGGGCTGTTACTTCCTCCGAGAAGGGCCTGAACTCGTAAACCTTGCGTGCTTACAACTTCCCAGTAGCTAAGGTCTAGCCTCTTCATACACACCCCCCTACCTCACTGTTAGACTTAGAACCACGACAGTTGGCGCCAGTCGACAGGTGCGAGGGCTGCCAGTTCTACTCCAACATGTCACACAAGCCCGCGTCAGCCCTGAAAACCATTCCGCTCGTCTGGCCCTTTGCCGTCTGGGGATTGGACATGGTTGGCCCCTTGAGAACAGGCAGGAGTGGGTTCACTCATGTGCTTGTGGCAGTCGACAAGTTTACCAAATGGATCGAAGCTAAGCCCATAAAGAGCCTTGACGCTGGCACCGCTATCAGTTTCATCAGAGGATTGACATTCAGATATGGAGTCCCACACAGCATCATCACTGATAACGGGTCAAACTTTGATTCGGACGAATTCAGGGCATTTTGCGCTTCTCAAGGCACATGAGTCGACTACGCCTCAGTCGCTCACCCCCAGTCGAACGGACCGGTTAGGGGTGGTCCTTAATCCCCACAGCACTGACGGAAGCTCGTCGACCCAAGCACCTGCCGCGTGCTTGAGATCGCGCATCAGCCGTGGTTTTAGCCCTTTGAGGATCAGACCATTTGCCCTCTCAGCCTGTCCGTTCGACTGGGGGTGAGCGACTGAGGCGTAGTTGACTCGTGTGCCTTGAGAAGCGCAAAATGCCCTGAATTCGTCCGAATCAAAGTTTGACCCGTTATCGGTGATGATGCTGTGTGGGACTCCATATCTGAATGTCAATCCTCTGATGAAACTGATAGCGGTGCCAGCGTCAAGGCTCTTTATGGGCTTAGCTTCGATCCATTTGGTAAACTTGTCAACTGCCACAAGCACATGAGTGAACCCACTCCTGCCTATTCTCAAGGGGCCAACCATGTCCAATCCCCAGACGACAAAGGGCTAGACGAGCGAAATGGTTTTCCGGGCTGACGCGGGCTTGTGTGACATGTTGGAGTAGAACTGGCAGCCCTCGCACCTGTCGACTATCTCTTTCGCCATCTCATTTGCCCTTGGCCAATAAAATCTAGCTCGGTATGCCTTAGCCACAATGGTCCGAGAGGACGCATGGTGACCGCAGGTTCCCGAGTGGATATCGTTGAGGATTATTTGACCCTCTTCTGGCGTTATGCACTTCTGGCCGACTCCGGTCGCACTTTCTTTGTACAGATGTCCCCTTATGACTGTGAAGGCCTTAGATCGGCGGACGATCTGTCGAGCCTCCTCTTCGTCCTCCGGGAGTTCTTTCCTTAGGATATATGCAATGTATGGTATCGTCCAGTCAGGGGTGACTGCCAAGACTTCCATGATTAGGTCGACTACTGCAGGCACTTCAACTTCAGTCGGGTCCGTGGCACTTTTCGGCTGCGGGGCTTCTTCTGTGAAAGGATCTTCTTGGACTGACGGCGAGTGGATGTGTTCCAAGAACACGTTGCTTGGAATGGCTTCTCTCTTGGAGCCTATCTTTGCCAAGTCGTCAGCTGTCTGGTTTTTCAGTCGGGGGATGTGGTGGAGTTCCAACCCTTCGAACTTCTTCTCTAGCTTCCGTACTGCATTGCAGTACCCAGTCATTGCCGGACTCCTGACGTCCCATTCCTTCATCACTTGATTAACCACCAGATCTGAATCGCCATAAACCATGAGGCGACGGACGCCGAGCGAAATGGCCATGCGCAACCCATACAAAAGTGCTTCATACTCTGCTTCGTTATTAGAGGAATCGAAGTGAATCTGGAGAACGTATCTGAGCTTATCTCCTCGGGGGGAGACCAGAACTACCCCCGTGCCTGAACCATTCAGCATCTTGGATCCATCGAAGAACATAGTCCAGTGTTCCGAGTGAACTTGAGTCGGAAGTTGCTGTTCAATCCACTCGGCGATAAAATCCACGATTGCTTGAGACTTGATGGCTTTCTTTGCTTCAAACTTGATGTCTAAAGGAAGGAGTTCAATCGCCCACTTGGCCACTCGACCAGTTGCATATCTGTTATGCAGGATCTCCGATAATGGGGCGTCGCTGACGACTGTAATGGAGTGGTCAAAGAAATAATGTGCAACTTTCTTCGTGGTCATGTAAATCCCATATACAAGCTTCTGGTAGTGGGGGTATCTTTGTTTTGAAGGGGTCAAAACTTCAGACACATAATAAACAGGGCGTTGAACTTTGAAGGCCTTCCCTTCCTCTTCCCGCTCGACCATAAGTACTGTACTGACAACTTGTCCCATGGCTGCAATGTAAAGCAGCAGAGGCTCTTTGCTGATTGGAGCAGCTAGCACCGGCTGGGTGGAGAGCAGAGCTTTGAGCTCTGCAAATGCTGCATCAGCTTCTGGAGTCCATTCGAACTTGTCAGACTTTTTCATCAGCCGGTAAAGAGGCAATGCTTTTTCACCGAGTCGAGAGATGAATCGACTTAAGGCGGCCAAGCAGCCTGTAAGTTTTTGGACATCATGCACACGTACAGGACGCTTCATCCGGAGTATGGTGCCAATTTTTTCAGGATTGGCGTCGATTCCCCGTTCGGAAATGAGAAAACCGAGTAGCTTGCCACCTGGAACTCCGAAAGTGCATTTTGATGGATTGAGCTTGATATCGTACCTCCTGAGGTTGGCGAAGGTTTCAGCAAGGTCAGCCCATAGGTCGGAACCTTTCCGGGACTTGACTACGATATCGTCCATGTACGCCTCCACATTCCGACTGATTTGAGTGAGTAAACACTTCGGGATCATTCTCATGAATGTGGCTCCGGCGTTCTTGAGGCCGAATGGCATGGTGACGTAACAGAAACATCCGAATGGAGTGATGAAAGTTGTTTTGATTTCGTCGGGCCCATACAGACGGATCTGATGGTACCCGGAGTAGGCATCTAGAAAAGACAATCTCTCGCATCCCGTAGTTGAGTCGACAATTTGGTCGATGCGAGGGAGAGGAAAATGATCTTTCGGGCAGGCCCGATTGATATGCTTGAAATCAATGCACATACGGAGTGACTTGTCCTTCTTGGGGACCATGACAACATTGGCGAGCCACTCGGAGTGGTAGATCTCTCGAATGAACTCAGCTACTAAGAGCCGAGCCACTTCTTCGCCGATGGCTTGTTTTTTCTGGATGGCGGACCACCGCAGATGTTCCTTCACGGGTTTGAACTTTGAGTCGACTCGCAGGCGGTGCTCAGCCAGCCCCCTGGGAACTCCGGGCATGTCAGAGGGTTTCCATGCGAAGATGTCCCAGTTCTCACGGAGGAGCTGGATGAGCGCTTCTTCCTATTTGGAGTCGAGCGTCGTTGAGATGTGAGTCGGAGCTGCGTCGGGGTCGGTCGGGTGAATGTGGACCGTCTTCGTTTCGCTGGCCGACTGAAAAGCTGACTCGGAGGCAGGCTTCTTAGCCCGCAGCAATTCACTCGGGTCGGCAGTCTTTTGGTACTCTTTCAGCTCGATTACTACCATCTGAGCGTCGGCGATCTTTGATCCCTTCTGGAAACATTCTTCTGCTTTCTTCCGGTTGCTCGTAACAGTGATCACACCTTTGGGGCCAGGCATCTTTAATTTAAGATACACGTAGCATGGTCGAGCCATGAAGCGTGCGTAAGCCGGCCTGCCCAAGATGGCGTGGTAAGCACTCTGGAAGTCCACAACTTCAAACGTTAACTTTTCCTTGCGGTAATTCTTTGAATCACCGAAAACCACATCAAGAGCAATCTGGCCGAGTGACTCGGCTTTCTTCCCAGGAATGACTCCGTGGAAGCTCATGTTACTGGTGCTGAGTCTGGACATCGGAATGCCCATTCCTTTCAAGGTTTCCGCGTACAGTATGTTCAGGCCACTGCCGCCGTCCATCAGGACTTTGGTCAGTCGAGTGCCTTCGACAACTGGGTCGACCACCAAAGCTTGCCTCCCAGGGGTGGCAATGTGTGTTGGGTGATCGGATTGGTCGAACGTGATGGCCGTCTAAGACCACTTTAGGTAACTGGGAGTCGCAGGGGCAACCATGTTCACCTCCCGGTTAATGACTTTCAGTCGACTTTTGCTTTCGACATCGGCAAAAATCATCAGGGTGGAATTGACCTGGGGGTATCCATCGTCACTATCATCCCTGTCCTCAACCCTGTCTGGCTCTTTTTCCTTATCCTTGGGCTGCTTGCCCTGAAACTGCTGGATCAGGAGCCGGCATTGTCGAGTGGTATGTTTGGGGTAAATAAAATTACCCTCTTCATCTTTCTTGGTGTGGATGTGACATGGCAGATCCAAAACATCATTCCCATCCTGATCTTTGACTTTCTTGGGCTTCCAAGTGCCCTTGGGTTTCCCCTTGAAGTTTCCCTGGGCCACGGCCAGGGCCTCCCCGGGAGCGGCTGGCTCGGCCTTCCGCTTCTGCTTCCGACTGGAGTTTCCTCCGGTTTCTTGGGCGACTGACTTAAGTTTGCCGCTTCGGAGTCGGTCCTCGTCTTCTCCATTAGCGTACTTGGTGGCAATCTCCATCATCTGATTAAGGGACATCTCTCCGGTCCGGCCAAATTTCAGATTCAACTCCCTGTACTTGACGCCTTCCTTGAAAGCGCAAACTGCTTGATGGTTTGGCACGTTCCCGACCGAGTGGTGCAGTGTGATCCACCTCTGGATGTATTCCCTCAGTGTTTCATTCGGCTTCTGTACGCAAGACCGCAGCTCCGTAAGGCCTGCAGGGCGCTTGCACGTCCCTTCGAAGGTTGTAACAAACACTCGGGAGAGATCCTCCCAAGTGTAGATGCTGCTGGGCGCCAGCTGATTCAGCCACGCCCTAGCTGAGCCTTCCAACATGAGGGGTAAATGCTTCATGGCCACCTCGTCGTTGCCGCCGCCGATCTGCACAGCCACTCGGTAATCCTCGAGCCACGTGTCAGGCTTGGACTCGCCGGTGAACTTGCTGATTCCAGTCGCCAGCCGGAAGTTGGGAGGGATCACCGCAGCTCTGATGGCTCGACTGAAACACTCAGGCCCCGAGGCATGTGCCCTGCTACCGGTGGGCGTATCTCTGTTGTGGCCCTCTCGATGAGCCCTGTTCCTGTCCACCAGACCTTGAACGAGGATGGATCTCGCGTCAAAGCCTGGGTCTCTGGGGTCGACTGGGATCCTCTGCCCAGTGTGATGGGGGCGCCTGTCGTCCCGATGCTGAGGTGCATACGATCGACTCCGCGGAGGAGGGGACGGCACCCGATGCCCATCATCACGGTCGGGTCGGTGATCATATTGCTCGTTCCTCCTATACCGATCGTGATGGTCTCCACGCCCCTCACGCCTCGGGGGCGATCTCGGGCTGTGAGCCGACTGGACGGTCTCCGTTGCGACGGATCGACTGTGGATCCTATCCCGCGACTGAGAGACGGCGGAATTCTGATTCCCCGCTGCTCGGAGCAATGCTCTGATCTGCAGCAATCCTCTTCCGGCCTCCGACTGGGAGGGCTGGATCGACTCCGCTATGCGGGCCGCGGCAGCCAGGTTCTGAACCGGAGTTCGGTACACCTGTGGTGGCGGGAAGAGCTACCGTCGACTGGGTTCGGGTGCCTGCTGGCGTCGACTGGACTCGGGAGCCTGCTGGCGTCGACTGGACTCGGGAGCCCGCTGACGCGCCCGCTCGTCGAGAGCCCGCTGTAGATTCTCCAGTCGAGTGCGCTCGGCTAGATTAGCCAAGCGCGCGTCCTCCAAGGCCCGGGCCTCGGGGGTTTCTCCAACAATAGGCGTGTAGAGCGCGTCCATGTTCCGGCGACGAAGCTCCTCCCGTTGCAACGACGTAAGAGGCTCGGGGAGGTATTCGTCGTGAGGGTGCGACGGATCGCCCCTGTCGGCACCATCATCAGCGCGATGGAATCCGGGAGGACTGCGTGTCCCCTCGACCGCCAGAACCTCCGCCAGGGGATCGCTGCTGTCACACTCGGAAGCGGTCTCCGTGGAGCCAGTCGACAGATCGAACAGGCCGCAGAGGGATTCGTCAGGCTCGATTGCAGCGACTTGCGGGGTCGCCGACTGGCGGGCCGCGGCGTGCTTCATCCACCGCTGGAGCCTCGACCGACCCGAGCGCTTGCGCTGGCGGGAGACAGGACGGGGAGATGGCACGGGAGTCAACCGATAGGGGGCCGATGGCTGCCTCAGGAGGACGCCACGGACGCACGCGCGGAAGTGCGTCGCACCGCGGACGGGGAGCGCGTCAACGTCGAGCGGCGCCTCCTGGAGCCAGGCGGAGTCGTCGGCGATGAAAGTGAGTCCGCCGAGACGGATCTCGCAGCCCTCTGCCAAAGCTCCGCAGGAAAACATGATCAAGTGGATCGGAAAAATCGCAACTTCTCCAATTAGGCGCTAAGACTAATGCCCCACGGTGGGCGCCAACTGTCATGGTTCTAAGTCTGACAGTGAGGTAGGGGGTGTGTATAAAGAGGCTAGACCTTAGCTATTGGGAAGTTGTAAGCACGCAAGGTTTACGAGTTCAGGCCCTTCTCGGAGGAAGTAACAGCCCTACGTCTCGGTGCCCGGAGGCGGTCGACTGGATTATGCGTGTGTAAAATGACAGGGGTGCGAACCCTTGATACTGAGGAGGGGGGTGGCTTATATAGAGTTCGCCAGCCCTCTCCTGCCCTCAGTAATGCAGGGTTTAAGGTACATTTAAGGTGGGCGTTACTGATAACGTCCACAATAAAGCGTCATAATGATCATAAAGGCTACTTAATAACCGACCGTTTGCCTACGGAGTGACTTGAGGTCTTCTGGCAGTCGAGTGGTTGGCTCCTTGGTCGAGTCTCTTCAATCCGTCGAGTGGGATATCTTCAAGTTGTCTGAAAGGTGACTTCCTCTAAGGATGTCCTACGGTAGGGCTCTTAGGACGGGTCCGTGTCCCTACCGTAGGTACATGACTACATCAGCCGCTATATGGTGGGATAATGCTAAGGCAATATGGCCCGCGAACGAGAAAATTACTTGGACAAAATTCAAGGATCATTTCCGCAAGTATCATATTCCCACCGGGATCATGAAGATCAAGCAGCGCGAATTTCTCGCTCTCACTCAAGGCAGTGCGACCGTTAATGAGTATCTAAACAAATTCAACCATTTGGCCCGCTATTCTCTCCACGATGTTGCCACAGAAGAGCGGAAGATCGACCAGTTTCTTGGAGGCCTGAATCAGCATCTCAGGTGCACTCTCAGCATGTTTGATTTCCAAACTTCCTAACTCTCGTGAACAAGGCCCTCATCGCAGAAAGGGAACACAAGCTCCTGCACGACAACAAGCCAGCTGTTAATGACCACAAGAGCAAATTCGAGCCGAAGAAGGATATGCAACCAGTGCAAAAGGCTCGTACTTGGCAGCAGACTCGGGTGGAGTACAAACCCAATTGGCAGCAGAACGTCAACAAGACTACTACCCAATTCAAGAATGTCGTGACCAGCCCGGTGCACGACGATTGTCAGCGCAACAATTCGTGCTTCAGCTGTGGCCAACCCAGACACTACACCCGCCAGTGTCCCAAGAACGCCAAGCATGTAGCTCCATTTCAGCGGCAAGTCAACTACATGGAGCCGTATTCCGCCGGGATATGATCCAAGGGCAAATTCTTCACATCTCCGCAGACGAAGCCCAAGAGGACCCGGAAGTCGTCATTGGTATGTTTCTTGTTAACGACATACCTGCCGTAATTTTATTTGACTCTGGGGCTTCCCACTCTTTTATTTTGCGGAGTTTTGCTTCCCAAAACAATTTTCCTTGCTCGATTTTGGGAAAGTACATGTTGGTACAATCCCCGAGATCCCTACTCAGAAGCAATCTCGTCTGTCAAAATTTGGAAATTGACATCAAAGGCGTCAAGTTTCCAACCTCGTTGATAATCATCGGCTCCAACAAATTGGATGTCATTCTGGGCATGAATTGGTTAACCAAATACCTATTGGGTAACGTAGTAATTTCAAAAAATTTCCTACGCACACGCAAGATCATGGTGATGCATAGCAACGAGAGAGGAGAGTGTTGTCCACGTACCCTCGTAGACCGAAAGCGGAAGAGTTATAACAACATGGTTGATGTAGTCGTACGTCTTCATGGCCCGACCAATCAAGCACCGAAACTACGACACCTCCGAGTTTTTGCACACGTTCAGCTCGATGACGATCCCCGGACTCCGATCCAGCAAAGTGTCGGGGATGAGTTCCGTCAGCATGACGGCGTGGTGACGATCTTGATGTTCTACCGTCGCAGGGCTTCGCCTAAGCACCGCTGCAATATTATCGAGGATTATGGTGGAGGGGGGCACTGCACACGGCTAAGAGATCAATGATCAATTATTGTGTCTCTGGGGTGCCCCCCTGCCCCCGTATATAAAGGAGTGGAGGAGGGGGCCATCCAAGGAGGGTGGCGCGCCCAAGGGGGGAGTCCAACTCCCACCGGGAGTAGGACTCCCCTTTTTCCTATTAGGAGTAGGAAAGGGAAGGAAGAGGAAGGAGGGAGGAAGGAAAGGGGGGGCCGGCCCCCCTCCCAATTCGGATTGGGCTTGGGAGGGCGCGCCCCCTCCCTTGCTCCTTTCCCCTCCTTTCCACTAAGGCCCAATAAGGCCCATATACCTCCCGGGGGGTTCCGATAACCTCCCGGTGATCCGGTATTGTCCCAATCTCACCCGGAACCTTTCCCGTGTCCAAATATAGCCGTCCAATATATCTATCTTTATGTCTCGACCATTTCGAGACTCCTCGTCAAGTCCGTGGTCACATCCGGGACTCCGAACAACCTTCGGTACATCAAAATATATAAACTCATAATGAAACAGCCATCATAACGTTAAGCGTGCGGACCCTACGGGTTCGAGAATAATGTAGACATGATCGAGACACATCTCCGGTCAATAACCAATAGCGGAACCTGGATGCTCATATTGTCTCCTACATATTCTACGCAGATCTTTATCGGTCAGACCGCATAACAACATATGTTGTTCCCTTTGTCATCGGTATGTTACTTGCCCGAGATTCGATCGTCGGTATCTCAATACCTAGTTCAATCTCGTTGCCGGCAAGTCTCTTTACTCGTTCCGTAATACATCATCTTGCAACTAACTTATTAGTTGCATTGCTTGCAAGGCTTAAGTGATGTGCATTACCGAGAGGGCCCAGAGATACCTCTCCGACAATCGGAGTGACAAATCCTAATCTCGAAATACGCCAACCCAACATGTACCTTTGGAGACACCTGTAGAGCACCTTTATAATCACCCAGTTACGTTGTGACGTTTGGTAGCACACAAAGTGTTCCTCCGGTAAACGGGAGTTGCATTATCTCATAGTCATAGGAACATGTATAAGTCATGAAGAAAGCAATAGCAACATACTAAACGATCGGGTGCTAAGCTAATGGAATGGGTCATGTCAATCACATCATTCTCCTAATGATGTGATCCCGTTAATCAAATGACAACTCATGTCTATGGTTAGGAAACATAACCATCTTCGATTAACGAGCTAGTCAAGTAGAGGCATACTAGTGACACTTTGTTTGTCTATGTATTCACACAAGTATTACGTTTCCGGTTAATACAATTCTAGCATGAATAATAAACGTTTATCATGATATAAGGAAATAAATAATAACTTTATTATTGCCTCTAGGGCATATTTCCTTCAATACCAAGTTTGCATCAGCTGTGCGACCAGAGAAGTTACCCTGAAAAATATGGAAGATCGCACCGCAAGTTTTTATGCCCGCAAGCACATCCCCACGAAAGATATGGTTTTCGCAGCTGTGGCAGAAGAGGTGGAATTAATACCAGTGGTTAGTGAGTATCCAGACGTATTTCCTGAAGAATTACCCGGCATGCCACCAGACTGAGAATTGGAGTTTGCTATTGACCTGGTGCCTGGAACCACTCCGATACATAAGAAATATTATCGGATGCCTTCCTCAGAATTGGTGGAATTGAAGAAACAACTGGATGAGATGCTGCAGAAAGGATACATTCGTCCAAGCTCTTCACCATGGGGATCACCAGCAATCTTCGTGGACAAAAAGGATGGCAGTCTACGAATGTGTATAGACTACCGATAGCTGAATGTCGTCACCATTAAAAACAAGTATCCACTGCCAAGGATTGACGATCTGTTTGATCAACTCAGTGGGGCCAAAGTATTCTCAAAAATTGATTGGAGGACTGGATATTATCAACTCAAGATAAAGAAGGAAGATATTCCTAAGACCGCGTTCACCACTTGGTACGGTCTTTATGAATACACCGTTATGTCCTTCGGCCTCACCAACGCCCTTGCCTTCTTTATGCATATGATGAACAAGGTGTTCATGGACTTCTTGGACAAATTTGTGGTGGTGTTCATTGATGACATCCTCATTTACTCCAAGAGCAAAGACGAACACAAGGAACATCTTCGAGCAGTTCTGCAAAGGCTTCGCGACCATCAACTTTATGCCAAATTCAGTAAATGTGAGTTTTGGCTCCAGCAAGTGGGATTCCTCTGGCATGTCCTCTCGACAGAAGGAATCTCAGTGGACCCAAGCAAGGTAAAGGACGTACTTGATTGGTCCGCACCCACCACAGTCTCAGAAATCCGGAGTTTCCTTGGACTAGCCGGATATTATCGCCGTTTTATCGAAGGATTTTCCAAGACCGCCAAGCCAATGACTGAGCTTCTTAAGAAGGATAAGAAGTTCGTATGGACCGAGGACTGCGAACGGAGCTTCAATGAGTTAAAAACCAGGCTGACATCGGCACCCGTATTAACTCTTCCAGACATACCGCAGTTTTGATGTCTACTGTGAGGCATCTAGAAAAGGACTGGGGCATGTACTCATGCAAGATGGCAAAGTGGTGGCCTATGCATCTCGACAACTGCGGCAAACTCAAGGGAACTATCCTACTCATGATCTGGAATTGGCCGCGGTGGTGCACACTTGAAGATCTGGAGACACTATCTGATTGGGAAGAAGTGCCAAATATTCACCGACAATAAGAGTCTCAAGTATATATTCACTCAGCCCGACTTGAACCTTCGACAGCGAAGATGGCTCCAGTTGGTTAAGGACTACGACCTCGGAATAAATTATCACCCGGGCAAAGCTAATGTGGTGGCTGACGCCCTCAGCCGCAAACCAGCCAACCTTAATGCCCTAATGGATTCCTTACCTTCCGAGCTTTAAGAAGAAATCATGCAGCTAAATTTGGTTTTCACCGATGCCCGTCTTACCAATATATTGGAAGTTGCCCCTACTCTCGAAGAAGAAATCCGCAGTGCTCAGGCGGATGATAAGGTGTTACAAATATATGTTCAGAAGATGCACCAAGCGCATGCACCAGATTTCTCTATGGATCAGCAAGGTTCGCTAAGGTTTCGAGGAAGACTTTGCGTACCCAACCAAGAAGGTCCCAGGAAGAAGATATTGGCAGAAGCGCATGAAGCGCCATACTCAATTCACCCCGGTGGTATCAAAATGTATGAGGATCTTCGTCAGGTATTTTGGTGGGATGGAATGAAGGACATTGCATACTATGTGGCCAGTTGCGACATATGCAACAAGGTAAAGGCGGAACACCAAAAACCCGCCAGACTCCTCCAACCTCTACCAGTATCCCAATGGAAATGGGATGATATCTGCATGGACTTCATCACCGGGTTACCAAGGTCTCATCGAGGAAACGACGCGATATGGGTCATAGTGGACACCTTAACCAAGGTGGCACACTTCCTACCTATCCGGGCTACATACCGTGCAAATCAACTCGCATAGTTGTATGTATCGAGAATCGTCAGTCTGCATGGAGTACCTAAGACTATCACCTCCGATAGGGGATCTCTGTTCACCTCCGCATTTTGGTCCCGACTACATCAAGCCTTGGGGACCACTCTAAAGTACAGTACGGCCTATCATCCTCAGACAGATGGACATACCGAGCGAGTAAATCAGATACTCGAGGATATGCTTCGGGCATGCACATTGGCCCAAGGAACCAAGTGGGAAGACTGTCTGCCCTACGCCGAGTTTTCCTACAACAACAGTTTCCAGGCTAGCTTAAAGATGTCACCCTATGAAGCCCTGTATGGCCGAAAATGCCGCACTCCGTTGAACTGGTCTCAAACCGGAGACAACCGTATTTTCGGGACTGATTTAATGCTCGAAGCAGAGAAGCAAGTCAAGGAAATCCGAGAGAGACTACAAATGGCCAAATCTCGACAGAAGAGCTACTATGATGCCAAACATCGCCAGATCAGCTTCGAACCCGGAGAACATGTATATCTCCGAGTCACCCCTATGAAAGGTGTCAAGAGGTATCAGAACTGAGGAAAATTGGCACCCAGATATATCGGTCCATTCCCCGTCATGGACAGAGTCAGAACAGTTGCATACCAATTGGAATTGCCACTAGAATTGTCAGAAGTACACAACATGTTTCACATCTCACAGCTAAGGAGATGTATCTCGCCACCGGAGAAAAGGACTGATATGGCAGAGATAGAATTGGCTAAGGTTTTGACTTATGAGGAAAAGCCAATTAGAATATTGGATCAGACAGAAAGGGTCACTCGCAGCAAAGAGATACGGTTTTACAGGGTTCAGTGGGAGCATCACACCGAAGAAGAAGCAACCTGGGAAAGAGAGGAATTTTTAAGGACTGCATACCTAGAATGGTTTTCCCAAACAACCGAATCTCGAGGACGAGATTCATCTTAAGTGGGGGAGGTTTGTGACAACCTGGATTTTGCCTTCACTCTTTTTCCGAACTTGGCTTCTCTCTTTTTCCGGACTTGGTTGTCACCGTGGTTTCTGCCCTGATTTGATTTGGGTTTTGAATCATTTCAAATGGACTTGTCACTTGGGCATATCCTTGACTTTCACGCAAGTGACCTATCTACCTTATTCTTCCAACAAATTCCCAAAATAATCAAATGAATATTTTTCCTAAAAGAAAAATATTCATTTTCCTCTCTTAAACTCACTTCAGAAACTTGTGCTCCAAAGCAACCTCATTTTTTCTTGCTTAGAAAATCTGAGATAAATCATGAATATTCTTAGAAACCTGGCACACCTTCCCATGCAAAAATATTGCACCATGTTTTGGAATATTTTTGCTATAGAAAATCATTCCTCTTCTGACCTAAAATCCCAGTTTGTACAGCAAGTACATTTTTCCTTGAGCTTTTAGCCTTGATCTTTCTTGAGCTTAAACACCCTCCTAAGAAACCCTAAACCCCAGGAGATCAGCCCTAATGGCCTTCTAGAAGGTGGCCAAACTTGGCGACCAAGTTTCTGGTCAGAAACTTGCCAGCTTAGTTGAGTCCAATCTGGTCGGCCTGGGCATGAGCCATCACCTCTCCTAGACATAACACTGCACGGTCGAGCGTGTAGACAAGGTTTGGCCGCTCCTCGACGTTGTTTTGACCATGACAGCTTGGTGACCGCGCGAGGACACGGCGCCTGGCAGCGTCTCGACGCGCTCTGGCTGTTGCCTTGCCCTCTGTTTCACGTGTGCTCATTCCAGCGCTCGCCACCGACTGCCGCACCGCGCCACAAGCCTCGACCCATGACCCTTGACCGCTCCCTGGCGCTCGCCGCCGCCGGAGCCGCCGCAGCAAGCGTGGGCGTGTCACGTCCAAAATGCAACAGTGCGCACGTGCACTTGTCCTCATCTCCAACCGCCTCCTGTGCTCGTCCGCAAGTGTGGGCAAGCTCATGTGTTGACACTGAGCCCTTGCCCTCTCGCATTGGAGCTTCTCGTCAACGTTTGCCGCGTGTCCAGAGCGCTCCGGCGGCGACACGTTCCCCCCCCCTCTGCTCTGGCTATATATAGCACGCCCCTTGAGGGAGTCCTGGATTAGGGGGTGTCCGGATAGCCGGACTATACCTTTGGCCGAACTCCTGGACTATGAAGATACAAGATTGAAGACTTCGCCCCGTGTCCGGAAGGGACTTTCCTTGGCGTGGAAGGCAAGCTTGGCGATACGGATTTGTAGATCTCCTACCATTGTAACCGACTCTGTGTAACCCTAGCCCTCTCCGGTGTCTATATAAACCGGAGGGTTTTAGTCCGTAGGACGAATAACAATCATACCATAGGCTAGCTTCTAGGGTTTAGCCTCCTTGATCTCGTGGTAGATCTACTCTTGTACTACCCATATCATCAATATTAATCAAGCAGGATGTAGGGTTTTACCTCCATCAAGAGGGCCCGAACCTGGGTAAAACATTGTGTCCCCTGCCTCCTGTTACCATCCGCCTAGACGCACAGTTCGGGACCCCCTACCCGAGATCCGCCGGTTTTGACACCGACACCCCTCCTCGTTTTCGAGCCAAGCACCACTCCACCCAACCTCCACGAACACGTAGACGAGCAGAAGCTCGGTCGGTCAGGCCTATGGCCGTCGCCCCGACCATAGGACTCCGGTGATCCCTGCAGGCCAGCCGCCGCTCTCCAGGGCCTCTCGAGCTCAAGCAGCTGCTTGGGTGGGGCCTTGGTGGTCTGTTGGTGCTGCCTGGATACCGCCAAGCCCTCGGAGCCGCCCCTAGCCGTTGTCTTCCCCCTCTCCGGTGAACTCCGTCCACCACCGAAGCTTGCGAGCTCGAGCGCGAGCCACTCCGTCCACCTCTCGCCAAGCCACGGGTACGGGCAGGTGCGCCTCGAGCCCCGCTTCAATCCTATCCCTCTAGCCTAGCCCCAAACCCCCTCGTCGCTGACGTTAGCTCCGGCGAAGCGCCGCCCCCCTCTGATCTCGATCCCCCTTTCACTCTCTCCTAACGGGCAGGGCCCAGTGTTAGCCTCACCACTCGCGCCCAAAGCAGTACGAGTGGAGGCGCACTCCCGCTTTACGCCTTCGACGTCACCCCCTGGTTTCTGTTTAATTCAAATTTAATTCAGAAATTTGACTAAACTTGGACCAGCCACCATTTCTAAACCATAAGTCCAAATGAATTGATTCTTTTTGCATTGTCTTTGTTACAGAAAGCTCTAGCAGCACACCAAAGGGTGGATTTTTCTCTGCTGTTTAGAATTTCTAGTGATTTTTCAGAATGTGTTTTGGCATTTATTTTTGTGGTTTTAAATTCTTTTTTAGAAGGAGAAGCTTGTCTTGAAGCAAACCAAGAGGGGTGTGATCCTCCTCTACAGTAAGGCAAGCCACACCGGCATTTAGATGGTTTTATTTCAATATCTATGATTTTCTACTTGAATATGAGTTCTTATTTGCATTAAAAATTTGATAAATAATTTTGGTAAATTGCTAGTTACTTTATTCTGCTAGATGTGCTTGTTTTAGTTACTGGTTGAATGCATGAACTTGTTTGGTTAATTAGAGTAAGAGTTGCACTATGCATATTGCTATGGAAATTAATGGTAGTAATTTTTTTTCTAAGTGATATTTTCATTTAAATAAAGAACTAATAAAAATATGGCTTGATGATGAAAATGAGTTATAACCAGAGAGTTTTGATCTTTAGTGTTGTAAGATAATTATGTGGTTAAGTTTGATCCGTGAATATGAGTTATTTACCTTGCATGACGAGTAGTTGCATGAAAATTTTTATATCATGTTATTTATAAAAAGTTTTCTTTATCAAAGTTAAATTGGATTGGTTCAACTTCAATATGATGTTGATCACATAATGGTGCCACTGAATCGGGTTTTAATTCAGTGCGACCACATTTACCTAATGGGAAGGTATTAATTCGGGCCTTTGTTGTGGCTCTCACCGGTGCCTCCCGCGAGGGAAGGTTATGGGCGTGCATACCCTGGCCCGGTAAGCAGACATAACCTTGTGTGCTCGTTTTTGTTTTTATGGTACCTTGTCCCTGTTTGGGACCGTTTTGCCACGACGGTGGCCGTAGGTGTCTTTGGTAGACACGGGGCCACCCAAGACCTAGCCCTGAGAGGGAGATGGTCGGAGTGGCCGGGGAGAGTGCATGACAAAGGGAGGGTTTCGTCGGAGTACTTTGGTCCACCCGAATGGGAGTGCGAGGCTAGGTATTCCGTAGTATGGGTAAAGTGCGCTACCTCGGCAGAGTGTATTTAATCTATCGATAGCCGCGCCCTTGGTTATGGGCAAGCCTCGGGAGTAAGTCACACCATGGATCAACTTTTATAATAAATCTTGCAAACTAAGTGATTGTTGTGATGCATTGTTTCGTGGTGAATCTTGAACACTCGAGGTGTTCATGAGTAATTGGTTTCAGGTATGACCCCGGTGTGGTCACCGTTTGGTTACGAGGTAACCGCCTGGTAAGCGACTCCGTGTGACTCGGTGCACTGTTTGGCTGCATTGCATCTGTAGTATTTCTTGCATTGATTTAGCTTGATTAATTATCATGATATTGTCTGTCATCGTGCTTATGTTTGTTGTGAGCTTGCAAGTACATTCAATGTACTGACCTGACGTGTTATGCCAGCTTTCAGGCAAGTCGATTCGCATCAGAGCACATCTCGTGTCTAGGCCGTGTCCACGTCGGTGTCCCTGTGCTATGGAGTTCCACTTCGTCGTTCTTCCGCTCCCGCGTAGTTCGTGTGATCGAGGCCCCAGCCATGTTCATTAAATAATGTACATACTGTCTAGTAGCACCGTGTGTGCCGCTTGGCCTTGTATCTCGATGTAATATCAGATCTATGTATTCCGCTAGTATCAATAAAGCGTTTGTTTCTGTACCATGTTGTTGTGTATTGCGAGAAGACTCGATCTCTAGGCTGGCAATGCAGGGTAAACCGGTTGCTCTGAGCCGGGGTGCCACACACCCTGAAGCACTTTGGGTCATTGCAAGCAGGGTCGGGTCCAAGCACCAGCTCTGTCCAGGATGGCACCTGCCCGATCGTGCCACAATGCTGAACTGGGCGTCTGACAAAGCTTTCAAAATAAATCATACGACACCGAGTGCTAATACTTATTCCCGCATGGTGGTTGGTGCAAAAGGGCCAGTGGCCTACTCAGATCACATATCCAAACCCGTATTGTATAGGGAGCTTCTGGAAACGACTAGTGATCCTGTCATCCCGTCTCGTGGACTTATGACAAGGGCGAGGCCCATCCCTCTCTCGGGAGGTCTCTACCTCCCCGATCATGCCACATTAATATCTCGCGGGTACCTGCTACTTCTTGAGCTTGTGTTGATTTTTCCCTTGAAGAGGAAAGGGTGATGCAGCAAAGTAGAGATAAGTATTTCCCTTAGTTGAGAACCAAGGTGACAGTCCAGTAGGAGGCACAAGCAAGTCTCCAATATATGCACTGATGTCGCTTGAACTACGTCGGTATTTCCCCAAAGAGGAAGGGATGATGCATCACAACTATGGTAGGTATTTCCCTTAGTGATGAGACCAAGGTTATCAAACCAGTAGGAGAACCACGCAACACTATGTAAACGATACCTGCATAGAAATAACAAATACTTGCAACCCGACGTATAAGAGGGGTTGTCAATCCCTCCCGGGTAGTTGATTGGTAAAAAGATAGATTGATAATTGGAAATGGAAGAACGACAAATAAAACTCGGTGAGGTATTTTTGTGTTTTTGATAATATAGATCTGAAAATAAAAAGTGCAAATAGAGGAAAAAGGAAATAGCAATATATATCTAAAAGTATATGATAGGAAAATAGACCCAGGGGCCGTAGATTTCAGTAGTGACTTCTCTTAGAAAATAGCATATGGTGGGTAGACAAATTACTGTTGGGCAATTGATAGAAAAGAAAATAATTATGACGATATCCAAGACAATGACCATGTATATAGGCATCACGTCCAAGATTAGTAGACCGACTCCTGCCTGCATCTACTACTATTACTCCACACATCGACCGCTATCCAGCATGCATCTAGTGTATTAAGTTCATGGAAAAATGGAGTAGTGCAATAAGAACGATGATATGATGTAGACAAGATCTATTCATGTAGGAATAGACCCCATCTTTTTATCCTTAATAGCAACGATACATGCGTGCCTTGCTGCCCCTTCTGTCACTGGGAAAGGACACCGCAAGATCGAACCCATTACAAAGAACCTCTTCCCATTGCAAGATAAATATATCAAGTTGGCCAAATAAAACCCAAATATCGGAGAATAAATAAGAGGCTATAATAATCAAGAATGGATATTAAATCAAGGCAAATCTGATCATAAACTCACAATTCATCGGATCCCAACAAACACACCGCACAAAGTCATTACATCAAATAGATCTCCAAGAAACCATTGTATTGAGAAACAAAGAGAGAATAAGCCATCTAGGTACTGCCTACGGACCCGTAGGTCTGAGTTGAACTACTCACGCATCATCGGAGAGGCACCAATGAGGATGATGAACCCCTCCGTGATCGTGTTCCCTCCGGCGGAGTACGGAAAAGGGCTCTAAATTGGATCTCGTGGCTCTGGAACTTGCGGCGGCTGGAATAAAATTTCGTTGACTCCCCTAGGGTTTTTGGAGTATGGGGGTATTTATAGAGCAAAAAGGCGGTTGGGAAGGCCACGAGGTGGGAGCCCTGGTGGGTTGTGCTCCCCTCGGAGCTCCCCTCTAGTACTTCTTCACCCCATCTTGTGTCTTCTGGCCTAGAAAAAATCTCCAAAAAGTTTTGCTGCGTTTGGACTCCATTTGGTATTGATTTTTTGCGATGTAAAAAAACAAGCAAAAAACAGCAACTGGCACTGGGCACTATGTCAATAGGTTAGTCCCAAAAATGATATAAAATGATTGTAAAACACCCAAGAATGATAATATAACAGCATGGAACGATCAAAAATTATAGATACGTTGGAGATGTATCATGCACCTGCTCAAACTAACAAACACTTGCACACAACGCGAAAAGGGCTTGTCAATCCCTTAACTGTCACAAATAAGAGTGAGATATAATAGAGAGATAATAAAGAAATAAAAGTAAATAAAACTCAGTGAGGTATTTTTGTATTTTTGATTATATAGATCTGAATAAATATGATGGAAAATAGACCCGGGGGCCATATGGTTCACTAGATGCTTCTCTCTCGAAGAAAGCATACGGTGGGTTAACAAATTACAGCAATTGATGGAAAAGCGCAAAGTTATGACGATATCTAAGGCAATGATCATGAATATAGGCATCACGTCTACGACAAGTAGACCGACTCCTGCCTGCATCTACTACTATTACTCCACTCATCGACCGCTATCCAGCATGGATCTAGAGTATTACGTTAAAAATAGAGTAACGTCTTAAGCAAGATGACATGATGTAGAGGGATAAACTCAAGCAATATGATATAGACCCCATCTTGTTACCCTTAATGGCAACAATAGTACAATACAGTACGTGCCTCGCTACCCCTTCTGTCATTGGGTGAGGACACCACAAGATTGAACACATCACAAAGCACGTTACAGATGACACGGTTCACTTCCCTTGTCACGTTGTGAAGGCGTGCGGTGCGACTGGTCATACGACACAATGCACCTCGGGCGACGTGCATGGCGACGAGGGCATGGGGAATATTAAGTGTGGAGGGGGTGAAGAGGATTCGACGCATTCATTCACCTTCCTCCCCACACTCGAGCACCAAGAGCGGCGGTGACAACACGATACCCTCGTCGGAGATGGTGGAGATTTCGGAGGCGCGGCTAGAGGAGTTTGGGGGGGGGACCGCAAGCGAGTGTGCCTGATCAAGATTGGATCCTGGTACCAATCCAAGGCAGAGATGCGGGTGGAGGTTCAGGCGGTGCTCGACTCGCTCACGGTGGAGGAGGAGAGCGAGTTGAGTGCAAAAAAGTGGGGGCACCATTCTCTGGAATTTTTGCTGTGGGCGATGGCGCATGCGGAGTCGGAGGACAAGGTGCAGGCTGCCGAGTGGGCGTCGTTCCTCTCCTTCGCCACCGCGAATCTGGCCCCTGCGATGAATCCAGCAGCGCTGCGAGCAAGCGAGGTGGTCATGGCGCTACCTGCTCCGGGCTCAAAGTTTGCTCAGATCGAGATCAACGGGGGCAGCGGCAGCAGGGGCGCTCGGAAGGGAAGCGGGGGCGCAATGATAGCGACTACTCCGAGGCGCTCCCCTTGCCTGAATCCTCCACCAACCTCACAGTCGCACCATTCCACTCAACTTAAAATGAGGCCTCTGATTCCCAGTTTTTGAGAATTTATATAGAATTCCTACTTAGGAGTGGAAGGACATGGTGATTTTGAAACTCATTGTGTGATCAGACAGGGAAATATGGGAAATGGTGAAAATGATTAAAAAAAAGACATACAGGGAAACAACTGATATTCCTGGGAACCTTTTCCTAGAAATTTTTGTAGATAGTATGATAGAAATTGATAATGAGGAAAAAAGGCCTCATATAGACAGGAAGAAAGAGCAGGGGGACCTAACTGGGCCAAAGATAGATATAGCTGGGCCAAAAAGGGTCTGTAACACGGCTGGGTGGGGGGGTAAGATAGGTATAAAACCTAACCCATCCTTTCCCTAGACCACCTAGATTTTTCCATCCTCCAGGACATGATAGAGAGGAGGCGGCGGAATCCCATACCAACGAGGAGGAGAGGATGGCAGGGAGATCAGGGCCGTGGCAGCCTGGTCTAGGGCGGGGGGGCTTCAGGGGCCAAGGTAATTTTCCCTTTGGTAGAAATAATGCCCATTCAGGCAGAAATTCTGGGAGATTTGAAGATAGAGATCACAGCTATGGAGACAAAAGAGATGGGGAGATTTTAGAAGTGGAGATGGATTTGGAATAAGATGTACTACTTGTCCCATTTCAAATTGGCCACTGTGGAATCCCTTCCGCCTACGTTTTGGTGGAAGAGGATCGAGGCCACTATAAGTATAGGTTAGCCACCACCGTAGCTGGGGATCCGATCTGATCCGAACCTCTCAACTCATTCCCCCACCAGAGCATACTTCGCGAGTCTGTTCATCCTTTGTACTAGTTCATCCTTAGCCCCTCGTGAGGCAAATCCACCATAAAGCAGGAGTAGGGTCTTACACCGCAAGGTGGCCCGAACCTGGGTAAAACTGTCGTGTCCATCTTCTTCCTTGTTCCTTGAGCTAGGCCGTGAGGGTGATGAGCTGGTTGGTTGGAGAGGTTGAGTCCTTCACACACGCCCTAGAGTTCGAACCTTTCTTGGGTCTGTAGATCCCTGAATCCGACAGCAATAATAATTCCATGTACTTCTTTCCTGAAAAATAGACATCCACAACTATATAGTGTGTCAGCACTAACCGGCAAAAATTTCTCTTCACTGACCGATTGGTGACCTGTCAGTAGCCTCTCATCAATGATGACTATGTTGTCACTGGCTAGTCACAACAAAGTCTCTCACCAACCAGTGCTTCCAGTCCTCAACAAAAGTATGTTCAGTGTAGAAGTGGATGCAATGCAACCAAAAGACCGATTTGACTCCGATATCATGTAGAAGTGCATTCTCTAGCCAACGAAACCAAAAGACCAATTTAATGGAAGTGACTAGGCAATACATTTATACGTCAAAATTCAGGAACTCCTTGATCATTCTGGTCTTAGTGAGGCTCACATTGCTGAAACTCCTATATGCAGCCTTAGCTCAAGCTTCGTGTTACCAATGGAGATCCTAAGGAAAAAACAATAGAGTCATCTTTTTTAAAGAGGATAACCCCTGGCCTCTGCATTGAGCGATGCACACATCCATCTTCCTTGTATTATTCAACAAGGTCTTGGAGCAGAGTGATTACAATTCACAGAAAAACCAATATATTTCTTGCATGACATTAAGGATATACTTCTCACCTTGTAATAACAACACCAAAGAAAGGGAAAGGTTAGTACCATCTACAAATGGCCCAATACCATCTACAAGAGGCTCCAGTACAAACCAAAGGCTTATCACATGACAGAAGGTACAATAAATTCTTCTCACTCAAGAATGTCGACGCCATGACATGGGAGGGCTCCACATGGATGAAGCAAATAGGAGAAGCATCCTGCAAGTGACCAATTATTTGCAATCAGCTAAAGCAGGCAAGAACAAAAAATATAATCAGGCTAAAGTCTTGATCAATCCAATTCTAGTGGCAACATGTACTTCTCTAGAAGGAAGAATATCATACGGAAATCAACATTCGGTGGAAACCGATGAAAACCATGAGAAATAGATGTTTTGAAGTTTCAAAAATATCTGGAAAAATGGGATGTTAAGAGGATGATGTTTTATTGCCACACAAAATTTCAAGTTGAAACACATTACGATATGTGAGCTATGGAAAAGACAAAATACAGCTTTGAATAGTGTTTCAACATCCCGTATTTTGAGATGTGACACTATTCAAAGCTGAATTTTGTCTTTTTTCATAGCTCACATCTCGTAATGTGTTTCAACTTGAAATTTTGTGTGGCAATAAAACATCACCCTCTTAGCGTCCCTTATTTTTTTAGATTTTTTCAAAACTTTAAAATATGGTTTCCACGAAGTTTTCATTGAATATTGGTTTCCGTATGATATTCTCTCTCTCTCTAGAATATAACAAATTAACAAGTACAGCATAATGTAGCAGATTTAAGTACATGGCCATTCCTGTCTGCCATATGCATCGACATATGAATATATCAAGAGAAAATTATATTTTCCGTCTCTTAACTTTACCGATAGTCTAGAAATAGTCCATCAACTCCAACCCAGAGAAACCAAGTCCTTTAATTGTTGAAACCGATATTTTTCGTTCCTCAAGTTGCTTTGGTTGGTTTTGTGTTAAAGTGGCATGGTTTTGAAAGTTGACCTTGCCGCATCATTGTCCACCTCACCTTCGTATTATTCCTCTCTCTTCTCTTTCTCTCACTCTTCAACACTTTGCGACATCAACGTTGACGTTGGGCGATGAGAAAGCCACTACCGCCACCGCTACCGCCTTGTGGTCCTTGCAGTTGCACCAGAGCGCAAACCCGACATTGTCGAATTCCTTCCTCATAGAGGCGTCGGGGCTCATCCCTCACCTTCCCTTGAAGCCGCATCTAAAGCCTGGGTGTCGCCTCCAAGAAGAACCGATAACACATGGTCTCCATGGGCTCGCAGCCTCAGGGCGCTCCACACGGGGAGCGGCGACGATGGCTGCAAGTGCATCTTGCTGCTCTCACACAGTGGTAATGAGGCATTCGACTGCGTAGAGGTCAAAGGAGGGCACGGTGTCCATGCTCTCAGAAGCCGGTGCACCCGAAGGGTGCCTTCACGCATCCCATCTCAGACTACAACATGTATGGCAGTAGAAGGTTGAGCACGAATGTGCGCCTCGCCGAACTTCCGACCGCCGTCACAGCTACCGTTGACACTACAGGGCGGGAGCGGGAGCATGGCATCAAGCTCGGAATCAGCTAGGGACTCTACCGGTCGATCTTCTTACACCAAATCCAACCAACATTCATAATTCAAATCCAATATCGTCATGCTTAAATTCCAATATATATAATCATAATCCAAGTTTCAAGCATTCTAGACCACAACACCACCACCATGGTGTCATCCCAAAACGTGGCCTCCATTTTGTTTGAAAACAGTTTTTTCAAACCAAAACATCTACGAAGTGTGGCCTTGCTAGCCCGTCTATGATCGTGGACATAACTATTCAAATAGTTTGAGACTCTTCCAAGATTGTACACTTTACCCACAAGATCTAGGATGCTTTCCGTGCCAGCCATGGCTCGCGATACATTATGTACCCGAGTTAAGCACCCGATCTAAACTTTTCTCAATTCTAGTACTAAGTTATTCCCCTGCACCCCATCCAAACACATTCTTCCCATTTGGACAAGAAATATCCAAATAAGATCATTACTTTCCTTCAACCATAACCTACGGGTGTACCACCGTTGTGCCTAGTAGCGAGGAACACTGAAGATCCCTCCTTCGGAGTTGGCCCGTCCCGAGAGAATTTACGCTGTACCTCATCACTATAGTGTGGGCTCCAAGCCAGGTTATCCAAATTACTAAGTTTACCCCTGTCCCATACCAGGGTAATGTGGTTGCACATGTTAGGCTAGTTTAGCGACACTTAGATTTATTCCTAGAGTTGAAAAACCACCTTACACCATTTTATCCATCATAGCCATCTTCATTCCCATCATCATAGTTTCATTATAACAATTCCATGACGTCCTTCACATCTTTCTTGTTTCAAAACATTCTTTTCAAGACATTCCTACCTCTAACTACAATATCATTTTCCTTTTCAATTTTCTTGTCAACATCACTCATGGGCAATAAATGTCTCCCAAGAGATTTTATAAATATTTTTGGAGAAGCTCCCAAGTATGAGCCCTAGGGTTAGAAGGATTGGGTATCCTTTATCCTATATACTTAAGAGAGTAATCCTCACTAACTTATTTATTTCAACATGCAAGCATGCCACATCATCACACAAGTATGGATGGGATAAGACCCATCTCAACATGCAATCATGCATGGGAAAAGACCCACCACCACATGCAACCATGCATGGGAAAATATTTTTTATTCTATTATTCTACTTATATTCAATAATTTTTTTACCACTATACATAGTCTCGTATGTGTTTTTAACTTTGGTTCACGTGTTATTCTATAAATATGTCTATTCCACGCAATCAAATGAAAAAATGTTCGTCGATTCAAAAAATTTCACAAATTTCAAAACCTGTTACCGAATATTAAAAAAAATTCAAAAAATGTTCCTCAATTCAAAAAAAGTTTGACAAATGTTCACGAATTCAAAAGATATTTCGAATGTGAAAAATTGTTCCTAGATTTAAAAAAATATCACGAATTCAAAATATGCATGAATCTATTTTTTAGAATTTAAAAATGAAAAAATGAAAAGAGAAGTAGAAATCGAAAGAAAACATAAAAATGAAAAAAAATGCATAAAAGCGTTCACTAATTAAAACAAAAACAAACTGAAAGTAAAAAATGAAATGGAAGAAAAACATGATTTTTTAAAAAAACTGGTTCAGGGAATGTTCTAGAACATTCCCAAAACCGGTTGGAAAACAACACAGAAAAACCCTATAATGGGGCGGCCCATGTTGCCTGTTTACATGCTGAGGAGGGTGTACGTTTCCTCGGTATCCATCGACCATCATTATAAATAGGATCCGCCATTTTATTAGCAGGTTAGTCCTCATCAAAATCAATTGTGGGCATATGGTATATTTGGTGGGAACGTAGACAAGCAGTGAGAGAAGATTCAGTTAAAACTGCACCAAGCTCGGCGTTCGCTACTCAGGCAATCACAATGAATCATGCAGTTCGCCCCACTGTCCCTGTTGTCGAAGTAAGATGGCAGAAACCTTCAGCCGGTTATTACAAGCTAAATATAGATGCATCCTTCTTCGAGGATGGAAGTGCAGCAAGCGCAGCTATCCTTCGAAACTCTCAGGGAGAGGTTGTAGCTGGTGTTATGCATATTATGAACGCATAAATGGCAGAGGCGTTCACATTACGACGGGGCCTGGAGATGTTGTACGATGCGAGTTGTACCAAAGTTCAGGTGGAATCGGATTGTCTGGAACCTACCAAGGCTTGCAACAGAACTTTAGATATCTTGAGTCCCTAGTCCCTACGCGCCGATGCTGGCTGATTGCTTCCACTTAGCTCACGACATTCCTTCTATCTCCTTTTCTTTCTGTCCTAGGGAAGCCAATGGCATGGCACACTTTCTTGCTAGATATAGCTATGATCATCAGACTAAGTGTGAGTGGGTAGATGTTGCACCTAATTTCATGCTATCTCATGTACTACTTGATGTAACATTGCCACTGAGTTAATAAAGTGCATTGCCACTGAGTTAATATAGTGCTATGAGGGGTTTCAAAAAAAATCAATTGTTGTTAGAGATAACACTGCACATTCTCGGAACTATGCATGTTGTTGTATTGGAAAGTTGATGTGTACCGAAATACTTGTAGCTGGGGAAACTAATACAAGGTCCCCAACTACAAGTATTTTGGTACAGAGGAAGTACATGGCAACAGAAGCAGCGACTGAAACAGTTAACAACAATGGTTATGAACATGAGCCCTCTTTTGCGTCTAAATGAAAAGGTAACGCTCCTGTCAGTTCCTCGAAAACAGAAATAGTTCTGCGCATATACTCCCACCATTTTGGAACAAAATCGAAGGATTTTGTATCGTCGGGCCAGTGAAATTCCTTCGAAAAGAGGCAGCTCGATCGCGAGCTCCGAACCACCAGGGTTTCATCTCACGAACCAAGTCGCGCTGAACCGAGTGCACCTGACGTTGTGCTCTAGCTGGCTGGAACACGGAGCACTTGTAGCTCAGATGCCGACATCGTGGATGCCCAAAGAGAAAAGGCTGTAGCATGCGTGTGCGTACCTGCGCACGCAGGTAATCTCGATTTGTATAAGCCCTTTGACTCGCTGAATATGCATTCTGATTCTGGTTTTCTCCTTTTGAGGAATCCATCCCCAAGGTCGCCACAAAGTGGACGCCTCCTGATCAAAGTCAACCCACAAGCTAAGCTAAGCTAAGCTAGGTAGCGCTAAAAGGAAATGCAACACAACACAGCTTTTGAGCTGAAAACTGTAGGGGAACTGTACAAAACATGTACTGATAGCAGAGCTCGGTCGGAGTGCATCAACATCGTGTAGCTCGGTCGGAGGTAATTGAGTACTCGCTCCTTGGCGAGCACCGATGGATCAAGCAAAATGACCATGGCTGCTCACGTATCTGTAATCAGAGGGTTAGAGAGTTATATTAAGGATATGCCTAGATCTCAGTCGATTGAGATTTAATGATGTCTCAGTCAAATGACATAACATATAAAAAAGAAAAAAATAAATTGCATGGACCTCCACGTAAGAGCATCTACAGCCGAGCGCCTCAAATCGGCCTCAGACACTCAGGCGGCCCGCCCGGTCACTGACCGGTCACGAAATTTCGACGCAGAAAGGCGCCTCAAATGGGCCTCAAACGTCTGGGCTGACCGGCACCCCTCATTTTCAGCCCAAATATGGGGCGGATATGGGGGCGCCCGGACGCGCCCGCCACGTCGGACCCGGCCCATGCTGGCTCACCCGACCCCATATATATTCCTCCTCATCCGCTCGCCGGACCAAACCCTAGCCACTTTACTCCACTCTCCTCTGCCACCCAAGCTCACCTCTGGCCGTCTCCGACATGGTGGACAGCGCATTTGCGTGCTTCACCTCCAAATCCGTCGACCCCTAACTCATCCTACGCGGCCCCGAGAAGGAGATGGCCTCCTGGCTTGCGCTTTGCCGCTCCCGGGAGAAAGCTTGTGCGAGGCAGCACTCGGACTCCTTCTGTCGGGAATCCATTGTGTCCGCCCAAATGGCGCACAGATCCTGCGCTAGGTGTGTCGTTGCTGCCTCACCTGAGGTGTGCGGTACATCTGGCATCCGAAAGCTAGGTTAAATGTAATAATATGGATTTGAGGTTTTTACAGTCAGCCGTTTGAGGTGTTGGATTTAACAAGTCCAGCTGTAGATGCTCTAAGATCTCATGGATATAGCACCGAATGTATTTAGCACCTAGCTAGCAACATGACACTACCGGAATAACTGGTTATCCGACGATAATTTCTATGCCAACAGCTTATTGTCAGGGCCGTCGGCATAGATGGACATATGCCGATGGCCCTGTTCGACGTCAATCAGGTAGTGTGAAGTAAATCTTAGTATCACACAAAACATTATGCATTTAAAAGGAGGGCGGATTCGACTTTAAAAAGTAGACAATATCTTCCACTAATGCACTCAACGCGAAAGTTTGGCGGCGGGCGCATGCCTCTTTTGGCTGCACCTTTAGTTTATAGATCATCTCACATTTTCAGTGTGAGTGCTAAAAGGACGGAGAACAGAATACATACTCATATTAGCTGTCGCTGGAATGGATTTATCTAACACTGAAATCATTACATCGTAAAGTGGATTGAATTCGCAAAGAATCGATACAAACATTCGACCAACAGGAAACAAATTTGGAGAGTCTAATGAGGATGCATGCGAATGCGAATGCGATGCAGCCCGTAGTTTATGCTATGCAATGGGATCGTAGGAGGGAAGATCATGGAACTCAGAAGGCGGTGCAGTTCTTGGGCAAGCCGGTGACGTGGTCGACGGAGACTTGCTGGGTGGCGATGCAGCTGAGGACGTCCTGCCGGAGCTTGGCCCCGGCGGCCTTGAGCCCCTTGATGGACACGGGCTGGTTGAAGAGGTTGAGCACGGGCAGCTTGGACGCCGGCGGCATCTTGCCGGACGGCAGCAGCGGCGCGAAGTCGTCGGCGACGAGCGGCACCTCAAAGTCGCCCTTGTCGTGCTTCAGCTTGTTGTCCTTGGCGCTGATGTGGGCGCCGGGCTCCATGTGGTTGGTGGAGAAGCTGGTCTGGTTGGGGAAGTTGGGGTAGAGGCTGACATACCCCCTAAGGTACATCATGTCGATGAGGAACTTCTTCCATGACGCCTGCCAGCCATTGGTGCGTGACCTCGGGATCTGCACGGGGTTGGTCTTGGCGTCCTCGGTGAAGCGCGCGGCCATGTAGGCGTAGAACTCGCGCCAGTGCTTGGGGAAGAAGACGGCGCCCCAGCTGCAGGGGAGCTGGTGGAGGTAGGGAGTGTTGGCGCCGTGCTTGGTGGCGCCAAAGAAGGCGGTGGCGTTCCAGCGCGGGCGCTCCTTGGTGACCTCGACGAGCCGGGGCGTGTAGAGCGAGATGGAGGAGAGCTCCGGGAGGGACACGGTGGGGTCGTAGCGGTAGGCGAGCAGCGCGTACTTGACCCAGAGGTAGTAGTAGGGGGACACCTCGATGTCGTCCTCGAGGAGGAGGCCGTAGTCGTCGTCGGAGGCCGGGTACCAGCTCTCGCTCACGGCGCGGATGAGGCCGCCCTGGATGATGCGGCGGCGCAGCGTCTTGCCGCCGTGCGGCCAGGCGAAGGCGTTCACCGTGTTGAGGGTCGCTGCGTCCACCTTGCTGTCCATGTTGAAGCTGATCGGCACCTCGTCGCCCAGGTAGTAGGCGTTCTTCAGCGAGCTGAGTAGCCGCTGCAGGGACCCCACGCGCGTCTGCGTGATGATGTTCACCGAGATCCTCATCTTGTTCCAGTCTGCAACGTAAGTGTTCAGTGAAATCATTGTAGAAGATCATTGGTACGACGAGGAGAAAGAGGGAGGTCGATGTGTTATAAGATTTGTGTGAAGTTAAATTTCATAAAGTACAACCATGTTTATAGGAAAATAATAATAATATTTACTATGTTAAATCAATATTATTCGATGCATTATGGAATTAGTTTTCTTATATTATATAATTTAAATATCGTAGGTGTTCATATTTTTAATATATATTTGGTCAAATTTTACAAAGTTTGAATTCAACAAATCTTATATGACGAGGAGATAAAAAAAAGACGGAGAGTACTTACTTGGGAGTGAGGCAGGGCGGAGGGTGGCCATCCAGAGCACCTTGGGGATGGTCTTTCTGGGGAGGAGGACGAGTGCGGTTTGGTTGACGGCGGCGTCGGCGGCCATGCGGAGCGCGTCCTTGACCTTACCGTCGACGTCGGCCACGGCGACGATGACGCTGGGGTTGTGCATCCGGACGAGGCCGCGCATGCTGGAGTAGACGGCCTGCAGCACGGGCACCTCGGAATGGGACGGGCCTGAGAGCGCGCCGAGGGCCAGGTCGAACACCTTGAACCGCCGCTCCTTGCACACCACCTTGGGCCACTTGAGCACGGCCGCGGCCTCCTCGCAGGGGCAGTGCCCGCCGCCGGACACGACGAGGTACGCCTTCCTGCCGGAGGTGGTGCGGAACTTCTCAAGCAGCGGCGCCAGCGCCCTGACCTCGCCGAGGGAGTGCGCGTAGAAGAGCGCGTCTACCTTCTGCGGGTTCATGGCCGCCCACTGCGTCACGTAGCCGGAGGTGAGCGCGCGCCACCACTGCTCGTCCCGCACGGTCACGATGTCCTTGAAGATGACGGTCGTCTCGGAGACGTAGGCCAGGCGGTGCTCGCTGTCCCCCCACGTCTCCTTGTCGGCGGGGTCGACGGGGAGCACGAAGGAGCCGGCGCCCATGTACTTCTGCAGCTGGTAGCTGAGGTGCAGGTCCTCGCCGGTCATGAAGGTGAAGGGCGTCTCGATGAAGAGCGTCTTGACGAGCTCCGTGGCGAGGAACCATGAGCTGGAGAGGAAGTCCACCTGCACGATCCGGTCGACGGTGATGTCGTAGGCCGGGTCGGGGAGGTAGAGGCCGGCCTCCCGCGACCGGAACTTGCGGTAGCTCGGGAAGGTGAAGTCCTTGCCCCGGAACGGGAGGATGCGGCCGATGCTGCCAAGCACGGCGTTGCGGTACTTGTCGGTGCCGGCGACGTGGCAGAGGATCTCGAGCATGCGGGTGCCGGGGATCATGTCGTCGTCGAGCACGTAGACGAAGTCTGACTCGGCCTGCAGCGCCATCTGGAAGCGGCCGTAGTACTTGAAGTCGTAGCCGGAGGCGACGAAGCTGACGCGGGTGTCGTTGTAGCTCTCGACGATGCGCCGGAGCGAGGCCTCGTTGGGGCTCCCGAAGGCGAGCACCCAGGCGCGGTGGAACGGCAGCGTCTGCCGCCGGAGCGTCTCCAGCTGCGCGCACAGCGTGCGCCGCTTGAAGTGGTTGAGGATGACCGTGACCCGCGGCCGGCCGGCCTCGTCGGACGGCGGCGAGGGCCAGCGGGAGCGCATCCGGAGGAGCTCGGGGAGCGTCTCGGCGGCGAAGGAGCGGCGCTGGAAGGCGAGAACCTCGTCGTAGAGCTCGCGCTTGAGGCGGATCATGAGCGCGTCGGTGGACTTCTTCTGCTCGAACTCGATGCTCTCGTGCTCGCACACCTCCTGCGGCGACAAGAGCGGGTCGCCGCCGCCGTCGGGCATGATGCTCTGCTTCCAGCGCTGCGCGATGCGGGTGGCCCAGGCGAAGTCGGGCTTGGCGCGGAGGTCCACGGCGGGGCTCATGTAGTAGAGCAGGAAGGTGGCGTAGATGGCGAAGGCGAGCTGGAGGCAGGTGAGCGCGGCCACGAGGCGCGACGAGTGCTTCGCCGCCGCCCCCAACGAGGCGCGCCTCGGCTTGCCGCCGACGTAGTCGCCCAGCCTGTCCTCCAGGGAGTCGTTCTTGACGATGTGCGTGCGGGTGATGCCCATGGCGATGGCGGGAACCGGCTGATTTGAAAAAGAACTTGTGAGGCTGACAGAGGCTGCACTGCTACTGGCTTCACTTATGCTGCTGACTTTGCTTAACTAGCATGCAAATATGAAAGTCTCTGCTACTTTAAACAGCATGCAAGCTACTGTACGTAGGTGCGACGAATTGCTTGATTAGTCGGCAATATCATCTGATGTAATGGATGCAGTAGGAGTTCAGCAAAGCGAACACGGGTTCAGACAAGGAGAAGCAACATACTAGTACAACTGTAGTATGTTTTTCCAAGAAAGAACAGGCAACATGCTTAGGATGGACTTGCTTGTGAGGAGTACTAATTACCTTGGATCCCGCAGACTAATTGCTAGCGAGAACGCTAGCTCGATCTTCAAATGGACATACGTTCGGCGAAGTAGATAAAAAAACCGGTACTAATTCAAATGCCAAAACAGCAGTTTCGTTTGCTGGAGCAGAATCAGCAGCAGTTACTGGCTTACTGAAGCTAATTCTCCGAGGAACAATCAGAAGGCAAAAGGAAGGAAGAAGTGAAGATAGGAAGGATCAAAGGTAGTAGTAAGCTACTACACGAGTACACATCGAGCACACAGCACTAGCCTATTCTAGTTTGTGATCATGCATTGCTCTGCGTGGAGGACTTGAGGGTCTAGCTAGGTTGTGATATACGGTGCTCTCCCCCTTTTATAAGCAATGGCGATCGATGCGCTCATAAGAGCATCTCCAACGGCTGCATAAAAATCTCGCATCCAATAAAAATTATAGCGCGCCACTTTAGCACTTTTAGTATGCCGGGACCAATATTGCTTTAGCAGACGCCCAAAGACGCGCGCCCAAAAAGCAGACGGTGCAATTTGTGAAGTGCGTCTAATCCGAAACCCAAAATATGCTGCGCGCAATAGCGCTTTTCAGCGCGCGTCCAAAACTTTTTAGCGCTACAGCTTCTGCTGGAGCTGTTGGACGCCCAAAAAAACAAATTTTTAATGTGCGAAGCTCTTTTTGGACACCTGTTGGAGATGCTCTAAGGGGCGCCGAAGCACTGCGAACGTACGTTGGGCCGGGCATGCATCACGAGGACGAGTGTGACGAACGCTGGCTCGCCAGAGCTGCGCGAACAAAATGGCGCCGATCCCGATCGATCACCTCACATGGACAGCGAAGGATGCATGCATGCTTAATTAAGTTACCTAGCTTGCCATTCCAAGCATATGCGCTATGCGCCATAGTAAGTAGTAAAAACTTCCCCAGATATCGAGACGATGAAAAGAAAATAAGTGTACATTTTTCGTCCCTCAGCCTAGCAAGTAGTGTACTTTTCATCGCTCCACTTAACAAATAGTGTACGCTTCGCCTCTCAACAAATTTCGCCATTTTTTTACCATAATATATTTGGTTCGTGGCGGTGGAGGCAGGCTGGAGACGAAGGTGATGGGCAAAAAAGAGAGATAAAAATAGACGCAATGAGGAGAGACAGAGAGAGAGAGAAGGGGGGGGGGGGGGGGGTGGAGGCAGGGTGGAGACGAAGGTGATGGGCAAAAAAGAGAGATAAAAATAGACGCAATGAGGAGAGACAGAGAGGGGGGGGGGGGGGGGGGGGGGTTGATGTTTAGTGCCGTCTAATCTCGATAGCCACATGTGTTGGTAACGTGGCCAATGACTTTCACCTTATTTTACTACTTTCACGAAAGCCACCATGTGTTCATAAGTTAGGGTAAATGTTACACAGAAAAATAGTTGAGAGACGAAATATACACTGCGGTAATTCGGGAGATGTAAATTATTCTTGTTCGTGAAAAAACTTGTAAAAACAAAAAATTGCAGGATGTGAATTTCTTTTTGCTGCCAAACTCTGACACGGGTCTTGTACATCCGCATGATCCTCACCGGTCACGTTTGTTTCATCCCTTTCATCTCCTTATTTTGACGTGAAGGGTAGGTTAGAGAGCTGACGTAGTAGTAACTAGCAACGTGACAAAGCACATTAGCTAGCACCTAGAGTACTTATGTGTTCAGTGGGAAGGAGACATTACTGTCGACTATAAAAGTGTCTGTAACGATTTCGTTAATCTTAAAATGATGTGCCGGCTCAGTCTTTCGAAGATGCTCATAGAGGTATAGTGTGGGTGTGCGTGCGCGTGTTCATATGAATGAATGTATGTATAAGTGTCTGCGTGTGTACTGTGTTTAAAAGAAACGTGACAAAGCTCATTAGCTAGCACCTAGGGTACTTGTTACTCGGGCATTTTATTTTAGATTAATCAAGCCTAGTAATATTTAACCAGCACCAAAAAAAAATGTCAAACACGTAGCGTGAACCCTCGCTAAACCATGGCAGTAAGTGCAATACAGTGTGCCAGCGCAGTCATCTTACTTGCTAAAGTTTTCACCAAATACACACATGATGCGAATGGACGAAGGAAAGGGCCGGGGCATGCAAAAGCGCAGCCTGGCTTGGAGCTTAACCCAAGCGACCGATCGCATGCACATTGGACCACCGGCATTCGTGGATCTGGCGACATGAATTGTACTAGTACGTACTAGGCGAGTAGCACCGGGCGGCATGTCGTCGCATGTGTACGCGATCGAGGGAACGCGTACGCTGCGATCGAGTTTGCTGCAGTTGGGGGGCAAAGATGCTAGTTTTGCTTGGAAAGACCTCCATCTCATCTTTTTATTGGTCTCCGTGCCCCCAAGCCAATGGATGGGCATACAAACAACAATTCTGATACACTCCCTCTGGTATTTTTTACTCCCCGTATTAAATTTTCGGAAACACTAACGCCCATATGTGGGTGTTTGCATCTCGTCCACACACGTGAATTCATATTCGTTTGTGGTTGCACGAATTTTGATATGTTTGTGATGTTACATAGGACTGGTCTGGTGTGTGCGCAGTCGCCCACACGTCCGTTTTCATCACACGAAGGGATCGATGTGTGGAAATTTAGCAGTTCGCCCACACAGGTGTGGGCATTTATCAGTTCGCCCACACGCCCGTCTTCTCTCCCACACTCAAAGTTGCCAATTACCATGTGTTTTTGCGGGGTACATGGCAACTGCCCTAGTGTGCTTCTAAACAGATGGCAACTCTCTCTTTTACCCGAACATATCAGTTGCCATGTGTTTTGTAGGGTACATGACAACTACCCTAGTGTGCTTGTAAGCAGGTGGCAACTCTCTCTTTTTACCCGAACATGTTATTTTACCATGTCTCTTTGCAGCACTACATGACACCTGCCTAGTGTTAGTAGGTGGCAACTCCTAAAGTTTTCAAATCATGTCAACTATAGTAAACCAGACTATACATGGCAACAACTGCAGTTGTCCAAAAATGGCATCTGGCACTTGACCTGAGATGACAACTGCAGTTGAGCAACCATGGCAATTGTAGTTCAGCGACATGGCAATTGCAGTTAAACGAACATGGAAGAGAGGTCCGAACCATGGCGACTACGGGGGCGTGGTGAATGTCAGTCGGGACGTGCGGGGCCATGATGCAGGAGGCCTGACATATGGGCGTGTGGGTGATACCTATTTCGCCCACACGTAGGTGTGTGAGAGGGACCGGGAGGGAAAAAAGAGGCGTGTGGGCATTACTTGTTTTGTCCACACGTAGGCGTGTGGGCTGATCCTCTTAGACACCACACAAAATATATGGGCAAACCCCTTAATGTCCACACGTGTGGCAGTTATCGACGTCCTAGATTTTTGTTTAGTAAAAAATTTAAAGTTTGACCAAATTTATATTAAAAAACATCAACATCTACAATAGCAGTATATGTCTTATGAAACTACATTTCATAATAATCAAACAAGGTCCATCATCTACATTTCATAATGAAGATCTATGGAGTTGGCTGATTTGGCATTGTGAGTATTGATATTTTTTTTATAAATTTTATCAAAATAGAGATACTTTGACTTTGAATTAAACTGCAGACTAAAAAGACCGAAGAGAGTAATAGTAATACTAGTAAATTTTAGCATAAAAAATGCATTTGCTAATTACTAGTTGTGATAAAACAAATTTAGATCAGTCAATTTCACGAGAGAGGCTGCCCCCCGCTCGTCCCCCGCGTCGCCTGCGTGTGGCGACACGGGGGAAACCCTCGCCGCCGCCAGGAGTCCCGCCCCCACCGCCGCCCACCGCATCGTCGCTGTCGGAGGGCCGGCTGGCGAAGCCGCGCCGCGCTCGAGGATGGTGGCGGCGGGGCGGTCTCCTTGTTCCCCCTCGCGCTGGAGCCCCTCTCCCCATGAATCGACGCCGCCGGGAGCTTTTCCTCCGCTTCTGCCCCTCCCTCCCGCAACGCCACTGCCGGAGGCTCGACCTGCGAGGTCGCGCCGCGTCCGGGGATGGCGACGGCGGGGCGGTTTCGCCCCCCCCCCCCCCTCATGCTGGAGCGCCCCCTCCACCCCTCCTTAGATCCGTTGCGGCGCTCTGTGGGCGCACCCCTGCTCCAACTGCTGCGTGTCCTGCTGTCGGCCCGACGCAGCGGCGTGGCTACGGCTGTGGTGCTCCTCCCCCGGTTGCCTCTTGTCCTCCCCGGCGGAACATCTCCTTTCTGCGTGCTGCTGTTGTGGTGGTGTGGGAGGCCATTTGGGTGGAGGTGGCGGCGGCTTGGTCTTGCCCTGGCGCTGGTTTCCCTTCGTCTCTGACGGTGCCTTCTCCGAGCGGTGGTGACGACTTCTGTGTGTTTGGTCAAGGTGGTCTATTTTGGCAGAAGGTCGAAGCTTTGTGGTGGATCCTTTCCAGCACCGCTCCGGCCCCGGCGGCCACGGACCTGCGTTCTCCGGTGTTCGTGGCTTGCCGGCGTCTCTACCGGCGTGGTTGCATCTCCGGCGTCCCATTTGCTGCGTCCCCTCCAGCTTTGGCTCGTCGGTGCTCTGGCGGCTCCGCCTTCGACGGCTCGGCACCGCATTCCCTTTCGGTTCTTGGCCTGTCGATGGCGGCGGTCACCACCTGACCCTCCGCGTTGGCTCTCTACCCCGCTGCCTTCCCGACCCTGTCCACCTACACGTCATGTCAGATCCAAACTCGCGTATTCTCGGCGGTGGCAGGTGCAGCTCCATCCCCTTCTATGGTGGCTATCGTCCGGCAGGCTGACTTCTTCATCTCTGAATCTTGATCTGGCGGCTATGGGATTGCGCGGACTCAGGCCAGGAGAAATCCTTACTCGGCTTGCCGATGCTGGCAGCGACGGCACGTCGTATCCCTTTTTGGAGGCGTTGCCATGGTCTTTTTCCGTGCCCCTCTTCGAGCATTGGGGAAACCCTAGGTCTGGCTCTTCGGATCGGATGGCGGCGGCGTCACGATGTCGTTCCCCTTCCCGAAGGCGCTATCTTGCGTGCTCGCGGTGTCCTCAGTGTTGGATTTGGGGATGTTCGAAGTCATGCTGGTTTGGCATGTCTCTCTAGTTATAGGCTTGGTGGGTTTAGTTGTGTCTTTCTTCTATTCGGGCCGAGCATCCCTTCTCTCTTTGCTCCGGGTTCCATGATCATGCCTTCCCGCGTTCATGTCATGTGTTGTACCTTTTATTATACTCATTCTATTTCCTTCTATCAATGAAAAGATACGCAAGCTTTGCGTATTCGCGAAAAAATTTCACGAGAGAGAGAATAGTGCAGCGCTCCTATGCTAAGACCGGTGCAGATGAGGTACCTTGTCGACAGAGGTGACATGGGTTGACTGGTGCAGATGATGGACCTTTTCGTTTTCGCCGCCATTTGGATTGGATAGCTGTCAAGCTCGAGACGGGTCGCCGATGAGGGCTCGGATAGGAAATCGCCGGAGGTGGGGCGATTGGGCTGTGGCTGGAGGAATTCATGTCGCAAGGAGGAAAAGGAACAATGCGTATCGAAAGGTTGAAGATGAAGGACATCCGTTGCATATCAATCCCGACTGGGGCAAAAACAACCGAAACAAAAAAAAAATCAGCCAACTGAGGAATAGACAGTCCTAGGATTACTTCTGGTGTAGGCAAACACTCCAACATTGATGCCTCGTTCATCTTCCCCTGCCTCTTCAATGGTCGTTTACCACTATCTGCGTTGTTTTGCAATGATCTACATGTTATATTGGTGCTTGTTATGAGATTGAACTTGTTTGTGCTAATGGAGAGGCACTGTGGTCCTTCGTGGGTACCTGGTGACGTAGCTCCATGTCTTTGTTTTGCCTTCTTTAGGTTGAACTCAATATTTGTTAAATTGGTGGTTTCCATAATTGAAATGACTGTAGAAAAAGAACTACAATGATGATATCAATAACCGGCTTCAACTGTCATTTGCAAAAGTCGTCATCAAGCACTTTTTTTATTAAGGTTAAAGTAACCAACATCTAAAGAGTCATGTAAAGTATAAAGAATCTTTTTGGAGCAGCACGCTCAAAATAATCAGGCAATAACAAGAAAAACGAGTCAATCACCAATCCTGTTATTGGATCACTATCCAATCAGGTTGAAGAAATCCCTTGCAACCATCTCCTGTCCATTGTGCCCAAACTCCATAGATCTTCCGTCTTCCACACGAAGAAGGATAAACCGAGTACACATTAAATAGTGACTTTGTAGATGACCTGAAAAATGTTTGAAAATCTTACTTTGTTAATATCAAGGTCATTACAATAATTCCATAATTTTTTTTCGAAAAGGGGTTTTACCCCAGCCTCTGCATCAGATAGATGCATACGGCTCATATTATTAAAACGATAATCCAGAAACAAGTCTCCAAGTCTTGAAGTGTGAAAATAAACAAAAGCTCAAAAAAGCTAAGACAAAAAGGCACAACCGGCTGGCAAATAAAATAGGAGCACTACATGCCTATCGTATTACATGACCGCCATCCAAACCGGTTGAAAATATTCCGAGCTACCATCTCCCATCGGGTAGACGCAGTAACCAAACACTTCCTGGCCTCCGTCGGAGTAAGTAGCGACCACATACGGATGAACACCGTAGCCCTAAAGACAATCTGCAAAAAGTGAATGTTCGTTGATCTGTTAAAAACTAAAGCACAAACACCAAATCGCTCAAAATGAAGAATCAAGGGGGATAGGGGATACAAACAGCGAATCATATCTGCGTTTTATGCGACGAAGAAACTTCCCTCAACCAGTTACCCAACATATTCGCCATAATAACACGGGTGGCCTAACTGGAGAATCAACTCTAGGGCAACATGACTGTCGGCAGCGACCTGCCCGTCAACTACTACAAGTCTACAATTACCGGCATATTGTTAAGCTTGGCACCTCCTGGATACAGGGGTCAGGTTTTGACCCGACCTGTGCCCATTAACATGGCTGGCACGATCTGCCCTGCTTGTGTTATTGCAGCCTCAGCCTAATCTATCACCCATCAGTACACGGTTTGTACAGTTTTCAGCTCAAAAAACTGTGTTGTGCTGCAGTGTACATGCATTAGCGTGCAAGCATGATACTACCTTTTCCTTTTAGTGCTACCTAGCTTAGCTTAGCCTAGCTTAGCTTGTGGGTTGACTTTGATCAGGAGGCGTCCACTTGCCGTGACCGTGGGCATCCATCCCTCAAAAGGAGAAAACCAGAATCATTATGCATATGCAGAGTCAAAGGAGCTTTTCTCTTTGGCCGTCCATGATGTCGGCTGCTGAGCTACAGGTGCTCCGTGTTCCAGCCAGTCCCAATTGCTTCAGATCTTGGGAGTTAGATTCACAGCACAACGTTAGGTGCACCCAGTTCAGCGCGACTTTGTTCGTGAAATCTGAAATGAAACCCTGGTGGTTCAGAGCTCGCGATCGAGCTGTAATTCTTCGCAGGAACTTCACTGTCCGGACGATGCAAAATCTTTCGATTTTGTTCCGAAACGGAAGGAGTATATGCGCAGAACTATTACCGTTTTTGAGGAACTGACAGGCGTGTTACATTTTCATTTAGACGCAAAAGGGGGTTCATGTTCATAACCATTGTTGTTAACTGTTTCTGTCGCTGCTTCTGTTGCCGTGTACATCAACTGTCCAACACAACAACAGGCATAGTTCAGAAAATGTGCCGTGTCATCTCTAACTACATTTTTTTTTCAAAACGGAGGCAAAAGATTTGCCTCGTCGATTAATTAAGAAGAAGAGAATTGCCCAGTTAATTAACGAAAAACCGAGCGAAACCAATACATATAGACCATATGCAGACTACTCGCTAAGAAAGAAACTCCACGACCCCACGGTCAACCGAACAAACACACATAACACACAACAACCACAATCCCTCGCACTTCTACGTCACAAGAAACCCCTAACAAAATCAAGGTTGAAGACAACGGATACCACCGAATCCATGGAGACGAGCCTATCGGAGATGGTGGTCAAAGAGACTGAATATCATTCATTAAGCAGCTGCGGACGCCTTACCAAGGGCGTCATTCTTCATGCCTATACTCTTGAGAGCCTTCTTCACCTTCTTGATTTTGCCCGTAGAAGCCTCATCCGCTAGGAGGGAAGCAATCTCCTTGCCAGACCCAGGGCTGGCTGCCTCCAAGGAGGTGAGCAAGCGGCAAAGCTTTTTCTTCAAGACCACTTCGTCAATACGTGCCAACATACATTCACGGTCAAAGACGGCCGACTGGATGGACTTCGGCGCCTCAGAATGAGATGCCAAAGCACCTGCCTCGTCAATGTCGACATCCATAGACGCCACCTTGTCCCTTACAGACACCACCGCAAGAACATCTTTAGTCACAGGTGCCACCGGCACGATGGACTCTGGCACCTCGAGTTGCCCACACGGCAGAGGCGAACCATGTAGTCGCGCCTCGAAATTAGGTGCCAAAGCACCTACCGCATCAACCTCGTCACCCATAGACATCATCTGCCCCATCTCCTTCGGAAGTATCATTGAAAGAGGTGAGGCCGGCTCGCCACAACGCTCCTGCAACTCAGGCATAATCTGCAGCAATGGAGTCATGACCTCGTTGATGAATGCACTCCCAGAGGAAGTCAGCAGCACAGGCCTCGACGACGGACGTGATGTAGCACGAGGGAAGAAATGTCCATAAAGGCTTGCTTCCTGCCCAACCGAAGACCCAATTTGAGGCTCAGGCATCCAAGACATAACTAGCACAACCTCTAGTTTGGCGAGTGCGGCCTCCACTCTCCCCAAAACACTCCCAACTCGCGCAAGTCAACCGCGAAGCTCAGTGCGAAGTAACTCAGACTCCTCTGCCAACCCGGTTTGCATAGACAAGACAAACTGGAACTGCACATCTGATGTGATGACTTCACTGGTGGGTGTAGGCGATGGAGTAGGACATTGGTGCGGCGATGTTTGGTGAACATGCTTCTTTGCACAGCAGAAGCGAACGATGTGACCGGATCGAAGGTACTCCATGCATCGGATAAGATCCCTGCAAGAGTTTGCACGATGACCTCGACTAAGGCATCGGAAACATCTGTCTCTCAGCCACACCGGAGGCGGACGCCACACATTGACGGCAGGGCGACGGAAAGCACCGGGAGTCGAGCGACGCCCTCTCGAGATGAGCTGCCAGCCTCCCAACCCATTCCCGCTAATATAATGGCAGATTCTATTTATCACGTTGGTCGATGGATACCGAAGAAATGCGCACCCTCCTCAGCACGTAGGCTAAATGGGCTGGCCCATTACAGTGTTTTTCCGTGTTGTTTTCCAGCTGGTTTTGGGAATGTTCTAGAACCTTCCCTGAACCAGTTTTTTCATTAAAAAATCATGTTTTTCTTCCATTTCATTTTTATTTTCAGTTTGTTTTTGTTTTAATTTGCGAATGCTTTTATGTGCTTTTTCTTTCATTTTTATGTTTTCTTTCGTTTTATTCTTCTCTTTTCATTTTTCCACATTAAAATTCTGAAAAAAATTTAATTCATTAATATTTTGAATTTGTGATCTTTTTTTAAATCTGGGAATAATTTTTCAAATTCGCAAGTATTTTTTGAATTCATGAACATTTGTCAAAAAAAATTTGAATTGAGGAACATTTTTTAAATCCATATGGTTTTCAAAAATTCGGTAACAAGTTTTGAAATTTGTGCAAAAAATTCAATCGACGAACATTTTTTCATTTGATTGTGTGGAATAGAAATATTTAGATTAATAACACGTGAACCAAAGTTAAAAACATATACGATATTATGTATATTGGTAAAATGTTTATTGAATATAAATAGAATAATAGAACGAAAATTATTTTCCCATGGATGGTTGCATGTGGCGGTGGGTCTTTTCTCATGCACGATTGCATGTTGAGATGGTCTTATCCCATCCATAATTGTATGATGACGTAGCTTGCTAGCAGGTTGACGACAGGGGGCGAGCTCGCCATGGACGGCAGGCGGCTGGCCACAGCAACAGCAGAAGCAGCAGGCCGCAACGCAGCCAGCAGCACTAGCAGCGGCAGCAGAGCAGAAGCGAGCGGTGCGGGGAGCGGCGACAGCAACAGCGAGCAGCTGCAGCAAGAAGCGGCCGCGGCTGGGAGCAGCGCGGGCTGCTCGCGGACGCATGCGGTAGCTGTCGCGGGAGCAGCAGCAACACGGGCGCAGCCGGAGCGGAGTAGGGGCGCGCCTGGGCGCGGGCGGCAGCAACCGGCGGCGGCGGCGAGTGCGAGCGGCCACGGGCGGAGGCAGGCGCAGGAGGCGTGGCCTTGGGCCAACAGCGGCAGGGGCAAAGCGGCGCGTGAGCGCGGGGCGACGCGCCCGTGGCGCACGAGCTCACAGAGAACTTCGGCGAGGTGGTGACGGCGGTATACGACGGCAGAATCGAGGGGGGGTGGAAGAGGGGATCCGAAGGAGTTGCTCACTACGAGTCCATTGGCGTTCTCGAGGAGGGTCAGGGTGGGCCGGAGCAGTAGGAATCAATGATGGATGCTGGTGATGTACAAGATGAAGATGATGGCGATTGTGAGTGCATGGCCGCCCTGGCTCGGCTTGGTGCTCGGGACAGACGAATTCGACAGCGGCGGATCTCCATCGGTAGCACGAAGCTTGAGCTAAGGCTGCATATAGGAGTTTCAGCAATGTGAGCCTCACTAAGACCAGAATTATCAAGGAGTTTCTGAATATTGATGTGTAAATGTATTGCCTAGTGTCTTTCGTCATATCGGCCTTGTAGTTCTATTGGCTAGAGCATGCACTTCTACTCTCTCCGTTTCTTTTTAGTCTGCATATAAGGTTTGGTCAAAGTCAAGCTTTGTAGAGTTTGACTAACTTTATATTAAAAAATATAAACATTCACAATATGAAATTAATATTATCAGATGCACCATGAAACGTATTTTCATACTATATAGTTTTAGTATTGCAGATGTTCATATTTTTTTATATAAATGTGGTCAAACTTTGTGTAGTTTGACTTTGATCAAATCTTATATACGAAGTAAAAAGAAACGAAGAGAGTACATGGTATTGGTGTCAAGAGGTGTTGAGTTCAAGACCTGGTTGACTGCAATTAAATTACAGCCCACTTTCGATCCACCCTAGTCTCTTCCATCACTTCTACACTTAACATACTTTATTATGACTGATCAGTGCCAACATAGTCATCACTGACGAGAAGTTACTGACAGGTCACCAGTCGATCAGTGAAGAGAAATTTTTGCCGGTTAGTGATGACACACTCTATGCTAGTGGATGTCTATTTTTCAGGAAAGAAGCACATGGAATTATTACTGCTAATCCACAATTTTTTTCATGAAAATGAGGCACAATGGTACTTATCAATTTTTAAGGTGATACATACCAGCGAGAAACTATCTTTTCATCCTTTGCATCCGCATGTTGCACACAACTGATAAGTTTTATTCCATCCTTTGCATCCACATGTTGTACACAGCAGATACATTTTATTTTAATGTTTCGTGCGGCCACACAAGCTGCCGAACATTTTACATGGAGTACACACACAAAACTTGGGGAAAAGGGTACATAAAAATATGAAGTCGTTACAAACTGCTCCACGAAAGATACTTCACCATGCATAGTTCTTCATTAGCGGACTTGTACACATCGGAATCATATTCAGATCTTCACGCCATCGATGGCTAGTGTCCCTGTGGCATAAGTGTCATGATATTTTTCCATGTAGTCGTGGAGCTTGATCTTCATGTATTGCGCAGGCCTCTTGTCATCCACCAGCTCTGACACCGGCTCAAGCTCTGTCTCTAGCTCCAATGTATAGACCAGGACCAACGACAAGCGCTCTTTCTCTGCATTGGTCACAACCCTATGCACCAGGCTCTTGAAGAACCCATTGCTCAAAATCTGCATGCACCAGGATGGAAAATGGAATAGAGAGATGTATCATATCTCAGCTTTACAACCCACAAGACAAGGTCAAACAATTATACATGTAGCTGCCTACAGCCCTACACACAGTACTTACCTCCATTATATCTCCTACGTTCATGACCAATGCATTTGGAACGATGGGCACGTTGTACCAGACGCCGTTTTTCTGAAGCTGGAGCCCCTCAGCGTCGGCGAAGTTGACTGTGATTATGGAGCCGTCGGTGTGGGCCTTGAGGCCCAAGACGTGGTCCGGCCTTGGACACTGAGGGTAGTAGTTGAATATAGCTTGGGTGATGGAGTTGTCGCCGATCATGTTTACCAGGTGTTCCTCTTGTAAATTGAGTATCTTGGCCATGTTTCGAAACACAAGGTTAGCCGCCGCTTTGCACTTGATGGTGTACTCAGACAGGATGTCTCTGCACAATTATGGATGGTAATTAAGACAATTGTATAGGGTTACTCATCAACTGCCGGAGCACTGACGTATAAGTTTGAGAAAATAGATGCCGCTTTAGGCATGCATGATGCATGATCAGAGTCTCCAGCAGCATGTACCATGGACTCCCTCTGTAAAGAAATATGGTAAAAGCCTAGAGCTAGACGGCAAGTACCTGAAAGAAGGGGGTTGTGTTGGCCACAGTCTGTAGGTTCTCAGGGACTCGGGTTCCACTAGGAGATTGAGCCGGTCGTTCCAGTCAAGGACCTGATTCTCTTTCACGACCATGTCGTTACCGTATCCATCCATGCCCAGCTTCTCGCCGTCGACAATGTTTGAGTACTTCTGTTTCTCTTCCAGCGGGAGGTTGAAGAACTCTCTCGTAACCTTCATCGCCTCGGCAAGAAAGCTAGGCTCCATTCCATGTCCAACAGCCTGGAGAAACATCGGCCGGAGATGAGACGGTGACCACTAGCTTCATCACAATCACATGAAAGAAATGACAACGCAAAGAAGTTTAATTACCAGGAAGAGGTCCCAGTTCTCCAAGGCGGACCGCAGCTTGTCGAACTCTTCGGCGCTGCCGGCAGACAGCCGGCTGAGGTCGATGATGGGGATGGGCTCGGGCATCTCGGAGACCGCCGCAGCAGCTGGACGGTCTTGCTCAGGAAGGACGTACTGGCTTGGTGGCTCCTGCATGCCGGCGCCCACCAGCTCTTGCACGATCGGAGGTACCTCGAGAACCTTGAATTGCTGGTCATAAGAAGCCATGGTTGCTTGCTGCTGTTAGTTTTGAGCTTCCTCTTTGGTAGTTCGATCTCTATATAGGCATATTAGTAAGGAGGAATTTTTTTCCCCTTCTGTGCCCACAGCGCAGTAAGGAGCTAATATTTCTCCGTCGATTTTTCTTGTATTACACTATTCCACTTAACTGATGCAACTGGTCGCTGGCTGGTCCCGTTTGTCTGGATTGTCTGAACCTTTCCATATCAAGAGAGTTTTTTCCCCAAACAGTCCATGCAGACAACTAGGGGAGATTTGGGAACATCCTATGAAAATGCTCTCACCAACCTCATCACCCCATTACCTCCAGCTTCACACGCAGCCGGTCCAGGCTGTACTGATGTAGCCAGTCGTTAGTGAGAATCCATATATCCTTATCTGTATAAACTGTCCAAGAGAAAGAAAAGTCCAACGTAACGCTGCTGGTTCTCCGCGCGCGTGTCAAAGAGTAAAGAAGTAGTACAATCTTTGCGCTGCTATCTCGCTGAATTGCCGCGAAACTTCCAAACAAAAATCCTGAATTTTGATATTTATATCGGACAATCATAAAATAGAAATAATAATAAAACTTACAGGACCCTGATAAATGTCACACGTGTGGAGCGAACACATGATAATTCCAAACGTTTTTTATGCCAAATTTAGTGACGCGAGGATGACAAAAAAAATTTGAGGAACGTGAGGATGACAACTTTAGTTATCAAAGCATGGCAACTTTTTTTTCAAATGACAAGTTCCAATTTTTTTTTGTTTTTTCTTTTTATGTCAACTTTAGTTATAAAAAATGTCAGAATAAGATTGCTTCATGCCACACGTGTGACATTTATCATTTACGAACTTATATTTATTAGGATCAAACTTCCTCTCTATTAACACAGAAGTTTTCCAGATACAAAAATAACTAGTATAACGCCCGTGCGTTGCCACGGGCTCTTCAAAATTTATAATCAGTATCTTTCATTTATCATCCCCTCATATTGGGTGATTATGGGGTGCTCTAATTAGAAACACAACAATCAAATATTAGGAAATTTCACCGAACGAACAATAACGAATAATACAATATCTATCAAACGAATAAAATGAGGTCATATTTTTGGTCCGTCATGCACTTTTGTTGAAAAGTGCCTATCCCTTTTAGAATCAACCCACTGTTTGCTCGCAGCAAAAAAAAATACATCTCTAAAGTGGGGAACCGATCGGTGCCAAAAAAAACTCAAACTCCTATCCAATCTCGACTTCGTGCTCTTCCACTTTCATTGATGAAGATGGGACGTCAAGGGTTTCATCATGATGACCTCGAGCAGCCGCCGACATCCCTCCCCACATCTACCCCTACCCCCTGCTGCCGCTTGCATTGTCCTTGCTCCTCGAGGGAGCTAGGGACACAATGTTCTCTAGGATGGGCATGACCAGATCCACGAGGAGGCCACATTCTTCCATGGGAACCCAACCAAGCACACCACCCTCCACAACCATCCAATCCCAGCCTAACAAAGTCAAGACCCGCCATCAATGCACAAATCAGGCTCGCCGCATCCAGGTTCACTGCAAGTCTGCGACGAGTCTGTAGTCGACATCTTGACTTTGGCTATCCCCACGGAAGAATCATCGGATCCTGCTTACTTTTACCATCACTTCGTCTCTTCCCCAAGGCAGCGACACCACCCAGCCAATCACCACCACCGCTTGCGGCTTGCCTACATAAAATCATGAGAAATCCCCACGGCGGTGCTGTAAGATCACCTTGGCGACCTCGACAGTGATCGACTGGTCTAAAATCTAAGCTAGCCGCTCTTTGTAGAAACCAATAGAAATAGGTATGTGACTCAGATTTGTTCTTTGGTGTGCATGCATTTCTTGCTGCCCACCAGCTCTTGTCTACAACTCGCCTATCTCTGTACCAGCTCTTGGTCTATAACTCACCTATCTCCATGCTCGAGACGACCAAGCTCGATGTGCAAGCCGCATACGTCTGCTAGAGCTATATCCAGGCCCTATGATTTTTGGATCACTGGCACTATGGGTGCCAGGACCGGAGTCGCCCTCATCCACCAAGTGGATCAAGGAGGCCCACCACCTAGACTCTACATCGCAACATTTTGTGTTTTCCTATAAAAAGTAAAGAACCTTCTCTAATAAACGTAAATATAACCTTTTGGTTTTATAGTCTCAACTTTCCTACACTCCAATACCAGAAGGATTTCTTGGTTTTATTTAATGATCTTTTTGAATGTCATTCACTTAGAAAGGTAGTAATACAATCTGTGATATTAAAGCAAATTATTAGTCATATTAAAGTGCAAAAGGCCCTATAGGAGTCAAAGCATGACTTTTATGGTTATACTGTAATTTGCAAGATCTGAGATTTATGCAAGTGTACAATTAGAGAAGAGCCAATTAAATAGATTTTCACATTCAGAATAGTACGATTAGCAGTAGCACTTCAATTTTTTCATGTTTGATCAGCTTGCTAGGTGGTTATCACTAAGCATGTTGGAACGATGAGCATAACCTAACTTAGTTCAGTACGTGTTGCTGCAAATTAGTTCAGTACGTACGAAGCTGTTGCTAATTTCAATGTCTGGCTGTTGCAAGTTTCTAATGAAAAAGTACTTCAGGTCAAAGGTCAGGGAATATACACTTTTGTTATCACGGTTGTTTCCTTATAGTGAACAACTTTGATCACCACTTCAGCAACTACTATCTATAAGAAGACATTAGCTAAGTAGATACAGGCAAAGAAAGCATGTAGGCAAAACCAGAATTAAAAACATCCTTCTCAATGGAGCTCGTGCAGTTCGGAAGACCCTAATGATCGATGAGGGACCCCTCCGATGGTAGCATGGCGTGACAATTGCCGTCAATGACGACACCCAAAGTACCTTGCACAATCCATCGATCCAGTTCGGAACAATCAAGCACATACCTTGCAAAGTGATGTGGATCTGAAGCAGAGGTGGGAAGGTAAAGGCTCAGGTGAGGTGGAATGAGACGTTGATATAGACGTGCACGCATGAGAATAAGGCGGTGCCCAGGATGGATCTCCATCGGAGGAGGCCGGATCCGCTGGGGAGGAGGTCGTTGTAGTACCTGCCATCTGTGCGATGGATCACGGGGCTGGCAGGCAGGGGGAGGGGATAGGAGGGAGCGGGTGGGCTAGAGCGCAGATGGCGGGTGCCCCCGACGACGGCTGGGAAGGATGGTGGAGGAGGTGGATGAGGATGGCGGCGGCGACGTCTGCGGTTGCGCCTCGTCCGCAGCCGTGCTGGTGGTGGTCGATGCGAGAGCCAGATGGCGTCGGCCAGAATCAGGCAGGGGCGACAAAGATTTAGAGGAGAGAGAGAATGGAGGCGATGAGCGATGGGAGGAAGGGCCACCGGCGATTGGGGTGGCCTCAGATCCGCCCTCCGTGGCCGCCTATTTCATGGGACGAACACCCGTGCTCACCGTCGGGCTCGCCTTCGGCCGCTGCCTCGCCGACATTCACGACGTAGAGCCCCTTCCTCCGATCCCATTTGCCAGGGAGGCAGCGCCATCCTTCATCGCAGAGAACGAGTCCACACTGAGATCCCAACCAGATCGTAATTGCGCCTCCCCAAACCGCAGCGGCACATCCCACTCCATCAACGACCAACCTATATGAGGCGGAGGGTCAGTGTAGGACGCGAGCGCCGTCACCATGGACGTGGGGGACGCCGTAGGTGGGAAGGAGGCGGCGACGGCGTCTGTGTCAGGAAGATCGCACGACGGTGGCGGCGTTTACTCGAGGGGATCGAGAGGAGCTGCGTTTGGTGCCGGGTGAGTTCTTTGGTGCGTGCGTGGGGCTGGAGATTGTGATAGGTGATCAGGTGAGGGCATGCCATACCTGGATCGATAGCCTTACCATACCTGGTGGTAATTTAAATTTATTACCATATTCGATATTTCCCGAGTTATGGCCTTACCATACCTGGATTGATAGCCTTTGGGGTAATTTAAATTTATTACAATATAATTACCATATTCAAAATTTCCTGAGTTATGACCTTACCATACCTGGATTGATTTATTACTATACGTGGATTAATTATGATTGATTACCATAAATACGTTGGTGCGTGCGTGGGGCTGGAGATTGTGATAGGTGATCAGGTGGGGGCATGCCATACCTGGATCGATAGCCTTACCATACCTGGTGGTAATTTAAATTTATTACCATATTCGATATTTCCCGAGTTATGGCCTTACCATACCTGGATTGATAGCCTTTGGGGTAATTTAAATTTATTATCATATAATTACCATATTCAAAATTTCCTGAGTTATGACCTTACCATACCTGAATTGATTTATTACTATACGTGGATTAATTATGATTGATTACCATAAATACGTTGGGTATTGCCGGTCAGACGAGAAAAGAGAAAAAACCGATGGGAGGGGCTGGTGGGAGGTGGGACGAAGAAAAACCGGTTGAAAATAAACCGGTTGAAAGTGGGGGAGGGGGGAACTATTCAACCAATTCGTCCATTAGAAATAGAGATAATTCGATCAGTTCTAGAGCCCTGTCATCTGCCAGGCTTTTCTTAGCAGTAGGATCACAACCACGCCACCCACGCGGCTGGCTCTTCCCAAGTCAAATGGGAATTGAGAACATTAACTCTCTTTTGAATGTTCAACAACAACAACAACAAGAAAAGATCCCACTCTGAACATATTTTGAAGGGAAAAAATCACAGAAACAAGAATTGTTCTTGTAATGACGCTATTCAATCCTACCCACTTTAATTAAATCTGATCAATTTGCTCAGCATCAACCATTTCAGCGTTGAACAAATGCATGCAGATGAACAGGGTGCTGGAGACATCCAAAGACGTGGGTTACGTGCAGGTGCAACAAAATGGAAGAGCCGCGATTCACGGCCCATTCCTTGTGTTTATAAGCTTCTAATTAGTCAAATGATCCACATGTACCAAAGAATATGCCGTTGGTGTTGAGCTTAGACGTTGGAACCGATGTCATTGAACAGTGAACTGTCATTTCCCCGCAAGCATCTTCAACGTCGATCCGCAAACCTCCCAAAACCGTTCGGACCGCGCTGTCCGGACTGCAGAAGTCATCCAACACTGACATGTATCGATGCGCGGAGCGGTCCGGACGCAATTTCACCCGAAACCGGAGAAAACGTTTTTTCACGAATACGCAAAGCTTACATATCATTCATTGCTAGAAGAAGTTAGAGTGAATACAGGGGGTATAACCCATGGCAGGAACGTAAGAGGCGTGATCACGGTTGCTGAAGCAAGAGACATGAGAAGCTCGACCCAAACAAATAAAAACACAGCTAAACTCACCAACCAGGGAAGCAGCTCGAGCAACAACCAGACAACCATCATCTCCACATCTAGCACCGAGGACACCGCGAGCAAACAAGCCAACGCCTTCACAAAGGAGAACGACACCAAGACGCCGTCGATGTCCGATCCGGAAAACCGGACCTAGGGTTTCCCCTAATGCTCGAAGAGGGGCACGTATAACAGCCATGGCAGCGCCTTCAAGAAGGGGACGACACCCGCGGGTGTCGCTACTGCTAGCATAAGATGCAGGGATTTCGCCCTGGCCATGTACCGAGCAATCCCAAACCGTCGGAGTACAAGTCGGAGAAGAGGAAGTCGGGCGTACGCCGGAACTGCGACCGTCGGAAGGGGAGCCACGCTTGACGCCGAGGAGGCACCGGCCGCCGCTGGACATGCGAGCTCCAAAGAAGGGTGAGGTTGCAAGGTTGAGCGGAACGTGAGGATGCGACGATGGCCAAGCCCCGGATGACCCAAGATCTAGAAAAGAGCGCAAATCAGGGCCACCGGGACCGGAGCAGGAGGGACGCCGATAGACCCAAGGAGCTGGAAGGGGACGCGGCTCATGGAGGGTGCCAAAGTCAAAGTTGCACCAGGTGGATGGCCAACCAAGGATGCCAGCAGGGTTGTGGAGGTGCGGAGACGCCGAGGATCCATCAAGCCAAAGGTGCCGGAAAGAGCGCAGCGCCCGAGGCAGGTCGGATCCAAAGCTGCGTCGGCCGGCCATGGACACAGGAGGGGGCGCAGGTCCATGACCGTCGGGCCGAAGCCGCCCCTGCGGGATGGTGGTGGTGGTGTGGAAGAGTCACGCTCAGCCAAAGGTCCCGGCCGGCGAGCTGCAGGAAACAACTGCCTTGGGACACAACCAAACACCTCCATGACAGGAAGCTCGAACACGGGGTGGGGGAGAGGGTCGATGAAGGGGTGGGACGCAGCAAGGAGGGCGCACCCGGCCGCCACGGCAGGCCGGCCGAATGAGGAGCCCCCAGATCACATCTGGGGAGGATCCGGACCGCACTGTCTAGGGAGCCGCAACCGGTGAAGGCCACCCGCGCCTCCCAACGAGCCGAAGAGGAGACAGCAGGGGGGCGGCCGGCCCTGCCATTGGAGGAGGCCACCGGCGCCGCCGGGGACCAGATCTGGGGGTGGGGCAGGCTGAGGGGCGGGACGGGGGCAATGGAGCAGGAGAAAGAGGGCCCCGCTGCCGCCATCACAGGGCTCGGCGCGGCTTCGCCGGCCAACCCTCCGGCAACGGCGACGCGGGGGCAGGCGGAATCTGGTTGCCGGGCCACCGCCGGCTGTATTTTCACCGGAGACAAACATGAGAGAAGTTTGCGGGCGTCCGGACCCGCGAAACGTCGCTCTCCGACCCCTCGCCCACCCAAAAGGAAGGCTGAACCCACGCTTTTGTAGCATCTCACACCGTTTCCGCGCCAAAATCCACCCACTCTCTTCTTCCACTCTCTGCCGCTCTCCACCCAACTCCCACTCAATTCTCTCATCCTCTCCTTCCCTCTGCAACCAATGCATGGTACTGTCAAAGAACCTGTCGGAGATGGAGCTGGCTGAGTTGCCGGAGGATCCAAGCATCACGCTCGCCTAAAATGATTAGCTCTGAGACGCGGCAAAATCGCCGCGTCAAAGCGAAGGCCGCAAAGGAGGACAAGATGAAGAAGCGTCTGGCCGCCGGCGGGCCTGGTGGTGGCGATTGGTGTGGTGGGCGTGGAGGACGGGGCAGTCGGCGAGGCCGTGGCGGACGCCACCAGACGAGCGCGCCCACAATACAGATGGCTTTGTGGCCGGAGCCTTACAAGCCTCCGTACTACTATGCCACCAAGCAGCTCGCAAACCCCGCCGATACGGATCCTTACATCCTCGATGTTAACACGACGCCACTCTTCTCCGAGTATTCTTCGTCATCGCTCGTCCAGGCGAGGATGGCGGGCAGAGAGCAGATGAGTGCCCCCGCGTTGTGTGCTGCAATGCCAAGAGCGGGGGAGCCGACGTATGACGCGGATAGGAAGAGGCTCGATATCATCCACAACAGAGGCGAGGGAGGAGGAGGGGGCTATGAGGACAGGCAGGTGGAAGACTCGGATCCCACTTAGTCCGGCAACTACCAGCAGCAACTGTCCTGTATCCAGACGGCCAAGCATCCGTCCTACACCCAGACCGGCGATGGCACACAACAACATCAGCATTTGGCTGCCGGAGAGCAGCATCTGGAGGAGGGAGAAGGAGGAGGAAGGCGACAAGGACGATCCAAATGAAACAACCGACGATCCAAAGAAGAAGGTGAAGGAAATATGCCCTAGAGGCAATAATAAAGTTATTATTTATTTCCTTATTTCATGATAAATGTTTATTATTCATGCTATAATTGTATTAACCGGAAACATAATACATGTGTGAATACATAGACAAACAGAGTGTCACTAGTATGCCTCTACTTGACTAGCTCGTTAATCAAAGATGGTTATGTTTCCCAACCATGGACAAAGAGTTGTTATTTGATTAACGGGATCACATCATTAGATGAATGATCTGATTGACATGACCCATTCCATTAGCATAGCACCCGATCGTTTAGTATGTTGCTATTGCTTTCTTCATGACTTATACATGTTCCGATGACTATGAGATTATGCAACTCCCGTTTGCCGGAGGAACACTTTGTGTGCTACCAAACGTCACAACGTAACTGGGTGATTATAAAGGAGCTCTACAGGTGTCTCCAAAGGTACATGTTGGGTTGGCGTATTTCGAGATTAGGATTTGTCACTCCGATTGTCGGAGAGGTATCTCTGGGCCCTCTCGGTAATGCACATCACTTAAGCCTTGCAAGCATTGCAGCTAATGAGTTAGTTGCGGGATGATGTATTACGGAACGAGTAAAGAGACTTGCCCGTAACGAGATTGAACTAGGTATTGGATACCGACGATCGAATCTCGGGCAAGTAACATACCGATGACAAAGGGAACAACGTATGTTGTTATGCAGTCTGACCGATAAAAGATCTTCGTAGAATATGTAGGAGCCAATATGGGCATCCAAGTCCCGCTATTTGTTATTGACCGGAGACGTGTCTCGGTCATGTCTCCATTGTTCTCGAACCCGTAGGGTCCGCACGCTTAAGGTTTCGATGACAGTTATATTATGAGTTTATGAGTTTTGATGCACCGAAGAAGTTTGGAGTCCCGGAAGAGATCGGGGACATGACGAGGAGTCTCGAAATGGTTGAGACGTAAAGATCGATATATTGGACGACTATATTCGGACATCGGAAAGGTTCCGAGTGATTCGGGTATTTTTCGGAGTACTGGGTAGTTACGGGAGAAGCAATGGGCCTTGATGGGCTTTAGTGGGAAGAGGAGAAAGGGCCAAGGGGCTGCTGCGCCCCCCTCCCCTCTGGTCCGAATTGGACTAGGGAAAAGGGGGCCGGCCACCTTTCCTTCTCCTCTACTTCCTTCTCCCTTCCTCCCCTCTTGGTGGACTCCTACTAGGACTTGGAGTCCTAGTAGGACTCCACATCCTAGCCGCACCAATTGCCTTGGCCGGCCTCCTCCTCCTCCATCCTTTATATACTGAGGCAAGGGGCACCCTAGAGACACAAGTTGATCCACGTGATCTTATTCTTAGCCTTGTGCGGCGCCCCCTGCCACCATAGTCCTTGATAATATTGTAGCGGTGCTTAGGCGAAGCCCTGCGACAGTAGTACATCAAGATCGTCACCACGCCGTCGTGCTGACGGAACTCTTCCCCGACACTTTGCTGGATCGGAGTCCGGGGATCGTCATCGAGCTGAACGTGTGCTAAAACTCGGAGGTGCCGTAGTTTCGGTGCTTGATCGGTCGGGCCGTGAAGACATACGACTACATCAACCAAACGCTTCCGTTGTCGATCTACTAGGGTACGTAGATCACACTCTCCCCTCGTTGCTATGCATCACCATGATCTTGCGTGTGCATAGGAAATTTTTTGAAATTACTACGTTCCCCATCAGTGGCATCCGAGCCTAGGTTTTATGTGTTGATGTTATATGCACGAGTAGAACACAAGTGAGTTGTGGGCGATATAAGTCATACTTCTTACGAGCATGTCATACTTTGGTTCGGCGGTATTGTTGGATGAAGCGGCCCGGACCGACATTACGCGTACGCTTACGTGAGACCGGTTCTCCCGACGTGCTTTGCACATAGGTGGCTTGCGGGTGACAGTTTCTCCAACTTTAGTTGAACCGAGTGTGGCTACGCCCGGTCCTTGCGAAGGTTAAAACAGCACCAACTTGACAAACTATCGTTGTGGTTTTGATGCGTAGGTAAGATTGGTTCTTGCTTAAGCCCGTAGCAGCCACGTAAAACTTGCAACAACAAAATAGAAGACGTCTAACTTGTTTTTGCAGGGCATGTTGTGATGTGATATGGTCAAGACATGATGCTGAATTTTATTGTATGAGATGATCATGTTTTGTAACCGAGTTATCGGCAACTGGCAGGAGCCATATGGTTGTCGCTTTATGTATGCAATGCAATCACGTTGTAATGCTTTACTTTATCACTAAACGGTAGCGATAGTCGTGGAAGCATAAGATTGGCGAGACAACAACGATGCTACGATGGAGATCAAGGTGTCGCGCCGGTGACGATGGTGATCATGACGGTGCTTCGGAGATAGAGATCACTGGCACAAGATGATGATGGCCATATCATATCACTTATATTGATTGCATGTGATGTTTATCTTTTATGCATCTTATCTTGCTTGATTGACGGTAGCATTATAAGATGATCTCTCACTAAAATTATCAAGAAGTGTTCTCCCTGAGTATGCACCGTTGCGAAAGTTCTTCGTGCTAAGACACCACGTGATGATCGGGTGTGATAGGCTCTACGTTCAAATACAATGGGTGCAAAGCAGTTGCACACGCGGAATACTCAGGTTATACTTGACGAGCCAAGCATATGCAGATATGGCCTCGGAACACGGAGACCGAAAGGTCGAGCGTGAATCATATAGTAGATATGATCAACATATTGATGTTCACCAATGAAACTACTCCATCTCACGTGATGATCGGACATGGTTTAGTCAATTTGGATCACGTGATCACTTAGAGGATTAGAGGGATGTCTATCTAAGTGGGAGTTCTTTAAGTAATTTGATTAATTGAACTTAAATTTATCATGAACTTAGTCCTGGCAGTATTTTGCAAATCATGTTGTAGATCAATAGCTCGTGTTGTTGCTTCCCTATGTTTATTTTGATATGTTCCTAAAAAACTATGTTGAAAGATGTTAGTAGCAATGATGCGGATTGGATCCGTGATATGAGGTTTATCCTCATTGCTGCACAGAAAAATTATGTCCTTGATGCACCGCTAGGTGACAGACCTATTGCAGGAGCAGATGCAGACGTTATGAACGTTTGGCTAGCTCAATATGATGACTACTTGATAGTTTAGTGCACCATGCTTAACGGCTTAGAATCGGGACTTCAAAGACATTTTGAACGTCATGGACCATATGAGATGTTCCAGGAGTTGAAGTTAATATTTCAAGCAAATACCCGAGTTGAGAGATATGAAGTCTCCAACAAGTTCTATAGCTGAAAGATGGAGGAGAATCGCTCAACTAGTGAGCATGTGCTCAGATTATCTGGGTACTACAATCGCTTGAATCAAGTGGGAGTTAATCTTCCAGATAAGATAGTGATTGACAGAATTCTCTAGTCACCATGACCAAGTTAGTAGAACTTCGTGATGAACTATAGTATGCCAGGGATGACGAAAACGACTCCCGAGCTTTTCATGATGATGAAATCGATGAAGGTAGAAATCAAGAAAAACATCAAGTGTTGATGGTAGACAAGACCACTAGTTTCAAGAAAAGGGCAGAGGGAAGAAGGGGAACTTCAAAAAGAACAGCAAGCAAGTTGCTGCTCAAGTGAAGAAGCCCAAGTCTGGACCTAAGCCGGAGACTGAGTGCTTCTACTGCAAAGGGACTGGTCACTGGAAGCGGAACTACCCCAAGTGATTGGCAGATAAGAAGGATGGTAAGGTGAACATAAGTATATTTGATATACATGTTATTGATGTGTACTTTACTAGTGTTTATAGCAACCCCTCAGTATTTGATACTAGTTCAGTTGCTAAGATTAGTAACTCGAAACGGGAGTTGCAGAATAAACAGAGAGTAGTTAAGGGTGAAGTGACGATGTGTGTTGGAAGTGGTTCCAAGATTGATATGATCAACATCGCACACTCCCTATAAATTCGGGATTAGTGTTGAACCTAAATAAGTGTTATTTGGTGTTTACATTGAGCATGAATATGATTTGATCATGTTTATTGTAATACGGTTATTCATTTAAGTAAGAGAATAAATTGTTGTTCTGTTTACATGAATAAAACCTTATATGGTTACACACCCAATGAAAATAGTTCGTTGGATCTCGATCATAGTGATACACATAATCATAATATTGAAACCAAAAGATGCAAAGTTAATAATGATAGTGCAAATTATTTGTAGCACTGCCGTTTAGGTCATATTGGTGTAAAGCGCATGAAGAAACTCCATGCTGATGGGCTTTTGGAATCACTTGATTATGAATCAGTTGATGCTTGCGAACCATGCCTCATGGGCAAGATGACTAAGACTCTATTCTTCGGAACAATGGAGCGAGCAATAGATTTGTTGGAAATCATACATACTGATGTATGTGGTCCGATGAATATTGAGGCTCGTGATAGGTATCATTATTTTCTGATCTTCACAGATGATTTGAGCAGATATGAGTATATCTACTTGATGAAACATAAGTCTGAAACATTTGAAAAGTTCAAAGAATTTCAGAGTGAAGTGGAGAATCATCTTAACAAGAAAATAAGGCTTCTACGATCTCATCGCGGACACAAATATTTGAGTTACGAGTTTGGTCTTCAATTAAAAACAATGTGGAATAGTTTCACAAATTCGTGCCACCCGGAACACCACAGCATAATGGTGTGTCCGAACATCATAGCCGTACTTTATTAGATATAGTGCAAATCTATGATGTTTCTTACCGATTTACCACTATCGTTTTTGAGGTTATGCATTAAAGATAGCTGCTTTCACGTTAAAAAAGGGGCACCATCTAAGTCCGTTGAGACGACACAATCTGAACTGTGGTTTAGCAAGAAACCAAAGTTGTCGTTTCTTAAAGTTTGGGGTTGTGATGCTTATGTGAAAAAGTTTCATCCTGATAAGCTCAAAACCAAATCGGAGAAATATGTCTTCATAGGATACCCAAAAGGAGACTGTTGGGTACACCTTCTATCACAGATCCTAAGGCAAGACATTCGTTGCTTATAATGGATCCTTTCTAGAGAAGGAGTTTCTCTCGAAAGAAGTGAGTGAGAGGAAAGTAGAACTTGATAAGATAATTGTACCTTCTCCCTTATTAGAAAGTAGTTCATCACACAAATCTGTTCCTGTGACTACTACACCAATTAGTGAGGAAGCTAATGATGATCATAAAACTTTAGATCAAGTTACTACCGAATCTCGTAGGTAAACCAGAGTGAGATCCGCACCAGAGTGGTACAGTAATCCTGTTCTGGAAGTCATGTTACTAGACCATGACGAACTTGCGAACTAAGAGGAAGCGATGATGAGCCCAGATTCCGCAAAATGGCTTGAGGCCATGAAATCTGAGATGGGATTCATGTATGAAAACAAAGTATGGACTTTGGTTGACTTGCCCGATGATCGGCAAGCCATAGAAAATAAATGGATCTTCAAGAGGAAGACGGACGTTGATAGTAGTGTTACTATCTACAAAGCTAGAATTGTCGCAAAAGGTTTTCGACAAGTTCAAAGTGTTGACTACGATAAGAGTTTCTCACTCGTGTCTATGCTTAAGTCTGTCCGAATCATGTTAGCAATTGCCGCATTTTATGAAATCTGGCAAATGGATAAACAGAACTGCATTCCTTAATGGATTTCTTAAAGAAGAGTTGTATATGATGCAACCAGTAGGTTTTGTCAATCCTAAAGGTGCTAACAAAATATGCAAGCTCCAGCGATTCATCTATGGACTGGTGCAAGCATCTCAGAGTTGGAATACACTCTTTGATAAGTTGATCAAAGCATATAGTTTTATACAGACTTGCGGTGAAGCCTGTATTTACAAGAAAGTGAGTGAGAGCACTACAACATTTCTGATAAGTATATGTGAATGACATATTGTTGATCGGAAATAATGTAGAATTATTCTGTAAAGCATAAAGGAGTGTTTGAAAGGAGTTTTTCAAAGAAAGACTTCGGTGAAGCTGCTTACATATTGAGCATCAAGATCTATAGAGATAGATCAAGACGCTTGATAAGTTTTTTCAATAAATACATACCTTGACAAGATTTTGAAGTAGTTCAAAATGGAACAGTCAAAGAAATAGTTGTTGTGGAACGTAGCAGAAATTCAAAATTTTCCTACGTGTCACCAAGATCTATCTATGGAGAGACCAGCAACGAGGGGAAGGAGAGTTGCATCTACATACCCTTGTAGATCGCTAAGCGGAAGCGTTCAAGTGAACGGGGTTGATGGAGTCGTACTCGTCGTGATTCAAATCACCGATGACCAAGTGCCGAACGCACGGCACCTCCGCGTTCAACACACGTACAGCCGGTGACGTCTCCCACGCCTTGATCCAGCAAGGAGAGAGGGAGAGGTTGAGGCAGACTCCATCCAGCAGCAGCACAACGGCGTGGTGGTGATGGAGGAGCGTGGCTATCCTGCAGGGCTTCGCCAAGCACCGCAGAAGAGGAGGAAGAAGAGACGCAGGGCTGCACCCACGAGAGATTGAATCACGTGTGTTCTGGGCAGCCCCCTAGGCCTCATATATATAGGGGAAAGGGAGGGGCTGCGCCCCCTCTAGGGTTCCCACCCCTAGGGGGGCGGCAGCCCTAGATGGCCAAGGGGTGGCGGCCAAGGGGGGGAGGAGAGGGAGGCGCAGGGTGTATGGGCCTTAGGGCCCATATGCCCTTAGGGTTTGCCCCCTCTCCCCTTCTAGGCGCATGGGCCTTAGTGGGGCTGGTGCCCTTGGACCATGTAGGCCAAGGAGCACTCCCTACAGCCCATGTGGCCCACCGGGGCAGGTGGCCCCACTTGGTGGACCCCCGGGACCCTCCCGGTGGTCCCGGTACGTTACCGATAAACCCCGAGACTTTTTCGGTGACCAAAACAGGACTTCCCATATATAAATTTTTACCTTCGGACCATTCTGGAACTCCTCGTGACGTCCGGGATCTCATCCGGGACTTCGAACAACATTCGGTAACCACATATAAACTTCCTTTATAACCTTAGCGTCATCGAACCTTAAGTGTGTAGACCCTACGGGTTCGGGAACCATGCAGACATGACCGAGACATTCTCCGGTCAATAACCAACAGCGGGATCTGGATACCCATGTTGGCTCCCACATGCTCCACGATGATCTCATCGGATGAACCACGATGTCAAGGACTTAATCAATCCCGTATACAATTCCCTTTGTCTAGCGGTACGATACTTGCCCGAGATTCGATCATCGGTATCCCGATACCTTGTTCAATCTCGTTACCGGCAAGTCTCTTTACTCGTTCCGTAACACATCATCCTGTGATCAACTCCTTGATCACATTGTGCACATTATGATGATGTCCTACCGAGTGGGCCCAGAGATACCTCTCCGTCACACGGAGTGACAAATCCCAGTCTCGATTCGTGCCAACCCAACAGACACTTTCGGAGATACCCGTAGTGTACCTTTATAGCCACCCAGTTACGTTGTGACGTTTGGCACACCCAAAGTATTCCTATGGTATCCGGGAGTTGCACAATCTCATGGTCTAAGGAAATGATACTTGACATTAGAAAAGCTTTAGCATATGAACTACACGATCTAGTGCTATGCTTAGGATTGGGTCTTGTCCATCACATCATTCTCCTAATGATGTGATCCCGTTATCAACGACATCCAATGTCCATGGTCAGGAAACCGTAACCATCTATTGATCAACGAGCTAGTCAACTAGAGGCTTACTAGGGACATGGTGTTGTCTATGTATCCACACATGTATCTGAGTTTCCTATCAATACAATTATAGCATGGATAATAAACGATTATCATGAACAAGGAAATATAATAATAACCAATTTATTATTGCCTCTAGGGCATATTTCCAACAATAGTTTCTTGCCTATGTTACAAGGTGTGAAATTGAGTAAGACTCAAAGCCCGACCACGGCAGAAGATAGAAAGAGAATGAATGTCATTCCATATGCCTTGGTCATAGGTTCTATAAAGTATGCCATGCTGTATACCAGATCTATTGTATACCCTACCACTGAGTTTGGCAAGGGAGTACAATAGTGATCTAGGAGTAGATCACTGGACAGCGGTCAGAATTATCCTTAGTGAAATAAGGATATGTTTCTCGATTATGGACGTGACAAAAAAGTTCGTCGTAAAGGGTTACGTCGATGCAAGTTTTTGACACTGATCCAGATGATTCTAAGTCTCAATCTGGATACATATTGAAAGTGGGAGCAATTAGCTAGAGTAGCTCCGTGCAGAGCATTGTAGACATAAATTTTTGCATAATACATATGGATCTGAATTTGGCAGGCCCGTTGACTAAATTTCTCTCACAAGCAAAACATGATCACTCTTTGGGTGTTAATCACATAGCGATGTGAACTAGATTATTGAATTTAGTAAACCCTTTGGGTGTTAGTCACATGGAGATGTGAACCAATCACATAAAGATGTGAACTATCGGTGTTAATCACATAGCAATGCGAACTAGATTATTGACTCTAGTGCAAGTGAGAGACTGAAGGAAATATGTCCTAGAGGTAATAATAAAGTTATTATTTATTTCCTTATTTCATGATAAATGTTTATTATTCATGCTATAATTGTATTAACCGGAAACATAATACATGTGTGAATACATAGACAAACAGAGTGTCACTAGTATGTCTCTACTTGACTAGCTCGTTAATCAAAGATGGTTATGTTTCCCAACCATGGACAAAGAGTTGTTATTTGATTAACGGGATCACATCATTAGATGAATGATCTGATTGACATGACACATTCCATTAGCTTAGCACCCGATCGTTTAGTATGTTGCTATTGCTTTCTTCATGACTTATACATGTTCCTATGACTATGAGATTATGCAACTCCCGTTTGCCGGAGGAACACTTTGTGTGCTACCAAACGTCACAACGTAACTGGGTGATTATAAAGGAGCTCTACAGGTGTCTCCAAAGGTACATGTTGGGTTGGCGTATTTCGAGATGAGGATTTGTCACTCCGATTGTCGGAGAGGTATCTCTGGGCCCTCTCGGTAATGCACATCACTTAAGCCTTGCAAGCATTGCAACTAATGAGTTAGTTGCGGGATGATGTATTACGGAACGAGTAAAGAAACTTGCCGGTAACGAGATTGAACTAGGTATTGGATACCGACGATCGAATCTCGGGCAAGTAACATACCGATGACAAAGGGAACAACGTATGTTGTTATGCAGTATGACCGATAAAAGATCTTCGTAGAATATGTAGGAGCCAATATGGGCATCCAGGTCCCGCTATTGGTTATTGACCGGAGACGTGTCTCGGTCATGTCTACATTGTTCTCAAACCCGTAGGGTCCGCACGCTTAAGGTTTCGATGACGGTTATATTATGAGTTCATGAGTTTTGATGTACCGAAGGAGTTCCGAGTCCCGGAAGAGATCGGGGACATGACGAGGATTCTCGAAATGGTTGAGACGTAAAGATCGATATATTGGACGACTATATTCGGACATCGGAAAGGTTCCGAGTGATTCGGGTATTTTTCGGAGTACTGGGTAGTTACGGGAGAAGCAATGGGCCTTGATGGGCTTTAGTGGGAAGAGGAGAAAGGGCCAAGGGGCTGCTGCGCCCCCCTCCCCTCTGGTCCGAATTGGACTAGGGAAAAGGGGGCCGGCCACCTTTCCTTCTCCTCTACTTCCTTCTCCCTTCCTCCCCTCTTGGTGGACTCCTACTAGGACTTGGAGTCCTAGTAGGACTCCACATCCTAGCCGCACCAATTGCCTTGGACGGCCTCCTCCTCCTCCATCCTTTATATACTGAGGCAAGGGGCACCCTAGAGACACAAGTTGATCCACGTGATCTTATTCTTAGCCTTGTGCGGCGCCCCCTGCCACCATAGTCCTTGATAATATTGTAGCGGTGCTTAGGCGAAGCCCTGCAACAGTAGTACATCAAGATCGTCATCACGCCGTCGTGCTGACGGAACTCTTCCCCGACACTTTGCTGGATCGGAGTCCGGGGATCGTCATCGAGCTGAACGTGTGCTAAAACTCGGAGGTGTCGTAGTTTCGGTGCTTGATCGGTCGGGCCGTGAAGACGTACGACTACATCAACCAAATGCTTCCGTTGTCGATCTACTAGGGTACGTAGATCACACTCTCCCCTCGTTGGTATGCATCACCATGATCTTGCGTGTGCGTAGAAATTTTTTTGAAATTACTACGTTCCCCAAGAGAAGGGTAGAGGAGAAAGTTTCAACATGCGGAAGGACGAGCTGTTGCGCAACGCATGGTTGGCCACTAGCCTCGATCCTGTCCATGGCACGGAGCAAAAGGGCATAACCTTTTGGAGGAACATTCACATATGGTTCCATGAACAGAAGCATTTCGTGCTCTACTCCGACACATTGATCTGCAACGGTGAGTGGATGTCCCTCAACCATCGATGGTACATCATCAAAGAGGCCGTCTCCAAGTATTGCGGGCACTTGAAGAATCTAATCGAACGGTGGCCTAGCGGTGCACAAATCGCCGGCAAGTCAGTTGATCACTAGTCGGATATGCTTTGGTTTTGTTGCATTAGCCAGATATGCTTTAGTTTTGTTGATCACTAGCCGGACATGCTTTAGTTTTGTTGCTCACTAGCCGGGTATGGTTTAGTTTTGTTGACCACTAACCGGATGTGCTTTAATTTTGTTGATCACTAGCTGGACATGTATTGTTTTGTTTCTCACTAGATAGATATGCATTCTTTCACTTTTGTAGCCTAGTCGTGCTTGTGTGGTGTACAAGAACTTGGAAAAGAAGAAGTCCTTCATTGTCATGCATTGCTGGTTGAAGTTGAATGAGCAACCGAAGTGGAACCTTTTCATTGCCAAGACCGTTGCCCAACCCAACGAGGAAGAAACTGGTGACCCTACCGACCCAACCCAAGAACCACCAAAGAATGTTAGAAGAAATCTGCAGTGCAAGAAATGAGAGGAGAGGGCGAAGCGAGAAGGTGCGGCGGCCAAGCCAAAGGAGAGATTCGAGGAGATCTTGGTGAAGAAGGAAGATGCATGCGTGAAGCGCTCAAACATCAAGGAGGAGCGGAAGGTGGAGAGGTTCAAGCAGTTGATGGAGGCGACAGAGAAGAAGATCAAGCTTGAAGAGAGGATGACCATGATCGAAAAGAGGAAGGCGGCGCTCAAAGAGAAGAAGGCCGCGCTCGAGGAAAAGAGGGTGAAGATGATCGCCAATGCGGAGGACGCCAAGATGTTGACCTTGAATATCGACTCTGGGTGCCGACGCTACAATTATGGTGCAATCCGTCCGCTATCAGATGCTGGAGGAGCAGAAAGATGAGTTGGCGGCGGCGAAGATGGGGACGTGGCGGAGGTGGATGCCGACACAAAAGCTGCCTAAGCGGCGGCGAGGGCACCTCCTTAATCGAGAAGCTACTTGCTTGGATGGCCGGTCTAACAGGGCAGAAATGCACGGACTTCTAGATTAATGTTCTTTTGGATTCGGGCATGTAAAAACTTAGCATATGTGCCTCCTTTTGATTGTAATCGAGGATGCGATCCGGCGCGAGTATGATCCGGTGTGTTGTGTGGATCAAAGTAGATTTGAATTTGAATTTGCTGGCGGATAAAATGTGGCTACGGTTGGATGGTGTTCTTCTGCATTCGTGTTTGCGGATTAATTCTCTTGTTTGCGAACAGAGGCGGAAAGAAATTTACGGATTGTTGTTGAAAGTGCCCTGAAATGCCAGTTTTTCTTAACGCGAGTATGCGTGGCACTCGTGTGGCTTAAGTTCAGTGGCGTTGGACCACAAAACCGTCGTTTCGCGGTAAAATTCAAAGGATTTTCTTACCCAGTATGCGGCGTGGCGGGTTGGTGTGGTAAGTTCAACACCAAAATGGCTGGTGCTCATCAAAATGGTCAGCTCTGGTTGAAACTTCGAACTAGGATTATTCCTTGCCGAGCTTTCAAAAAAAGTCAATTTTGCTGTTTCTCACCCAAGCGAAAACCATGCTTATGACTAGAACGGAACCCATCGTTTTCTTAGCTGGGAAAACTCGAAGCAGTGACGAGGGTGAGAGGACCCAACAAAATGGTCTATCATGTCACTGTACAAAGCATGTGGGTTTGATCGCTTGAAGCTCCGCTTTGGCTGCGGAAAACATGTCTTGATTGCCGGAGACATGTTGTGCGGCTACTGCGGGTGGGAAGGGCCAGCCTCGTGGGTCGCGTGGCCCTTATTTTTGACAGTTCAGCTAAGAATAATCGTAGTTTGAAGTGTCAACTAAATCTGACTATTTTCCTGAGCGCCAGCCATTTTGATGTCGAACTTGTCCACACCAACCCCACGCATACTGTGTAAGAAAAACCTTCGAATTTTAGCGGGGGAATGAAGATCCGTGGTTCATCTCCATCGGTTCCAACTTGCAAGAGCATCTACAACCGGACATCTTAAACCCGTCTCATAGCGTCAGAGCAGGCCTTCCGATCATGTTTTTTTGACCCAGGAAGACGCCTCAAACGGGTCTCAAATGCCCGGGCTAACCGGCACCCCCTCATATTCAGCCCAAAAATGGAGTGGATATGGGCATGCCCGCCATGTCGGTCTGACAGCGGGGCCTCACGCGAAAATGCCCTCAAACCCAGCGGTCCGAAACTCGTCTCCTCCATCGGACCGGTGGCGCCGTGTGGCGCAGTTCCGGCGGGCCGCGTAGTGCATTGCCAGCTATTTAGGTCGACCGGCGGCACTGAAACCCTATCATCCATCCATATTTTTCTCCTCTTGTCCGCAGCCGCCACCACTTTCCACTTCACCCGTCTGACTAGTAGCCATGCCCCCACGCCGCCGAGTGAGGAGCGAGTCCTTTCTGACGCCGGAGTGCCGGCTCAAACTCCTTGAGCAGATCCGGGCTAGGCGCGCAGCCCGGATCGCCGCGGGGCTACCTCCGTATGCAGTGGAACCGGAGGAGGAGCGGGATGAGCCGAAGGAGGAGCGGGATGAGCCGAAGGAGGAGGATGTGGGGGACACTGGCGACGGGGATCTGCAGACGGAGCAGGAGCCATCCTCGATTCCCTCCGGTCGGAGTCGGCTACGGAGGCAAGACGCCGTCGCCGGCAGGAGATAGAGGCGCAAAAGGCCGCGGAGGAGGCGGAGATGTTCGACTACATGAATGAGGTCGAGCAGGAGGAGGATGAGCTGGAGCCCTCCTACTAGCCCGTCTAGCCGACGCCCGACACCGTCATCGTGGACATCTTCGGCGATGAAGAGTAGCTAGGGTAGTACGTAGATGTAGTACGTAGGATTTTTTTTTGCATGCTTTGTATGAATTTAAAGGATGAAATGTATAAAAGACGAATGCAAATAGGCTAATTTGAGGTGTATCGGGCCCGTGCCCGTGGGCGTTTAAGCGGCCAGATTTGTAAAATTCGGCTGTAGATGCTCTAAGCTCAACACCAAGGGCACATTCTTTGGTACGTGTGGATCATCTCATCAGTTAGAAGGTTGTAAACTGGGCCGTGAATCGCGGCTCTTCCACCGTTGTAGGTGAACGGCTTGAATTGGAGGCCATCGCAATGGGAACCCACGTCTTTGCATGTCACCAGCACCCTGTTCATCCGCATGCATGCATGCATGCATTTGTGCAGTCGAACCGATTTTTTTATTACTAGTAATTAGTACCGTAGCAATTAGAAAATTAATCATGGTTGGGCCAAAATTTGAAAAATAGGAAGGACACTATTAACAACGGCGTTCAGGCTGGACGCTATTGCGAATGATGTCCACGGCTGGACGTTGTTATAAACAGCGTCTAGTTATGTGGTTCGGTCAGGTGCTCTTGTTTTAACTATATTGAGAGTATTTCCTCTAATAGATTTAATATGTGGGCTTTGGTTTTTTTGTGATGGTTGTGAGGCATCGATAACAAATCACTGAAATGCCCATTTGTTCCATTCTAGACCAGTTTGCTTTTGCCAAATTAGAGGAGAAATAGTCTTAACACACATGAATGTATGTATTTCTAATTCATTAGCTACTAAAACTGTCACAAGAAAGTCTAATTGTGCATTCTACACCTAAGCCGTGATTGCTTTCTGGGCTGCCTTGAGGGCGAAAGCTTCCAACAATTCAACCATGGACAGTGTGTTCCGGTACACTCCTTGCTACTAAGAAAACAACTTGAGTGGTGAGGGCGAAAGCTTCCAACAATTCAACCATGGACAGTGTGTTCCGGTACACTCCTTGCTACTAAGAAAACAACTCGAGTGGTGAGCTAGTCAGGAGGCCTCCCCTCTTTCCCCTCTCCCTTCTGCGTCGCTCCCGTGAGCTATCGAAGGTAACCCTAGCCACCGTCGTCGGGGTTCCCCCTCCCACTCTCCCTCCTCCCTAATCGTTGACAAAGGGCGTGGTCGGGCGAAGCCCGGTCGGCATAGGCGGCGACGGGGAAGTTTTGTCTTCCATGCACAGGAGGTTAGGCCTGGGCCAGATCGAGCAGGCATGGACACCGTATTGGAAAACGGGCGTGCTGGTGCGCCGAAGCGGTTACAGATGGTGTTGTGGCGGCGGTGTGACGGGCGGCATGGTGGCACGGGCAGCGCAGGCTGCGACCGACACAGGTTGCTAGGTGCGGCGGCGTGGGTCATGGGTGGAGCTGGCTGCGGGCGGCTACCCCTGCCATGGGCGTCCGGGCGGCATGGTGTCCGGTGTTCAGCGACCAATAGTGGTCTCGGAGATGGAGAGTGCGTGCGATAGGGTAATCCTTGTTTGGCTTGCACCAGGCCAATGGCAGCAGCAACTGTAGACGTGGTTACCTTCGTGAAGGCGGCGTTGCGGCTACTCTCCTCCTTCGGTTTGCTCGTGAAACCCATGATTTTTTTGAATTGGCGGTGGCGGTGCTCCGGTGTCGTGCCCTTCCTGAAGGCACCGTCTTGGAGTCCATGATTCATCGGGTGCAACGTCGTCTCTTTGTGACACCTCTATCATGGTGGAGTGCTCCGACCGCTTCTTGCAGGACACTCTTTGTATTCTTGTTGTGATCTTGGAGTGGGTTGTGGTGGTGTCGCTGTTATTTTCCATTGTTATATCCTGTCTCGGGTGTATATGGTGTGGTGTCGAGTTGTATGATCGTTGCGTTATCTATAAAGCGGGGTGTGAGCCTTTTTCGGTAGAAAACAACTCGAGTTCATGCCAACATGCATAGATATTCACGCACAAATTCACAACGCATCCACTCACACGGTTACGCATGCCTAGTGTAGGAGAGCGAAAAGGGTGGAGAGAGGGCTCACGCTGACATGTTAGTAGTTAGTGTTGCTAGAGATGGCTCCGAGCGTAACAGGGAAGAGGTCGGGGCGGTCCTTGCTGAGGAGGATATGGCTGTCAGAGATGGACAGCCATGGCCCCGGCAGCAACGGGGGTTTAGCGGATCACCATTGCGAGCGAGGCACGACGATGGGAATTGGCAAAGAGGGATAACAAGGAACAAAATGAGGGTGGTACGTTGCTAGAGTGCCATTTTCGGCGGGCTAGAGGTGGCGGAGTCTAGCTTTGGTCCTGCGGAAGTTGCTGAGGGTACAAGTCGAAGGCCGGAGATAGCCGAACAGGGTCTGGTCGAACCAAACACAGTGGACGCTGTTTATAAGAGCGTCCAGCTTTGGACGTTGTTGGTATTGGCATCCAGCCCTGGACGTTATTATTCCTAGCGTCCTTCCTATTTTTCGAATTTCTCATTAGTGTTTCTTAGTTTCAGAATTACTGGAATATTAATTATCAATAATAAAAATTTCAGGCAGTCGAACACATGAAACACTTGCGAAACTAGTACGTAGACTATGGATGAGTGCACGACACTGGCACGATCAGAGGTCCAACCGCTGATATGCGCTGGATATTATGCATGGACGGCTTGATATGTTCTGTCGTGCACAAGTAGTTCGCAAGACGTCATGTGTAAAGCAGCGCTGAAACACTTGGCAGGCCATAGCCCACGCTCACCGCACTTGCTAAATAGAAGAGGTTAAATGCCAAATAATATGGCCTCAAGCTCACAAATTGCAATGCTGGAGACGATGCCGTTGAGCACGATTGTCATTTCCCCAGTCAAAATGGTAAAATTTTCATAACGCTAGTATGTGTGGAGCTCATGTTGCGTGGGGGTGGGGCTATGGCCTGCATTTCCAGCGCCCGGGGTGCCCCTTTGTTGTGTTGTTTTGGGTGTGTTCCATGAAGTTCTATGTTTGGTGATGTCTTTTGGCTACGCCGGTGGCACACAGGTGCCGTGGCGTCGTCTCGGCCCGGCGTGACCGTTCGAATGTATCCTATGACACAGGTGGTGTCGCGGAATTGTGCAATCATGGTCACGCTGTGCTTTTCGATTGCGTCGATGGTACAGTGTCATGGTTTAGCCTCGGATCGCCGTTGCAGTTCGGGCGCTCGTGGTGCCCCTGGTTGTGTTGTGTCCCCCCTCGTCATGTGTTGTCTGTGTGTTGTTTTTGCTTTATCTCTCCTTCTTGTACCCCTGTACTTCTGGTTCACTTGAACCCTATCTTGTATTAGGCTGCAAAGCCTATAGGCAACAAATGAATACAATTCAGGTGGGGAGGATTTCTTCTTCCCCCGGTGAAAATTCAGAAAAAAAGTTCAACACTAAAGTGGTTGATGCCGAGGAAATGATCATATTTAGTAAAGTGGATAAGGTTGCATAGCGTCACCACAAGAACAATTCCTATTTCTGTGGGGTTTTTCTTTTGAAAAAGAAGTTAAAGTGGGACTGTTTTTTGTTGAACTTTCAATAGAGAGTTATTTTCTCAATTCCCATTTGACTTGCGAAGAACCAGCCGCATGGGTAGCGTGGGTCCTATTGCCAGGGACAGATGGGCAAGACGGCAAGGCTCTATAAGAGCATGATTAATAGTATATTCAGCTGCTGGCTATATGATCTTGTCACATCATATATAGTCAGTTTTATAGCTGGCAAGTACAATAGATGCATGTAAATTTGTGCTACTTTGTCGATACATGAATCATTTTTCTCTCACACAAAGTGACTAGGAGCATGTCCTACAGCCGGCTGTTAATTAGTAGTGCTAGCTCTTGATGACATGGCTTCTCTATTAACCATGCTCTAATTGTATTTGAAAAAGAAATTCCATGTTAGTTTGACTGGGATAAGTATAAGTTTTTTCTTATTTTTATTTTATAGTTGTCTGATATAAATACCAACAACTTTAGATTGGACCTTTTCTTAATAGAGAAGTTTTAAAATATATCTTTTGTTTATGATACAGAAAGGGGTTAGTTTTGGATCCAGTTCAGAATTTTTCTTGGGAAGTTTCGTGACCAGTCGGTGAGATAGCAGCACAAAGGTTGGACTTTTTTTCTCTTGGGCAAGTGGCACCATATATCTTAAAAAACATGCGGCGAAAGAGCACCGTGAGGTTGGACTTTTCTTTCTCTTTGACACCTCAAGGATATGAATTGTCACAGGATATGAGAAACAATACAACGGAATACAGGGGTGCCGTAGCACGTGAGTGTCCTCGAGCGCAACATTTAATGTGGATCATGATGGGCAGCAACCAAAATATTCGAAGTGGCTCGTGATCCTGGCGGCGATCTGTGTTTGTGTTTACACTATCGGATTAGTAGTGTTTGATGTGTTCTAGCTAGCCAAAAAATGCTAAGATTATTCCCACAAAAAATGTTAGGTTATCTCTTCAGCTCCGGTACGATTATGCGATTCCTCATGTTAACTCGATGTAATGCTTCCTGTTGCATTGTGTTCTACCCAGAGCTTTGAATTTCGGATTGAAACGATAAAGGTCTTGTACGTGCGTGTCTGTGACGGGTGGGTGAATCAATCAGCTAGACAGTGAATCAATCAGCTAGACAATGAGCAATCATCCAGAGCAACGTACGATCGGGCCTAGTCGGTGAGCACCAGCGCGCGTAGTCGATGACCGTGCCATGCTCGCTCACACCATGCTCACCATACTACGCACGCTTCTATAGCCTCCATGCGTCGCGCAATTGCTTGAGCCGCGCCCTGCCACGGTCGATCTGCACGCAACCGCCACCTATGGTCCTGCTGGCCACCACACCGTTGGCTGCTCTCCTGAACGCCACAGCGTCCAGCCTAATACGTCAACACTCCCGTGGTCTCGCCGCAGCTCGCGCCGCCACCAGACCGTCCATGCCACGAGGTGGCCCAACCTGGTCACAAAGGCGATGTGGTCAATCGTGGCGACGAGCAGGTCGAGAAGCAGTGATCTCCCACCTCCTGTTGCCGCGCTCACGTTGTTGAGATCACCACCACCGCTAGCTTGCTCCTCCCTGTGCTTCCTGCCCGCAGACGCAGCATGAGAGGGAGGAGCATACGAGAGACAGGAACCGGGACATGTCAATTTGGGGGTTTTCTTTACCACGACGGTATGGACCGGTCAAAATCATGGTGAGCCATCATCAAAACTGGTCAAAATCGAGATTAGGGACAAGAGTTGTCTGGTTTAAAGGGTTGGGATGCAAGTTATCTGGTTTTATAGTTGAGGATTAAATCTAGACTTTGTCAAAAATTAAGGGACGAAGGGCAGCCCCTGGCCAGCGCCGTCGCTCTCCAGCGGAGCGATTTTCACGACAGGCTCGCCCGCGAGAAACACCGAACCGGTGGTAGTCCACGCCTCTGCAAAGTGGCACGGCGGCACAGGTCTCCTGCCGGTACGTGGTCGCGCGGCCTCAACCTCACGCACCAGCCCGAGGCGTTCACCAGGCAGGCGCGGCGAGGCCCTCGATCCGGGATGAAACGAGGTACCAGGCCTCCAAGAACGACAAAAAGAAGAAAGAACAGGGAAGTTGGCATCCATTGATCGAAGATTGAATAACTCAATCAAGATCGGATAAGCGTGGCGGCCAACTCCAGTGCACGACACCCGCGGTGGCTCCCGACTCCGGTGACTCTGTGCCGCGCCCCGCCCCGCCCCGCGCCCGGCAGCCCGGCCTCCGCGTCGTGCCCCTGCGCTCCTCCTGTGGTTGTGCGTCCACGCGCTCCTCCCGTGGTTGTGCAGCGCCTGGCTGCCTCCCGGCAGCCCGTGCCCCAGGCCGCCGCCTCCGCGGCCCGCGCTCGTCCGCCAGGCCGAGCCCCGCGCCCGGCCGTGCGCCGCGCTACGCCAGCCGCTCTGCCGCCCAGTCACGCGCCCTTTTGCACGCGCCAAGACCGCGCGGCTGTGCCCGTGGCCGGCCCTGCGCCCGGCAGCGCTCCCGCGCTCTGCCCAGCGGCTGTGGCCGGCGAGCCCGAGGGGCGAGGACAGTTGCAGTAACCGCACGGGAGAAGACAGGCAAACCTTATCCTTTCGCCATTTTGCACTATGATCCCTGTATTGCAGGAATTAGCAAAATAGGCTAAAACAGTGGTCATGTCCGATTTTTGCAACAATACAATTCCATTTCTGGGATTTTTGAGAATCGGTTCGGATAACAGTATACTATTTACTAGTATTTACCTGTTCTTGACCATGTTGTTTATAAATTATTATTTTTCTGTTGAGTATTGTTCTCCAGAATAAAATTATGATATAAATAATTTCCATGCTCACATATGTTGAGATTATTTATATCTATTATTTGCAATTGAGATTTCATGTATCTCTTGCAAAGATAAATTCAGTACCTTTTCAGTACTGATTTGCGATTGAATTTTTTTCTCTTGCAAGACGAGATTCCAACTCATCAATATACTTCTTGCCCTCAATGGCAATGGACATGATTTCCATGAAGTTGGAACGAGCAATTTTATTTTTATGAAGAGTTTTAAAAACTATTTCCCCCTTAATTTTTAAGGAGGCAACATTATTATTCTCTTCATTATTATCCTCATCATCATTAGCATCAACATCATCATCAAGAGACATATTGGGTTTCAAAGTAGGAGATACCTTTGAAGCCTTAGCCATAAGGCAAAAAGCAATAGATGATGATGTAGGATCCCTTGAAGCACCATTTAAAACCACATCTTGTTCCATGGAGTGTTGGGTTTCCTCTACATTGTTAGCACAACAACTCGAGAAAATAGATACATTTTTATCATGGCAACAAGGCATAGCAAGCATATCATCATGAGATTTAGTCAAGTAATTTCTACATGATATGCAAGAACTATCAACACAAGCATGTGAGCCATTTGGAGTGCTCGAAGTGTTAAAGCCCAAAGAAGGAGCATTGCAATAAGATAGTGATGAAGGATCATTCACAATGAGCATACTATCATCATTACAATGACCAACACTACTCACCATATCATTACCTTGTGGCAAACCACATGCAGGTGAAGTAGAAGAAGTTGAGAAGACTATACGACCGGAGGTGGAGGGAGAACAATCATCCCCACAAATCTTGGACACTCCATATTTATCTTGAAGCTTCGTCCACAACTCATGAGCATCCCGGAACGGCATGAGTTGAAATATAACTACATTGCTCAAAGCATCGAAAAGCACATTAGAAGCTTGAGCATTGAGATAAGAGTTTTTCTCATCCTCTAAGGATAATCTTTGGGGATCCTTTGGAGGATAAAAACCCATATCTACAATTCGCTCTAAATTTGGGTCCATGACCCTAAAGAGATTAAGCATGTGAATTACCCAAACATCAAAATTTGTGCCATCGAAACTAAGAGTGTCAGAGAATCCTAAACCCCTAGTCGACATCCTTACTCTCTAGGCGGTTAAGCCCTATAAAGAGAGACGAGGCTCTGATACCAATTGAAAGATCGTGGATGTCGCCTAGAGGGGGGGTGAATAGGCGTTTTAAAATAATTACGGTTTAGGCTTGAACAAATGCGGAATAAACCTAGCTGTTAATTTGTCAAGCACAAAACCTAAAACAACTAGGCTCACCTATGTGCACCAACAACTTATGCTAAGCAAGATAAGCAACTATGTGATAGCAAGATATATGACAAGAAACAATATGGCTATCACAAAGTAAAGTGCATAAGTAAAGGGGCTCGGGTAAGAGATAACCGAGGCACGCGGAGACGATGATGTATCCCGAAGTTCACACCCTTGCGGATGCTAATCTCCGTTTGGAGCGGTGTGGAGGCACAATGCTCCCCAAGAAGCCACTAGGGCCACCGTAATCTCCTCACGCCCTCGCACAATGCAAGATGCCGTGATTCCACTAAGGGACCCTTGAGGGCGGTCACCGAACCCGTACAAATGGCAACCCTTGGGGGCGGTCACCGAACCCGTACACTTTGGCAACCCTTGGGGGCGGTCACCGGTACCCGTCAAATTGCTCCGGGCGATCTCCACAACCTAATTGGAGACCCCGACGCTTGCCCGGAGCTTTGCACCACAATGATTGAGCTCCGAACACCAACAACCGTCTAGGGCGCCCAAGCACCCAAGAGGAACAAGCTCAAGGGTACCAAGCACCCAAGAGTAATAAGCTTCTCAACTTGTAACTTCCACGTATCACGTGGAGAACTCAAACCGATGCACCAAATGCAATGGCAAGGGCACACGGAGTGCCCAAGTCCTTCTCTCTCAAATCCCACCGAAGCAACTAATGCTAGGGAGGAAAATGAGAGGAAGAACAAGAAAGAGAACACCAAGAACTCCAAGATCTAGATCCAAGGGGTTCTCCTCACATAGAGGAGAAAGTGATTGGTGGAAATGTGGATCTAGATCTCCTCTCTCTTTTCCCTCAAAAACTAGCAAGAATCCATGGAGGGATTGAGAGTTAGCAAGCTCGAAGAAGGTCAACAATGGGGGAAGAACACGAGCTAAAGAGGTTAGGTTCAATGGGGAAGAAGACCCCCTTTTATAGGAGGGGGGAAAATCCAACCGTTATCCCCCACACAGCCCCGCAGAGAGCGGTACTACCGCTGAGGTAGAGCGGTACTGCCGCCCTCAAGCGGTACTACCGCTCCCCCTCAGCGGTACTACCGCGCCAGAAGAGAAGGGCTGGGGCAGGGGCCCAGGGCGGTACTACCGCGGAGGTAGAGCGGTACTACCGCTCTCAAGCAGTACTACCGCCACTACTGCCGCAGCTAGTACCGCAAAACCCGACACGAGAAAATGCGCGCAAGAATCGAAGCGGAAGGAGCACCATGCCACCACGGTACTGCGGCTGAGCCCAGCAAGCGGTACTACCGCTACAGACGCAGTGACAGGACGGTAGTAGCACGGAACCGCAGAGGTACTGCCGCTGAGGCCACCCAGCGGTACTACCGCTCCGGGGGGCGGTACTACCACTCCCGGGAGCGGTACTACCGCTCCGGGAGCGGTACTACCGCTTAGGGAGTCTCAGCCGCACTACCGCTGTGGACCGCGGTACTACCGCTGGGTCCAGGAGAAAAACCATACTCCAGAAAACCAGAACTGCCATAACTTCTGCATATGAGCTCCGAATTGAGCAAACTCAAGCTTGTTGAAAACAAGACGACGAGTAGCATCAAAACAGCGACTGGTTATAGTAAGAAGAGGCAGGGGAGGTATGCCAACAAATAGAGGAGTGAAACCTCCAACCGAGAAGAACCGGCAAAACCTCCAACATCGAAAACATCATAGAAGATGCATGCGAACTCCGTTTTCGATGAACTCAAGCTTGTCATCAAGATGACCATAAGCTCTAAGACTCACAAAGAGAACCAAACAAGAACCAAAAAAGATGATGCAAGGATGCAAAGGTTTGAGCTCTCAACGAACGATACGATCAAGCTACTCATCGAGGGCCCCCCTTGATAGTACGGCAATCGATCCTATAACCCGGTCTCCCAACTACCATCATGAGACCGGTAAAATAGAAAACCTACCAAGGGCAAACCTTTGCCTTGCACATGGTCCACTTGAGCTAGATGATGACGATCTTGACTCCCTCAAGTCGGACCACCTTTCTTGATTGTGTTGGCTCGATGAAGACTAGTTGATTGCTCCCCCATACTCCACTATGGGTGAGCCTTTCTTCCGCACATCTTCATGAGTCCATTGTCACCACACAGTATAGCACGCTTCAAGCATTTGATCTCTTGGTGGTGCTCCACTTGAACTTGCACACCGCAACCTAACCCCACAAAGAACTCTCACGAAGACCATGGGTTAGTACATAAAGTGTAATTGACAATGCTTACCATACCATGGGATCACTTGATCCCTCTCGGTACATCTTCTACGCTTTGTGGGTTGATCAACTTGATTCACTCTTTAACTTAGTCTTGATCAACCTCTCACAAGACCAATCTTTAGGTAATTCCTTGAATAGCACCTTGGTCGACACAAACTCTCCTTGAAACCAACACATGTACTCCAAGAAAAGCTTATGGACAAAACCTTCAAATATAACTCAAGGCAACCATTAGTCCATAGAGATTGTCATCAATTACCAAAACCAAACATGGGGGCACCGCATGTTCTTTCACTAGTGCTGCGAGATCTACTTCATTCTGGAGATTATCTTCAAGGTGTCATGCTTAGCAATTTGAGATTTGCATTAATGGTTTCAAGATAACTTCTTGAAATATCCATTAATTTTGCAACATTACCATGATGGTCTTTAATTTACTAATCGTAAATTAATTATCTCTGGTAACCGATGGCTAGAGAATTGAGGCATTCGCCCTCGATGGACACCACTGCCCTACTTGGGCCATGGACATCATGATCGCTCTTGTATCTCGTGGGATAATGTGTGCCATCAAAGACCTGTCAGATTCTCCTACGGTTGGAGTCACACCACTAACAGAATAAACATGTTGCTTTATGCATCATAAGACATTATATCGATCCAGGTCTCAGCATCTGGTTATTCTGTATTAGCAATCCCTGGGATACAAAGAACCTCAAGGGCAAAAGGTTTGAAGGTCACTCCTTCAATCTGACACCATCATGGCAGTCAGTTGTTTGCATGACGTTCTTCTAGAACCGAGCAATAAAATGACTATCCAACTGTCACAGGACCCTATGAGCACGGAGAACATGAAGGTTGAATATGCATCAACTGACATGTTTGGAGACTACATTTAGTCCCTCAATCTCCTTAGTGATCTATTTATTTATGTCCATTTCTGATGTTCTAATATGAACATGATTATTGTGTCATCATATATTGTATCAACACTTTGGTACAAATACATTTGTATGTATTCTATATATCTGACAGTGATTTTCATATTGAGAATCTTCATGTCTATATATAGATTTCTATGGGAGTCAATCCGATGAAAAATGATATGTGCCTTGTGGACATATGCACCACAAACTTTATTCTCAGGATAGTCCAATGTTTCCACTCTCATTGAGAGAAAGGAGATATTTAAATCGCTAGGCGCGATGAGGTATTTTTTGGCTCAACTCGAGTCATATTTACTATCCATGTGGGTACTCGAGTAACGTCGGGATGCTTTATTGCTTCTCAGGTTTAACTCGTACCCTACTAAACTATGGAGGTATCCGTCAAAATAGTTTTCATAGTGAAACTTATGATGACAACAAAGAGAAGTAACTTCTCTTTACCATATGCAAAGGATATGGCAAGCACATTCTATGTGTATCATCGGCATTGCATTACACATACTACAAAACCCGTAGCACATGTTGCATACGCGATAGTTTTCCAGAGTGTCTTTTGCATGACAAACTTGGCATTCCTGCTTTGGTCATCATTGACATTGGGTTGAAACAGAAACTATCAACAATTCCACTGGTTTATGATTGTTATGATGCTAAGTTCTAATAACATTTGGATTTTATGTGCACTACAAGTGACACAGGGAAGCTAATTTTAAGGCTCGCACACCTTAAAGTCTACGCTGAACCACTCAGACTCCTTGAATGCATCAAGTCGAGGTAAGTGGCTCTTCCCAGCCATTGAGTAGACTATTCAGGTATCCATGGTTCTAAAAGACATATCTACATGATGGTCTTAAGTGTGTGCTTTATTCACACGAAACCATTGGCCATTATCCTGACATCGATTTCAAGCAAATTGAATGGATAACATTGCAGAATTCTCCTTGAGGGCCATCTCTATGGCTTTTGGATTGAAATTTAGCAATTTGTCCTAATGTCTAGACTCAAAATGGTTTGGTAGAATCCTATCCAAAGAGTTAAGCTCATTGCATTATCTTTACTTTGGAATTGCAACTTGCCAACTTTACATTGGAGTCATGCAGTTTTACACGCTCATGACAGAACTGCATAATATTATTCCCCACTATCTTTGATATGTGGATATCTACCAAGTATTTCCTATCTGCGGTAATTCGGTTGCATACCGATATCACCACCCGGCATACATCATTGGCCCCTCAACATATATTTGGGATCTATGTGAGGAATAACTGTATTTCCGTCAATACCTCAAGCCCCTCACATGGGGAGTTATTCAAGGCCAGTATGCTGATTCAATGAGGAACATTTCCAGGCATTAGGGGGAGATTTCAAGTACCATAAAGAATGCCAGGAAATTAGTGGAATGTTCAACACATTTTCTGCCTCAAATCCACATACTCAAAGATCTGAACCATGCGTTCAGAAGATTCGCATCACATTGCAAATAACCTGCCAGAATTCATTTACTGACTATAAAGGTGTCACACAATCCTATAATCCTGCAAAAATATGCCTGAAAGAGTGATGGTACCAACAAAATTCACTCCACTCCCTTTTCATAGCAACAAGGGGAGATGTATGGCAGAAGTACATCAGGATTCAGCTTCCCGCAAGCAAGGATATCAAGGCCTGTGAATCAGTAAATGCGAATCAACTTCACGTTGACAGACACCTATTGGGTAGTATACATCCAGTGGACGGGAAACCTCCACCAACCCATGTCATAGTGCACACAATGACCAGGACATCGGAATACCCGACTCGATCGCATTGGGAAATCGCGAGCAGTCACCATGGGTAACGATATTTCCATCAAGTCTATATTGATATATAGATTCTGGAGAATCATATAACCGGAAGTCTACAATTGTCGACATATATTTCTCAACTAGATTGCAAAAACCTTTCAAATTATTCAGATCCAAAGACCATGGCCATGGCAAAGTGTGAACAACACTCGGACTGAACTCAAGCAAAGGGTATAATCTAGGTAGAAATGATCTTGCTCAATAATGGGAAGGTATTCATAAGCAATACCTACACCAGTTTTCTTCTGGAAACGGAATTGAGAACAATGAGGTGGTGAAACATAGAGCAAGTATTGTAGCACAAGGGTTCACGCAGATACCCAACTATTCTCTAGAGGTGGAATCTCTTTCCGATAACTTATATCATTGGCAGTACAAAATCATCTATCTTTGCAGTTGATAGATGTAGTGATTACATATCCATGTCGATCACTAGATTCAGACATATATGATTGATTCCCGATGGAGTCTCAATTCTGAATCGAAATACAAAATGCAACATACATTGTGTAAGACTAGTAAGTCACCATACGACTTATTGTGGTCGGTACATATGGTACAACCGACGTAGTGAGTTCCTTATACAAAAGGATTACTCCTGCAAAGATGATTATCCATGTTTGTATGTCTGCAATGACGACACATGTAATCATCTAATGACGGAGTTTAAATGAAGGATTTGGGTAAAGCAAAACACTGCTCGTTACTACAACTTGAGCACCTTCATTCATACATTATGGTATACTATGTTGTCTATATCCAAAATATATTGGAGAAATTCATTGTGGACAAATATTATCTATCCATAACTCTCATGGTAGTTCATTCTCTAGATGTAGAGAAAGATTTATTTAGACCAAGAGATGATGGAAATGAGATATTGGGACTCAACGTTCCATATGCCATTGGATCGACCAAACACAATTGGTTGGTACTCAAGAATATCTTTCGATATCTCCAAGGCATGAAACATCTTGTCCTGATTTTTCAGTTTTGGAGAAATCTGAACACCAATATCAGTGGATACATCGATCAGATCCCCACTATGTCAGATCGTAGACAAGTTTAGTGTTCCTACTAGGTATGGTAGCCCTCTCATGAAGAGTCTTCGAAACAGACCTCATGGCTACATTCACTAACCATTATCTCAATGATAATGTTTCTTGTGTTGCCCGGATGCAAACAGGTTACATAATAAGCAATATCACTATATTGCAATTCTTGCAAGTCAAATCATGCGACTGATTTGTTCAGCGGGCCTCTACCAACTTCTATGTTTTGGTATGTGACGGCTTCAAATTTTGCAAGAATCAGGGGGAGTATCTTCCTGAATTGTTCATGTTTAATGCATCATATTATACTCTTTTTCCCTTCATGAGTTTACTTTACAGGTTCTCATAAAGGTTTTTAATGAGGTAATATCAACATGAGATCATATGTCATACTTTCTGTTTTCCCCACCGGGTTTTTTTGGGAAAGTATATATGACATATTTATTGTTTTATAAACTCTATCAGTTTTCTCGTATTGAGTTAAAAGAGACAATGGCCATTATATGTTGTACCATTTTCTCCTTATTTTTCCCACTGTGTTTGAAGGAGTTTTAGCAACATATCAAACACCTATCTCCTCATATTTTTCCCACAGGGTTTTTGGAGAAGCTTTTTCAAGATGATGATACTTACACTAACAAGCATGGATTAGGGGGAGTGTTAGGATTTAATTAATCCTATTAATCCCTGCTTTTCCTAATCGAGGCGGTTGTCTCGTATCCCTTCGGACGCACCCCTTCGGGGGCTATATATATATGTAATCCCATCATCAATGATAACAACTATTCACTTTTACTTCTCTGTCTCCCTCTCTCTCTCTCGTTTACAATTCAACATACGTCAAAACTCTCGTGGTCTCGTCGCAGCTCGCGCCGCCACCAGACCGTCCATGCCACGAGGTGGCCCAACCTGGTCACAAAGGCGATGTGGTCAATCGTGGCGACGAGCAGGTCGAGAAGCAGTGATCTCCCACCTCCTGTCGCCGCGCTCACGTTGTTGAGATCACCACCACCGCTAGCTTGCTCCTCCCTGTGCTTCCCGCCCGCAGACGCAGCATGAGAGGGAGGAGCATACGAGAGACAGGAACCGAGACATGTCAATTTGGGGGTTTTCTTTACCACGACGGTATGGACCGGTCAAAATCATGGTGAGCCATCATCAAAACTGGTCAAAATCGAGATTAGGGACAAGAGTTGTCTGGTTTAAAGGGTTGGGGTGTAAGTTATCTGGTTTTATAGTTGAGGACTAAATCTAGACTTTGTCAAAAATTAAAGGACGAAAAGTATACTTTTCTCTAAATTGAACAACCAACATAGAGAAAAGAAATACTAGAGAAAAGAGATTTAATTTTCTCAATTCCCATTTGACTTGGGAAGAGCCAGCCGCGTGGGTAGCGTGGTTGTAATCCTATTCCTAGGTACAGCCAGGCAGATGACAGGGCCCTAGAACGGTGCGCCGGCCGAAGCTTGAGCCGGTTGCACAGCTCGATCGCTCACACAGCCTGGCTACTAAGCCACTCGCACGCCACGTGACAGCTCAGCCTCATCTTATCCTTTTCTCACCACTGTTGACCACTCTTTCCGTTCTCCTTCTTCCACAAGACGCTTCTCTTTCTCCTCTTCCATCTCCCCCGCCGGCGTAACTCCTCCGCTGAACTTTTTCCCTTCCTCTCCGCTCCTCAGGCGAGCCAAGGCAACGAATATGTCTCCTCAGGCGATCTGGTTTGCTGGAACCCAACAATATTTTTGCTGGTACCTTTTTCCTTTTTGAGTTGCAACTGTTTCTTTTGCTAGAATCATCATTTGATTTTTGCTGGAACCAATACATTATTTTTGCTGGAACCGATGCATTATTTTGCTGGAACTGATCATTTTTTGCTTCATCGGCTACTAAGTTCTCATATGCTCAGGTCATTTTTTTCCAATCGGAGAACCAGTCCATTTGATTTTGTTGGCACCGGCTTCTTTTTTTGCTACAACCGGCAAGATTTTTTGCTGGATTGGTGACATATTTGATTGAGACCGTCGACAGGGACATCATGTTTTCCCAGTCAATTTTGCTGGCACCGTCTTTTTGGTTTGCTACAACCGGCAATGTGTTTTGCTGGAACTATGTTTCTTTTCTGCTACCATACAGTTTCTAAGTTTTTACTGGAAATCAGCGCCCAATTATTGCCTTTTGCTACAACTAGCGTTTTGATTTGCTAGAACCGGCTCCATTTTTTGGTACTACGGGTGTTTTTGGGTTTGCTAGAACCATTGCTGTTTTTGCTACCACGACGAGCCATGGCGTCATCACCATCGATTTTGCTGGTGGGTGAGGGGGGAGGGGACGACAAGGGGAGGGGTAGGTTGGGCAACACCGGCGAGCGGCGCGTGGGAGGCTAGTGTCGACGGTGTGGGGGACGGACGCGTGCTGCACAATGCGGAAGGAGGGGGGCAGCCGCCATGGCTCCCTGTGGTTTTTCTTCTCAGCTCAAAAAAGATGACCGGAGACGACGGCGGCGAGGCAAGCCGGCAGGGAACTTCGAGGCAAGCTGGCAGGGAACTTCGATCTGTCATCGGGAGGGGAGGGGGGAGGGGGTTGCCCGATGCGAGCGGACGGTGCTATTGTTTTTGTTTCCTGCGGCGAAGCTTTGATGGGTGAGGGAAAGGAAAGAGACGATGTGGGATCCAATCGATCGGTTGTGGACGCAGGTATCGGGCGGTTGGGGGCTGACCGGCCGAAACTTTCGGCCGGCGCACCGGCGCCCAGTAGTCGCCTATTATTTTTGTATCTAGAAAAACTTCCGTTAATAGAGAGGAAGTTTGACCCAAACAAATACAGTTTTTATTATTTATATTTTACGGTTGTCCAATATAAATATATATATATTTTGAATTTTCACGGGGGGAGAGTTTTCCCCACCTTAATATATTAATCAAAGAGGCATAAGCCCCGAAGATTACAAGTATCACTCAAGACGCCCAGCAAGAGAAATTACGCGGGGGGGGGGGGGGGGGGGGTAAGCCAGACAAACAAAACCGGGACAGAACCCCAACTGTTTTTTTTTCGCTACCCCAGGGCCGTCAACCAGGTGTCGACATGAACTCGGCAGGGTTCTTTCAGGCGCCCACGCCACAAGAGGGCGTCTTCCCGGCAGCATCCCAGCAACCGAGCGAGAGAGGGGCGCTGCCTCTGAAACACAACAGCGTTTTGATGTTTTCACAAGTGCCAGCAATACAACATGGCGAATTCCTAGGCGGAGCAGACGACCGAGCTCGCCAAAGAAACCAGCCGACCTAGACAGTTAACCGTTGCGCCAGTGATGTCGATGCTAACTCGCCTCCAGAAAGCCGCCGCGAACGGGCAGGAGAAGACCAGATGGTCTGTAAGTTCCAATATAAATATCAAAATTCAGGGGTTTTTGTCTGGAAGTTCGATGACAATTCAGCGAGATAGCAGCACAAAGATTGTACTCCCTCTGTAAATTAATATAAGATGTTTTGAATCACTAATATTAATTTACAGAGGGAGTACTTCTTTTCTCTTTGGGCAAGTGGGCATTGTATCTCCAAGAAAAACACCACGCGGAGAACCAGCAGCGTTACGTTGGACTTTTCTTTCTCTTGGACAGTTTATACAGATAAGGATATATGGATTCTCACTAACGACTGGCTACATCAGTACAGCCTGGACCGGCTGCGTGTGAAGCTGGAGGTAATGGGGTGATGAGGTTGGTGAGAGCATTTTCATAGGATGTTCCCAAATCTCCCCTAGTTGTCTGCATGGACTGTTTGGGGAAAAAACTCTCTTGATATGGAAAGGTTCAGACAATCCAGACAAACGGGACCAGCCAGCGACCAGTTGCATCAGTTAAGTGGAATAGTGTAATACAAGAAAAATCGACGGAGAAATATTAGCTCCTTACTGCGCTGTGGGCACAGAAGGGGAAAAAAATTCCTCCTTACTAATATGCCTATATAGAGATCGAACTACCAAAGAGGAAGCTCAAAACTAACAGCAGCAAGCAACCATGGCTTCTTATGACCAGCAATTCAAGGTTCTCGAGGTACCTCCGATCGTGCAAGAGCTGGTGGGCGCCGGCATGCAGGAGCCACCAAGCCAGTACGTCCTTCCTGAGCAAGACCGTCCAGCTGCTGCGGCGGTCTCCGAGATGCCCGAGCCCATCCCCATCATCGACCTCAGCCGGCTGTCTGCCGGCAGCGCCGAAGAGTTCGACAAGCTGCGGTCCGCCTTGGAGAACTGGGACCTCTTCCTGGTAATTAAACTTCTTTGCGTTGTCATTTCTTTCATGTGATTGTGATGAAGCTAGTGGTCACCGTCTCATCTCCGGCCGATGTTTCTCCAGGCTGTTGGACATGGAATGGAGCCTAGCTTTCTTGCCGAGGCGATGAAGGTTACGAGAGAGTTCTTCAACCTCCCGCTGGAAGAGAAACAGAAGTACTCAAACATTGTCGACGGCGAGAAGCTGGGCATGGATGGATACGGTAACGACATGGTCGTGAAAGAGAATCAGGTCCTTGACTGGAACGACCGGCTCAATCTTCTAGTGGAACCCGAGTCCCTAAGAACCTACAGGCTGTGGCCAACACAGCCTCCTTCTTTCAGGTACTTACAATCTAGCTCTAGTTTTTTACCATATTTCTATCGTGCATGCCTAAAGCGACATTATTTTCAAACTGATAAATCAGTACTCCGGTAGTTGATGAGTAACCAGTATAATTTTCTTAACTATCATCCATAATTGTGCAGAGACATCCTGTCTGAGTACACGGTCAGGTGCAAAACGGCGGCTAACCTTGTCTTTCGAAACATGGCCAAGATACTCAATTTACAAGAGGAACACCTGGTAAACATGATCGGCGAGAACTCCATCACCCAAGCTATATTCAACTACTACCCTCAGTGTCCAAGGCCGGACCACGTCTTGGGCCTCAAGGCCCACACCGACGGCTCAATAATCACAGTCAACTTCGCCGATGCTGAGGGGCTCCAGCTTCAGAAAAACGGTGTGTGGTACAACGTGCCCATCGTTCCAAATGCATTGGTTATGAACATAGGAGATATAATGGAGGTACGTGATGTGTGTAGTGTAGGCAGCTATAGATGTATAATTGTTTGACCTTTGTCTTGTGGATTGTCAAGCTGAGATATAATACATCTCTCTATTCCATCCTGATGATGCAGATTTTGAGCAATGGGTTTTTCAAGAGCCTGGTGCATAGGGTTGTGACCAATGCAGAGAAAGAGCGCTTGTCGTTGGTCCTGGTCTATTCATTGGATCTAGAGACAGAGCTTGAGCCGGTGTCAGAGCTGGTGGATGACAAGAGACCTGCACGATACATGAAGATCAAGCTCAACGACTACATGGAAAGATATCATGACACTTATGCCACAGGGACACTAGCCATCGACGGCGTGAAGATCTGAATATGATTCCGATGTGTGCAAGTCCGCTAATGAAGAACTATGCATGAAGTATCTTCTGTTGACCAGTTTGTAACGAGTTTATATTTTTACGTACCCTTTTCCCTAATTTTTTTGTGTGTACTGCTTCATGTAAAATGTTCAGCAGCTTGTCTGGCTGCATGAAACAATAAAATAAAATGTATCCGCTGTGTGCAACATGCGGATGCAAAGGATGGAATAAAACTATTGGTTGTGTGCAACATGCGGATGCAAAGGATGGAAGGATAGTTTCTTGGTGGTATGTATCACTTCAAAGATTGATAAGTACCATTGTGCCTCCTTTTTGAGAGAGAGAAAAACCATTATGCATGAAAAATGTGGATTAACCATAATAATTCCATGTGCATCTTTCCTACAAAAAATAGAAACCCGCTACTATAAAGCGTGTCATCACTAACCGGCAAAAACTGCTCATCGCTTCTTTGCTGACTATGTTGGCTGGCACTGACTAGTTGTTGGAGAATTAGGCCATTCCATTATTAATTCCGGTAAATAAATCATCACTAGAACAGTAATTAGCATGCATAACTCTAGCATATTTAGATGAACAGAACAGCAGTATCGCACATGCAGCAGCAACCATAAATAAAGACATGATGATCAGATCAAGATGCACATACTGTTCGTTTGTAGCCGCGGGTGTTGCAGAAACAATGTTACTGGCGACAACGTTAGTGAAGACCGATCGAGGTAGAGGACGTTGAAGATGCTAGTACACTGCACTGCCTGATTTGGATGAATGACGACCCGTGATGGCAAATTTGAGTAATCGATTCGCGCCTCCACTTTTGGGGTGGGACTAAAGATTGCGCCTCCGGTCGCCATTTACACATGGTCATCCTTTGAGATTTGCATTGGAAATTTCAGAAATTCTTCATGGGACAAGCCCTTAACTCATTACAAACTGATCGTTGGAAGAAACATGACCATAGTACTCATTGAACTTTTTTTAACACAATACAATGAAAGTCGCTCTCAGACACGAGCATACACTCACCGAACTTATTCACATTGGAATCCTAATTCAGATCCTCATGGAGTCGATGGCTAGTTTCCCTGTTGCATAAGTGTCAAAGAATTTCGCTAGGTAGTCCTTGCTCTTCATCTTCCTGTATCGTCTAGGTCTCTTGTCATCCACCAGCTCTTGCACCGGCTCAATCTCCGCCTCTGGGTCCAACGCGTAGAACATCACCAACGACAAGCGCTCTTTCTCTGCATTGGTCACGACCCTATGCACCAAGCTTTTGAAGAATCCGTTGCTCACTATCTGCATGGATGCACCAGGATGAAACAGAGAGATGCATATATATATCTCAGATTGACAATGTACAAGACAAGATCATACAGCTATGTATGCAGCTGCCTACGCACACAATAAACTTACCTCCATTACATCCCCTATGTTCACAACCAATGCGTTTGGGACGATGGGCACATTGTACCAGATGCAATTCTTCTGGAGCTGGAGACCACTGACGTCTGCATCAATGAAGTTGACCGTGATCATCGAAGCATCGGTGTGGGGCTTAAGGCCCAAGACATGATCCGGCTTGGGGCACCGAGGGTAGTAGTTGATTATAGCATGGGTTAAGGACTTCTCGCCGAGCATGGTTGTCAAGTATTCCTCCTGTAAATTGAGAAGCTTGGCTAGGTTTTGCAGGATAATGTTTGCCACCGCTCTGCATCGGACCGTGTACTCACATAGAATGTCTCTGCACAGCACAATATACTATGGATGATAAAGAGAAATGTATTGCATTGGTTACTCATAAGTTTAGGGTTTTTATCATGGATTGCAATTTGAAAATGTACTCATCGATCTATATTGATATGTTATGACCTGGCGGCATTTTATTGTACAACTTGTAACAAAAACTCAAATGTTGGTAATAAATCAAGGACAGATTTGACCAATGTCGCATATGCATGCTTAGTCACATCGAGACACGGAAGATAATTTCTGAGCCATATTACTTCTTGAAATGCGGCCAATGGGGTCCCGGCAAGAAAGTTCTTAGGGCATCTCCAAGGCTGATCCGCAAACAGCCCGCATCCATCCGGTATACGCTGTCTGGACCGCGGAAGTCATCGAACGCGGGTCTGTATCGGTCCGTGGGATGGTCCGGACGCAATTTCTCCCGCAAACCGGAGACAGAAGTGGGAGAGCTTTGCAGAAGTCCAGGCACGAGAAACGTACGGATCCGACACCCCCGGCCCACCCAAAACCCTCCCCGAACCCCGTGACTCCATCCTTCCCATTTTCTCTCCTTCCTTCTTTCTCTCTTGCCTTCGCCGCCGCTCCACCATCCCGGCCACCACCCTGCAGGCACTCTACATCTCCGGCACCTCCAGCGCTCCAGCAGGGCTCCACCCTGCTTCCCCCCGTCTCCGTTCAACCCATGTCCTCCAACCGCCCCACCAGGTACCATCTGCTACTGCTATTCTCAGCAAGCTCGGCAACTGTTCGATGAATTGTCGGAGCTAAAACAGTTGTCACTTCTTCTTCCTAGCAATGAAATTCGATTTGGAGTACATATACGAGCAGTATGTTGACTCGTACGACGGCTCATCGAATGAGAAGAGGTACTCTGATGAGACGACGACAACGCATGTGATCCTTGAAGATGAAGCACGTGCGGAGGAGCATGTTCTCATTTTCAAGGGCTCGATCAAGGGTCATCGAGTGCTCAACCGCAACAAGGCACGCGGCCATTTGACACTGATGGCCGGCTACTTTGCCCCCGATGCACTATTCGCTGACCATTTTTGTCGGCATTTTCAGATGCGTAAGACTGTTCTCGACCGTTTGTACCATGATGTCCAGTCCTATGATGACTACTTCATCCTGAAGAAGGGCATCGTGGGAACGAGCTGCACTCCGGATGCTTGTACATTGGACAACCGCTGATTCGTGGGACGAGTACCTACGGATGTCTAAGAGCACACTCGGTACCTAAGAGAGCCAACTATGATAGACACCGAGAGGCTCTTTGCAATCTCAAAGGCAAGAGGGTGGCCAGGTTTGCTTGGATCTCTTGACTATATGCATTGAAAATGGAAGAACTACCCAAAGGCTTTACAAGGGCAATATCAGGGTCATGTTAAGAAGGCCGCCATCATTCTTGAAGCAATTGCATAACAGGATCTTCGGATTTCGCACGCTTTCTTTGGCATGCCCGAGTCTCACAGTGACATCAATGTGCTGCAGCGATCACCATTGTTTGCGAGGCTGACTGGAGGAAAAACTCCTCCTTGCCAATATACTGTCAATGGACATGAGTACAACATGGACTACTATCTGGTTGACGGTATCTATCCTCCATGAGCTACCTTTTCAACACCAAACACAGTTGACCAGAAAAAGGCTCACTTTGCTGAAAGACAAGAAGCAGCTAAAAGGGATGTTGAGAGGGCATTTGGAGTTCTGAAGGTCCGTTTTGCAGTTGTTGTGGGCCTTCTAAACAATGGGATCTAAAACCTTGTGGTATATGATGTGTGATCATGCACAACATGATTGTCGAGCATGAGGGTAACGATGCTGCCGCAGCTCTGGAATTTGAGAACATGTGTGATCCTATCCAACTTCCGGATCAGAATCTGGCCACATTTGAAGAGGCATCAACAAATTCGGCACTGACCAACTCATGAGCAGCTGAAGAAAGATCTGATTGAGGATCAATTAAAAGTCAAAGGGGACAACAATGTTGGGATGCAATATTTGAAAAAAAAATTGAGCTAGTGTTGCATGCGGCTATTTGAACGTCTGTACCCTTCGCATGCGGCTATTTGATCGTGCCGACTTGGAAAAAAAATTAGGAAGGCTAAATGTACGTATGCGGCTAGTATTGGATGGCGTCATCCTGCATTCATTTTCGCGGACTGGTTCCCCTCTGTTCGTGGACGGACGCAGAAAAAATTTACAGGTTGCCGTTGAAGATACCCTTAGAGGCCCAAAATGCCTCTAGAAAGATCAGATATTAAGACGAGTTGTAATTGGGCGAGTTGTCGAACTACTTTTTCCTTCTTTCATTCCATCTGACCTTTTATGCTTGGGTGAAGTGATAAGCGTATTATTACCATTTACATGCATAATTGGTTGTATAGGTTTCGAAGACAAGTCTAAGATTTATTTTGACATTATACTAGAATCTTGATATTCTGTATACATAAGTGGGTTAAATAAAGATTAAAAGATTTAGATGCCCTTTTTTTGGAAGGATATGTATTTCTGAAGTAGATCTATGTGTTGCTCCCCCCGCGTCGCTAGCGACTCGGGCGGGCCGCTACCCTAGCCGCCACCGAGCCCCAATTTACTCCATCCTCTCCTCTCATCGCCGGCGTGTGACGCCGTCGGGCTAAGCCCAGGGGCAGATGGCGATGGCGGGGGTCTCACCTTCTCTCCCGTGGCTGGGGGTGGGGCGGGGCCCCCGGCATGTGGAGGCGCGACTGGTCGGGTCCTGCGGCGCGGTGGCCGGCCCTGCCTCGCGGCGGCGGGCGGGCGGCTTTGCGGCCGGTCGGATCTCGGATCGATGGCAGCGGCATGGACGGCCTGGCGGATCAATCTGTTGTACATGTGGTCTGGCCTTCGGTCAAATCTGATCTAGCTAATGCGGCCTGCTCCATGCGCGGCGGCGGTGATCAAAGGCGGCCCCGTGCACACGAGGATGGATGGAGGTTCCTCGAGCGGGTCCAAGTGAAAACCCTACTCTTGGCTCGTCGCCAAGGCCTGCAATGGCGGCGTTTTCTGCATCGTCCCCTTCTTGAAGGCATCGTCATGGAGAAGCTCTAGACCCTTATCTGCCACCTTCAGGGGGAACCCTAGATCGATCCATTGGATGACGGCGGTGCTCTTGTGTCGTATCCCTCTTGGGGGCGTCATTCTTGGGAGTATGCATAGGCTCGAGGGACTAGTGCACAACATATACGATGGAGTGGCGTTCCATGTGAAGCATCGACAACGTGGAGTCTCGGTGGCGTGGCGCGGCAGGGCCTCGGCGACGGATGTGTGATGATGGACACGCATAGGGAGGAGGCGTTGTCTGGCGCAGTGGTGGCGTGGACAGCAGGCCTGGCAAGGTCGATGCGTCAATATCTGCTCTGAAGATGGACCGATGGAAGACGGCGGTGATGACCTATGAGAATGTGTCGGACCGGTTTGTGCCTCAGATATACCTGGTATGTGGCTTGGTTGGGGTCTCCGGCTTTAGATGTCAGGCATAGGTGAGAGGTTTGTGTGTTCTGCTCACACTTTCTGCATCCCTTCATTAATGGATAGGAGTAACGACAGATATTTCCAAGATGACGGATTCAGACATACTGATGTACAATTTTGTAAGGTTTTTGTTAATAATTAATAAAGTGGTTGTATGCATCTCTCCGATGCAATGCAGATGTCGGGGGTCATCCTCCTTTTTAAAAAAAATGTATTTCAATTAATGAAAATATATAGTATATGTTGATTCCAGTGGAAACCTAAAAATGCAACTACTTACGCTGTTTTTCGTTGAATCTCAATGCCAACAGGTCGGGCTTTCCAACCAACAAACAGATCATGGCAAAAACCTAGAGGGTACGATACCTGAAAGAAGGTGGTTGTGTTGGCCACCGTGCATAGGCTCTCTCCGACTCGGGTTCCAATTGTAGGCTGAGACGGTCGTTCCAGTCAAGGACCTGATTTTCCACCACCACCATGTCGTTGCCGTATCCATCCGAGCTCATCTTCTTGCCGTCGACAATGTTCGAGTATTTCTGTTTCTCTTCTAGTGGGAGCTTGAAGAACTCCCTCATGGCCTTCATGGCCTCGGCGAGAAACCCAGGCTCCATTCCATGTCCAACAGCCTGGAGACCGAAAGATCCACCGGAGATGAACGAATGACCTCGCACCTGATCACATGACCCGACCGAACTGAAAACGCAAGCAAGTTTGAGAAACAAGTTTACCAGGAAGAGGCCCCAGTTCTGCAAGGCGGACCGCAGCTTGGCGAGCTCGTCGGCGCTGTTGGCGGACAGCCGGCTGAGGTCGACGACGGGGATGGGCTCGGGCATCTCCGAGACCGCCGCCGCGGCGGGACGGTCTTGCTCGGGGACAATGTACTGGCCCGGCGGCTCCTGCACGCCGCCGGCCACCAGCTCCTGCACGATCGGGGGCACCTCGCGGATCTTGAATTGTTGGCCGTATGACATGGTTGGCTGCTTAGTTTTGGTTGGTTGTTACTTCTGTTAGACTGTTAGTGCTGAGCTCCCGCTTTGGCAGTTTCTCCTGGGCGCAGCGCAGCGGCAGCAGCATGCGGGCTTGAAGCTGGGCTTTGTGGCACCGCCTGGACGATCATGCGGTAGCATTCAGCGGACGACGGCGGCAGTTGGACGCGCGAGCAAGATAGGATCATGCATGCATGCGTGTCCCCGGGCGCACGGCTACAGCGGCGCCGCCTGGACGGGCGTGGAACTGGAGATCATTTAGTGACGTGAGAGATTGGTGACCATTTGAACCAAAACCGAAACCAAAACGGTGGCGCTCGAGCGGTCGACGTTTCCCTCCCGGGTCTGCCACGTGCCGCCTGCCTCCTTCCGTGGTTGGACGACACGTATCCTTTGTGTCACCGAGCTCACGTGCATCTGGATGGATGAACGGTAAGTTTGAAAACAATAGCAAAAAAAAAAGGAATAATGTTTAGCTACAATAGCAATAGCCGGAGGGAGATGATGATGTTCCAGCTATTGTAGCTAATGTTGTACATCGGGCGATGTACACGGTGGTTGCTTCCGAATCAATCGCTAGAGTTTTTTTACGGACCAGCGTAAAAAACCTGTGGAGAGGAAGTCACGCTGCGCCGCCCCAGTCCACACGCGTATGTAGAAATCATCTCACTTCGTCAGAACAACCCCTTTCCAGCCCTCTTTTTTCCTCTCGCGTTGTGCTCCCTCACCACAATCGCCCGGGCGTGTAAATTAGGCAATCTCTTGTTTGTGTTATCACCTACTCGCTTTGATTTAACATAAGTGTCGTGGTTTTAGTTTAAAACTAAAATCACGACATTTATTTTGCATTGGAGGTAGTATTTTTTTTTCTAATTCCGTTCTACCCCCTTCGTTTCATTTTTACTACTTCACATATAAGATTGTCTCAAGTCAAACATCATACCGTTTGACTAAATTTATATACAAAGTTATCAACATCTACAACACTAGAGATATACAATATGAAGTTAATTCAATGATGGATCTAATGAAATCTATCTTATATTATGAATGTTAATGTTTTTCTGTAATCTTAGTCAAACTTTACTACGATTGACATAAGACAAATCTAACATGCGGACTAAAATGAAACGGGGGAAGTATCAACTGGAATCAATGTTGGTGATATTAAATTAAATTATGTACCATTTTTATTTATTAAAAGGATAAAATATAAATTCAAGATGTGTGATATTTGGAGTTTTTTGAGATATTTTTGTGAGGTGGTTGTATTTGGCGTCATTTATAGCTACTTAGTTTTAGCCCTAGGCTTTAAGAAATCCTGGTTCCGCCTCTGACCACCTGGATAGGGATACCACCTTGCTTTACTGAGTAGGACACAAACCCTAACCAAACTCAAAAAAATATACCTTGGCTCGCGAGCAAAGGGAGCAAAAGGGTATGCAATAGCTTGTCTTATTTCGAAGTCAGCCTTTAGATTACTTTCAGACTAACAAAGGATGGATATTATGAAGAATCTTATCATCGGCGCAGCATTGTTAAAAAAATATCTTCGATACTCCCATCTTTATCATTTTTATACAAAAAAAGGTTATCTAAGAAAATGTCAAGTTTGGTCACATCCATTGAATCGCTTTCGTGGGATGCGACTATGCAGGTGAGCCATGACATTCCTTTGTAAAAGCAATATATGGTTGAAAACATTGAGATAGTTAGGTTAGAAATTGCCAAAGAAAATCAAAACTTTCAGACATTTAACAAATCTCTTTAAATTAATAAAGTATAACTACTAGATTTATATAATTATACCTAATCTATTAGATGGACCGTTGGTCTAGTAGGCCCTTTTTGTGCAAATGAAGCAAAACCATTGGATCATTGAAAATGTATATCATGGACATGTGATGCAACGTTCAACCAATCGGTCCTGAACCTACGTGGAGCGATCCATCATGAGACCTAAATATTGGACCCGACTCCCTGACTCCTCCTGTGTCGCCCTTGCGCGGCGACCGGGGGGAACCCTGGCGCCGCCGCGTCCTCGTCCCTCCCCGACCTCACCTCCTCGCCGCCGTCGGGGCGTGCCGCCGGGCAAAGCCCGGTCAGTGTCGGCGGCGGCGGGATCTCTTCTCCCACGACTCGCTGGATCTGGCGCGGGCGGATCGCGGCAGTTGTTGGCGGCGCGCTGGAGGCGGGGCGCGCCGACGCGGGCTTGGGGGCGACGGCAGGGCTCACGCTCGCGGTTTCCCCTGGTGTGCGTGGGAGTCCGCTCAGGGCGCACAACGGCGGCCCTCGGCAAGCGGTGGCGGGCGCTGGGCTCTCGGCAGCGCTCCGGCATGTGCAGGCGGCGGTGGTCCCTGTGCGCGGTCGGCGGCTCCATCCTTGACCCGGACGGCGCGGGGGATGGCGGCGGCCCGGCGTGGCCGGCGATCTGGATGCAGTGGTGCCGGCGGCTCGCTGATCTGCCGGTGCTCCAGGGTTCTACCTGGTGATGCTGGTGGTGACGGCGGCCCGTGCACGAGAGTTGGATCCCTTCGAACTGATCTGGGTGAAAACTTGCCTTCGGCGTCTGCTAAGGCCGGCGGTGGCGGCGCTATCTGCGTCGTTCCCTTCTTGAAGGCATCGCCGTGGAGAAGTTTAAGGCCACTCTCTGCTACCTCCGGGGGAAACCCTAGATCGGATGACGGCGGCGCTCTGGTGTCGTTCCTCCCTTGGGGGCGTCATTCTTGGAGGTACACACGTGATCGAGGGACCAAAGGACGGATTCTTTGGTAGAGCGGTGATTCATCCTACACACTGATGGCGAGGATCTTGACGGCGTGGCGTAGTGCGGATTCGGAGTTCGCTGTGGGAGGATGGACTCGCGCAGGAGGACGACACTGTTGGGCGTCGTGGTGGCGTCGATAGCAGAGAGACCCGGCACGGTACATGCAACAGTACAGCTCTGAAGATGGATTGGTGGCAGGTGGCTGCAGCAGCCTCATACCCCGGCAGGCGTCCTGGTTGAGGAGTGCGTTGGACTGGTAGGTGCCCCATACCAGGCAAGCGTCCTGATTGGGACCTCAGGTCTTATATGTTTAGGTTTGGCTGCGATGTCTGTTTGGTATTAGGTCCAGACCATCTGCGCCCCTTCATCAATTGGATAGGTGTAGCAACAGTTGTTGCTTAGACGTTGGCTTTAGTCTTGCTGTTGTTCGGCTTTGTAAGGTCTTGTGAGAATAATTAATAAAATGGCCGTATGCATCACCCAGATGCAGAGGCCGGGGACATCCTCCTTTTCTAAAAAATGAGACATGTTCACATAGTGCATCAAAGCTTCTTTGATTTGCATGACTCTTAAAACACACTGATAAGAAAAACACATGATTGAATCGCATGTCCTTTTCATCGCATGTCCTTTTCAATTCCGTAGGCTTAAAAAACTACAGAAAATTGGATTAAGGAGCGGCTGATATCATAGGAAAAACAACGGGCGCAATATCATGGCCTAGTCGAGACCTTGACCAAGTCGAATCTATTAAGGACACAAATTTGGATTGCGGAGCGCCTGAAATATGGAATTCTCTCAATTTGTATTGTCTTGATATTAATTTATTGCTTTTTTGTCAGAAAAATGAGGCAAAATTAGATTTGAATAATTTTTAGACATGAATATTATGAACCAACTTCCTTAATATGTTCATAATATTAAATATATATATAACCTTCTAGAAAGTGAGTTTACAAATATGCCCGGTTTTAAAGTTGGGAGATGTCCATATTTCAACCCTGGGTTGACACAAATATCTAATAAACAACCCTAAACTTTAAAACATTCTAAATTACAACCGTCAACTTTCAAAATCGGGCAACTTTCAACCCCGTCTCCCCTCAAACCAGTTTCTGGTCAGTTTTACTGGCTTTGATCAGTTGACCTTCTCAGTCAGTGTCCACATCAGCTGCCAAGTTGACCAAATAGGGGTTGAACGTGTATTGTCTTTGTATTTTTTTAAATATGTTTAGCAAAAAAAACTTGAACTTTCTTTGAATGATCAGCATGGTAGTGTCCATTTTATAGAATGTTTTACATTTTTTCTAGACACTTTAATTTTTTCTTCACAAATTGACCAAAAAAGGTTATGAATACATATTTTTATTGTTTTATTTGTTTGGGAAAAAGTTCAAAACTTTCCCAGAATGGTCAGCGTGGTAGTGTCCATTTTAGGGAATTTTTTCCAATTATTCTGAACACTTTAATTATTTGTTGAAAATTTGACCAAAAAAGGTTATGAATACGTATTTTCTTTATTTTATTTGTTCGGACAAAAAGTTTGAAACATTCCAAGAATGGTCAGCGTGGTTGGGTTCATACTCAATGTTTCCAGTTTTACTAGACACTATAATTTTTTGTCAAAATTTGAATAAAAAGTCTTCAATATGCTTGTATTTTTAATCTATTTGACAAAAAGGTTTCAAACTTTCCGGGAATGATCAGCGTGATAGTGTTAATTTAATAGAAGTGTTTCAATTTTTCTAGACACTTTGACCTTTTGGTCAAATTTTCATCAAAAAAGGTCCTGAATATTTATTTTATTTGTATTTTGTAATCTATTTGGCAAAAAAACAGTTTGAAACTACTTTTTTTGTCAAATGGTCACGCGGTAGCTAATGTGGATGCTTGACTGGGCAGGTTGAAACCAGTTAAACTGACCAGAAACAGGTTTCAGGAGGGTCAGGGTTAAAACTCGCGCACTTAGAGAGTTTTGAAGTTTATGGTTGTTTCTTAGACATTTGTGTCAATTCAGGGTTGAAATATGGACTTTTCTTACCCGCAAAAAAAAAGAAATATGGACTTTTCTTTTGATATCTCTGCGGAGGAACTTCGTATGGGGGCCAAAAGATGGATTTTTTTTTTGTCAAAACGTACGCATGCGCGTATTAGTATCAAAACTCTCATCGAGACAGTCGATTTTAAAGATGGATCGTAGACCGGATTTGCGGCTAAAATATTTTTGAAATTTCAAGCTGCAAAAGAAACTCGATAAGATCAGTTGCCTCGTTATACTCAATAAGATCATTTCTGAAATTTTAAATATGGACTTTCTCTGAGTATTTGCTTGCGTTCGTGCAAATTGCTGGGATATATAGAGAGAGGGCACGTTCGCGCTAGTTTTGTCCATCCCCATCTTGCTCGCGTACATGCGTGCAACATTTTTCTTAGCATCGTACTACGTTGAGCTTGCGGCGTATGAAGATCACGGTGCAGTCATCCAAGTCCATCAAGCCCGACTATGGCGGCCACCGCCCGGTGTCCCCTCCGTTCACGACGAACGTCGTCCCGCTCTCAGTGTTCGACAAGGCCAACTTGGACACGCAGGTCTCCGTCATCTACGCCTTCCACCCGCCGGCCCCGCCCAACGGCGTCCTCGAGGCCGGGCTCGCCAGGGCCCTCGTCGAGTACCGCGAGTTCGCCGGGCGCCTCGCCCGGGACGCCGACGGCAGCCGCTGCGCCATCCTCCTCAACGACGCCGGCGCGCGGTTCGTCGAGGCGACGGCCGGCGTGGCGCTCGGCAGCGTCATGCCGCTGCGGCCCACTCGCGCGGCGCTGAGCCTGCACCCGAGCGGCGGCGACGAGCTGATGCTGGTCCAGGCCACGCGGTTCGCGTGCGGGTCGCTCGTCGTCGGCCTGACCGTGCACCACACCGTCGCCGACGGCCGCGGGTTCTGCAACTTCATCCTCGCGTGGGGCCAGGCCACGCGCGGCGCCCCCGTCGACCCCGCCCCGGTGCACGACCGGACGTCGTTCTTCCCGCCGCGCAGCCCGCCTAAGATCGAGCACGAGCACCGCCGCGCCGAGTTCAAGCCATACGACGCCCGCAAGGACGACGACGCCGGCGGTGGCGGCGGCGAGGAGGAGGAGGTGGTGGTAGAGAGGGTGCACTTCAGCGCGGAGCGCATCGCGAAGCTGAAGGCGCAGGCGTCGTCGGCCGGGGCGCGGCACAGCACGAGCACGGTGCAGTGCGTGCTGGCGCATCTGTGGCGGTGCGTGACGCGGGCGCGCGGGCTCGACGGGGGCGACGCCACCGCCCTGCTCATCGGAGTGGACGGGCGAAGGCGGATGAGGCCGCCGGTGCCGGACGGGTACACCGGCAACGTGGTGCTCTGGGCGCGGCCGACGGCCACCGCGGGAGAGCTCGTGGACATGCCGCTGCGCCACGCGGCGGAGCTCATCGGCCGGGCGGTTGCGCGGGTCGACGACGCGTACTACAGGTCCTTCATCGACTTCGCCAGCTCCGGGGCCGTGGAGGAGGAGCGGCTGGTGCCGACGGCCGACGCGGCGGACATGGTGCTGAGCCCGAATGTCGAGGTGAACAGCTGGGTGCGGCTCCCGTTCTATGACCTGGACCTGGGCGGCGGCCGGCCCTTCCTCTTCATGCCCAGCTACGTGCCGGTGGAGGGCGTGGCCTTCCTCGTGGCGTCTTTCGCCGGCAGCGGCAGCGTGGACGCCTACGTTTCCCTCTTCCGCCGCGACATGGATGCCTTCAGGAACTGCTGCACATCCGGCCTCTCAAAACTCTAGATTTTTACCAGACTCTTCTTTCCGCAAGTTTCTAGTCTTGTTTCATCAAGAACCAATCTATCTATGATAACAAATGTTGCTCAAATGGCGCGAACAAAAACAGAAATTCAACAAAATGGTAGTACATCCTTTTATTGCCTATCCAGCAAGAACGCTGAAACAAATAACATATGTTTGGTGACAAGAGTAGCCTATAGAGAATTATACAACTACAACCAACCAAGCTTGTAATATCATGTGGCTTTGCATCCAAACACAACACGGCAGTTGTGGCAGTGCCATGTCGATACATTTCAGTAGATACAGTATATCCAACATGGATGGATAGGAAAAAGAATAGTGATAAAAATTATACCCCCCCAACAAAAGAAATCATACATAAGGGAAACCCAGGTGAGCAAAATCCGAAAGCCTGCTAAACTGTTTTCTCAAACCATCGCTGCGCGATCCACCGCTGTGTAATCTCACCTGTACCCGCCGTATGGCTGCTGCCCGCCATATCCAGCACCCATCTGGTTGTAGCCAGCGCCAGGCATGCCGCCGGGAGCCATCCCCATCTGAGGAGGCCGCATCCCCATCCCCTGGTTCATGCCCATCCCCATCCCCATTCCCATCCCCTGTTGGTTCATCCCCATTCCCATTCCCATCTGCTGTTGGTTCATCCCCATCGGTTGCTGGTTCATCCCCATCGGTTGCTGGTTCATCCCCATCCCCATTCCCATGGATTGTTGGTTCATTCCCATTCCCATCCCCATTGGTCGGTTCATTCCCATTCCGCCACCATAACCAGGACCACCAATACCGACACCCCGCCCGGCACCCATTGGGTTGGAAGGGGGTGCAACGGCACTCGCACCAGCTCGACCAATGCCAGAGCCAGATCCCATTGCCTTGCCCATGGTGATCGTAGATACTACAGGTGCTTGAGAGATCTTCTTATCTTGCCTTTTATCCTTGCGGTTGATTGAATCAAAGTCCACTCCAATATCTGCGTGTGGATTGGTTTTTGCTGTAAAAAACAACATACAATTAGGTCAGAACACAAAAAAACAGAATGTGGACACTGCAGAAATAGGCAGCCAGGGCGCATAGACAAAAGCCACTTACCACCAGAAATGTTGAAATCAACGAGACCCCGGGTCAATGTATCAGACCAAACTGTAGACTTGGGCTCAAATTTCTTCACTGGCTGGGTCTGACTAACTTGCAAAGCTGAAATTAGTGTTTCTGGGGGAGCTGATAAACTTGACTGCAAAGGAGTGCTGGCACCAGATGGCACTGAATTTGGGGCACCAAAAGGCTGAGATGGCCCTCGAGATATTGATGGTGCCTGTGGTGCTGGTGCGGCAGTTTGTGGGAGGAAGCTTTGCTGAGGTGCATGTTGAGGTGGAAGATGAGAAGACTGTGGAGGAACATAGGATGGTGGTGCTCCATTCTGTGAAGCCGGTTGCATATAAAAGTTTGATGGGCCTGATGGTAGATTGGGAGCTGCATGTTGAGGTGGCTGTGGAGGAGCAAATGATGGTGCAGCATGTTGAGGTGGCTGTGGAGGAGCAAATGATGGCGCAGCAGCCTGAGAAAATGATGATGGGTTCATGGCTGCAGGATATGCTTGTGGCTGAGCAAACATGGGAGCAGCATGAGTATTGGGTGCCACTGCTTGAGGAGCATGAGTAATAGGCTGAGATGCCTGGGAGGGAACATAAGCTGGGGGTGCCTGTTGGGACGGATTTGCATGTGAAACCCCCAAAGGTAAGGAGGTGGTGCTTCCGAAAATATCCTGTTGCCCAGGTGCAGCATTGGATGCAAAACTGAGACCGCCGAGAGTATCTTCAAAACCAAAGCTAGTGGATGAGGCAGGCTGGAAAGGATTTACATCTGCACCAGGTCCTGTGGCCTGGAATGAACCAGCAGGGGTCGCATTTGTCTGAGAAGCTGCATGATTCTCTTCTTGAACTGCCTTGAAAGGAGTAGGATCTCCAAAAGGATTTGAAGCATCAATTGCCTACAATATTTAAATACAAGAGAAAAAACTGAATCTCTGCCTGCGTTGGCTATAATGACCATATTAAAACAGAACACAACAGTCATTCCATCACAAAAGGAAGCCACTTCACGTTTAATTCAGAAAAGTTATACTGACCGAAATTTAGCCAACATTACTCCAGATGCACAAAGGATAAATACATTTTAACAACTATGCTAAGTAATATTTTTACCTTACTAGTGCTCAACTTATCCAGTATGTCAAATTTCAAGGAATTGTAAGGCAGTTTAAATTACTTTAAGTAAACTAGTGACACTAGAATTTAAGAAGCAGTCCGGTGTAAATTGTATCTTCTCCCCATTATCATCAGCGCTAATTTATGCAAATGGCAGTAAGTTCTACAGATTCATACCTCACTGAATCCATTAGAAGCAGGTGGCATGCCCATAAAACTATCCGTTTCAAAACCTGAACTTGCTGATGGCTCGACACTTGGGACGTCAGTCGGCTGAGGCACAGAAACCAAAGCCAGGGCGCCAATAGGATCTGACCCAAACAAATCCATCTCAAAGCTATTCATTATCGGTGAGGTATTCACCGGAGGTGAAGCATCTGAAAGGATAGACATAAGAAAGAAATTAGTATTTAGTAATCACCAAAAGAAATTTATAACAGCAACATGCCAGTTAGTCAAAATTCTTCCATGCAACTGTTCTTCTTGTACAGTTTATAAAGAAATAGAACAAAAAAACATTGCTATTTTCCATAACTTTGGTTTAGTCATGAGCAAATTGACTGCTAAAAGAGTACAAACTATACCTGGTACTGATCCACGTGGATCAAACTCATCAAAACCATTCGGTTCAACAGGCGCAGGTGGTTGTGCAGCTACAACCTCGACAGGCTTATCATGAACACCATTCACCTGCCCTGGGGCTGGGGGAAAGCTTGTTCTAGGAACAGATGGAGAAGACACCTTTGGTGCAACAGCAGGCACACTCCCTCCATTTCTGAAATGGATGGATGGCTCAGATTCCCGATGTCATTATTCTATCTACAGATTATAAATTGTAGGATAGAATCATCACCTTTCATCATGATGATTGTCCTGGGTATCTCCTGTGACATCTTCGTAGTTTGGTGGTGAAGCAATCTGCTGGTTAGAAGCCTTCCGCTCAATAGGCCTGTTAAAGCAGGTAGAACTTAAGATAGCTAGCTCCGGAAGGACAAGATAAAAGGTAAGAGAACTCAACAACACTACATTTTTACCTCTCATCCTGAGTAGGCGCATCAGCGTTGCTGCCACGACCACTGTAACAGAAACAGGAGGATGTTTAACATAAATGGCAATATATTAGTAATACACAAAAACAATCTTGAAAATCATCTGTTGACCCTCCTATAATCAGCGCTTAAGAATGTTAGATCGAAACAAGCGATGAAACGGACCGGGATGAATAAGCCTCCTCATCCCCGTAGCTCCTGCGGCCTGATCCTTCTGCATACTCAGGGTTGCTATTACTTCCTCTGTATTCATCTTCCCTGTTGCGTTCATTAGAATCCCTAGAATAACGATCTCCATCCCTATTGGGCGTATCTCCAGCGCCACTGTATCTGTCATCATCTCTATACCCATCTCGTTCCCTCCCATAGCCATTCCTGTTATCATATCTACCTCCTTCGTAGCGATCACGGTCATTGTCATATCCACCTGGACTCCTGTGTGGTCCACTCGTGGCAAATGCACTCCGATACCTATAAAGGAACGCAGAAAACTAATCAGCACAAGAAACATGTCTACGACACAGTGTGTGCCGATCAGATATTTGAAGCAAACATAGTACAAAGTTACACTCACTTGTCCCTGGTAGCAAGTGCTTTCTGCCTAACTTCCAGTATCCTTTCCTTATCATTAACTAAACTAACGAGGCTCTGGGATTTCCGTCGTACATTGCTACCTTGATCTCTCCCACTAGAATCAATATACTGGAAATCAGCTAGTGCCTGCAATTCCGATTATATTTTTTTAGAGCATCAAGCAAGTATGATGAGGAACATAAGATGAGATGCCTGTGTGGCTCTTGAAGCAGGAAGTAGAGGATTGATAGCATTACCGATATCTGATAAGAATGCTCCCTTATGTCATCAATAACTCGCTCGGTTCCATGTGCTACCAGGTAATCCAGGACAATCAATCCCTACAAAAGAGCAAAACACAGCATCAGATTAAACTGTCCAACGCATTATCAAGATTAGTTTCCCCATCCACTCACGTTTGTAGAGAAGAGCATACCTTGTACACATGCCGCCAATTTTTACCAGTATCGCTGACCCTCTTCCACACGATATTCATTATCATCTGATACTCATGACTGCAAACACGATAAGCACATTAGAAGCAAGAAAACAGGGCCCTGTCCGGCAAAGCGGCAACCGGGTAGCAGAAGGCGTACTAGTTATGTGTTGCTTGGGCGATCTCCGCCAGGAGGGATCCATGGGGGCCCCACGGCTCGTTGCTTGTGGCGTCGAGAATCTGTTTCGGGTCATTAGGCGTAACAGATTAAATGGAGAGCAGTCTTCTATTAAGATTATGCTTCATAGCAACTGGAAGTAAGAGCAATCTGACGAATTTGGCAACAGCATGCTTAAGGCATGCTTGTGCTGTTGTGCATGAAAGAGGGCCTGGGATCTCCTCACCTTCTGTTCCGTGCCAGGCACCTTGAGGACCTTTTTATTCACCCCGCGTTTCCTGCAAGGAGAAAGACAGGAACGCATAAATACTATTATTGGCAAACGAACAACTCTCTCTCGAATGAACAGACAGATGGCATGGAGGTCACGTACAGGTCCCGGACCGTCTGGTCGAACACTTTCTTCATGGCGCCCTTCCGAATCTAGCTAGCCCCCTGCGCGCACCCGGGTGTCAGCCTCCCCTCCTCCTGCTCCTCCTCCTCCTCCTCCTCGGTAGGAGACCTGCACAATCCATTGCTGGTGAGATCCAAGCTGCCACCTACCGCTACCATTTCAACTCCGATTGTACAGGCTTAGCATCGCCGAGAAGCAAGCTCAAAACAACCAACGATCCTAACAGCCAAACAGAGTAGGCAGAATCCGGCACGAAAAGCGGGCGCGGCTCCAACAGCAGGAACGGGCAGGAGATCCGCGTGAATTCGAAAACCCGCCGCGGCGTGCGTGCGTGCGTCCGTACGGCGCGCCCGCCCCAGATCTAGCGGGCGCCGCCGACAGAGCCCCGGTCCCCCGGCAGGAGATCCGGCCATTCCCCGGCCCCGAGCGGCAGCAAGCGCGGATCCGGCGGGCCATCGCAGGCAGCAGCAGCAGCAGCGATAGGAGCTCGGGACGTGCGCGGGACGAACCTGGGTGCGGAGGCGGGACGGGCGGCGGCGGATCGGACTGCCGCTGGTCGACCCGCCGGCAGGCGCGGCTGGCGGGCGTCGGCGGGGGAAGCTGCGAGTCAAAGGGGATTCCACGCGCGGGCGCGAGGCGGAAGGGAGCGAGCGAGGAATGGGGGGCGGGCGGGGGCGCTTTCCTCTCGTCTCGTCTCGTCTCGTCTCCGTGAGTTGTCGCTCGCTGGCTACGGAGGGTAGGCGAGTGCGAGGGAGGGGAGGGAGAACAACAATAATCTCGTTTCTTTTGCGCTGCTTCCCTTTCCTTTCCCCCTTTGCTGCTGGCTGCTCTGCTGGTGCTCGGCTAATTAAGCTCTTTTTTTTTGGTTTAGTTCAAACAATGGGTGAAGCGGCCAGCGGGTTGGCGACGCCGACGCGTGATCAGTTGCGCGCTTCTCTTCTAACAAAAAAAAAATCTAATCTGGTGCGGTGCGGTGCGTTTATTTTTGCGCGTGAAAGTGAAACTGAGCATGGGCTGGAACGTCGAGAAGGGCAGGGCGGGTAGAAATGGTATTTTTCTCTCTGTCTCGTGTCCGTAATCGGGGCCTGCGAAAGAGAAAGGACAGGCGGGCAGAAATGGCAAATGGGTGTGTATACTTTCTCAGAAAAAGATTACTGCATTCCATAATTCGGATCTTATATATATACCGTATTTATTAGAATCTGATAACGCCGCAACAGTCAGAATTTGAGCATGTCAAATCGAGCGTTTTCTTCCACAAGTTTAGTTGGCAAGTATGGTAACTTCATGATTCGGTTTATTTTCTGGAGAAAATCCCCGTGTGCGTCAACTAATTTGACATCTTTGTTTCACTGCAATTGTCATCGAAGACGTTCAATTTTTTTTTTAAAAAACGTGATTTACCATGTGTGCGTATCTGACGTCGGGTACTCGGCATTTCCGATTTACTAAACCGTGTAAATCGAGCCGCCGTGTAAGACGGTGTCAACTGGTCAGTGTCAACCGGGCCATGGTGTCATCATGTACTACTAACGAATCGCAAAACAGAAGAAGAAAAAACAGCACCAGAAGTTTCTCTTTTTTTTTAAGGGAAAAGTAGCAGAAGTTTCACGAGCATAGTACCTTCTCGGTAACAAAGAAACTACCACAGGTTTATTCTGGTGGACAGCCAGAGCCGGCCACCACCGCCCGGCAGCGAAAGGAACACGGACGGGGGAGGGCGGCGCAGTGCGGGAATAGCGTAGCAGGCTAGCAGCAGCGGCGCAAGGCGACGGCAGACCGACAGGCACCGGATCCAAAACTTAGCTGGCCACGTACGGGAACCCACCTGCACGAATACGATGCGAGAAGTCTCTCAAGTCTGAACCCGCCCAGAAATGCGCCCAGCGACGGAAGGTTGGAGCGGGATCTGCCCGTCGGATCGGAACGAGGTTCCGCTGCCACTTGCCGCTGTCTCCGGTGCCTTTTCCGGGAAGGGAAGGGATCTTGACTTGAGCTCCCACCCAGACCCAGGGAGGCAGGGAGGGCACGAGGAGCGCACCGGCGGATGCCGCGCCTTTTCTGCTCGCTCTCCGCTCGCTTTCTCAAGTCCGTCGCTGTGGCTGTGCACCGACGCAGACGCCATGATTGATTAGTGGTGGATCCAAGTCCAATGTCCAACCGGTGATGATGATCCGAGGAGGTGATGGGCGGTGACGATGATCATGTGTGTGAGACGTGGCCGCTTGCGCTGCTAGCCGTAGACTAGTAGTGCTCGCACTACTCCCTCGTAGTAGGTGGAGGAGCGGCACCGGCAACAGCTACTGAAACGATGGAAAAATACACCGATCAGCGAAACCAGACTGGTCTCCGGATGCTGGTGTCACACCGGTGGCTATCTTGACCTCTCTGGTGGCGGTATGAGCGACTGTTTTTTTTTCTTTTTTGTTCGTGCGGAGTACTGCTACGTCGAAATACGACCTTGTACGAGGACAGCAGGGCGTGTCAGTGCGTGCGTGCGTACGTACGCATCCCTATCTTTTCCTCTCTCTCTTTATTTTAAGCGAAGTATTCAGGACACTGATTTTCGGAACATTGCTCCACGCGCATCAACGATGAACAACAGGACCACACCAAAAATGATACTCCCTTTGTTCACTTTTGTAAGTCGTTTAAGACATCTGAAATTAAACTGTTTTAGGTGCTATCTTAAATGTCTAAAAGGTCTTACAAAAGTGAACAGATGGAGTAGTAAAAAAATCCAAACAATTATGATTTTTTAACGTTCATTGTTGGGTGTTTTTCAAAAACTTTTGATTTGGTCATCGTCTATTTATCTCTCATGACAGTAGAACGGAAACGTGAAGTGACAAAAAATATATGCAGGTTCCTATACCATCTAGCGATGACTACGAAAATGCTAGACCTGCGTACCTCCTACTAAAGGCTACGCAGCTTTTCATCTCTAACTAATCAACTGGGATGGGCCCCAACCATTAACCCGGATCCAATTAATTACCTACACATCAGCCTTTACGTAAAGTGTTCATGTAAGTTTTCGTGGGTGTAGCATTACTTCGATGACTATAAGCACCGGAGCAAGCGGAAGGCGTGCCGTCACCACCACTCTCCCATCGAAGCCGGGCATAACTTGTCGTGGTAGACACTAAGCCGCCGTGTTAATCCCTAAAGGACAAGTACATCAATATCAGTGCGTATGTAAGAATCGGTATCTTTTTCCCTCTGTCTTCTAATATAAGTGTGTGCAAGACGCGGAACAATGTTCCATTGGACCAATTAAGAATACAGATAAATAAATGGTACTCCCTCCGATCCATATGGATCGGATGGAGTAATAGAAAAATTTAAACAATTCAAATTATTTTAAACATAGATGGTTGAGTGTTTTTCCCAAAAACTTTTGGTTTACTCATCATCAATCAAGGCAGTGCAAAAACAACACCAGAAAATAGCAAAATAATACATGTAGATTCGTAAAACTGGCACGAGGCGAAGGTGTATCGTCATGAGCCCTCCCTCACCGTATGTCGAAATAGACAACCGAGGGTTCGTCTTACTAAGACCCGACAGAACCACGTACCAGAACGACAACCACTACCGATGAAGAGAAGCGTAGATAGGAATGATCCAACTTGTAGACAGATAAACGAAGACTGGATCCGCGAAGTTCCACCGAAGAACAACACCGATCAAACCCCATGAGATCCACCAAAGACACACCTCTATATGCACTACAACGACGTGGGACACTGTGCCAAGACAAGGGCTAAGCACGGAGGATTTTACTCCATCTTCAAGGAGTCATTGCCGCCTCGCCTTCCCGAGTAGAGCACAAACCCAATCAACCTAAAAAACAGCATGAACCCTTCCGCTGGTATGGGTCGGGATCCACCGCGCCTCCATGGCCCTAAGACCACCAGAGGCGTGGCGGACCGGGGCGCCGACAGAAGGCAGAGAAACCCCAATTGCATATGCAGACGCGAGAGGAGGCGAAGGGTACGATTGAGTGTTTTACTCATGTGTGAAAATTTGTGAAGAAATAACATCGGTGATATTCTAGGCAAAAAAAAACGGTGCTATAAAAAAAGACCATGTTAAAGTAATTTTGATATATGATTTTTGTTTTTTCACTAAAAATGGCACAAATGTCAACTTTTAGCATCATATATGAGTACAACAAATCGACTAGGTCTGATAGCCTAAAATTTAGAAGCTATATGTTTTTTTACTATCTTTAGTTTTTTTTTCTATTTATAATGGGCACAATGGAACCATATGCATTGTTATATTTTTTTGTCTTGTTTTTACAATTGTATTTTTATCCGTATTTCTTTTTAATAATCTGCTAAACTTAGATCAAGGTTAAAAAAGATAGAGGAATACAAATAGGAGCATGGGTTGGCCTAGCCAAGCCAAATGTCTCTACCCGATAGAATGGCGAAACTTGGCAAGGCTATGAGCCTCTGCACTTGAGACACGACCTATGAAACAAAAATTACCATTGCGAAACTCAGATTTCCTACTAATGATTTTCCTAATGATTAAGCCATACGTGCCTCCTGTGCCATTAGCAATTTGTTTCGAATCTGAGGCCGCAATGATTTTACGCATATTTTCGTCAGTATGTGCATCGCTATCACGGTCGGTCAGTCTGCGACTCTAGAAGAAGACCGTTGCGGTTGAGGCATTCACGTCAGCGCGCCAACCGAGCCCGACCGTGACCCTCCTGAGGGCCCCCATCCACACCGTACACCAGCCATACGGGCCTGGAGAAAGCCCAGGCCCAAATCCAACTTTTCTAACCTAACGGCTCCGGCCCACGGCCCGTTCTAAATCAGTATCGTCCTTACTCAGCTCAGATCGTGGTTGCGGTTGCGGTGACGGCCACCGGCGACCGCAACCTCCCCCCGGCCGTCGCCAAAACCCGCCGGAGAAATCGCGCCGCCCCGCCCTGCACATGACGCCGCGGCACGTGCCGGGGGCCGTCGTTGCAGATACCGAGACACGACGAGTCGTCGACGAGCAATCCCCACCACCAACAGATTCACCGAGGTATGTGAAAATATGTGATGTTCCATCAGCTCATCTCCATACGCGACATGCACGCGAAATCAGTGGCATCACCTACCCACCAACGCCTCCCAATATCCATCAGCACTGACAAAGTTCTGAAGAAAAAATAACAACACTGACACTAGGATTCAGAGCCTGCAAATTCACCATGTTCAGACAATAGGCAAGATCAGACTAGCCTTGCAACAAAGATCAGGTATGCATCCATGCGTTCACCAAAGAGTTGGATTCAGTTCGATTCGGTTCACAAATGTATACCATCTCTTTATGTACATCACCAACCACCACACAAAGGAGAGCTAGCAGTACATACAACAATACTGGAGTATACCCCCCTAACACCAAATAACCAACACAGCACAGCACAGCACAGCACCTTCTTCCCCCCTACCTTACCCATTTTCCCCCAGCACACTTATACCAGCCCCTGACCCCCTTTCTAACCCACTACAGTACAGAATTACCTCACCTTAACTTAACTCCCTCCATATACCCCCACCCCCACCACCACCACCAGCCCCCAAAACAAATTTACATCTCCTTACACCACACCATTTGTACCACCCCCAACCCAATCCCATCACCCCCACACCCCAACAAAAACCAAGAATCCAACTGACACCACTACTGCTGCTTCCACAGAATCTAAATTCAGCTAAAGATCCTTATTTCGGCGCCGGTCGAAGGCGACGCCGGGGCGCGGTTTCTTTTACCTACCTAGGCTGCGGGCGTGCCGGGAACGACTTGGCGTGCCTCATCTGCGGGGTCTGCTTCGGGGTCGACGAGCGGGTCAGCGTCTGGGAGCGCAGCACCATGTCCACCATCGACGTCGTCTGGTAGGCCTGGATCAGGCTCTCGCTGTCCGTGGAGTCGCCGCGGGCGGTCGCCCTCTGCCACGAGTGCGAGCTCAGGCCCGAGAGCACGTAGGCGCGCCCGGACGCCTCGTACCTCTGCCGGCTCGCCATCCTTTCCTGCATCTCCTTCAGCTCTGCGTCCAGCGACTGGCACAGCCGGTCGCCGGACTGGCCCGAAGCTGACCCCATGATCATTCTCCGGCAGTCCTCGAGCAGCGAGACGGCGTGTGCCAGCTCGCCACGCTCCGCGGAGAACCTTGCTGCGGCCATCACCTCGGCTGCATGAAGACGGTTCTTCTGCCGGTCCACCTGGATCGACACGGTTTGCACCGAGACGAATGCCGGCCTGGAGATCTTCACCTGCACCTCAGCCATGTTGATGGTCTCCTTCATCAGCGGATCTTTGTAGACACAACCAACTTTGAGAAGTGCTGTTTCGTCGCCACAACCTTGGGGAACATTCAGAGTCATGAGAAAATCCCTTTCCTCTTCAGCATATAGGTCACCAACATCAATGGACCCATTCCTCTTATCATCTGCAATTCTGCTAGAGTAGCTGCCTGATCTGATGGAACCGAAGTGCACATCAGGGTGCACACTCTCCACCTTTACACGTAAATCCTGTGCGACCACACTCAAAAGTCCACCAATACATTGAGCAAATGCATCTTGGATGGTAGCCTCTGTCTCAATGAATGAAAAGGTCCCACCAGAGGTTTGAGAGATCGAATGGAGCGAAACTGCATCATGGTCAGCACCGAACCCAAACACATGAACTGGTACCTGCTGACTACCATTAGTAGATGGCAAGAGCGCACAATACTCCGCTGATGCTTTCTGTGCACTGGCAGTTGGTGAGACTGTAAATGGTTTGTGTGCACCGGTACTTGGTGAGACGGTATATGTGTCTTGCCCGTCTGATAAAAGGATAATGCTGCAGACTGGATTCTTGGCCTGTCGTTCTTCAATCACTTTGGAGCCTTTTCTCAGACCCTCAGCAATGTTGGTGCCACCATTTGACGTCAGAGAATTGACTGCTAGCAAGCTTTGCTTACGACCAGATTCGGTCATCCGACGAAGAGGGAAGAGCCTGCGTGCAGATGATGAGAAAGCGATGACAGAAAGCCGGTCTGAGGAGCCAAGGTTCTGGATGACAAACCCCATGGCCCTCTTCAGCAATGCAAGTTTGGTACCAGCCATGCTACCACTGACATCAAGCACAGTGATAAGATCAACTGGGGCTCGACCAGTGTTTGGGCTACTGTCATCTCCAGGTACGTGCAAATTCTGAGCAAGGGGTGCCTTTAGATGAATTAGAACAGTGAAGCTTCTTTCTGAAGTACTTTCTGGTATTTCAGTGAACTCAGGGTGTGTCGTTATCTCTACTGTTCTTGAACATCCTTGCTGATGGTCATCAGTTGCTTCACACAAATCCAAGGGCTCATCATCATTGAAAACACTTCGGTCAGTGTCAGGCAACAAACAAGTTACATGATGAAGGCGGCCAGAAGAACGAGCACGAGGGAGTGGTCGCAATAGTGTCATGTGGCCGCCATTTTGCTGCCCATTAACAGGATTAATCCTTGCACTTCCTTGAGGGATTGCAGCAACCAGCGGGCCACGGAATGGAAGTTCCTTCCATTCGGTGCGACAAACTGGGCAATTGTTGCTTCCATGCTTAACATTTGCAGATATGCAATGGAAGTGAAAGGTATGTGAGCACTCTGCCGTGAATAGAGCATGGCCCTGACCAGGTTTCATTATGGTCAAGCATATTGCACATGTTTTCTGCAAAAAAAGAATGGATATAAAAAGGATTAGGATACAGACATTAAACAGTGCTGAAAATGAATCTGGGAATGCATTTATCTGTGTACATACAGTAGTAGTAGCAACTATCAAGTGATGGTGCAAACTGAAGTAAAGAAGACCAGCCAATTAAATATCTAAACGTCACAATAATAAATGCATAGATCAAGAAGATGAAGTTAACCATGACTTTTTGATTTTTCAGTTGTCCTCGTCATTTATTTATTTTCTATAGATAGTTTTGCCGTGATGAATAAGTCATGGGTTGCTAAACCTTCCTCTATAAACCTTTGCCAAATGCTGCAGTTTGACAGTGTCAGGCTTCCATCAGAATAAACAAACAAAACCTTGCTTACCGGCCGCACTTTCAGACTTTCAGTTGAGAAGAACAAACTTGCTCAAGGTATAGTCATGTGGCAAGGCGAATCCCATGGTCCAGCTAATTTACAATGGGATAGTAATCTAACATTATCTGAGTGATATAGGTGCCTTAGTTTGAATAATTCATTGATGACTAGCCACTACACCTCACCCTTATATGAACAGAAGATCAAAGGGCTGACCTTCCACATACATTTCAAAACACTACTAATCGTGTCCTCGGCCTTAGTCGCACCACTGTACACCACTGATTTTATAAAATAACAAAGGATAATGCAATTTAATAATTGCAGATGGGCATGACCAGAGTACTAATCCTTTTCCAATTCTGGCGCCACTGGGCACCCTAAAGCGAGACGGTGGTGGGCTCTTGGGAATCCATATGCCCTCTCCTGTCATAGGGAAAATTACATGAAAGAATGCAACAAGGGATCTGAGAATAGTGCCCAAGCAGTGGGATCTGAGAACAGTAACAAAACAGCTGTTCTGAAAAGGATGGTAGACCATGAAGATGAAGTTATCCATAAGTTTTCGATTTTTCAAACGTCGTTATCATTTAACATTTCATAGATATTTATGTTGTGATGAATAAGTCATGGATTGCTTGAACGCTAAAAAATACGTTACTATTGCCAACCACCCTCGAAAAACCTTTGCCAAATGTCACAGTATCAGGCTTCCATCAGAAAAGAAAAAAAAACTTACTCAGGAGCCGCACTTTTAGACTTTAGATTTGATAAGAGACTTGCTCAAGGTTTTAGGTAGTCATGTAGCAAGGCGAAGCTCATGGTCAAGCTACTTTACAATTGGAAGTGGTAATTTCTAACATTATCAAGTGATGTAGGTGCCTTAATTTGAAAAATTCATTGCTGACTAAACAATGCACCTCACCCTGTAAGACTAGAAAATCAAAGAGCCGACCTCTCACGAGCATTTGAAACCCAAAGCTAACCGTGTCCCCGTGTCCGTTTAGGACCCTTACACGTCACCGATGCAGTACATGAGAAGGGGCACTGCAACTTAATAATCAACTTCTGTTCTTTTTCTTTTTTTTGCTGAGAGAATTCAAGAAGGGATCTGAGAACAATGCCCAAGCAGCTGTTTTGAAAAGGATGGTGGTCCATGAAGATGGAGTTATCCATGAGCTTTCGATTTTCCAAGCGTCATTGTCATTTAACATTTCGTAGATAGTTTTGTTCTGACGACCAAGTCATGTATTGCCTGATCGTGAAACAAATACATTAGTATTGTTGACCACACTCGAAAACCATTGTCAAATGCCCACTGTATCAGGCTTCTATCAGAAAAAAAAAGGAACAACCTTGCTACTGTGCCGCACTTTCAGACTTTCAGTTGTGAAGAAGAAACTTGGTCAAGGTTTTGGTATTTACCTAGCAAGGTTAAGATCCATGGTCAAGCTAATTTACAATTGGAAGTGGTAATCTCCTAGCATTTTCGAGTGATGTAGGTGGCTTAATTTGAATAATTCATCGCTGACGAAACAATAGTACACCTCATCACCCTGTAAGGCCAAAAGAGCAAAGAGCTTCTGGGCACTCCAAAGAGAGATGGGAATCCAGCCCCTCCTGTTCCGATTTATCTTTGTTGAAATAATGCAAGGGGGTGGTATTCTTGTTAGAATTATCATAGTGATGTGGATGCCTTGATTTGAATAATTCAATTTTCTGACGAAAGAAACCACCTCACCATGTAAGAACAGGAAGAAGATCAAAGAGCTGACCCCCCCACAAACATTTGAAAACCCAAACCTAAACCGCTCCCCGTGTCCGCTCAGCGCCGCGCCACGTCATTGATTCCATAGCCCATAGCATAACTAGGGATACTGTCAGCTTAACTAGGGATACTGCAGCTTAACAATTTGCAAATTGGCATCATCTGGCCGGAACTAATCGCCTTTTCCAAATCTGGCCCCTGGGCGCCCTAAAGGGAGGCTCCGGTGGGCTCCCAGGCATCCATTCCATGGGCACCCACCCTCCTGTTCTCAAACGTTTTTTTCCCTTGTGTGTGTTGGAAGAATGCAAGAAGGCATCTGAGAACAGTGTCCAAGCAGCTGCTGCTGCTGTGAAAAGGAGCTATGTATGTCACTGCCTCCTCTTTATGCCTCCACGAAAAGAAGTGAAGTGAATGAGGATGGCTGGCTGGCTATCTAGGAGGAGGAGGAGGACTAGGACTAGGAGGAAAAGGTGAGTGATGAGGAAAAAGATGTGTGGACTATCCTTCTATCTATGGAGGAGGAGGACCCCAGCAGTAAAGAAAGACAAACTCCCCCACTCCATGATGATATTCTCCATCCACCATTGCGTTGCCCCCATCTCCTCCTCCTTTTCCACCCTCCTCCTGTGTTCTTCACCCCACTTTGTGCGTGTGTGTGTGTGTTGAAAGAATGAAAGAAAGCTACTTGCGTGCATCATTGGAAGCACAAGAACGTCACAGGTGTACAACCTGAATCGGAGCTTTAAGTACTTTTTGTGAGGGATTAGAGCTTAATTAACTGAGAAAGCAAAGATAAATCAACAGACTGGATAGATAGATGGATAGATCTTTGCAGCAAGTTCTTTATTTTTCTTTCAATGTTTGTTACAGAAGACATGGTTTGGTGGTGGTGGCGGTACCTTGAAGGACTTGCTGCCGGACTTGGAGAGGCGGAGGCCGGCGGAGGTGGGCGTCGGGGTGGTGGGCATGAGCGCGCCGGGGCCCTTGGCGCTGCCCGGGTCGGCGGTGGGGGTGGTGTTGGCGCTGGTGGCGTAGGAGGAGGCGGAGGAGGAGGCCGCCGGCGAGACGAGCGCGGCCGTGGAGGAGCCCGTGGAGGGCGGGCCGGCGTCCAGGTCGTCCAGCGTCCGGGGCACGTAGACGCAGAGGTTGAGCCCCAGCGACATCTTGGCCTTCCTCCATCTGCTCTCCATCCGCTCCTCTCCGCGCAGCAAACCAGCCAACCAACTTCTACGCACCACTTCGAGTCAAGCCGAGCTGAGCTGAGCTCGCTACTCAGTGACTGTACTGGTAGGTGGGTGTGGGGTGGGTGAGAGGCGAGGTCAGAGCTCAGAAGCCAAGCTGGCAGCGCTTTTGCTCCGTCGGGGGCTCGCTGACCGCCGCCGTGGAAGCCATGGCCATGGGGTAGAGATGAAGCACAGCAGCTAGCAGGCAGGCACTGATATAAATGGATGGAGAGGAGGTGAGGGTTGGAATCTGGGACAAAGATTGTGCGATAAAGAGAGAGAAAGCGGGATGGGTATTTGACCTCAGGCGGCCATGCCAAGGCAGAGAGAGAGAGAAGACGAAGTAGAGAGAGAGAGAGAGGAGGTGGGAGGGCGAGAGGGAGCAGCCTTTTAAGAAAGAGGAGATGAGAGGAGAGGGAGGGGGAAAAGGCAGCGAGCAAAGCAAGCGGGGGCAACTGCGAAGAAAAGCTGGAAAGAAGGAGATGATGGCGAGGACTGAGTGAGTGAGCGAGCTTGCGAGGCGCTCAGCTCAGCTCAGGTCAAGTTGTCGATGGTGGTGCGTGAGTAGAGTACTCTACTGGCGAGCGAGTGATGTGTGGGCAACGGCTCGGCGGGGGAAGACGACGAGCTGGCTGGGCGGGCGCCCCATGTAATGTAAATCATCCTCGCCCTCTGTTTTCTGTTTCTGCTGGACGCGACACGACACGACATGTACGCTAACGCCGGCCCACCTCCCGTTTCCGTTTTCTCTGCCAGTGGCAGGCAACGCATATTATTCATTCATTCATTCACAGGTTTTGTTCTGTTCCTTGTTTCTTTTTCCATTGCCCTGATGATGATGATGACAGAAATGAGAAATTGGGAGGGCGGTTTTCATTTAGAGTGTGACCAGGTCTCAGTCGAGAAGTCTCAATCAAATGATGTAACATGTAAAAAAGAAAATAGAAAAACTAAAAAAATACATGAATATTAGTGTAAGATCTCACGAGCGTAGCGTCGGCTGAGGTCTAACCAAGCCTCAGTCGACTGAGGTTTAACAAGACTGTTTTGTTTATATTTTTCTTACGGAGGGTCACTCACTCGGTTGGTGCTTGGTTTGCCGGTGCTTTTGCGTCACGGGTATCTCTCGTGTCGCCATTGATGGGCACACGCATTTACACTCATTGTATGCCGGGTTTCTGTTCATGTGCCCGCTGCCACCGCCACCACTAGCTGCCACTACTACTACGCCTCCGTGGAATTTTCTCTGTCCACTAGTAGCAGTGGTGCTACTCATGTACTACTACACGAGCCATGAATTTCATCGAAACTAGTTGAGCTAAGCATTATCTCAAACCAGAAAAGCGTGTGGGATTTCTAGTTTTTTTTATCACGTATTTCATGCAGGGTGGCGCCTTTTGCAGCGCTGAACCTAAAACACGTCCCAGAATGGATCAGGGGCCCGAACCAGGCGCCAGCCAGTGCGTGCCCCAAGTCGGGAGGGAAAGAAAAAAGCAATGATGGATGATGAACAGGAGAGAGTAGGCATGAAAAAAACAGTAGAAAACTGAAATGAAGTCATAGAAAAGCAGGCCCTGACTTTATAAAGCAGGGTAGGGAACGAATGAATGCAATGAAACACATGGAGTAGTGCCCGTATGTGGCCGGCCGGCCGGCCACTGCCAGCGGATCCACCGAGACTGGGCCGAGCAGCGGCGGCGAGGTCAACTGGCGCCGCTTTGCTGGTCCTTGCACTACTCTACTGGTACGTACTGGACGATGTTGATAAAAGATGGACGTACTGGAGCAGGAGGGCGGCAGGGTGGTCGAAAAGCTCGGGCTCGGTGCATCATTCAAATCCAGCGCAAATGGGTTGGGGTTTACGTACGTACGTACGTACTCGAGTAGGAGAAAACGTAGTGTGCGGGCAGAGGGGCGCCCTTGGCTATGGCTAGGCTCCAATGGAGGATGCAGCGGCAGCTTGGATGATGCCTACAGTGGGGAGCAGGAGTGCAGGACCAGCCTCTCGCTCTCTCGCTCTCGCTTTCAGTTTCAGTCACGCGTATGCATGCACGGCGGCAGCGGCGGTGGCAGGGCGGTGGTGCTGGCGTGGTGCCGCCGACAGTGCGTGCCCGGCGGTGATCGAGGGGCTCCAAGTGGTAGAGGTCAAAACAAAGCCGAGGGATGCTCCCCGTGTTGTCAATTCCCTGCGCGGCGCAGCACGGGACCGGCTGCTTGTCCGCACGGTTCACGGAGCCCGGCACGGAGGAATCACAATGCTCCGGTCCGGACGTCCGGTGGCCTCCCACGCGCCCGGCCGGAGGCACCACCCTGCAGTGGCACGACGCCACCTCCTGCGGGTACGTCGTACGTTCCACGTGGCTTTGCGTGTCGCCGGTGCAGAGCTTGCTTCCCCGGCGACGCAAGCGCGCGTGCGGCCTGGTGCGCCGTAGCGTTACTGGCCGTCGCCGTCGCGTGACGACGAGTCGTCGGTGGTCTGGTCTATCGTGTAGTATGCCCTTTCGGGAGGTGAAAACGCGTGGTTTCACGGCGAGACGAGGCGGGCGAGCGGGCAGGAGTGGTGGTCTCTGGTGACCCGTGTGCACGGTGTGGTGCGGACTGGAGGAGGCCGCTTGTGGTGGCGGGAGTGGATGCGTGTGCCAAGTGGCAGCGTACCGGTTTGGAAAGATCAGCGCAACGACGGCCGGATGCAACGGTAAGCGCAGCCGATCGAATGGACCAGTGGACTCGACACTGGCTCGTATGTTTGCAACTCTGATTGGCTCTGCTGGGGCCCATGTCGCCTGCGTAATGCGTTTTCATTTTGAAGTGTGGTTTGTATTTTCAGAAGTGATTTTAACATGAAAAAAATCAGCCCAGTTTTTGACGGGAAATATAAGGACGGCGCTACACTCTCATCCGCCCGAGCTTTTGATCAGCCGGGTCACCAACCGTTTGATCTGTTTCATATAGCCATTAGACCATCACAACACAGATTATGTTGCGGTCACCTATTGCAACATGGATCATTTTACAGTCACCTTCAACTTGCGCAACGATGTAAATATGTGTCCCTTTAGTTACCCCATTCCAACATCGACCATGTTGTGGTCAACCCATGTTGTCGCGGGGCAGCTGCAACTTGGTGATCTTCTGTGGTTGCCCATTGCAACATGATGTTCATTGCAACACGGACGGGCGCAACACCGCCGATGCTACAACCGCAAGGTTGCTCATGTGGAGAAGGCTAGAGGTAGAAGACGGATTGGGTTTGCAACACCCGAGTGTCGCCTTTGTATCACTGGCGATCGTGCTGAGCAGTGACCAACCTTTCCAGTGCCTGCAACAAATGTGCGGCGGTGCTTGCAGCGAACGACGGGGGTGTGGTGCTCTAGCCTGCAGCATCGGCAGCGGGTGTGTCCTGATTGCAGTAGTGTGCGGCAATGCTTGCAGCGAACGACGGGGGTGTGGTGCTCTAGCCTGTAGCATCGGCAGTAGGTGTGTCCTGATTGCAGTAGTGTGCGGCGGTGCTTGCAGCGAACGACGGGGGTGTGGTGCTCTAGCCTGCAGCATCGGCAGCTGGTGTGTCCTGATTGCAGTAGTGTGCGGCGGTGTTGGAGTCGCCGGCGATGGGCGCGTGCTTCGGTGGAATTGTCCGGTTCCAGCATTGGCGACGATAGCAACGATGTTGGCGACGTCATGCTTGGAGTTGCAAGGAGAGAAGGAAGTGAACGAAGATGGACTGGGCAGTCCCAATATAGATGACGGGAGGAAGACAAAGGAGTTCCGGGAATTTTTCTGGAACACGAGACGTAGGTGGGTCCAAGGGGCAAGTGGCGAGCTGTAGATGCAGTCGACACGGGGGTGTTATCAGCCCCATGGCGGTATGCATTTCCGAAAATATAAAGGCAAGTGTTTTTACTTGAGGAATCTAGGGATTAGATGTTTGGGGTATGGGGATGACGAGGCTGTGGCATGAGGAAGAAGCGGAAGAGCATCGAGCAACCATGATAATGGGGATGAAGCTATACCGAAATCGACAGAGGGTTCACTCGATCCACGAGGATGCGCTTTATATGCACCATGGAACAGTCATAATACTACTATTACAGATAGGGAATTACAGATTAATAATTACAAACTTACATGTCACCATTTGATTGGATAGCGAAATTCAGAAATTGATTAGTGGGCGGTTAGTGGGGATTACAGTCCATAGGTTTGACTTATAGAAAAGCAAAATGTGGCGTAGCTTTCACTAAATGGGGTAATGTGGATGTAGATATCTCAAATGGTATAATTTCTGTTTAAAGTGCCAGAACAACGGGTTAAAAAATGAATTCACCCTAATATTTAGCGCAATCCATGATTTCATTTTTACTACAAAATCATCAAACCAATTGTTGGTCCTAGCATGAATTTATGACGGATGTTAGAGCATCTACAATCGGGCGCCTCAAACCCGCCTCATACGTCTAGGCGGGCCGTCCGGTCACGATTTTTCTATCCAGACAAGCTCCTTAAACATGCCTCAAACGTCTGGGATGACCGGCATTCCCTGATATCCAGCCCAAATATGATGCGTATATGGGGGCGCCCGGGTGCGTTCGGACACGCCCCACCACGTAGGACTGACTTTGGGGGCCATGCGGACTCGCCAGGAAACCCATCGGTCTGACGGACGCCTCCTCCGTCGTCACGGTCGCGGTGTGAATGTCACATAGCGTTGCTCCGGCTCGCCGCCCGATAGCAAATCCGCCTATTTAAACTGGCTGGAGTCCCGCAACCCAAGCCCATCCACCTTCCCCCTCTCCATGACGCCAGTCTGAGCCCACCCACCTCCTCCTTCTCCTGCTCCGGCCATCTGCCCCTGCTTGGGCGCTCCGTTATGGTCCGGAAAAAGATCACCTACTACGCAATGCTCACGCCGGAGCGCCACTACGAGATCCAGCAAAAGATCCGAGCAAGACAAGCCACGCATGCCGCCCGCATCGCTGCCAGGCTGCCTCCGGACTCGCCGGAGCCGGAGGAGGAGGAGCAGCGGCTGGGGGAAGAGGAGGATGAGGAGCTGGCTTCGATGAAAATGGAGGAGGCGGAGCGGCGCGTTTGAGGGTCCATATTCGACATATCCGCTTGTAGATGCCCTGAAGATGGAATTGCTTTGCATACCATGTTTCCTGTCCGATCAAGGCACGACACCGTGATCCCACATCTCGTGTCCACGTAGCGTGTTGATCCAAAGGTACCCGGCCAGTATCGCACCGTGTCATGAGCCTTTGCCCGCATGGCCAACTCTCAACATCCGCATGAGAAGTCTTCCACCTCTATAAGCAGCTCCATGAATGTCTTGGTATTTTCTCCGGTACGTAGCTGGAACCACGATCTACAAGGTCCCGGACAGCCTCTCATTCCACGCAACAACTCCATGCTGCTAGCCGCCGCCACCACAACACGTAATTTAAACTAGTCTCGCTCGCACGCCCGTCCGCCCCATTATTTGACCCGGGCCGGGAAAGAAGATTAGTTGGGTCGATCCCACCCCCACCGGCGCCGGCAGCAAGCGGCAAATCCGATCATCGACCCACCCCTGGACGCACGCTCGTCGGTGCGCGGCATGTGGAGTGCACGATCCCCACCCCACCTGTCAATCGGCGCCTGCGGCCCGGAGATGGTTTTGTTGGGTTCGTCTTGGTGCTGTCCTGCCTGCGCCGAGATGCCGCCCCGTGCCTAGTGGCCTGCCCGGCTCCTCGTAGTACACTCCGGCTGACCCATCCACTCCGCTCCGTGCGCTTTTGTTTGACCTCGCTCGCCATCCGTCCGTCCGTCCGTCAGTCAGCCAGCCGGCCCATGCCCATGATGCGTGCATGCATGCATGCACACCCGCTCCCGACATCACCACGTTGCGTCGCTGCTACCTGCCCCATCCATGCACTCATTCCTACTACGAGCACTAGTAGTATGTACGTTTTCTGTTTTGTTTTTTGTTTCTTTCTTTATTTATTGAGGCGGCATTGGATCGTCGACATGTAAATATGTATGTAGCGTCGTCTTGCTCGTACAATGAGCACATGCTGTCCCCGTCTCCGAATAAAAGAATGGAGGAGAGAGATGTGAGAGATGTTGAATAGTGCTCCTTGTAACATGGGAAATGGGATGGACTGTGTCGCAACGACCTTATTTTTCGTGCTGTCTCCAGAAAAGAAAAGAAAAGAAGGAGTATATTTTTCACTGGTCCATGGATGGCTCGGAGCTGATAAGCTGGATGGGGTCCTCCATGCCCCGTGGGTCAAGCAAGCGCTTAGCCAGAGGAGGAGTGCGAATAATCTCATTCTCATATCCCGAGCCAGCCAGGATATGGCTAGGACTGTGAGACAGAAGACGGGTCAAACCTTTTTTTTAGCGTCCAGATGTTGACCCCTCCCTCCGTGAACCCACGCACATGCGTCGCCGATCCAACCCTGCTCGGCAGGATAACAGTATGCAGCCCAAACTCAACTGTGACCTGTATATCTTTCACTTGCTTTTGCCTGTATAATACAGTGCATACACTAAGCCAGTAGCATTATTCTGACCTCAGCCCTGCCGGCCGGTAGGTATATCCCTACCACTACCAAAGCAGACATAATTTTCTGTTCCATGATGGCAACTGTGTAGGAGTATCCTAGTAGATGACCATGTCCAGAGGCCTTGTTTCGTCCCTAGCTGCCATGGCAGACGCAATGGCGACGGCGGCAGGGGGAACGTACATAAAAAGCCGGAGCAACCGAAGATTTCCTCCCGGCGCCGGCGGTGGATTGGATGAGCCGTCCCTCTCACCGCCGGGCGCCACTCAGCTGAGCTCGATCAGGCCCATAACCATAACCCAAGCAATCAAAAAATCAGGCGGCAGTAATGCACGGACAGATCCCTTGTCGCGTCGGCGTCGAGACAACTCAGGCCATGTGTGTCCGTAGTGCTCGCCAAGCTAGGCACCAAAAGAGCAGTCCGCGCGCACACATCACACATGATGATAAGCATATATGGTGGTGAGTGACCCGTCCGAATTATATCTATCTATCCATGTGTTTACAAGTCGTGTTCAACGATTGGCCGGGATTCAAGCTTCGGCCCGGGTCGCTGTTGGATCCCGTGAAAGGAGGCGCCTTGTTCCTTTTGCGTCTCTCTCTTTCACCTTTGCTTTCGAGTCGCCGGGTTGCCGTCAACGACTGACTTAAGCGGCCCCACGCCGTTCAAGTTACTGCCCGGCCGCCCGGCCATGCCGTGGAAATGAAGGCCACCACCGTCCCGGCGGCGCTAATTAAAGTGCTAAACGGGCCCCCCGGCTTCAACTAGTGCTAAAAAGACAGGTAGTAGTTTCTTCATGTGTACTACTACTAATACTCCTTTTAGCATGCGATCTCATTTTATGGCTTGAATATGTAAAGTCTATCGGATGGAATGAACTGAAACAAAATACTGAAAGAGAGAGACGCAAGTCTCAGTATCACCGGAGGGGACCATCATCACCGGAGGCTATGGAAGGAGGATTCGGGAAGAGGCCATCATCTTATGGAGGCCAAGGACCAGAGGGAGAACCTCTCCCCATCTAGAGGGGAGGCCATGGAGGAGGAAGCACAAGGGGGAGACTATCTCCCCCTCTCTCTCTATGTCGCTGGAGTGCCATCGGGGGAATCATCGCCGCGGTGATCGTCTTCATCAACATCACCATCTTCATCACGTTCCTCATCTCTTTTCAGCGGCCCACTCTCCCGCACCCCGTTGTAATCACCTACTTGAACATGGTGCTTTATGCCACATATTATGATCCAATAATGTGTTGTCATCCTATGATGTTTTGAGGAGATTTCTTTTATCTTTTAGGTTGATTGATGATCTAGACTAGTTTGAGTTGTATGTTGGTGCTGTCCTATGATGCCTTCCGCGCCGTGCACACGTGCGCACACGCGAGTTGTATGTTGTAATACGTTCATGATTCGCTTATAATGGGTTTCTTGAGTGACAGAAGCATAAACCCGAGTAAGGAGGTTGTTGCGTATGGGATAAAGGGGACTTGGTACTTTAATGCTATGTTGGGTTTACCTTAATGATCTTTAGTGGTTGCGGATGCTTGCTAGAGTTCCAATCATAAGTGCATATGATCCAAGGAGAGAAAGTATGTTAGCTTATGCCTCTCCCTCATATAAAATTGCAGTGACGACTACCGATCTTGTTAACAATTGTCTAGAACAATCCCGCACACCGATATATCATTATTTCACACTCGCTATTTGTAATATATTATAATATATTCTAACTTTATGTTAACAACACCTACTTTTACATTTTATTTCTTCGGTATCATGCAAAGCTATCCTCTTCATACCCATAACGTAGTTTTATTTCTCATTTCTAGATGAAAGCAAACGTTCGGTGTATGTAGAGTCGTATCAGTGGCAGATAGGACTTGAGAGAATATTGATCTTACCTTTAGCTCCTTGTGGGTTTGACACTCCATACTTATCACTTTCACCTTTGAAAATTGTTACGATGATTCCTTGCATTTGGGAATTATCACGATACTACCGTGTAACTACCGTGAGGGCAGACCGGGGCAACAAAGACGTGCACACTGCCTCACATAGTAGACACGGTAGCTCTCAGCAGAGGTACTACCTAAGCGGTACTACCATGGAGCCGAGCGGTACTACCGCATGGGTACTACAAAAGTGCCCAAGCAAAAAGAGATGGACACAAACAGAGTGGCTGCACTATCTCCCGACACGCCATATGAGGGGTCGTTTGACGCTATCTGCGGTTGTGCTCGAGCGCGCTTAGGGGGGGGGGGGGGGGGTGAATTTGCCAAGTCCGGTTGTAAATGTTCTAACTGTTCAGAAACAAAGCTCTGTTGTGAACAACTCTAGGTGGTTGGCATCGTACTTCAAGGTCAACTTTTCACTAGTGTAAATCTGAAGAACCTAGATCGATAGTTCAGAACACTATTATTATTATTGCTGGCTAAAGAGGAGTTTTATTCCATAATAACAGGGTTACAATCTACTAATACAAGATTATGAATAAAAGGAAGGCCTCGCTGGAGCCAATAGGCCGTGTTTCGAGCCGTACACGCATAACTAGCAAGACAATGTGAAACTCTGTTATGAGATCTAGCTATTTTACTAGCTTAAACTTCGGACCAGGCATAAGATGCTTAATTTCCTTGACTAGAATACAATTTGGAGATTTGTCAAGCGAGGCATTTGTCATAGAAGAGATAGCGCTCAACAGATCTGACTGAATTAGAATAGGAAGGCTAGACCACCATAGGGTTAGCGGCAGTCTCATAACACTGTTATTTGCGAAAAATAATTGTCCATGTGATATAAAAAATATCACAACTAACATCAGCACAACATGGTGGCATGGGAAGATAAATGACCCTCCAATTTCGAGAACGTCCCATAGAAGTCACAAAAAAGTGATATGTTAACATGGACACAATATACACTAGTTATGTTCCTAAAACTTAAACATATTAAACAACACCTTAACAAACAAATAAACATATTCAAGTATCATAGAACATGTTTTTATTTCTCTCGGTGAGTTGTGTATATGTCAACAATTATTACCAGATATTTAAGTGGGCCTTAGGGGATGTTTTCAAGCTTGAGTGCACCGGGTGCACGAATACGATACTCCTTATAAATCACTAACATTATTATCTATTCAAGTAACTGTATCTACACAACCGTACACTAGAAGGCTCGCTCATGGTACATGGTAAACTCGAACACTGTAGAATAATCTAGTAAGATATTTCGGGATGTAGAAATGGATGTCCACACCTATAAACATGATGAAATATATCGAACTGGTAAAAAATTGAAATAGGCAATTTATTCTTTTTTTACTTTTCCTTTAATTTTGGGAAGCAATTAATTCAATTTAGCCAAAGTTTTGCTTACGTCCAAATGAACGTAACACAACTCAAACATATATAGTAGTATATTGTTATAATTTTGCTCACATGTGTTTGCAAAAATAAACATAATAATCTTATAGGAAACTGCTGCATACTGTAGCATCGTAATTGCATGCCCAATTTGGCTATTTATAACAAAAAGTTTAGGTTGAAATTGCATGTTTAAGCATATATCGATGACATTTGAAAAAAATTATAAAACATTAGTATAAATGACACATAGTTTATCATGAAGATGGTTTATGAATCTTACAATTGCTAACACAATAAAATATATATTTAATTAAATCACATTCTAGTCTGTATGATTTTTATTTTATGAAATCTAAATATCTTAATATTGACATAATAAGCATCCCGTCACCGTCGCCGTCAACTTAAAAATCTCCGACGGTGGGAGTCACTGACCTCCTCCGATCGGTGGATCAACTCCATCCTTACCTAGACTTTCTCGTATTCAGGTCCTGATGCCACCTATCTCTGTCTCTTGTCATCCCGTCTTCGTCTCAAATTTCACCGTCAGTAAACTTGGGGTGACGTGGATTTTATGATGGTATTTTAAAATCTCAAGTGAAAAAACAGAACTCATTATGTTATAATTTTTTTTATTTTTTTAATAACTTAAAAAGTCAACGCAATATCTGTGTTACGTTGAATAGTTGAAGTACTTTTAAACCCGTCTATAAAAATGAATTAGAATACTCACCAAAATTATCAGTTTGCATAGCGTACTGTTAGACTAATTTTGTTAATTAATTTCTCAATGTCTACAGTTTGAATCCCACACATGCCATGAATGAGATTTTGTATATTTGCGTTCGAACTTGAGCGAAGAAGATGTTATTATTTATTTTTTTATAACTTTTTTTCAAATTCAGGTTTGTCCAAATCTAAACTAATATTCGATTGATTGGTCTAAACAAATCCACGTAATTTTAGAAATGGCATTGGTTCGAGAGTGATTGGGATTTTTTTACTTTGAAATTGTAATCTTTATGATCAAAATTGGACAGTAAATATGAGAAGGCCTAGTACACCCGGATCTGCTGTGAATCGTCTAGGTAGATACGGTCGTATGGTCTATTGGTCTAGGTTGTATGGTCTACTAGTAGCTAGTGCTGCTAATAGTCTTGGATCGGGATAGATAGATGCTCTCGCTTGTCTTCCACATGCGCGCCACTACTACGTATACGTACGTACGCAGTACCTAGGCAGTGATTGACTGGACCGACGTGCTTGCCTGATGTGCACGCCACGAATATGCTGCTGGATCCGATGCACTGCCACCATTCAGCTGTTTTGCATAAGGTTAAAATTAGGGTCAGACAATTTATCATAGAAAATTACTACTTCATCACTGGCTGGATACTAACACCGGTGAGTCACTCTCCGGAAAAGAAGGCTCCACCTCCACCAAAATCTGGAAATGCGGTCTATCTTCACCGTTTTTGTATTCGTCAGCTGACAGATGTGAGCCATATGTCCAGAGCTCACCTGCAGACAATCTTCATCAGTATATAGATCAGATCAGATCAGATCTTACTTACCACCGTTCGAATTGACTGAGATGAAGCAATCGATAGAGCCGTGCAGGTAAAATATCTGCTTCGGTGGATGTGGTTGCTAATCCTTGCGATTGTCATTGCAATGGTCAAAAGACGATGTATCCGGCTTATTTGCCGCTTTTTCTTCGATATATGATATGCATGCTTATTCGAGAAACCGATAGAGCCGTGCCGGTAAAATATCGCTCTAGGTTTAGTAATAACTCGCGGTATGGCGACAGGTTACCTCTTGACCATGCCCCCCAGCTGCTGTTCAAATCGACCGATGGCCCGGTTTTTCCAGGGTTATCTTGTCTAAAGCGACGCCGCTGTTCGCTCGACTAGCTCCTATCGGACGAGACGTCCCGTCGATCGTGTGGCCTGCGTGTGGTCACGTACACAGAGGCCGGGCCAGGTCAGGTCAGGTCAGGTGGAAGCGAGGGGCACGCACAGGCAGCGCGGCATGGCCGGCCGCCCGGCCCGGGACGCCATTGCCGGCCTTCAGAAAAGCGCGCGCGCGCGTGCGTGCATGGGGTTCTACTAGCCATGTTTGGCCGCTTTCGTGAAGGAATATCGGTGCAGCCTCCTCCCGCGGGCGGAACGGCATCCCCGTAGTAGCAGCCGTCGACTAGTCGTCGTGTTAATTCCTTGGACGGTTGCAGAGATGGCTGCCAGGGGCTTATACTATTCGTCTCAGGATCTGTAATTGCACAGACACAATGGCACAAGCGACGTGCCCGTGATCTAATAATGGATTAGAATTGGATTATGCGGTGCGAAATTCTCGAGTTCACTGTCTCTGTCGAACTGCTTCTTCAACCCCTGAAAAGAATGGGAGAAAAACCACGGAGGAAGCTCGGCTGCATCTGCATGCAGTGAGGTCGGCAAGCTGATGAAGCCTGAAGAATGATTGCATTCGGTTGCAGGAATACGCATCCGGGCGAGACGATTGGGATGCTCGATCATCGCGCCGCCAAATGTCCGCATCTGATCCCCGGTTCTCATGGACGCATCATCTTTTCTTTTCCTTTTCTCCCTTCTTTCTCTGCTATCTTCCTGCTGTCCTCCATGCACCCTGAGTCAGAATAACGCGTCAATGACATATACATGCCAACAAAAAATCATGAGGGATCCTATGGATCGGATGCCCTACTGTTTCAGTTAGCTGCCGGTTCTTGCTTTGGGAGCGCTTTGATTGACACATATTCTTCTCCTTTGCATTCAGGCTGGGGTAAAACATATATTCTCCTTTTGCAAAGTTATGTTCCAAGCACACATACATGATAATAAATCTGTAATCACTAGAGGTGTTACATGTGTTTCTTTACATTAGTATACAAGCAAAGTGCTGGACTTAAGTGGGACCAAACAGCAAAGCTGAGAAGATTGCATCTAAAACGTGGGCGCTGCAACTGAACTGAGCTTGACCTTTACTCAATCGATCTACAATGTCCGACCACTAGGTAATAAGTATCCTTCGATCTGAGAATAATCAGCCTGATGTGGAACCCAATGTACTAGCAAGAATAGAAGTGAAACTTTTTGCTCAAGTCAATGTATTACAGTTCCTTTCTTCTTCTTTTACACCAGAACCGTCCTTTTAGCAAGAAAGTTGCGTAAAAGAAGAGAAAAATTCGTGACCTCGCGCTTCGGAACGAGCAGGTAGTGACGATCAAGCTAGCTAGAGTGTGGTCAGCCAGCTCGGCGTCTGGTGGTGGTGATAATGGAGTTGGGGAGCAACCACATGAACATGATGCATGCATGCGTTGGCCCAACTGAATGGAAGAGAGCTTGGAGATGACGGCGAGGATGCTCGTCCTTTTGCTGCTTGCGTACTCAAAGGGATTAGGTGAGGAGTTATAGTAATTTAGTATTGTGTAAGCAACCGGCGATCAGACATAGTCACATGTTTCACTGTTTTGTCTATGATTATGATTATCGGCAATTGCAATTCCGGGAGTAGGCCAACGGTGTACACCTCACGATTTATGACCAAACGTTCTCTCACCAGTTTCAGTTCTTTCAAAACTGTCGTCAACCTTCGTGAGCTGCCTAAATATTTTTTGAGACTGTGCAAAAACAATATTCACCCAACTTTTAAAAAGGTTTGTATTATTTCATATAAAAGTTTGTGGCATTTAAAAAGTACTCATGTGTTTCTGAAAATGTTCGTAATTTTCTAAAATGTTTATATAATATATAAATATATCTGCGAAAGTTAATAAAAATGTTTCATATCATTCAACACATGTACATAACATTTTGAAAAATGTTCACACGTTCAAAAAATATATTCGTGACATTTCTCTTAAAAATGTTAATATAATGTACAAAACATTTCACGTATTTTTTTAATATTTCTTACCAGTCAGAAAAGAGTTCAGCGTGTAACTTAAACATATCTTACTTTTTTTTTCAAAAACAATATTCAGACATGTAATTTAAAAGAATGTTCATCACGTATGAAAAATATATTCAACATGTATAAATAATATTTCACGTGTGATATGAAAAATATACAACGTGCATTGAGAAAATTTGACATGTCTTTGATTTTTTTTAAACATAGATATGAAATAAAAAAAACAGCACCAAAGGTTCTAAAATCGGTGTGAATTGGATCATAGAACATAGCCTACCGTTTTATTCTTTTTGTCTTTATTTTCTTCGGGATTTTTTTTATGTTTCTTTGTCGGGGTTTTTTCACGCATGTTTTCCTTTTTCTCAGTACACCATGTACATTTTAGAGCGCACATGAAACATTCACGATGCACTTTTGGATTTTTTTTAAATACATGATGTACATTCTTTTTAAATATATTACAAAATACTCGTTAGACATTTTTAATGGTACTAAGAATTCCTTTAACCTACATGTTATACATGACGTACATTTTTAGAAATGCATGCTTTCTGAACACATTTTTGAAGACACGGCAACACTTTTGTAAAATACATGTTATGCATTTTTCGATGGTTGTAAACATTTCTTTCAACTACGGGAACATTTTCAAAATTGCAAAATATTTTCTAAAATGCCACGAATATTTTTTGAATTGCCGAAATTTTCTTTAAAATTTCACTCACAGGTTATTAATGGCGCAAAAAAAATCTGGAAGTATGCAAAGATTTTATTTACATTTACACACAATATTGTTTAACAATGTCCGAAAAACAGTTTTGAAACTCATGAACATTTTTCTAAATTGGAACATACATTTTTTGAATTTAAGCAAGATTTTCTTTGAATTACGCAAGCATTTATGCATATTGTATAAACATTGTTTAAAAAGGCATGTAAAATATTTTAAGCATGTGAGATCAGTAGCCGGGTCACTGGGCCAGCCAAGCAGCGACTGCTTGCAGGCGACGCTGCAGGCGGCATATAGCACATTGCGCGTGAGGCACCCCCGTCTTTCTCAGTTGTTTTTTTTTTCCTTTATTCATTCTGTTTTTGTTTTCCTTTTTTAAAAAAAAATCGGTTTTGAAAAAATGTCCATGAAAAAATGTACCCACTTCCCAAAGAACTTCACTGATTTGAGAAAAATTGGAGGTTTCAAAAAATATTTCAGATTACAAAAATGTTCATGAATTTGGAAACAAATCTCGGAATTCAAATATCTGAAATGCAAAAAATATTCACAAATTTGAAAAATGTTCCTGGATATTTAAAACGATCATGAATTCTAAAATTGATCCCGTATTTTAGAAAATGTTCAGGGTTTGAAAGGTGTTGCTATATTTAAAAAAATGTTGATCAATTTGAAAAATATACTTGGATTTCAAGGAACATTCACAAATTTGATGGATCTTATATGAATCATATGATGTACTTTTGTTGCTTGCGTACTCAAAGGTGGGGAGGATTAGGTGAGAAGTTATTATTGTGTAAGCTAGTGATGATCAGATACAATCACATGTTCTATTCTTTGTCTATGACTAGGTAATTGTCCATGTGCTGCAACGGGAGCATACATATATCAATAGGATCCTCGTGGCTTTGCTCTCTTTTTTACCGTTATAAACCACAACTTTACTTCTTCTCCTCCCTGAATCTCGGAGACATTCCAGACAATTCCAAACAACAAAGAGTTCTGGACAAATACTTAGCATCAAGGAATAGTATATTATGTCGCTATATAATGCCTAATATTGGTGGCATAACATGTACTCTTCTATCATCTGAACAACTAGATGCAAAATAAATAAATAATCTTATTGGCATCACATATGAGCAAATTTATACAATAGAATAGCATAACACCCTCAAGTATTCGATTTCTAGAGGGGAAACAAAAAGTACGTTATACATTTTGTGAAATAAGTTGTCTCAACTCCCAAGTGACATTACAACCATCAAAAGTTTTTGTAGAATTTCATTGTTATTGCAACCATCAAACGTGGCCACAGGATATTAATATGAGGGAGCAGAAAATAAGCATGGAAAATGACTTGCGGCACTTTCAAAACAAATATTGATGTTAGATAAAGCAGATGGAAGTAACCCGAAATAACAAACAGAACATAATGTGCAAACATACCTGGTCATCGGGCTTTAAGATTTTTGTAGCAGAACCATCCATGGTCTCGCGCGTTGCAATGCAGCACTGTTTGAATGCTCCCTTGCACGGTGTTTCTCTCCACTGATTTCAAAAAGACCGTGTTTGGGTTTAACGGTCTTTGTTGTTCCACATGCATATATCAAATGGAGCAGCTCCTAAATCAGACTCCACAACTCCATAGCCAAATGAAATGCTCTTGTAGTGCAAAGATGTCGATGGTTGAACCGACGTAACCAGGTGGAGCGGCGAATCTATAGATTTTAGTAGTAGAAACAGTATAACCATTTGAAGCGCTGGTTTGTTGCTGCTAGCCGAGAGAAAGATGAATATGGGCCTTCGATTTGACATTCCAAGGAACTTCCATGAACCTACAGAAGTGTAGTTAATAGTACAAATGTTAGAAGTTGATTACACGAGACTGAACGATATAACTAAGAAGCCGAACAAAAGAATGTGCTTACAAATCTGCAAACTAAAACAGATCACGTATTCAAATCTACAAACATGTAATATGAAAATAGATCATGTATTCATTATCTACATAGGCTAACTAATGGTAAAGACGAACACAATTCTTAGTCACCCAAACCAGAATATGTATGCAATAGAATCAGCAAAGAATAATTTTTCTAGTGGCGCAATTAAAGTTTAGAACTTCAACCATAAGGTTATCTAAATGTCTATGGCCATTGTAGAACAACATAACAATTTCTTGCTAGTGAAAAGGGGACACTTCCAATCAACAAAAAAAGAGGAAATCGAGTTGACATCTAAGTGAGAAGCCTAGAACAACCAGTGTAAGTGCATCTAGTGCCACCCCTAGTTGGTTTTGGAGTATTGAGGACAAACCTGATTGAGGGACTAATGTGTTTCTGAGAATTGCGGGATAACACAGGTAGAAGTCTCTCATTGATTCGGTTTTTCTACCAGAGATGACCCCTAAAAATGTATGAAGACATTGAAGTCAAAGGTGGTATATGAAGACATTCACATTGAAGACTATGACAAGAGAAGACATCGCGTGAAGACTATGGAGCGTGAAGACTTAGTTGTTTCGTCGTTCTTTTTCTTCTTTGTTGAGTCATAGGAACCACCGTACTATTAAGTGGGGTCCAAATGAACTAGTCGGAATGACTGAAGTGATGCTTAACCAAAATCCAATGTCTTCGAGCGGAGACAATGAGAGCAAATCTTATCCAGAGCTGGATAAGTCGGCTTTGCTTGTAGCCCAAGTAAAGTTGTCGTGTTTGTTTGAAATCTGACCGTTGGAACACGTGTCAGTTCCTTAGTGACACAGGGTCATTTTGGACAAATCAGGTTGGGTTGCCTAGTGGCTATAAATAGCCCACCCCCTCCAACCATAAATGGTTGGCTGCTTAGAGTTAGTATACGGCTTTTGTCGTTTGAGAGCAACCCACCTCGAAGCCTTTGAGAGAGAATTCCTTGCGAGGACAAAGCCCTAAACACCTAGAGCCAAAGAGTGTTAGGCATCACTTAAGTCTTCCTGTCTGTGTGATCTGAAGACTTATTACACTTGAGGACTGTGAATGCTCCAGCCGGTTAGGCGTCGCGTTCTGAGCATCCAAGAGTCATTGTGGATCGCCGGTGAACGAAGTCTGTGAAGGTTTGGAAGTCTACCTTGAAAACTTACCAGAGTGATTGGGCGAGGTCTGTGTGACCTTAGCTCAAGGGGAATACGGTGAGGACTTAGCGTCCTGAGCTGCGTGTTCAAGACTGGGTGTCCAGGACTATGTATCCTCAGGTTTAAATACCTATCCACCCTAACCAGACATACAACTGTCACCACAGTTGGAACTGGTCTACCAAACCTTTGTCGTCACCAAGCTCACTGGTTCTATCCTTTTCATCTCTTTATTTATAGTTGGCCTTTGTGAAGTCAGTGCCTATTTGCATTGTCCATTTGTCTTCAGTTTGTTCAGATTGGCTTCACAATATCTTCCTACCTGATCTTTACTGCCTAGCTGCTATTAGTCATTGTGCTTTCACTTCATTGAATACTTGACTATGGTTTGCCTAGTGTAGTCTACCTTCCGCTGCATGGTAATAGGTTTATTTCTATCGTTTGTCTTCGAAACTTCCATGTTTTGAAGACTTTCATAAAAATCGCCTATTCACCCCCCTCTAGTCGATCACTAGCACTTTCAGTCTCAACCCAGAGAGATCAAAGAATCAGTGTCCTTCGCAACCTCTTCAACTACTTCAAGAGAAATGACAATGAGAATGTTCAGCTCACGTTTGATCGACTCACTGACATCACAAATGAGCTTCAAGCCCTCGGCGCTACTGAGATCACCAAGCATGAAGTCGTCAAGACACTCCTGAGATCACTTGATAGCTCATTTGACACCCTAACCCTGATGATTCAAGAACGCCCTGACTTCAAGACACTCGATCTGTTTGACATACTTGAAAGGCTCAACACACATGAGTTTCAGCTTTCTGAGAAAAGAGACATCTACGGTCCCAACTATGGGCGAACTCGTGCTCTGAAGGCAAAAGCTATTTCCTGATCTGAAGAAGAATCTGATTGCAGTTCGGATGATCCTGAAGACACTGGAAAGGAGCTTGCTATACTTGTGAAGAAGTTTCAGAAGTTCACCAAGAAGAAAGGCTTCACAAAGTTCTCACGATCCAGCTCAAGGAATGATGAAGCTTCTGCTCATGACTACAAAAAGAGAACATGTCACAAGTGCAAGAAACCTGGTCACTACATCTCTGAGTGTCCGCAGTGGGACAATGAGAACAACAACAACAAGAAGAAGAAGAGCAAGGAATATGATTCTGACGACAATAAGAAGAAGAAATACCCAAAGTCTTCTTCCAAGTCTTCATCACACAAGAAGAGCTCATCTGGCAAGGCTCGTGCGTTTGTTGGCAAGGAAATGGATTCAGAGGAGGAGTCCGCTTCTGAGGAGGCGGAGGTGGAGTCTGAGGAGGAGTTCGATTCTGGCGTTGCAAGTCTGGCTACAACATACGTTGCCAAGTCCATCTTCAACACTGAAGACAATGACTTTATCACCGACCCCGATGCTAATGACAAGGACAACTCCGCTCCCACCTACTGCTTCATGGCACGTGATGCCAAGGTAAACTCACGCACTACTCACTATCAAACATCCAGTGAAGATGACTCTGATTGTGGTTCCAAACCCAGCTACAAAACACTTGCTAAAATTGCAACTGAACAACAGAAAGCTATGGAACATATTCAAAAACTGTTAGACAAAAGCGATGACCTGTTAGACGCTGAAATAACTCGATCTCAGTCCTTAATTGAAGACATAAAAAATCTTCATGTTAAGTATGAGGAACTTGAAAGTCGTCATGAAACGCTCTCAACAACTCATGAAAAGCTTTCCTATGATTATCTTCAAAGGAAGCAAGATCTTGAGAAATTGAGAGCGGCTCATGAAGATCTTCAAAAGGAAAATGAGTCACTTCGCGCCAAACAGATCAGTTCCGCTCAGGAAGGATTTGAACCACCATGTATTAAATGCATTGAGCATGACAACGCTACTTCTGTTGCTGGATGTTCTACTGCTGCTACTATTGCAATATCTTCAACTGTTGATGTGGTAACTAACCCCTCTGCCGAGGATACCACTGCTATTGCTGATGAAAATGCTAGGTTGAAGACATTGCTTGAAACAGGGATGTACAAAAGTCTTAAAGGGCATTAGACACTATGTGCTATCCTCAAAAGGCAGATCCTGAACCGAAACCCTAGGAAAGAGGCTGTTGGGTTCGAAAGGAAAATGAATGCTGATGGCTCTTACTGGAAACCTAAGCAGTACCCCAAAACCACATGGGTTGCTGCAGAGGAACCTTCAGTGGATCCATCCACCCTATTTGGCTTCACTTGTGCTAATCCCATTGTTATTTATGAATCCTTTGATGCAAACTATAAACTGTTTAAGAATCAGAATGGTGAAGTGTTTGCCAGGTATATTGGTACTAACTGCAGGAATGGGCCACCTATGAAGAAAGTCTGGGTGCCGAAAAAGTGTTTGGAGAATCTTCCTGTGAATGTCATCATGACACCATAAGTGAAGAAGACAAACCCCAGACCACAGGTTTCATATGGTCCAAAGGCTTCATACAAACAGAGGACTCACCTGAGTCGCACTAACGCAAATGTTTTGCAGGGAACCCATACTCAAGCCTATGAATATGAGCGCGTTTCATCAAACCGCCATGCTCATACGACCAAGAACTACTCTGCTTATTCTTATGAGTACTATTGTCCTCCTGCAAGACTATTTGCTAGGGCTCCAAAGCCAAAGTTCTCAGATGCTGCACTTAGACTCATTGCTTCGAAGCCACCCTTGAAGATGTGGGTGGCTAAGAAAGCTTAACTCTCTTTTGCATGGAAGGGTCTCCAGCCGAAAATCAAATTCGTCTGAAGCTATTGTTGGGGACCTTAAACATCTTGTAGGGCGCAAGATCAAATGCCCAAATGGTCTTATTATGTATTTTGTTCCTGAGTCGCTTGCTACTTGCCCTATCAGTCCTAACCTCGATCTAAGCTTTCATAATCCACTTGCTCGTCAAATGTTTATGCTTCACAATTCTCTTTGTGAAGCCTATCCCCCTAACTGCACTGTAGGGTATGACACCAGCTGCTTCAGAATAGATTATTGATAGTGGGTGTACTAATCACATGACTCGCAAGCGAAGTCTTCTCATGGACTCAACTTTACGTCCATCTGACAAAAGTCACATCACATTTGCTGATACTGGTAAAAGCAAGGTATTGGGTCTAGGTAGAGTTGCAATCTCAAGGGACCAACACATGGATAAAGTGATGCTTGTTGAATCCCTTGGTTTCAACTTAATGTTTGTCTCAATGCTTTGTGATTTAAACATGATTGTGATATTTGGAAGATATCGTTGTCTTGTTCTAATGGAATCTGACAAGTCTCTAGTCTTTGAAGGGTATCGGAAAGATGATTTGTACATGGTAGATTTATCAGCAGGACCACAACTTGCCGTATGTCTTCTAGCAAAAGCTTCAGAATGTTGGCTCTGGCATCGGAGGCTAGGGCATGCTGGCATGAGGAACTTGCACACTCTTGCAAAGAAGAAGCATGTCATAGGCATCGAGGGCGTCAAGTTCAAGAAGGATCACTTATGCGGTGCCTGTGAAGCAGGAAAGATGACGAGGGCCAAGCATCCCTCGAAGACAATCATGATAACAACTCAACCCTTCGAACTGCTACACATGGATCTCTTCGGTCCCACTCACTACTCAACTCTTACTACTACTGCTTGTCTCTATGGCTTCGTCATTGTTGATGATTATTCAAGATATACATGGGTGCATATAATTCTCTACAAGACTGAAGTGTAGGATGTCTTCAGACGCTTCGCAAATCGAGCCATGAACAACTATGGCGTTAAGATCAAGCACATCAGAAGTGACAATGGCACTGAATTCAAGAACACTGGCCTCGACACTTATCTTGATACTTTGGGCATCACTCATGAGTTCTCAGCTCCGTACACGCCGCAGCAGAATGGCGTCGTGGAACGCAAGAACAGAACACTTATTGAGATGGCTCGGACGATGCTCGATGAATACAAGACTCCAAGAAAGTTCTGGCCTAAAGCCATTGATACTGCATGCCATATTATCAACCGTGTTTATCTTCACAAGCTTCTGAACAAAACATCCTATGAGCTCCTCACTGGTAAGAAGCCAAATGTCAGTTACTTCAGAGTATTTGGTGCCAGGTGTTGGATCAAGGATCCACATCACACTTCAAAATTTGCACCAAAAGCACATGAAGGTTTTATGCTTGGATACGGAAAGGACTCGCACTCCTACATAGTCTTCAACCTCTTTCACTATAAAGTGGTTGAAACTGTGGATGTGCGGTTCGATGAGACTAACGGCTCGCAAAGAGAGCACCTGCCAAATGTGCTAGATGAAGTTCCATCCAGTGAATCCATCAAGCTTATGGGAACTGGAGAAATTATACCGTCTGAAGCTCTGCCTGAAGAGGAACTCATCATCTCTGCACCTGATCAACCTGAAGACAATCCTTCTAACGATGACAATGATCAGGAAGAGCAAAATCTTCGTCCTATTCATCCTCGGGTTGCAAATGAAGTACAGATTGAGAGAATAATTGACAACATCAATGCACCTGGTCCACTCACTCGTTCAAGGGCAACACAACTAGCAAATTTTTGTGGACACTTCGCATTTGTCTCAATATCTGAACCAAAGAAAGTTGATGAAGCCTTCATGGAACCTGAATGGATTCAAGCTATGCAAGAAGAGCTTCAACAATTTGAGTTGAATAATGTATGGGAACTGGTCAAGCGTCCTGATCCTCATAAGCACAATATCATAGGCACTAAATGGATATATTGCAACAAGAAAGATGAGCAAGGTCAAGTTGTCAGAAACAAAGCTCGTCTCATTGCTCAAGGATACACTCAAGTTGAAGGAATTGACTTCGATGAAACATTTGCTCCTGTGGCTAGGCTTGAAGCTATACGCATACTGCTGGCCTATGCAAATCATCATAACATTCTTCTGTATCAAATGGATGTGAAGAGCGCTTTTCTTAATGGTAAGATTGAAGAAGAAGTGTATATTGCACAACCGCCTGGCTTTGAAGATCCAAAACATCATGACATGGTTTATAAGCTCAACAAGGCACTGTATGGCCTCAAACAAGCCCCTCGTGCTTGGTATGACACACTCAAGGACTTCCCGAAGAGCAAAGGCTTCAAACCTAGATCTTTGGATCCCACACTCTTCACGAAGACATATGATGGTGAACTGTTTGTGTGCCAAATATATGTGGATGACATTATCTTTGGCTGCACCAACCAGAAATACAGTGATGAGTTTGGATATATGATGCAAGAGCAATATCAGATGTCCATGATGGATGAGCTGAAGTTCTTCCTTGGTCTTCAAATAAGACAACAACGCAACGGCATCTTCATATATCAAGAGAAATACCTCAAAGATTGCCTGAAGAAGTTTGGAATGCAAGACTGCAAAGGCTACACGACGCCAATGCCAGCTAAACACCATCTGGGTCCCAACGACAATGGTAAAGAGTTCGATCAAAAGGTATACCGCTCCATGATTGGTTCTTTGCTTTATTTATGTGCATCTAGGCCAGATATCATGCTTAGTGTTTGCATGTGTGCCCGATTCCAAGCGGCACCAAAGAAATCGCATCACTTAGCTGTGAAGTGAATTCTTCGATATTTGGCTCACACCTCAACACTAGGATTATGGTATCCAAAGGGATCAGAGTTTGATCTAGTTGGATTCTCGAATGCTGATTATGCTGGTGAGAAATATCGAAGAATCTGAAGAAGCAGAACTATGTATCTCTCTCCACTACTGAATCTGAATACATTGCTGCTGGATCTTGCTGCGCTCAGCTTCTATGGATGAAGCAAACACTCAAAGAATATGGCATTCATCTGAAGCAAGTGCCACTGTACTGCGACAACGAGAGCGCCATCAAGATTGCTAACAACCCAGTTCAGCACTCGAAGACAAAGCACATTGAAATTCGCCATCACTTTCTCAGAGATCATGTTATGAAGAAAGATATTGATATCATACACGTCAACACTGAAGAGCAACTGGCAGATATCTTCACAAAGCCCTTGGATGAGAAGAGGTTTTGCAAGTTACGGTGTGAGCTAAATATCTTGGAATCCTCAAATGTCCTGTGATCAGGCACACATCCTAACACTTATGCATGTTGATGACTTAGATGTGCAACACACGAAGTAAAGTATATCTTCTATCAATGAAGACTTACATTCTGAGTGTGAATACATTAACGAGGAATTTGACTTCGGAGCGCCACGATAATTGTGCGCCGTGTCTGGATCTAATGTTTCCTATACGGTGGGTAACACCACCACCAAACTCCTGTTTGGAATACTTTCTGTTGGTGTTACATTTGCAAAGTCTTCGCTTTCTGTTTGTCTTCATTGTTAACATGGCTTCATGTTTATCTTCAATGTACTGATTTGGTTTCTGTCCTCTACAACATTCACTTATAGCTATGTCTTCTTGTTGAATCTTTTGAACTAAGTGAATGTGATCGGACCCTAACCCCTCTATGCTTCTGTCTTAAGTCTATCTATCCAAATCATATGCATTCTATTGAAACTGTCAAAATGTCTTCTCTACATCCTTGTCACAGAAGACACAGAGATAAACATTAATCTGCTTTCAATGCTAAATCCGTCTACCTGAAACCCGGAGAAGTGGGAACGACCACCCGACAATCCAGGCGTGCGTGGGAACGTGAAACAACCTCCAATATGTTGCATGATCACCATGTGTCCTTCAGATGTGAACCGCCAGGGGCACCTGTGTAATAACACTGTGCCGTTCCTGTCCCTATAAATACATGCCTCACCCAAGTCATTATCTCTTCTTCCACTCTCGCTCAAACCCTAGCGCCACCGCTAGCCCTCGACGACGCCGATGACGGAGCGCTTAGCTGCCGCGACCTCACCGACGCCGTCCTCACGCCAGCCGCGGGCATCGTCTTCTCCGCCGTCGCCGTAGGTGTCCTCCGTCGCCAAGTTAGGGCATGGAATATCGAAATGCTCAACCTTCTCTCCCACTTAGTCTAGCAGTTCCTCGTGTGGTAAATAAAACCTCCTTTTTATAGTCCTTTCGATCCGATAGATTCATCCTTTTCAACCACAAGTAGCTTATGTTCACACAAGTTGGATCTATCTCGTACTACATCTCATAACATGCCTAGTATGTTCACTTATGCTTCACAAAGTAGTTATATTCCTCACTTATACTTATTCGTGGATTCGTACAAATCTGGAACCAACTCTCTACCTATGAGTGAATGTCTTCGCACTATGAGGTCAATGTCTTCTAAACTGATTTATCTTCAAAATCTTCTGAGAATGCATATGACCTCTTCCCCTTCCCTCGCACCTTTAATGCTGTCACAGGTACATGTCCATGGGAGAATCCCTTGGTTCTCATAGTCTGCATTCATTTGCAGAGTTCTTACAGCATCATATAAATTCTCCTGAAGCCAGTTCTTGTCTGACCAGTAGACGGAAGACTTTGACAGTGTTGAAGCCTTTCAGTCTAAACTTCATGGCAACAGAGAAATCTACAAGGAAGGGTGGCAGACAGCGTCGTGGAAACACCTCAAGAGATTTGCCTCCTGACCTCTATGAGCTGTACAAGACAGATCCAGAGGAGGACTACAATCAGCGGAAAACCCGAATCCAATGGATTCGAAGATATTGGGCAGAACAATGGTTCAAGTACAGGTTCGTGACCCAGGAGTATGCTGATGTGACGCCCCCGATTCAATCGTACACTAATCATACACGCAAACATGTATGATCAAGATCAGGCACTCACGGGAAGATATCACAACACAACTCTACAAATAAAATAAGTCATACAAGCATCATATTACAAGCCAGGGGCCTCGAGGGCTCGAATACAAGAGCTCGATCATAGACGAGTCAGCGGAAGCAACAATATCTGAGTACAGACATAAGTTAAACAAGTTTGCCTTAATAAGGCTAGCACAAACTGGGATACAGATCGAAAGAGGCACATGCCTCCTGCCTCGGATCCTCCTAACTATTCCTGGTCGTCGTCAGCAGGCATCACGTAGCAGTAGGCACCTCCGGTGTAGTAGGAGTTGCCGTCGACGGTGGCGTCTGGGTCCTAGGCTCCAACATCTGGTTGCGACAACCAGGTAGAAGGGATAGGGGAAAAGAAGGAGAAAGCAACCGTGAGTACTCATCCAAAGTACTCGCAAGCAAGGAGCTACACTACATATGCATGGGTATATGTGTAAAGGCCATATCAGTGGACTGAACTGCAGAATGCCAGAATAAGAGGGGGATAGCTAATCCTGCCGAAGACTACGCTTTTGGCAGCCTACGTCTTGTAGCATGTAGAAGAGAGTAGACTGAAGTCCTCCAAGTAGCATCGCATAGCATAACCCTAACTGATGATCCTCCCCTCATCGCCCTGTGAGAGAGCGATCACCGGTTGTATCTGGCACTTGGAAGGGTGTGTTTTATTAAGTATCCGGTTCTAGTTGTCATAAGGTCAAGGTACAACTCCAAGTCGTCCTGTTACCGAAGATCACGGCTATTCGAATAGTTTAACTTCCCTGCAGGGGTGCACCACATAACCCAACACGCTCGATCCCATTGAAGGAAATATGCCCTAGAGGCAATAATAAAGTTATTATTTATTTCCTTACATCATGATAAATGTTTAGTATTCATGCTAGAATTGTATTAACCGGAAACATAATACATGTGTGAATACATAGACAAACAGAGTGTCACTAGTATGCCTCTACTTGACTAGCTCGTTAATCAAAGATGGTTATGTTTCCTAACCATGAACAAAGAGTTGTCATTTGATTAACGAGATCACATCATTAGTTGAATGATCTGATTGACATGACCCATTCCATTAGCTTAGCACCCGATCGTTTAGTATGTTGCTATTGCTTTCTTCATGATTTATACATGTTCCTATGACTATGAGATTATGCAACTCCCGTTTGCCGGAGGAACACTTTGTGTGCTACCAAACGTCACAACGTAAATGGGTGATTATAAAGGTGCTCTACAGGTGTCTCCAAAGGTAGATGTTGGGTTGGCGTATTTCGAGATTAGGATTTGTCACTCCGACTGTCGGAGAGGTATCTCTGGGCCCTCTCGGTAATGCACATCACATAAGCCTTGCAAGCATTACAACTAATGAGTTAGTTGCGAGATGATGTATTACGGAACGAGTAAAGAGACTTGTCGGTAACGAGATTGAACTAGGTATTGGATACCGACGATCGAATCTCGGGCAAGTAACATACCGATGACAAAGGGAACAACGTATGTTGTTATGCGGTCTGACCGATAAAGATCTTCGTAGAATATGTAGGAGCCAATATGGGCATCCAGGTCCCGCTATTGGTTATTGACCGGAGACGTGCCTCGGTCATGTCTACATTGTTCTCAAACCGTAGGGTCCGCACGATTAACGTTACGATGACAATTATTATGAGTTTATACATTTTGATGTACCGAAGTTAGTTCGGAGTCCCGGATGTGATCACGGACATGACGAGGAGTCTCGAAATGGTCGAGACATAAAGATTGATATATTGGATGACTATATTCGGACACCGGAAACGTTCCGATGAAGTTTCGGATAAAACCGGAGCACCGGGGGGTTAATGGGCCACATGGGCCTAAAGTGGAGAAGAGGAAGGGGCAGCCAGGGCAGGCCGCGCGCCCCCTCTTCCCCTAGTCCGAATTGGACTAGGAGGGAGGGGCGGCGCCCCCCTCTTTCCCTCTCTTCTCCCACCTCTCCTAATAGGACAAGGAAAGGGGGCAGTCCTACTCCCGGTAGGAGTAGGACTCCTCCTGCGCGCCTCCATAGGGCCGGCCGCACCCCCCCTTGGATCCTTTATATACGGAGGCAAGGGGGCACCCTAGAACACACAAGTTGATCCTCGTGATCGTTCCTTAGCCGTGTGCGGTGCCCCCTTCCACCATATTCCACCTCGGTCATATCGTTGTAGTGCTTAGGCGAAGCCCTGCGTCGGTAGAACATCATCATCGTCACCACACTGTTGTGCTGACGGAACTCATCCCCGAAGCTTTGCTGGATCGGAGCCCGGGGAACGTCATCGAGCTGTACGTGTGCTAAGAACTCGGAGGTGCCGGAGTAACGGTGCTTGGATCGGTCGGATCGAGAAGTCGTACGACTACTTCCTCTACGTTGTGCCAACGCTTCCGCTTTGGTCTATGAGGGTACATAGACAACACTCTCCCCTCTCGTTGCTATGCATCACCATGATCTTGCGTGTGCGTAGGAAATTTTTTGAAATTACTGCGTTCCCCAACAGTGGCATCCGAGCCTAGGTTTTATGGTTTGATGTTATATGCACGAGTAGAACACAAGTGAGTTGTGGGCGATATAAGTCATACTGCCTACCAGCATGTCATACTTTGGTTCGGCGGTATTGTTGGATGAAGCGGCCCGGACCGACATTACGCGTACGCTTACGCGAGACCGGTTCTCCCGACGTGCTTTGCACAAAGGTGGCTTGCGGGTGACTGTTTCTCCAACTTTAGTTGAACCGAGTGTGGCTACGCCCGGTCCTTGCGAAGGTTAAAACGGCATCAACTTGACAAACTATCGCTGTGGTTTTGATGCGTAGGTAAGATTGGTTCTTGCTTAAGCCCGTAGCAGCCACGTAAAACATGCAACAACAAAGTAGAGGACGTCTAACTTGTTTTTGCAGGGCATGTTGTGATGTGATATGGTCAAGACATGATGCTAAATTTTATTGTATGAGATGATCATGTTTTGTAACCAAGTTATCGGCAACTGGCAGGAGCCATATTGTTGTCGCTTTATTGTATGCAATGCAATCGCGCTGTAATGCTTTACTTTATCACTAAGCGATAGCGATAGTTGTGGAAGCATAAGATTGGCGAGACGACAACGATGCTACGATGGAGATCAAGGTGTCGCGCCGGTGACGATGGTGATCATGACGGTGCTTCGGAGATGGAGATCACAAGCACAAGATGATGATGGCCATATCATATCACTTATATTGATTGCATGTGATGTTTATCTTTTATGCATCTTATCTTGCTTTGATTGACGGTAGCATTATAAGATGATCTCTCACTAAATTATCAAGAAGTGTTCTCCCTGAGTATGCACCGTTGCCAAAGTTCGTCGTGCCCAGACACCACGTGATGATCGGGTGTGATAAGCTCTACGTCCATCTACAATGGGTGCAAGCCAGTTTTGCACACGCAGAATACTCAGGTTAAACTTGATGAGCCTAGCATATGCAGATATGGCCTCAGAACACTGAGATCGAAAGATCGAGCGTGAATCATATAGTAGATATGATCAACATAGCGATGTTCACCATTGAAAACTACTCCATCTCACGTGATGATCGGTTATGGTTTAGTTGATTTGGATCACGTGATCACTTAGAGGATTAGAGGGATGTCTATCTAAGTGGGAGTTCTTAAGTAATTTGATTAATTGAACTTAAATTTATCATGAACTTAGTACCTGATAGTATCTTGCTTATGTATGTTTGATTGTAGATAGATGGCCCGTGTTGTTGTTCCGTTGAATTTTAATGCGTTCCTTGAGAAAGCAAAGTTGAAAGATGATGGTAGCGATTACACGGACTGGGTCCGTAACTTGAGGATTATCCTCATTGCTGCACAGAAGAATTACATCCTGGAAGCACCACTGGGTGCCAGGCCTGCTGCTGGAGCAACGCCAGATGTTATGAACGTCTGGCAGAGCAAAGCTGATGACTACTCGATAGTTCAGTGTGCCATGCTTTACGGCTTAGAATCGGGTCAACGACGTTTTGAACGTCATGGAGCATATGAGATGTTCTAGGAGTTGAAGTTAATATTTCAAGTAAATGCCCGGATTAAGAGATATGAAGTCTCCAATAAGTTCTATAGCTGCAAGATGGAGGAGAACAGTTCTGTCAGTGAGCATATACTCAAAATGTCTGGGTATAATAATCACTTAATTCAGATGGGAGTTAATCTTCCAGATGATTGCGTCATTGACAGAATTCTCCAATCACTGCCACCAAGCTACAAGAGCTTCGTGATGAACTATAATATGCAAGGGATGAATAAGACTATTCCCGAGCTCTTCGCAATGCTGAAAGTTGCGGAGGTAGAAATCAAGAAGGAGCATCAAGTGTTGATGGTCAACAAGACCACTAGTTTCAAGAAAAAGGGCAAAGGGAAGAAGAAGGGGAACTTCAAGAAGAACGGCAAGCAAGTTGCTGCTCAGGAGAAGAAACCCAAGTCTGGACCTAAGCCTGAAACTGAGTGCTTCTACTGCAAGCAGACTGGTCACTGGAAGCGGAACTGCCCCAAGTATTTGGCGGATAAGAAGGATGGCAAGGTGAACAAAGGTATATGTGATATACATGTTATTGATGTGTACCTTACTAGAGCTCGCAGTAGCACCTGGGTATTGATACTGGTTCTGTTGCTAATATTTGCAACTCAAAACAGGGACTACAGATTAGGCGAACACTGGCAAAGGACGAGGTGACGATGCACGTGGGAAACGGTTCCAAAGTCGATGTGATCGCGGTCGGCACGCTACCTCTACATCTACCTTCGGGATTAGTATTAGACCTAAATAATTGTTATTTGGTGCCAGCATTAAGCATGAATATTATATCTGGATCTTGTTTGATGCAAGACGGTTATTCATTTAAATCAGAGAATAATGGTTGTTCTATTTATATGAGTAATATCTTTTATGGTCATGCACCCTTGAAGAGTGGTCTATTTCTAATGAATCTCGATAGTAGTGATACACATATTCATAATGTTGAAACCAAAAGATGTAGAGTTGATAATAATAGTGCAACTTATTTGTGGCACTGCCGTTTAGGTCATATCGGTGTAAAGCGCATGAAGAAACTCCATACTGATGGACTTTTGGAACCACTTGATTATGAATCACTTGGTACTTGCGAACCGTGCCTCATGGGCAAGATGACTAAAACACCATTCTCCGGTACTATGGAGAGAGCAACAGATTTGTTGGAAATCATACATACCGATGTATGTGGTCCGATCAATATTGAGGCTCGTGGCGGATATCGTTATTTTCTCACCTTCACAGATGACTTAAGCAGATATGGGTATATCTACTTAATGAAACACAAGTCTGAAACATTTGAAAAGTTCAAAGAATTTCAGAGTGAAGTTGAAAATCATCGTAACAAGAAAATAAAGTTTCTACGATCTGATCGTGGTGGAGAATATTTGAGTTACGAGTTTGGTGTACATTTGAAACAATGCGGAATAGTTTCGCAACTCACGCCACCCGGAACACCACAGCGTAATGGTGTGTCCGAACGTCGTAATCGTACTTTATTAGATATGGTGCGATCTATGATGTCTCTTACTGATTTACCGCCGTTTTGGGGTTATGCTTTAGAGACGGCCGCATTCACGTTAAATAGGGCACCATCAAAATCCGTTGAGACGACGCCTTATGAACTATTGTTTGGCAAGAAACCAAAGTTGTCGTTTCTTAAAGTTTGGGGCTGCGATGCTTATGTGAAAAAGCTTCAACCTAATAAGCTCGAACCCAAATCGGAGAAATGTGTCTTCATAGGATACCCAAAGAAGACTGTTGGGTACACCTTCTATCACAGATCCGAAGGCAAGACATTCGTTGCTAAGAATGGATCCTTTCTAGAGAAGGAGTTTCTCTTGAAAGAAGTGAGTGGGAGGAAAGTAGAACTTGACGAGGTAACTGTACCTACTCCCTTATTGGAAAGTAGTACATCACAGAAATCTGTTTCTGCGACACCTACACCAATTAGTGAGGAAGCTAATGAAAATGATCATGAAACTTCAGAACAAGATACCACTGAACCTCGTAGATCAACCAGAGTGAGAACCGCGCCAGAGTGGTACGGAAATCCTGTTCTGGAAATCATGCTACTAGATCATGATGAACCTACGAACTATGAAGAAGCGATGGTGAGCCCAGATTCCGCAAAATGGCTTGAAGCCATGAAATCTGAGATGGGATCCATGTATGAGAACAAAGTCTGGACTTTGGTTGACTTGCCCGATGGTCGGAAAGCAATTGAGAATAAATGGATCTTTAAGAAGAAGACTGACGCTGACGGTAATGTTACTGTCTACAAAACTCGACTTGTCGCAAAAGGTTTTCGACAAGTTCAAGGTGTTGACTACGATGAGACCTTCTCACCCGTAGCGATGCTTAAGTCCGTCCGAATCATGTTAGCAATTGCCGCATTTTATGATTATGAAATTTGGCAGATGGATGTCAAAACTGCATTCCTGAATGGATTTCTAGAAGAAGAGTTGTATATGATGCAACCGGAAGGTTTTGTCGATCCAAAGGGAGCTAACAAAGTGTGCAAGCTCCAGCGATCCATTTATGGACTGGTGCAAGCCTCTCGGAGTTGGAATAAACGCTTTGATAGTGTGATCAAAGCATTTGGTTTTATACGGACTTTCGGAGAAGCCTGTATTTACAAGAAAGTGAGTGGGAGCTCTATAGCATTTCTGATATTATATGTGGATGACATATTACTGATTGGAAATGATATAGAATTTCTGGATAGCATAAAGGGATACTTGAATAAGAGTTTTTCAATGAAAGACCTCGGTGAAGCTGCTTACATATTAGGCATAAAGATCTATAGAGATAGATCAAGACACTTAATTGGACTTTCACAAAGCACATACCTTGACAAGATTTTGAAGAAGTTCAAAATGGATCAAGCAAAAAAAGGGTTCTTGCCTGTGTTACAAGGTGTGAAGTTGAGTCAGACTCAATGCCCGACCACTGCAGAAGATAGAGAGAAAATGAAAGATGTTCCCTATGCTTCAGCCATAGGCTCTATCATGTATGCTATGCTGTGTACCAGACCTGATGTGTGCCTTGCTATAAGTTTGGCAGGGAGGTACCAAAGTAATCCAGGAGTGGATCACTGGACAGCGGTCAAGAACATCCTGAAATACCTGAAAAGGACTAAGGATATGTTTCTCGTATATGGAGGTGACAAAGAGCTCATCATAAACGGTTACGTTGATGCAAGCTTTGACACTGATCTGGACGATTCTAAATCGCAAACCGGATACGTGTTTACATTAAACGGTGGAGCTGTCAGTTGGTACAGTTCTAAACAAAGCATTGTGGCGGGATCTACATGTGAAGCGGAGTACATAGCTGCTTCGGAAGCAGCAAACGAAGGAGTCTGGATGAAGGAGTTCATATCCGATCTAGGTGTCATACCTAGTGCATCGGGTCCAATGAAAATCTTTTGTGACAATACTGGTGCAATTGCCTTGGCAAAGGAATCGAGATTTCACAAGAGAACCAAGCACATCAAGAGACGCTTCAATTCCATTCGGGATCTAGTTCAGGTGGGAGACATAGAGATTTGCAAGATACATACGGATCTGAATGTTGCAGACCCGTTGACTAAGCCTCTTCCACGAGCAAAACATGATCAGCACCAAGGCTCCACGGGTGTTAGAATCATTACTGTGTAATCTAGATTATTGACTCTAGTGCAAGTGGGAGACTGAAGGAAATATGCCCTAGAGGCAATAATAAAGTTATTATTTATTTCCTTACATCATGGTAAATGTTTAGTATTCATGCTAGAATTGTATTAACCGGAAACATAATACATGTGTGAATACATAGACAAACAGAGTGTCACTAGTATGCCTCTACTTGACTAGCTCGTTAATCAAAGATGGTTATGTTTCCTAACCATGAACAAAGAGTTGTCATTTGATTAACGAGATCACATCATTAGTTGAATGATCTGATTGACATGACCCATTCCATTAGCTTAGCACCCGATCGTTTAGTATGTTGCTATTGCTTTCTTCATGACTTATACATGTTCCTATGACTATGAGATTATGCAACTCCCGTTTGCCGGAGGAACACTTTGTGTGCTACCAAACGTCACAACGTAAATGGGTGATTATAAAGGTGCTCTACAGGTGTCTCCAAAGGTAGATGTTGGGTTGGCGTATTTCGAGATTAGGATTTGTCACTCCGATTGTCGGAGAGGTATCTCTGGGCCCTCTCGGTAATGCACATCACATAAGCCTTGCAAGCATTACAACTAATGAGTTAGTTGCGAGATGATGTATTACGGAACGAGTAAAGAGACTTGCCGGTAATGAGATTGAACTAGGTATTGGATACCGACGATCGAATCTCGGGCAAGTAACATACCGATGACAAAGGGAATAACATATGTTGTTATGCGGTCTGACCGATAAAGATCTTCGTAGAATATATAGGAGCCAATATGGGCATCCAGGTCCCGCTATTGGTTATTGACGGAGACGTGTCTCGGTCATGTCTACATTGTTCTCGAACCGTAGGGTCCGCACGCTTAACGTTACAATGACAATTATTATGAGTTTATACATTTTGATGTACCGAAGTTAGTTCGGAGTCCCGAATGTGATCACGGACATGACGAGGAGTCTCGAAATGGTCGAGACATAAAGATTGATATATTGGATGACTATATTCGGACACCGAAAACGTTCCGATGAAGTTTCGGATAAAACCGGAGCACCGGGGGGTTACCAGAACCCCCCGGGGGGTTAATGGGCCACATGGGCCTAAAGTGGAGAAGAGGAAGGGGCTGCCAGGGCAGGCCGCGCGCCCCCTCTTCCCCTAGTCCGAATTGGACTAGGAGGGAGGGGCGACGCCCCCTCTTTCCCTCTCTTCTCCCACCTCTCCTAATAGGACAAGGAAAGGGGGGAGTCCTACTCCCGGTAGGAGTAGGACTCCTCCTGCGCGCCTCCATAGGGCCGGCCGCACCCCCCCTTGGATCCTTTATATACGGAGGCAAGCGGGCACCCTAGAACACACAAGTTGATCCTCGTGATCGTTCCTTAGCCGTGTGCGGTGCCCCCTTCCACCATATTCCACCTCGGTTATATCGTTGTAGTGCTTAGGCGAAGCCCTGCGTCGATAGAACATCATCATCGTCACCATGCCGTTGTGCTGACGGAACTCATCCCCAAAGCTTTGCTGGATCGGAGCCCAGGGAGCGTCATCGAGCTGTACGTGTGCTAAGAACTCGGAGGTGCCGGAGTAACGGTGCTTGGATCGGTCGGATCGAGAAGACGTACGACTACTTCCTCTACGTTGTGTCAACGCTTCCGCTTCGGTCTACGAGGGTACGTAGACAACACTCTCCCCTCTCGTTGCTATGCATCACCATGATCTTGCGTGTGCGTAGGAATTTTTTTGAAATTACTGCGTTCCCCAACACCCATTTGGCCGGACACACTTTCCTGGGTCATGCCCGGCCTCGGAAGATCAACACGTCGCAGCCCTACCTAGGCCCAACAGAGAGGTCAGCACGCCGGTCTAAATCCTATGGCGCAGGGGTCTGGGCCCATCGCCCATTGCACACATGCACGTTGCGAGGGCGGCCGGAAGCAGACCTAGCCTAGCAAGCGTTCCAGTTCAATCCGGCGCGCGCCACTCAGTCGCTGACGTCACGAAGGCTTCGGCTGATACCACGACGTCGAGTGCCCATAACTGTCCCCGCGTAGATGGTTAGTGCGTATAAGCCAGTGGCCAGACTCAGATCAAACACCAAGATCTCGTTAAACGTGTTAAGTATCTGCGAACACCGACCAGGGCCAGGCCCACCTCTCTCCCAGGTGGTCTCAACCTGCCCTATCGCTCCGCCACAAAGTAATAGTCGGGGGCCGTCGGGAACCAAGGCCCACCTCTACCGGGATGGAGCCACCTGCCCCTTCAGCCCCCATCTCCGAACAGTATCATAAGTAATGTAACTGTGTAAAGTATATAGTATATGCCCGTGATCACCTCCCGAAGTGATCACGGCCCAGTAGTATAGCATGGCAGACGGACAAGAGTGTAGGGCCACTGATGGAACACTAGCATCCCATACTAAGCAGTAGGATAGCAGGTAATGGTAACAACAGTAGTAGCAAGGACAGGCTATGCATCAGGATAGGAATAACGGAAAGTAGTAACATGCTACATTACTCTAATGCAAGCAGTATAGAGAAGAGTAGGCGATATCAGGTGATTTAAGGGGGGGGCTTGCCTGGTTGCTCTGGCAAGAGAGAGGGGTCGTCAACTCCGTAGTCGTACTGGGTAGCAGCGGCGTCGGTCTCGGTGTCTAGCGAGAGAAGAGGGGGAAGAAACAATAAATATTTAAGCAAGCAGATGCATAGCGATGCATGACATGACAAGTATCAGTGCTAGGGGTGCCCTAACGCGGTAAGAGGTGATACCGGGGAAGGAGGGAAACATCCGGGAAAGTATCCCCGGTGTTTCGCGTTTTCGGGCAGAGAAGCCGGAGGGGGAAAGTTGCGAGTTTGATATGTTAGAAGTGTGTGGCGGATGAACGGGTTGCGTATCCGGGTTCGTCTCGTTGTTCTGAGCAACTTTCATGTAGAAAGTAATTTCATCCGAGTTACGAATTAAAAGTTAGGATCTGCCAAAGATTTAAATCATTTTCTGATTTTAATTATTTATAAATCCTAACATATCCAAAACAACGATTGCTGACGTCATCATGACATCAGCAGTCAACAAAGGTGTTGACTGGTCAAACTGACGTGTGGGTCCAGTGGGACCCACCTGTCATACACTGTTAGGTTGATTAGGGTTTAGGTTAAACTAATTACTGTTTAGTTAGACTAACAGGTTAATTAGATTAATTAAGTAGGATTAATTAATTCTTTTTCTTTTTCATTTTTAATGTCCTCAGGGGGTGGACCCCGGCGTTCAGTGGCACAGAGGCCAAACGGGGCGGGTGCTGGGCGTGCGGGCGTGGGCGCCCGACGGGGCAAACCCGGGGCAGCATAGCCCGCCCGGGCACGGGGGCAAGGCCGCCAGGTGCGGCGGGGTGCCGGCAGACGCCAGAAGTGGCGAGCGGTGGCCCTAGGCAGTGGCGGGCAGCGCGCGCGGTGGTCAAGGGCGGGGCGTGCGGTCTGGGAGAGGACGAGTCCGACGCGGGCAGCGAGCAGGGGAGGTGCGCGCATGCACGCGTGGCCGTGGGCACGTGCGCGGCCGCGGTCATGGTCGACGAGCAGCGGCGGGGAGGAGAAGCAAGGGGCGTGAGAGTGGGTGCGAGGAAGGCCCGAGCGGGCGCGGGGCGACGGTGGAGGCTAGCGCTGGTTTCGGCGGCTGCAGCAGCGGCGCGGGCGCGCGCGGGGGCAGTACTCTAGGCGGGGGCATGCGCGGTGGAGCCAGGGGGCTCGGCCTGGCGCGCAGGTGGGCGGCCAGGGACGCGGACGCCGGTAGGGGGGACGGCGTGGCCGACGAGGTGGTGTGCGTGCGCGCGAGGCGACACAGAGGAGGAGGAGGGGAAAAGCGGCTGCTCACGGCGGGGAGTAGGGACTAGGCAGCGGGCGTGAGGAGGGCGACGGGGACGAGGCGTCGACGGAGAGGACGACGGGGTCGACGCGGAAGCAGGCCGGCGGGGAGGCGGTTCTGCGGGGCGGCGGCGTCCTGGCGTGGGGGGGCGGCGAGCTCCGGGCGCCGGCGTCGGGGACGGGATCGGGCCCTCCCGATCCAGATCCAACGAGAGAGGGGGGAGTGGGCGACGTGGGGGGAGTGGGGAAGTGGGTGGCTCGCTAGGGTTTCTGGCGCACCGGGGGGGAGTAGTAGCGGGCGCGGTTGGGCCGGCCTAGCGGCCCTGTAGCCTGCTGGACCGAGGCCCAGCTGGGGGGGCCTTTTGCTTTGCTTTGTTATATTTCTTATCCTTTTATTTATCCCTTTTCTGTTTTTTTTAATGTTTAGCACCTAATTGATTTTTATAAAATATGGGAGCTAGCTCATAAATTGCAGTGCATTAGATCCTAGCACCAAAAACTAGTCTAGGTGAAATACCATTTCTCATTAGATTTAGATTAATTAAAAGGTTATTAAATAATGTATTCAGCCACTGTTTGAGGTTGTTTAAATGATTAATCAAATTTCAATAATGTTGTCTACAATTTTATCCTAGCCTCTGATTTATCTACTATTTAGTGAACATTTTAGTTTTAATATTGGAAAACTTTTGTTGTTTGCCTATATTTTAAATTTGAATTTGAATCGTTTTGAACTAATGCGAGTTTATCAACAATAATCGAGGTGACGTGGCATCATTACCAGAGGGTTACTGTAGCTTGATTACTCGGGCGTCACAATTCTCCTCCACTACAAGAAATCTCGTCCCGAGATTTAAGAGGGGGGTTAAAGGGAAATTTTTGGTTACGAAATTCTAACGGGTCTTCTCGATCTTGGTTGCTCTTCTCGAAGAGGTCGATCCATTACATTGAAGTCTTTAATTGTCTGCTCCAGGTCATCATGATCAAGTCGTCATCCTTTCTTCGGGATCTCCATCGTACTTACGATAATGATAAGGGGTAGCTTCAGAAGAATGGACCTTCAAGGTCAACTATCTGGCAGAATACTCAGGGAATGTGGTAGAAGGTAACCCTCGAATAGATACTTAAGAAAATATCGAGGGTAAAGTAAGAAGGTACCAAGAGAAGTTTCAAACGGGTAGGCAATCGTTCGAAGCCTGAAACAAAGTGAAAAAGGCGTCCAGAGCAACGAGATTAAGTATTGCGTCTATTACCAGAATAGATCACTAGGAAGGTGGCCCGTGAACTACATACGAGGCCACGCGCGAGGAATAACTTTGGAAACAGGGGGTGTACCAGAGAGTCAGGTTTTGATCCTGTGGAACTGTGGGTTATGGGCCCACCATGTGGGTTAAAAGTAGGAAGGTGATGACGTCTTACACGATCATTTAAGCGAGGCATGTCAGAGGATAGTCCGTCAATTATGTTGGCAACAACATCAATACCAAGGGCGAGGGACGAAGAGAACCATTTTCCTGCTCGTTGAACGAGGCGGACCAATAGGCAAGGTCCTCGTCCATCGGTGGCTACCGAAATGTCATCAACAATAGTAACAGGGTCTTGCTAACAGAATTGTACACCGAGGTATATACATAAGCAGGAGAATATTACTGCTTAGATCATATAGATCACAAGAAAGGTTAAACCAAACAATGGAAAGGAAAATGTGTTTAAACACATATATCAGGGGTATATCCTCCCCAAGGACAAGTAGAGCATGATATGCATGATAGGATATAATGTAGAAAACTCTTTAGGTACGGGAGAGAATTTTCATGACATTACCCATACAACAGTGTTTGGTTAATTGAGAAAGTAACATTTAGCATTAGGCTTCAAATGTTCTTGTTGAAAATCAGAGTACCACAGACATGCTTCGAGATAGCATTGCATGGTCTTCAATCAAGGGCAGACTCTGGATACACGCAGGGATTCATCATTAAGCCAAGGAGAGGATGAGGAGGTGGCTGATGGACTCAGCGATAATACAACGAGGTATCCAAAAGATGGATTTCCACAGTTATGTGAACAAGGAGATAACATTTGTCGAATCAAATGATATAATGATGTATGCTCAAGAAAAAAACATACACAATTAAACATTAGTGGAAAAGGGTGCCCAAAGTAGGGCCTTAGGTAGCATGATCAAATGTTCGAATGGTGATTCAGTGATCAATAGTCTAAGAATGAACGTTCGACCATTAACTTCAAAGCAATAGGGTTGCTAGAAGGGCAGAATCCAAACAGCACCGTTCACCTGTTGGTATCCCAATTAGAGCCAACATGGGGACCAAGAAAGAATGGTGACGGTGATAAGTATTACCTGTATCAAGAATTCTTAGGAGGTGGTGAAATTCTCATGACATTCTTGACATAAAAGATGGTAATACTCCAAGGTATCGAAGAATAATTGCTGGATAGCACGGGTCTCCAGGTATAACACAAAACACGAATAAGTTTGTGTTGAACGGAAGGCAATAAAGTGGTCGGTGATAACACAAACCATTGAGGGGCGAGGATGGTATTTCTCATCAAGAATTTGATATATATCTTGGAAGAGCCTAGGATGTTGATGATGACCACGACACATTTGTCAAGAGATTTCATGAAGATGTTATCGGTCGCGGATGACATCAAGTCAAATGATGATGCAGCGAAAGGTTATGGGAACCAAGGGTACGCCACAGACTCGAAATCAAGTTTGTTGTTCCAGTAGAAATGATATGACGAGGAAGATCGACGTAAGATTAGGTCATTTTCGAAAATTTTGCTCCGAGGAGAAGGACCAGGTAGCACAGTTAAAATTTAGCACGATAATGATATAGCCAACCGGGCTAGGAATGACTTGAAGGATTATTAAACTCGTAAGGAATGAAAATTACTTATAGTTATTGAATCGAAGTACAGACTCGATTCACCATCGGTGTCCTTGAGTGTCTAACAACTCAGAATCCGGGGAAAATTTTGGAATCAGTGAGAAATAATACTTGAAGAAGAACTCATAAGAAGTTATGCAGTTCCGTGATAATCTCGAGATATCAGAGGGGGTAATACTCGATGACAGATCAAAGTAGAGGTTGGACTGGGGTACTGCTCTACAGAAGACAAGCGCTTAAACTTGCACGCGAAATGGTATTTAAAGGAGAACATGGTCGAAACCACGATTGCAAAAGGCCAGATCCCAGATATAAGATGAACTTATACCAAAGGAATAATTAATTTAAGAGAAGCTTTAATGATAAGATCTACATCGTGTCCATGGGCATGAACACAAAGTTCAAGGTCGACTCCCACTTCTCCAATGCATAACCTTTCATTCACTTCTCACTTTCGAAGAAGTTGTAGTGTTGAAATTTTATCTGGCAAAATACCAGAAGTGTATGACTCGTGAAAACTTTCGAGTTCACACATATTAAAGAATGCATTGGTTCAACCCATCGAGGCATCTTAGGAACATATACCACAAACTTCAGGAGTAATTATCACCAGCTCGAAAGTAGAGCAAGGTTGAGAAAGTAGATGATACCATTTGCCAAAGGCATTATGTATCCGAGGGAAGGCTCACAAGGTTATTGAATATGAAGGACGCTGTCGGATAAAATCCATTAAAGGATCTGCCGGTCCATAACAGAGCTGGCGTGAGCACCGGCACACAACCAGAGGAAGTAACAATGCAAAGGCATTGGATTATGGAAACAACTAACTAATCCAGAGCTCAAATGCAAAGGAATTATGATTTTCAAATCAAGGGATCAGAAGCAATGTTCTGATTAGGGATGGATAAGTTGAATAGCCTTAGGGGTACAATCGACGACAATTGGATTTGTTGAGAACCAACTTATGTTTAAAATGACGTCTGAGCCAGAAAGATAATTTAGAAGGATCAACTGATGATTGCGTGCATTCGCACTCATGTTGAATCAAATGGATCAAAATGACGGTGTCTAAGGATACTAACGAATATTGTCAGACATATGGAAAGCATCCATCAAGCAAACAGACAAGTATTGCAGAGCAATAAGCTACTAAGGATTTTTGGATGATCGAATAGTATTTCGATGACCATTGTGAAACACATGAACAACTGGGGGATGAGCGGATACTCGATAAGTGTGAGAATTATCCGTAGGGGTATTCAGGTGACAAAGAACAGCAAGGCAGTAAGCTCAAAGGATTATCGAAACAACGACGAGTATTTCGGGGTGTCTTGTAATAACAAGACCAACTGGGAATAAAAGTAAGAACGACAGGTGTAAGTATTTATCCATAGGGATTTTTCGGTGGTAGGGAATTGCAAAAGCAATGGCACAAAGTTTCAGGAGAACATCAGAGAGTACTATCAGAATCTTCTGTTGAAGCAGTCGATCATCTGTAATGAAGGGCTCTCCGGGAGAAAGTGATAACGAGATCCTAATGTTAGATTTAGCAAAATTCATTTAACCCGAATAGAAGAGAGTTCAGAGTCCCAGAGTAAGGATCGAGGAGTAAAAGATCCTAATACCACCCAGAGGGCGACATGGGCCTGTAAGCCGCACAGCCATGTTAGTAAAAGTTTTTCAATGACTAGACTCGACTTCGGCCAAGGAGTTGGAAAGGGGGATTCCTACAGGCAGTCGGCTCTGATACCAACTTGTGACGCCCCCGATTCAATCGTACACTAATCATACACGCAAACGTGTACGATCAAGATCAGGGACTCACGAGAAGATATCACAACACAACTCTACAAATAAAATAAGTCATACAAGCATCATATTACAAGCCAGGGGCCTCGAGGGCTCGAATACAAGAGCTCGATCATAGACGAGTCAGCGGAAGCAACAATATCTGAGTACAAACATAAGTTAAACAAGTTTGCCTTAAGAAGGCTAGCACAAACTGGGATACAGATCGAAAGAGGCACAGGCCTCCTGCCTGGGATCCTCCTAACTACTCCTGGTCGTCGTCAGCGGGCATCACGTAGCAGTAGGCACCTCCGGTGTAGTAGGAGACTAGGAGTCGTCGTCGACGGTGGTGTCTGGCTCCTGGGCTCCAACATCTGGTTGCGACAACCATGTAGAAGGGATAGGGGAAAAGAAGGAGAAAGCAACCGTGAGTACTCATCCAAAGTACTCGCAAGCAAGGAGCTACACTACATATGCATGGGTATATGTGTAAAGGCCATATCGGTGGACTGAACTGCAGAATGCCAGAATAAGAGGGGGATAGCTAATCCTGTCGAAGACTATGCTTTTGGCAGCCTCCGTCTTGCAGCATGTAGAAGAGAGTAGACTGAAGTCCTCCAAGTAGCATCGCATAGCATAACCCTAACCGATGATCCTCCCCTCGTTGCTCTGTGAGAGAGCGATCACCAGTTGTATCTGGCACTTGGAAGGGTGTGTTTTATTAAGTATCCGGTTCTAGTTGTCATAAGGTCAAGGTACAACTCCAAGTCATCGTGTTATCGAAGATCACGGCTATTCGAATAGTTTAACTTCCCTGCAGGGGTGCACCACATAACCCAACACGCTCGATCCCATTTGGCCGGACACACTTTCCTGGGTCATGCCCAGCCTCGGAAGATCAACACGTCGCAGCCCTACCTAGGCCCAACAAAGAGGTCAGCACGCCGGTCTAAATCCTATGGCGCAGGGGTCTGGGCCCATTGCACACCTGCACATTGCGAGGGCGGCCGGAAGCAGACCTAGCCTAGCAGGCGTTCCAGTCCAATCCGGCGCGCGCCGCTCAGTCGCTGACGTCACGAAGGCTTCGGTTGATACCATGACGTCGAGTGCCCATAACTGTCCCCGCGTAGATGGTTAGTGCGTATAAGCCAGTGGCCAGACTCAGATCAATTACCAAGATCTCGTTAAACGTGTTAAGTATCTGCGAACGCCGACCAGGGCCAGGCCCACCTCTCTCCTAGGTGGTCTCAACCTGCCCTGTCGCTCCGCCACAAAGTAACAGTCGGGGGCCGTCGGGAACCCAGGCCCACCTCTACCGGGACGGAGCCACCTGCCCCTTCAGCCCCCATCTCCGAACAATATCATAAGTAATGTAATTGTGTAAAGTATATAGTATATGCCCGTGATCACCTCCCGAAGTGATCACGGCCCAGTAGTATAGCATGGCAGACGGACAAGAGTGTAGGGCCACTGATGGAACACTAGCATCCCATACTAAGCAGTAGGATAGCAGGTAATGGTAACAACAGTAGTAGCAAGGACAGGCTATGCATCAGGATAGGAATAACGGAAAGCAGTAACATGCTACACTACTCTAATGCAAGCAGTATAGAGAAGAGTAGGCGATATCAGGTGATCAAAGGGGGGCTTGCCTGGTTGCTCTGGCAAGAGAGAGGGGTCGTCAACTCCGTAGCCGTACTGGGTAGCAGCGGCGTCGGTCTCGGTGTCTAGCGAGAGAAGAGGGGGAAGAAACAATAAATATTTAAGCAAGCAGATGCATAGCGATGCATGACATGACAAGTATCAGTGCTAGGGGTGCCCTAACGCGGTAAGAGGTGATACCGGGGAAGGAGGGAAACATCCGGGAAAGTATCCCCGGTGTTTCGCGTTTTCGAGCAGAGGAGCCGGAGGGGGAAAGTTGCGAGTTTGATATGTTAGAAGTGTGTGGTGGACGAACGGGTTGCGTATCCGGATTTGTCTCGTTGTTTTGAGCAACTTTCATGTAGAAAGTAATTTCATCCGAGTTACGGATTAAAAGTTAGGATCTGCCAAAGATTTAAATCATTTTTTGATTTTAATTATTTATTAAATCCTAACATTATCCAAAACAGCGATTGCTGATGTCATCATGACATCAGCAGTCAACAAAGGTGTTGACTGGTCAAACTGACGTGTGGGTCCAGTGGGACCCACCTGTCATACACTGTTAGGTTGATTAGGGTTTAGGTTAAACTAATTACTGTTTAGTTAGACTAACAGGTTAATTAGATTAATTAAGTAGGATTAATTAATTAATTAATTAATTAATTAATTAATTCTTTTTCTTTTTCATTTTTTTAAACGTCCTCAGGGGGTGGACCCCGGCGTTCAGTGGCACAGAGGCCAAACGGGGCGGGTGCTGGGCGTGCGGGCGTGGGCGCCCGACGGGGCAAACCCGGGGCAGCGTAGCCTGCCCGGGCACGGGGGCGAGGCCGCTAGGTGCGGCGGGGCGCCGGCAGACGCCAGAAGTAGCGAGCGGTGGCCCTAGGCAGTGGCGGGCAGCGCGCGCGGTGGTCAAGGGCGGGGCGTGCGGTCTGGGAGAGGACGAGTCCGACACGGGCAGCGAGCAGGGGAGGTGCGCGCATGCGCGCACGGCCGTGGGCGCGTGCGCAGCCGCGGTCATGGTCGGCGAGCAGCGGCGGGGAGGAGAAGCAAGGGGCGCGAGAGTGGGTGCGAGGAAGGCCCGGGCGGGCGCGGGGCGGCGGTGGAGGCTAGCGCCGGTTTCGGCGGCTGCAGCAGCAGCGCGGGCGCGCGCGGGGCGCAGAACTCTAGGCGGGGCCGCGCGGTGGAGCCAGGGGGCTCGGCCTGGCGCGCAGGTGGGCGGCCAGGGACGCGGGCGCCGGCGTGGCCGACGAGGTGGTGTGCGTGCGCGCGAGGCGACACAGAGGAGAAGGAGGAGGGGAAAAGGCGGCTGCTCACGGCGGGGAGTAGGGACTAGGCAACGGGCATGAGGAGGGCGACGTGGACGAGGCATCGACGCAGAGGACGACGGGGTCGACGCGGAAGCAGGCCGGCGGGGAGGCGGTCCTGCGGGGCGGCGGCGTCCTGGCGTGGGGGGCGGTGAGCTCCGGGCGCCGGCGTCGGGGACGGGATCGGGCCCTCCCGATCCAGATCCAACGAGAGAGGGGGGAGTGGGCGACGTGGGGGGGAGTGGGGAAGTGGGTGGCTCGCTAGGGTTTCTGGCGCACCGGGGGGGAGTAGTAGCGGGCGCGGTTGGGCCGGCCTAGCGGCCCTGTAGCCTGCTGGACTGAGGCCCAGCTGGGGGGGCCTTTTGCTTTGCTCTGTTATATTTCTTTTCCTTTTATTTATCCCTTTTCTGTTTTTTTAATTGTTTAGCACCTAATTGATTTTTATAAAATATGGGAGCTAGCTCATAAATTGCAGTGCATTGGATCCTAGCACCAAAAACTAGTCTAGGTGAAATACCATTTCTCATTAGATTTAGATTAATTAAAAGGTTATTAAATAATGTATTCAGCCACTGTTTGAGGTTGTTTAAATGATTAATCAAATTTCAATAATGTTGTCTACAATTTTGTCCTAGCCTCTGATTTATCTACTATTTAGTGAACATTTTAGTTTTAATATTGGAAAACTTTTGTTGTTTGCCTATATTTTAAATTTGAATTTGAATCGTTTTGAACTAATGCGAGTTTATAAACAATAATCAAGGTGACGTGGCATCATTACTAGAGGGTTACTGTAGCTTGATTTCCCGGGCGTCACAGCTGAGAAAAATGCCATCAAGCGACCGTGGGGAGACATCTTGTACAGATATCTTCAACCCAGATCCAGAGCTGAAGCCATTAAACAAGGCTTCTATCCTTGCATGGTCCGTGGACCACAGACTGCCGATGCAGACCCATCTTCATTACTATGGTGCTGTGACGACAATCTGTTCAAGCGCAACTTCCAGTTTGCCAAGAACTCGGCCAAAGAAAACAAGAAGTCACGGGGATTAGACTTCAATCCAGGCCCCTCCGCTCCTCGTGCTGACGGCACACGCGAAGCTGAACCCAATCTGGTTGGGACCTTCTATAACTTAGAAGGTCTCATTACTCACATAAAGGTTCAAGGGGCAGTCATGGATCAACCTACAGACGACGCTGATTCTAACGAAGCGCCTACACCACCGAAGCCAAAGAAGCTGAAGAAACCGAAAACTTCGAAGCCTGCCCCTGCACCAAAGGTTTCATGGGCGAAGCCTCTGGCCACTACACCTCCTGAACACAGTGTGCAGTTTGAAGATCTGTCACGCATCTCCAAGCCCTCCAAAGTGAAGATGCCCATGCAACCCACCAGCCAAGCACTGATCCATGCTGCTGTTCTATGCAATGAGAATGATGCCATTGATCTGTCCAGCGACGACGATCTTGGCGATGACGCTCTTGAGCAGTTGATCAAGAGCAAGCAAGAGGCAGAAATCTTCAATGACCTTCCTCTCTTTGATGTGGAAATCTTAAGCAAGTTCATTGATGAGTGGTTTGACAGCCCAAACGTCAGCTTTGATGATCTTCAGCTTCCCAATGGCCTCAGTGTCGCCTTCCATGGAGCCATTGCTGCTGAGCTGGCTCTAGCTCAGAAAATCGTGGAGTTGAAGCATAAGATAGATTATGAAAAGGCTCAATTCAAGAAGCACATGGCCAAGCTCAATGTTGAAGACATTCAGAACTTCCAGGTCATGATGCATGAGCTCAAGGAAGCATTCAGCATGAAACGAGAAGAATCCAAAGGTTCTCGTGAGCACATGAAGGATCTTGCTGCTAAATGTGTTTAGGGATACAATGAAGCTGAAAAGCGCAAGGCTTTGGGGCGACCAGGCATCGACCCCCCGAATGGCGGCCAAGAAGAAAAAGAAATCAGCTGTGGCAGAACCCGAAGCACCAAGGCAAGAAGAACATCACATTGTCTTCCCAGCCAGTATGACAGGCTCGAAGCCTAAGGTCCCCACAGTGGCTTCAGAACTGAAGAAAACAAGGGCAGCTGAAGCCGAAACCAGGAAGCGCAAGACCAAGGCCACCACTGATGATGCTCCCCCAACCAAGAAACAAAAAACCAAGAAGAGAGACCGGGTTGCTCCCACAGAGCCCCTTGATGTCGAGCCAATCTCAGTGGCTCGTCCTGCGTCTGAACATCAAGAACGTCAAGTGATAGTTCATGAGCCTGCTTCCACAGAGGCTCCTGAAGCTGAAGAAAATCCAGTTGTTGGCCCCACCGCAGCTGAAGACATTGGTCCTCACGACAATGTTGAAGATGATGAAGTCCTTACTCAGATCGAGCACCAGTTGGTATCGTCGTCTATGCTCACGCACAACGAACTCATCAGCATTGGTCCTCCTCTGACACCAACTGCTTAGGATGCATCGTGGGCTGATCACCCACAACGACAAGACACCCCGAGTTCTCCCCAACCACAAGTCACCTCACCCGTGCAAGATGACGATGACTTTGAGGCCCAGCAAACTCCATCTCCGCAAGCGTCGCCAGCATTACGCAGGCTTCGCAAAGGACCAAGGCCCCAAGTCACTCCCATTGTGCACGTGTCAGAGTCTGAAGCCAAAACGGCTGAAGATATTCCGGCTGCATCAGCCGATGAAGAAGAAGAACCAAAAGTTGAAGTAGAAAGAGTTGCTACACACCCGTCCCACCAAGATTTTGTTCTCGAGGAGAACGTGTCCGACCCTCCAGCTTCTGCAGTGGAGGTTAACAATCCTGAGACGGCCACCAACATCAACATTGAAGCCAATGACGTTGTCATGGCTGAAACTAACGTGGTGCCTAAAGCTCATGCGGTGCCAGAAGTGCAAGCACCTGAAGCCACTGCAGCGCCCGAAGCCAATACTGAAGCACCTGAAGCCAATGTGGCCCCTCAAGCCCATATCAACGACAATGTCAATGCTCCTGTACCCCCTCCAAGACCTCATACAATTGAGCTGACATTTGATCGTGGTCAGCCTGTTATGGTCTGATGGCCCATTCTGGTTCCTCCACCTGCTGCGGGTCCACAATTTGACTATCATGTTGAGCACAGACCTCCCGTCCAGAAGCCCAAGCCAAGACTTCCATGATTCCCAGGCACTGCAACTTCACCTGGGGTCTTCAATGTGAATGGCTTCGTGGCACATAACACCTTCTTTAACAGCGCCAAGAACCCTTACACCAAACCTCGCATTTCATCCGATTGGTTCTGGAGCTATCAGCAGCGCATCTACTATTCCTGCATTTTATACAATCAAGGGCGCATATTTCCACATATGCGTCTCGACACTGAAGCTATAGCTGGTCTGCCCTGCCTTGAAGAAGCGTTGGATTGCTTCAGAGACATTGGACTCCTGCAGTTTGTCACAGATAAGGAACACTGGAATGAAGAGCTTCTGCTACAGTTCTATGCAACTCTTCACATTCGAGGCTACAACAGGGATCCAAAGACTTGGGTCCTTGAGTGGATGACAGGCAATGCCCATCATGAAGCCAAAGCTCTTGATATCATTGAGCTCACAGGCCTGCCCACTCCTGGTGAATACTATGAGTCAGGTTGTCAACAACACCAAAATGCTTTGGAGAGCATTTTTCAGAAGCCAGAACCCAACATGAGTCAAATGCTGAGCATGATGAAGCCTTTGCCTCACGACGCTGATTACCCATCTGAATTCTTTGTTGAAGACCTAGAGTATCTGCCTCGCACCATTTATCATATCCTTAGAAAAACTCTATGGCCTGTTAAAGGACATTCATCTGCAGCAAAGCTTGAAGGAGCAATGAAGACTTTGGTTTTCTACATCTTCAATGGCATCAACTTCAATGCTCAAGACCTCTTCATTAGGCAGTTGGCTGCATCTGGCTTCGACATTTTTGGTCTGAAGTTCTATGCTCCATGGGTAATGCCCTTATCAAGCTTCACTCTGCCATTAACTATCAGCTGTCTACGCGCAATCATCTTGTCTTCTTGCCAAAGGTTGATTTGTCTGTTGAAGCTATTTACCCAGAGCCTGCTAAGGATTCCATTTATCTTCACAATGCTGATCACCAAAGCTTCACCCAGCCCATTGAAGGAGTTCAGGCAGTCTCGCGTGTTTATCCCTTGGCTGGCAACACACGTGCCCCTCGCGCTCAAACTGACGCCATTGGAAGCACCATTGCGCAAAGGCCTCGGAGGCGTTCTCGTGTTCTCAATGACCGAGAGCTTCTCGTCGCGCTACACCAGAAACAGGACAAGCATCACAACTGGCTCAAGCGTCAGATGCAAAGCCTCTTGGTGGATGTCAACCCATTCGCAATCTTGCCACCAAGAATGCCTTTGTCACTCATGAAACCCTTCGGAGGTCGTGGAAGAGTTTGACTTTGCTTAGTGCTGAAGCTGATCTGCAGGACGATGGATTCACCGAAAGATTCAAGTTTGACTCAACTCCTCCAAGGAATGCTCACTTGCGTCGGACTCCCTCACTTGAAGACTTTGACTATTCGTCCTCAGCTGCGACAGTCAATGCCAGAGTCATCGATGACCAAGACGATGCAACTTCACCTCCTCCAACTTTAGCGCGTGACGACACTGCACCAAGTTCTTCTGCACCACCGGACCTCAACAACGACCCTGCTGCCTCGCCTGCACCTCATGGGAACAAGTAGGCGCTCTATGTCTTCAAACCTTTTTGGTCCTTACTGACAAAAGGGGGAGAAGCATATGAGTTGATAGTCTTCAAGCGGGTCCATATGAGTGGTTTATTTACCTTTTGCTACTTTTGCCATGTGCTTACAACTCTTACTTTTTGATACATTTGGTTCTTTGAGTTGTAACACTTAAACTTGATGGCCGTCTGCTACTTATTTGCTATTGAAAGTGCGTTATATCGACTAGAGGGGGGGTGAATAGGCGATTTTTATGAAAGTCTTCAAAACGTGGAAGTTATGAAGACAAACGATAGAAATAAACCTATTACCCTGCAGCGGAAGGTAGACTACACTAGGCAAGCCATAGTCAAGTATTCAATAGAGTGAAAGCACAATGACTAATAGCAGCAATGTAGGAAGGATCAGGTAGGAAGATATTATGAAGCCAAATAGAACACATAGTCACTTAGTGAAGATAAAAGATGGTGCAATCATCCAATGACTTCACAAGGAGTAACAGTACGTAAAGAGAAGGGAAGGATGAAACCAGTGACTCGTTGAAGACAATGATGTGTTGGACCAGTTCCAGTTGCTGTGACAACTGTACGTCTGGTTAGGGCGGCTAGGTATTTAAACCTGAGGACACACAGTCCCGGACACCCAGTCCTGAACACGTAGCTCAGGACACCCAGTCCTCACCGTATTCCCCTTGAGCTAAGGTCACACAGACCTCGCCCAATCACTCTGGTAAGTCTTCAAGGTAGACTCCCAAACCTTCATAGACTCCGTTCACCGGCGATCCACAATGTCTCTTGGATGCTCAGAACGCGACGCCTAACCGGCTGGAGGATTCACAGTCCTCAAGTGTAATAAGTCTTCAGATCACACTGACAAGAAGACTTAAGTGATGCCTAATTCTCTTTGGCTCTGGGTGGTTAGGGCTTTATCCTCACAAGGAATTCTCTCTCAAACGCTTCGAGGTGGGTTGCTCTCAAACGACAAAAGCCGTACTCTGAATCTGAGCAGCCAACCGTTTATGGTTGTAGGGGGTGGGCTATTTATAGCCACTAGGCAACCCGACCTGATTTGTCTGAAATGACCCTGGGTCACTAAGGAACTGACACGTGTTCCAACGGTCAGATTTCAAACTTACACGGCAACTTTACTTGGGCTACAAGCAAAGCTGACTTGTCCGACTCTGGACAAGATTCGCTCTCATAGTCTTCACTCGAAGACATAGGTTTTGTTTAAGCATCACTTCAGTCATTCTGACTGGTTCTCTTGGACCCCACTTAACAGTACGGTGGTTCCTATGACTCAATGAAGAAGAAAAAGAACTATGAAAGATCTAAGTCTTCGAGCTCCATAGGCTTCATGCGGTGTCTTCTCTTGTCATAGTCTTCAATGTGAATATCTTCATATACCACCTTTGACATCAATGTCTTCATACATTTTTAGGGGTCATCTCTGGTAGGAAAACCGAATCAATGAGGGACTTCTACCTGTGTTATCCTGCAATTCTCACAAACACATTAGTCCCTCAACTAGGTTTGCCGTTAATACTCCAAAACCAACTAGGGGTGGCACTATGCACTTACAATCTCCCCCTTTTTGGTGATTGATGACAAACTAGTTGAAGTTTTCAACAGGGAATATAATATGTGAAATTGTAAAGGATAAGGAATTGTCTTCATAAGTTGCAAGGGCTCCCCCTGAAGATGTGCATGTAAGTAATTTGCTTTTGGAATGCAAATGCACATGGCAGGTTGTGCTTGTGGAGATCCACTTCAACTTATGATGACAATCCACTATGCATGTGAAGGTATGTGAATATAATGACATGCATAATGGAAAATGGACGTCTGCAAAATGATCTAAGTGCGGAATTTATCGTCGCACATGCGGAATTTATCATCGCATCACAAGGTGGCAAATAAGTAGCAGACGACCATCGAGTTTAAGTGTTACAACTCAAAGAACCAAATGTATCAAAACGAGAGTTGTAAACACGAAGCAAAATATAAAGCACCCGCCCATATGGACCCGATTGAAGACTATCAAACTCGTATGCTTCTCCCCCTTTTGTCAGTAAGGACCAAAAAGGTTCGAAGACATAGAGCATCTACTCGTTCCCATGAAGAGTAGGTGAAGCAGCAGGGTCGTCGGTGGTGTTCGGCGGTGCAGAAGCGCTTGGAGCAGTGTCGAAGCGTGCTGAAGGAGGTGGCGATGAAGTAGCATCGTTGTCATCCTCAATTACTCTGGCATTCACAGTTGCAGCATAGGAAGAGAACTCAGAGCTGGATAAGTCAGCTTTGCTTGTAGCCCAAGTAAAGTTAACGTGTGTGTTTGAAATCTGACCGTTGGAACACGTGTCAGTTCCTTAGTGACCCAGGGTCATTTCGGACAAATCAGATCGGGTTGCCTAGTGGCTATAAATAGCCCACCCCCTACAACCATAAATGGTTGGCTGCTCAGAGTTAGTATACGGCTTTTGTCGTTTGAGAGCAACCCACCTCGAAGCCTTTGAGAGAGAATTCCTTGCGAGGACAAAGCCCTAAACACCTAGAGCCAAAGAGTGTTAGGCATCACTTAAGTCTTCCTGTCTGTGTGATTTGAAGACTTATTACACTTGAGGACTGTGAATCCTCCAGCCGGTTAGGCGTCGCGTTCTGAGCATCCAAGAGTCATTGTGGATCGCCGGTGAACGAAGTCTGTGAAGGTTTGGAAGTCTACCTTGAAGACTTACCAGAGTGATTGGGCGAAGATTGAGTGTCCTTAGCTCAAGGGGAATAAGGTAAAGACACGGTCTTCTGAGTTGAATCTCAGCCTCCCTAACGAGACGTACAGTTGTCACAGCAACTGGAACTGATCCAACAAATCATTGTCTTTAACGAGCCACTAATTCCATCCTCCCCATCTCCTTATGCGCTGATTGGTTCTTGTGAAGTCATTACCTGTTTGCATTAGTTATTTGTCTTCACTGTGTGACTGTTGTTCTGATTAACTTCATACTATCTTCCATCCTGATCTATACTGCCTAGCTGTTATTAGTCTTTGTGCTTTCATCTCTTGGAATACTTGACTATGGCTTGCTTAGTGTAGTCTACCTTCCGCTGCATGGTAATAGGTTTGTTTCTATCGTTTGTCTTCGAAACTTCCATATTTTGAAGACTTTCATAAAAATCGCCTATTCACCCTTCTCTAGTCGATCACTACCACTTTCAACCCGGGCAGGGAGGATGGCTGGCTGATGGTGACGCTGCTCTTCTCCAGACGAAACAACGATGACATGTGTTCCTCCCGTCTAGGCATGGAGCATCCTCCCAGCGGAGAGCTCCTCCTCGGTGCACAACTGGTGGGCCATTGAGGCAGATGGCAACTAGGTCAGGGCGGGAGTGGTCGACGTGATGACCCGCGAGTTGGGGATTCACGGGTGTGTCTGCACACAACAACGAGAAGCACTAGAGGGGTCTGGATTTGGCCTGTAGGTAGTTGTTTGTATCGGGGCGTCTTCCTCATTGTCTCGCGCGGATGGAATTGGAATTGAAATTTTGTTGCAATTGGAATTTCATCCAACGGTTGAGGTCAATCGCCGTGAAGATCAAACTATTCACATCAAATCGACCTGAGATCGGACGGTCAGTATCGCATGTGAGTTCTATTGGATGGTCCAAGATCCCTAATCGCCGTGGGAGTCTCATGGGATGGATATTGGAAGTTTTGTTTTCAGCCCCGAAAGCTTGGCCCGTTCCACCAAAGCAGCTGGTGGCTGGGTCCCACCCTATATTTTCCTCATCTCTTCGTCGGCCTCCCACTTTTTTCCAGCCGGCCGCCGTCGCCATTGATGCCCGCGCGCCGCCCCCCAAATCCCCCGTCTACACATAGATCGGCGCCCAACGCCCAGACGTCCGTCCCCGATCTCCCCTTATCCGGCCAGATCTGCTCGTGCCGGGCTCCGCAGTGGCTTTAGCTTCCAGCCGGATGCCGCGCGACCTGTCAAGGTCGCCGCCGCGCCGGCGCCGGCCGTCGCCGTCCCCGCTTCGCCGCGGACCGGGCTACAGGGAGCGTGTGCCCAGCCGCAGCAGGTCCCCTTATCGCTCCTCCTATAGGTGATCTCCCCTGTCACACGCGACCGCGATCTGGCGCGCCTTTACTTTTTCAGCATCTTCGCCGTGTCTGCGTGTCATGTATATATGCGCTGTACAAAGAGTAGGGATGAAACGAGAGGATGCCAATCCGCTGATTATTTTTCCTCTTTATTTTGTTGTTATTATGTTAACTGTATTTTGAATGCAAACTTGCTAAATGGAATGAATGATTATTTTGGGTCTCCTCATGGTTGTTTGGACCAGTGGAAGTTGGTCAGTAAGTGATTCTTAGTTAGCTCATGTGAATGTGTGATTGTTCTATGATGTATGTAACATTCACGTTGGTGAGGAGCAATTCAGATTACTAGATAATGGCATTCCTGTCTTACACCAAATTTAACATGGCTTGTATAAAAGTTGCTTGGTTGTGTTCACGGTACTACTCAGACCCTGTTTGGAAGAAGAAAATATCTGAAACAAGGTTTATCCATGAGCGGAATATTGGTATCTATTCAGAAGTGTTTGTAACCCTTTTTCACCATGCCATGAGGTTAGACTGGGGGGGAGAGCAAGGTAGTGTTACATGCCTTTGGTGCACGCTTGCCCTCTTACATGGTTAGCTGGGGTTTCTCCTAGTTTGGATCGTGCAACAAGCCAACAACACTTCCGTTTGCACCAGCCATTGGTGACACTCTGGAAAACACAGAGATCAAGTAAATGATTTGCTGATCTTTCTTTTGTCTAAACACCAAGTCTCGTACTGGTTTAGTGGGCAGTCCAGCCTAAAAAGAAACGCTAATGACGATACCTCATGCTGGTTTGGATGAGCAGTCATGCAGGCTGCTAGATTCTCTTCGGTAAACCTGACCAGTGAGATACTTTTTTGGACTTCATGGCTGCTCGTCCACTTTGTTTTAAGCCCCCACCTCACCTGCAGTTAACAATATTGGTCTAGTTTAGCCACCCTTCATTCACGTCCTAGATTCGCCACTGATTGAGATGGCAATGGATGAATGCCATATGCCTTACCAGGGCACACTGTCTTCTTGGACATCTTTAGGTGAACACACTGCAGAGGCCAAAAGAGGCCCGAAAAGGGGGAATGTGGGCAATTGGTGGTTAAGTGTGGAGTTTCTTCTGTTATCGATCTTCTAATATGATATAGGAACCACTAAAATCAGTTGCATCCATTTACATCCAAAGCAAGAAAAAATGCTGAACAAGGAACACATATGGAAGCAGCTTGGAACATATGAGCAGATGATGCTTGAACATAGTTACCGCCTCACTGGTACTCTACGAGTCTACGTTGCTTGCCTGTATAGACTGACAAGTGACAAGAGTTCCTTCGGTTAAAAGCATGGAACCTACAAAGATTTTTACTCTATGCTGTATTGCTGTGGAATCCTCCAAAGTTCTAACGATGTTTGAGGTAACTGCTTCCGCTTACTTTTTAGGGCTTCTATAACTGACGGTGATTACCTGTTTTATGTTATCTTATCATGCTCTTATTTTGTCCTCACAATGGCAACCTTTATATTGCAGAAGGAAGAGCCCTTCACCTTCCTCTCCAAGGAGGCGCAGGAGCCCATCCCCATCGAAAATCCATTACAAAAGAAAGAGAAGTCCGAGTGTCACTGGTTCTCCAGTTGCCAAATCGAGTCCCCATCTCGGATCTACAGAGAATAAGAATGTCGTTGATAAGCAAAGGCTAGAAGAAGAAAAGAAAAGGTGGGGAGTATCTGCTTTGCTATTTAGAATCTAGATTATGCCATGTACAAACCAAATTGTTTACTCTCTCTTTGCCATACCTCTTTCACGATGTTGACAAGCTAGTCATTAACGATCATTTTCATAGTGCTATTGTACTGTATTCATCTAGCTGCTGTTTTCACCACGACACGAGGTCAGGTTCTATTGGCTAACTGTGCTCTAAATTATACGCTCTTCTGAATACATGCACTGCAATTTGCTCTAGTTTTTTTTTCTGAATATACATGGTGCAACTCAATCATGTTTTTATTGAACAGTAATGAACGCAAATACTTTCAAATATGAATGTTAATTTGATAATTGTTTCTTATCTGGGTTGCTTTGCTTATGAAATGAAGGCACATCCAAAACTCGTTTTTGCTAGTACACTTATCCCCCCCCCCCCTGCGCGCGCGCGCGCGCGCGTAGATATAACGATTGCGTAACCACCACACTGAGTGTCGAGCTGTCTCAAAAAATCAAAACTGCCACTTAACCGCTTTAGTTGGAAGCTAGTAGCTCCGAAAAAGTAAAATATGTTTATGTTTGCAGCGTGCATTGAACTATGTTGAATTAATAACACTTAGTGTGAAATGAAATTAGTTGCCTACTTGTAAGCATTCTACTATCACCAGGCGTTCATTTTCTGTCTTATCTTGGTAATTAGTATGTGCTCTTGATCATAGTTTATTTAGTCAGGTTACCTGAGGCTTGCTTGCAGCTCTCATGTTCTTATGCTTATTCAACTGAAAGTGCCAGATATAATTTAGGAAGAGAAATGTGTTATTTGTGGTCGTAGCTACTTGCTCGGTTCCAATTTTGTGGTGTTCCTTTCTTTTAGCTTAGTTTTGATGTGTTTTTTGGCTTCATGTAAAATTCAGAGTAGCAGAATTTGCTCTTGTTGCTCAATATAGATTAATGTTCTGGCTGTTGAATATGGATTAATTTGTTCACTGCACTGACATGTAACTTATTGACGGGAATGAAACCCAAGTAGCAGAATTTTAAACATGCACCATTACCATGGTGTTGTTCCAGTTTTTTTGTCTGTCACCTGTCAATTGAAAAGCGTGCTAACGTCTTTTTGTTCCTTGCACTAACGAGTCACAATAAGCAATTGAATTGGTAAAAAAGTTTAATGCATGATTGGTTTGATATTCCCTCAGATGCATGCAGAAATATGATTTAGTTGGAATATTGAGATGCTTACATGATTAGCTCTAAATCTGCCACAAGTTACTCTTGACATTCTTCTCTACAGGCTTTTCTGAAGGAAGATACTGCTATAGTTCCACTTGTTATATTTGATGATGCAATTGGTGATCCTTTATCTACTCTTGACCAGTTTTGCTAATTCATTTTTTGGATCTGGAATCATAATAGAGGTATGCCTAAAATGCATTAGTCTGTATTCAACACTATGCTGATGAGAGGTATAGTCGATGATAGATAGTGTTAAAGATTCTAAATCCGCCCCTTGCTTTTGTGCCCTTAGATATTTGATTTGAGTGTTGGCATCTGTCAATATTTTCTTTTGCAAAGTACACCTCATTAACTTCTTCTCACAATTGCAGGCGTCAAAAAGAAGTTGAACTAAGGCTATTAGAGGAGGAAACTACAAAAAGAGTTGAGCAAGCTATTAGGAAACAAGTTGAGGATAGTTTGAATTCTGAGGAAATCAAACATGAAATACAGCGTCGAATTGATGAAGGGCGAAAAAGGATACATGAGGAGGTAGTTGCCCAAATTGAGAAAGAGAAGGTGTCTGCCTTGGTTGAAGCCCAACAGAGAGCGGTAAGGGCATCTCCAGTCCTTAGATCATAAACCGGCCTTAATATGGGGCCCATCTGACATGCTATAGCAAAATAAGAATCTTAGGGCATGTACTAAGGAAGCGTCACCTTCCTGCTGCCTCACCTCTTCCGCCTAGATAAATTTGAATGAAGCTATGGTGCCACAATCACCCAACGGAGGCTACTTTCTTGATGTCGTCATCTTTCTTTTTCTCTCACCCACTTCTCAACGCATGCAACCTCCAAGCCGTGGTCCTGAACCGAGCAGAGCTACGAAGCTCACACAACCTTGCCCGAGCGGCTGCCTCGTTGCTTTTGTCAGGGAGGAGGCGAGCTCTTCTGCAGGAGTCCGTTTCTCTCTTCAAGCAGCATGTTCGGCGGAGGTGGCGTTCAGCAGGACAACGTGGCGCCTGGGGCACCTGTCCAGCATGGCCCGTTGGCCATGCCCTTACGATGTTTAAGGACTATTTGGGCCTTAGGCTGGGGCCCACATGCCACTTTCCTTTTTTCTTTCATCCAACCACTCATCCCTTCATACATGTGCTCTTGGGATGAAGTAGAGTCGATTGCCCAAGGGAAATTAGAACTGTAGTTTGCATTCGTAACCATTTCTATTACTTTATGCATCATGGAGAGAGTGGGCTGGTCACGCCGCTATGGGCGACCCCAGCAATTTTCTGAATAAGGTCTACTCTCACAATGCTTAATATACTAAGATCGACCTCAAGGGCCTTACGGTTATGGCCGGGCTTATTTCCACATTGGAGAAGCCCTAAGCTCTTTCCCTGCTGCCATGTTTTCTGCTGGCTCATATTGTGCACCTTCGCATGATTCTTTAGTTCTTGTTGCAGCACTGCTTGTCATAACTCATGGGAGCTTATTTTTAGAATAACCTCATGAAAGCTTATGTTTGTCGTTGCCGCAGGAACGTGAGAAGAAAGAGCGAGAAGAGCTAGAGAAGAAGCTCGAAGAGGAGCGAAAGAAAGCAGAGGAGGCTCAGATGAAGGTAGCCATGGAGCAGCAGCAGAAAGAGCTGGAGCGGTACCAGGAGCTGGAGAGGCTTCAGAAGGAGAGGGAGGAAGCCATGAAGCAGAAGCAAATGGAGGAGCAGCAGCAGAAGCAGAACCAGATTAAGCTGCTGGGCAAGAACAAGTCGCGACCAAAGCTGTCGTTCTCTTTTGGGATGAAGTAGATCAGTCTATTGCCAGGGGAGGGGAAATTAGCGCCGTAGTTTGCATTTGTAACCATTTGTCTGAAACCGATGATTGCTGGTAAGTCAGTCGCGCGAACAATCGTGTTGTGTTAAAAGCTGTTTTTATCATCTGCTGTTGTAAGCTCGATGCTATTTTCCGGCTGCCCTGTTTTCGTGCTGTGTTATCTTGCCGCTCCGACGCAAGATGTTGATTGGTTGTTGTGAAAAAACATCCTGTCTAAATATGAAAATGTTGGTAGAGGAGAGGAGGCTGGGCAGTGGGCATGAACTAGGGCTGTAGTAGTGTGTGGAAACCCAACAAGCATGCACGATGTACGTACTCGGAGGGCACTACGGGGATTCTAGGTTCACCTTGTTTATCACCTCCTTGTGATGAATCATAGCCAAGAGATGAAGCTTCTACAAAGAAGATCTATTCGACTACCATGACAAGGAGGCATGTGAATGCACTCTTGGATGATCATAATTCAAATATCCATGAGAATTATGTACTATGTAAGTCTTGTGTGATATCCATGAGAATTACTCCTCCTGTTCCTAAATATTTGTCTTTTTAAAGATTTCAAATGGACTACCACATACAGATGTATATAGACATATTTTAGAGTATAGATTCACTCATTTTTCTTCGTATGTAGTCGTTTATTGAAATTTTTAGAAAGACAAATATTTAGGAATTGAGGGAGTATATAGGAGTACTACCTGAATATTGTGTGCTCAAGTGCGTTGTCAAAGGCCAACAACAATTTTCAGTTCGTGTAACAGAAAAACTTTAAGCTCATGAAGAAACAAATTGTACTACCCTTGAAACAAATTTAAAGAAAACATGTTTCATCTCTGATGGAAAACATGTCTTTGGTGATAAGACCAACCAGTTACACCTTACGAGAGAATAGCAAGTCGTCTCAGCCATCAGCTGTTTCATGCACATTCCCATAATCCGTTGGAGATCATGTTGCATCATGCTATACGAATATATGAGCACCAATTAACGTATGGAAACCACGGATGTGGATTTTTGCCTCCTGGATGCTCCGACCCCCTACAAACATTAAATAAAAAACCCAGGAAAATTTAATAAAAATCTGGGATTTCAGGATATCAAACCTGGAAGCCCAATCTACTCTCATGCGAAGTTCCGCGAAAAAATGACATCGTGGTGCTCTTAGTAAAAAGGACAAAAATATATAAAAATAATTGTTTGGGTGGCCTGTAGGTCGGATTATATTTTCTTCGTCACGGATACATTGCTTGGTGTTTTTTCACGAAACATCACACAAGAGTAGATTAGGCACCTAGCTTTGATATCCTAAAATTCCAAATTTTCTTTTTGCATTTTTCTAATATTTTTTGAATTTGAGATATTCATACAGAGGGGTGAAGCACCCAGAAGCTCCAGTGCATTTTCCTGGAAACCACTCGCTTTTCCGAAGGACGGGGGCAGAGGCGAGGAGGGGATGTATCTGGTGCACCGGGGCAATTTGTGCTACCGGTGCACCGGTCGCCCGTTGCACATTTAAAAATGTTCGAAAAAATCCGAAAAAAACCTAGTGCATTGATACAACATTAATGTACATTGTCACAAAAATTGAAATCAATATTTGAAACATTGCTCAAGATACAAAAATAGCAAATTTGACACTGAATAATACATAACATAAGTTGGGCTTCAGGTTTGGCCCATTAGCACATTAAGGTCAAATTTATCATTTTTGTATCTTGAGCATTGTTTTGTATTTTGATTTAAATTTTTGTGACATGATACATTGATGGTGTGTCAGTACACTATTTTTTAAATTATTTTTAATATTTTTGAATGTGCAACGGGGTTCGATAACACCAATTGACTTGGTGCACCAGATTCGTTCCCGAGGCGAGGAGCCTCCAAACGAGTTCATCCAGGTCCATCTCCTGCACTGCACATGTCGTAGCAGGAACAGTGTGCGCTGAATCACGGATGGCCGGTCCTATACGGCTGTACCAAGAGCGGCACACGAGAAACGCCAAGCCGCAACAGGTCGTAAACACGGTAGCGCCGACTAGCTAGTCCCCTCCTGCTGTCAGTTGGACTGTTGGAGTACGTAAACGCAAGGGGTGTCGGTGGTGATTCCTCCTGTGCAGTGCCGCCGCCCACCCAGTGGAACCGCGTGGACCGCCCCCCGCGTCCAGAGCCGGAAGACGACGACGACGACGACGCCGCCTTGACCCACCACCGGCACCGCCGCCTCGTCCTCCTCCTTGTCCCTTTGGCGCGCCTCGCCTGTGACCCGTCGCTCCATTCCTGATGCATGGCGTGGCGTCGTCTTGATTTTTGCTCGCTCGCTCGCGTGTCAGCGTCAGGGTCATACAAGTGCCATGGCTTCTTTCACGCGTTAACGATGGATCCACTAATCATCACGATTCCCCTATAAATGCAATCGCAGTTCTCCTGCGCTTCGGCAAAACTAATCATCATGGCAGTGCTCCGAGATAGCAGTTCATCGCATTGCCGTGTGCTCGGTTCACCACGACCGGCATGACACGGACTGGAGCACCCTGCACGTCGTAGTGGGGTCGGTGGGGGGCAAACAGATTGATTGTTAACATGTTACCATTTATCTATTACTCCCTTTATCTTATACTAATGTCAAAAAACATCTTGTATTATAAGACGGAGGAAGTAGTTTTGCTAATGGAGATCGACCACATTTGCTTTTTCCCTTGTGAAAAGTGAAAACTGCGGCCGCCGCGCGGCCAAAACCCATGGACCGCATGCGGCCGGGCCATGCATGCACATGGAAGGAATGCATGGGACGATGACCTTGGGCCAACCCATTTATGAATCTTCAGCCTCACGTCAATAATTTATTAGAGGTAGTAGTACGATGGTTATGGCAGCATTATTTTTGGATGCTTGATGTTTCTCTCACCAGTCACCACCACTGTTCGTTACTACTGCCATGGATTAGAAACAGTCACTGAGGGCCATGAAGGCAAGTGTATCAAATGCCACTCACCAAACCGAATTTTGCCAGGTACAACTAGTAGAAGTAGAATAGTAACAACAACTCTAGCAGAGCCGGCATATCCAGCCGATTCGGCGTAATAACCATCGATATGATTATCGATGATTTTGGTTGAAAGGACCGCTCTAGCCAAGTCACTTTCCGGCTCTAGTCGTTATAATTTATGGAGTGTGCTCAAAATCAAGTCCGCGAGTCATGGGGCATTGGTTTGGAGTGCGTTCTATCCACCAATCGCTCACGAGGGAGTGAAGTTTCACCTCCCTTAGCGTCCTCTCATGCGGCTCATTTCCTCTTCCTAAAATGACACAAACGACTAGACACCCATGGCACCGAGAAGCGTGTCAATTAATGGTTTTTCCTGTGTGCCAACTGCCCATGGCCATTCCTGCCACCCGCATCATTTTTCCGCTGCGCACCGCTCGTGGCTATGAAAAGGTCGCCGGTTCTGCCTAGCCTGTATTCACACTGCCCACAACCTCCACCTTTCTCTCCGCCACCCATAACCTCAACTCCCCTCCTCGTCGCCCACAACCACCACTTTTCCCCGCCGCTCTAGAAGGAGAGGTGGCCACCTTCATTGCCTAAGAGGAGTGTGATCGTCGACATTGCTTCAAATTATACTATGCATTTTCATTGGATGTCTGGCTTAAATATTAGTATAAGTTCTCCGGTATCCCTATGCCTTAATTTTCATCGTCCTCGCCGACGTGCTCATGGTCGTCCTTGCCCTTGTGCTCGTGGTCTTCCTCGCCCTCACCGAGTTCGCGCTCGATGGCCTTCACCTCGTCGTCGCGAACGTACTCGGATGCGTGTGACCTTTGGTCCATTGTTGTTGGTTAACTGCAGAATAAGTATGTAGCTAATGACACATGAGACTCGTATGTAAAAAATTATGAAGACTCGGTTATGACAGCTCTGAAATCCAACTTCCTCAGGAAACTAACCAGATTGTGGGCCTGATACCCCGTTTTATGATAAAGGGGTGGCTATTTACATTATGCTGATGATACCATCTTATTTATGCAACATGACATTGAAATGGTTAGGAACATGAAACTACTGCTATATCTGTTTGCACAAATGTTTGTTCTAAAGATTAATTGTTTGAAAGTGTGGTAATTATGGTAATGGATGGTGATAAGAAAAGTCAAAGATATGTTGAGATGCTGAATTATTAAATTAGAGCATGGCCTATCAAATATTCAGGAATCCCAGTCAGTGGGAGTAGATTGCATGCGGAGGACTGGGTGCCAACTGAAGAATGCATGTATAGACCTCTGGGTTGTTGGAAAGTTAGGACCCTATCCCTGGGTGGTAGGGTAAGAAGGATCAATGCACATGTTTAACCAGCATGCCGGTTTACTGCTTCTCCATGTACATGTTCCCTAATTTTTGTTTTGGTGAGATTGGAAAAGGCCACCAGGAAATTCTTTTGGCAGGGAAGTGGTGCGAAGAAAAAAAAACAAATGGCCAGATGGCCTTTGATATGTAGACCTAAAAGAATGAAGGGTTGGGTATCAAACACCTGGAAATATTAATTTGAGCTTACTATGTAAATGGTGGCAAAATATGGAAAATAAAGAAGGGCTATGGTAGGAAATAGTCAAGAAGAAATACAAGGTTACTAATGGTGTACATCAAATTAAACATATTGCTAGGGATTCCCCATGTTGGTCCGACTTGCTAAAGATTAAGAAGTACCATACAAACCACAGAAGTATGGTGGTGAATAGTCACAAGCATATTGACTTTTGGAATGGTACCTGGATTAGTAAAAGTACTCTGAAAATGCAATTTGTTGATTTGTTCATAATGAAGAGACAACAAATTGTGAAGCGGATGTTGGTAATGGATGGAATCTATCCCTTAGGATATGGCTTAATTCCGATCAAATGTTCCTCTTAAATAGGTCGAGGATAATTTTGATGAATAGCACTCTGACCCAAGAGGGTGAAGATATCCCGAAATGGTCTGGAAGCAAAAGTGGCACGTTTATTGTGAAATATGTATACAACCATCTCTCAGATGTTAGCAGTGATAGATAATTCAGGCACTTATGGAAGGCTAAACTACCTTCCAAAATTAAAATTTGGCTCTGGTCAAATTGGCACAATGTTATTGCAATAAGAGATAGTATGCTCAAGAATAATTGGGCGGGGGACCCTTTGTGTCGCTTTTGCCCAGAAACTGAGAACATCTATGACCTTTTCCTTCAATGTTATGTTGTCAAATATGTTTGGAGTGTGATTTGTAGATGCTCGGGGGATCCATCGAACACATACCTTTTTACATACAAATCCCATGGTAGGTCGCAAATTGGGGACCTACTTGTTTCTCACAATATTTTTGATGGATCCCTAGCTGTATATGAAGGAAATGTGCCCTAGAGGCAGTAATAAAGTTGTTATTTATATTTCCTTATATCATGATAAATATTTATTATTCATGCTAGAATTGTATTAACCGGAAACTTAGTACATGTGTGAATACATAGACAAACAGAGTGTCACTAGTATGTCTCTACTTGACTAGCTCGTTAATCAAAGATGGTTAAGTTTCCTAGCCATAGACATGTGTTGTCACCTGATGAACGGGATAACATCATTAGAGAATGATGTGATGGACAAGACCCATCCGTTAGCTTAGCACTATGATCGTTTAGTTTATCGCTATTGCTTTCTTCATGACTTATACATGTTCCTATGACTATGAGATCATGCAACTCCCGAATACCGGAGGAACACGTAGTGTGCTATCAAATGTCATAACGTAACTGGGTGACTATAAAGATGCTCTACAGGTGTCTCCGATGGTGTTTGTTGAGTTGACATAGATCGAGATTAGGATTTGTCACTCCATGTATCAGAGAGGTAGCTCTGAGCCCTCTCGGTGATGCACATCACTATAAGCCTTGCAAGCAATGTGACTAATGAGTTAGTTGCGGGATGATGCATTACGGAACGAGTAAAGAGACTTGCCGGTAACGAGATTGAACTAGGTATTGAGATACCGATGATCGAATCTTGGGCAAGTAATATACCGATGACAAAGGGAACAACGTATGTTGTTGTGCGGTTTGACCGATGAAGATCTTCGTAGAATATGTAGGAACCAATATGAGCATCCAGGTTCTGCTATTGGTTATTGACCGGAGATGAGTCTCGGTCATGTCTACATAGTTCTCGAACCCGTAGGGTCCGCACACTTAACATTCGGTGACGATCGGTATTATGAGTTTATGTGTTTTGATGTACCGAAGGTAGTTCGGAGTCCCGGATATGATCACGGACATAACGAGGAGTCTCGAACTGGTCAAGACATAAATATTGATATATTGGACGGCTATATTTGGACACCGGAAGTGTTCCGGGTGATTTCGGAGAAAACCGGAGTGCCGGAGGGTTACCAGAATCCCCCCCCCCCCCGGGAACTAATGTGGCAGATGGGCCTTAGTGGAGAGAGAGAGAGGGCCAGCCAGGGCAGGCCGCGCGCCCCCTCCCTCTCTGGTCCGAATTGGACTAGGGAAGGGGGACGACGCCCCCCTTTCCTTCTCCCTCTTCTCCTTCCTTTCCCCCTCCTAGTAGGACTAGGAAAAGGGGAGTCCTACTCCTACTAGGAGGAGGACTCCTCTCCTGGCGCGCCCCAAGGGCCGGCCGGCCTCCCCCCTTGCTCCTTTATATACGGGGGCAGGGGGCCACCCCATAGACACACAAGTTGATCATTGATCCCTTAGCCGTGTGCGGTGCCCCCCTCCACCATCACTACTTGGAAAAGGCCTACTAGTGGCGCACCAGTTTTGCATACTAATGGTGCACTACTGGTGCGCAACTAGTACGACGCCACTAGTATTTTTTACTAATGGCGCACCACTGATGCACCATTAGTATTTGGTATACTAATGGCGCACCACTGGTGTGCCATTAGTATAAGCCACGATGCGCCATTAGTATAGGCCACTGGTGCGCCATTAGTATAGGCCATGGTGCGTCATTAGTATTTTTGAATTTTGAAGGCGGGAAAATAGTAGTGGCACACCGTCTAACCCCCACCGTGCACCATTGCTATTTTTGAATTTTGAATTTGGATCTGGATCGTGATTTTTTTGCCCATTTTTGCTCGTTTTTTGGCACGATATTATTTCAAATTTTGTTCCTATTTTTGGATCTTGTACGTTCTTTTGCCGTGTTCTTTTGCCGGGGAGGAGTTCACCGGAGAGGAGAAGGAGGAGGTCACCGGAGAGGCGCTCGCCTACATCGCGGAGAGGAGGAGGAGGTCGCCGGAGAGGAGTTCACCGGAGCATCGGAGAGGAGGAAGGAGAAACCATGAGGGGATGGGAGGAGAGGAGGGAGGAGGAGCTCACCGAAGAGGAGGGAGGAGAAACCGTGAGGGGAGGAGAGAAGGGAGGAGGAGGTCGCTGGAGAGGAGGAGGAGGTCGCCGGAGAGGAGGAGGAGGAGGAGGAGGAGGATGTCGCCGGAGAGGAGGAGGAGGAGGTCGCCGGAGAGGAGGAGGGTAGTATGGTGGAGGAGAGAAGGTAAGATGGAGTGGAGGAGAGGAGGAGATGGAGTGGAGGAGAGGTGGAGTGGAGGAGAAGAATGAAGAGGTAAGGAGGAGAGGACCACGCCCAGCCATATATACGGCATAGTAATGGTGCACCGCGGGCAGGTGCGCCATTACTAACTTTTTTTTGATTTATTTTGAATTTTGAAGACGAGAAGATACTAATGGCGCACCATGGGCAGGTGCGCCATTAGTAACTTTTTTATTTTTATTTTTTTGACTTATTTTGAATTTTGAAGGCGGGAAGATAGTAATGGCGCACCATGGGCAGGTGCGCCATTAGTAAGTTTGAATTTTTTTTGAATTTTTTTGCCTCTCCAGATCTTAAAAGCCTCGTATCTTTTTTTCTGTTAGTTTTCTGAGGATTTTGAAAATGTTTAAATTCGGATGTAACTTTTCGAGTAGATGATTTTTCATATAAAAAACTTTTTCATCCAAGTTCGTACGCAAAAGTTACGCCCATTTTACAAATTCTCAAGAGATTTCGTAAATAAAGTCGAAATTCATATTTGTAAATTTTCACAACAACTAGACCACATATCACATGGGAAACTTCTTTTCTTTTATTTTTTTGACATTTCCATCATTTTTTTAAAAACTGAAAAGGTGGTCCAGGGGAGGTGCATTCGGTGGAAGTGGTGGCCAAGTTACTAATGGCGCACCGTGGAAATCCCACGGTGCGCCATTAGTAGTCTAAAAATAAAAAAATGAATTTTTTTTGAAACATAATTACTAATGGCGCATCGACTAGTAATGGCGCACAATCCCACGCCGCGCCATTAGTAGTTTTGAAAAAATTAAAAAAATTTACTAATGGCGCACCAACACATGATGCGCCATTAGTATTTAGTAATGGCACACCACATGTACAATGCGCCATTAGTGTCCATATTGGCTATAGCTGTTTTTGTAGTAGTGCATAATCCACCTCGGTCATATCGTCGTAGTGCTTAGGTGAAGCCCTGCTGTAAGTGCATCTAGTGTCACCCCTAGTTGGTTTTGGAGTATTGACGACAAACCTAGTTGAGGGACTAATGTGTTTGTGAGAATTGCAGGATAACACAGGTAGAAGTCCCTCATTGATTCGGTTTAGCTACCAGAGATGACCCCTAAAAATATACGAAGACATTGAAGACAATGGTGGTTTATGAAGACATTCATGTCGAAGACAACGACATGTGAAGACTCCCCATGAAGCCTATGGAACTCGAAGACTTAGATCCTTCGTAGTTTTACTTCATTCATGTTGTGTCATAGGAACCACCGTACTGTTAAGTGGGGTCCAAGAGAACCAGTCAGGATGACTGAAGTGATGCCTAATTCAAATCCTATGTCTTCGAGTGAAGACAATGAGAGAAAATCTTGTCCAGAGTCAGACAAGTCAGCTTTACTTGTAGCCCAAGTAAAGTTGTCGTGTGAGTTCGAAATTCGACCGTTGATACACGTGTCAGTTCCTTAGTGACCCAGGGTCATTTCGGACAAATCAGGTCGGGTTGCCAAGTGGCTATAAATAGTCCACCCCTACAACCATAAACGGTTGGCTGCTTAGATTTCAGTGCACGGCTGTTGTCGTTTGAGAGCAACCCACCTCGAAGCCTTTGAGAAAAAATCCCTAGCAAGGAGAAAAACCCTAACCACCCAGAGCCAGAGTAATTGGGCATCACTTAAGTCTTCTTGTCTGAGTGATCTGAAGACTTATTACACTTGAGGACTGTGCATCCTCCAGCCGGTTAGGCGTCGCGTTCTGAGCATCGAAGAGAAATTGTGGATTGCCGGTGAACGAAGTCTGTGAAGGTTTGGGAGTCTACCTTGAAGACTTACCAGAGTGATTGGGCGAGGTCTGTGTGACCTTAGCTCAAGGAGAAAACGGTGAGGACTGGGTGTCCTGAGCTGCGTGTTCAGGACTGGGTGTCTGGGACTGTGTGTCCTTTGGTTTAAATACCTAGCCGCTCCAACCAGACGTACAGTTGTCACAGCAACTGGAACTGGTCCAACAAATCATTGTCTTCAGCGTGTCACTGGTTTCATCTTCACTTCCCTTTACTTACCAGTACACATTGTGAAGCCATTGCATGCTTGCTTTATCTTCTGTCTTCACAACTTGACTGTATGATTTGTTTGGCTTCATAACTTCTTCCTACCTGATCCTCATTACACTGAAGCTGTTTGTCATTGTGCTTTCACTATATTGTATACTTGACTATGGCTTGCGTTGTGTAATCTAACTTCCGCTGCATAGTGATAGGCTTGTCCACTCTGTTTGTCTTCATAACCTCCACGTTTTGAAGACTTTCATAAAAATCGCCTATTCACCCCCCTCTAATCGATATAACGCACTTTCAATTGGTATCAGAGCAAGGTGCTCCCTTGTTCTGTGTGATTCGGTTTAACCACCTGGAGTTTTAGCTATGTCGACTGCAGGGATAATTAAAGTCTCCGCTGCGTGCCCCGTCTTCGATGGAACTGAATATCCCTACTGGAAGAATAAGATGCACATGCATCTTGAAGCCATTGACGTCGACCTATGGTATGTCGTCGAAAACAGCGTTCCCAAGGCTGGAGAAGGTGTCACTTCTGCTGATGTCAAGAAGTTCACTCAACTGGACTCTACTGCCAAGAATATTATATGTGGTCATCTGACCAAGGGACAGTACGGCCGTGTGAGTGCCTTGAGGACATCCAAGCTGGTCTGGGACTGGCTCTCCAAAGTCAATGAAGGCATCTCAACTCAGAGAGATCAGAGAATCAGTGTTCTTCGCAACCTCTTCAACCGCTTCAAGCGAAATGACAATGAGAATGTCCATGTAACACCCTCGATGCGACTATATCTCCCACGTGTCGAGGCACGACTTAGAGACATAGGCGCATTGAAAGCAATGTCGCAAGTCGGGAAATCATCACATATCCCATGTACATATATAATATAAAGGGGAATAACATAGTTGGCTTACACTCGCCACATCACATCAAAGTACATAATTAACATCCATCATACAATCACTCATGGCCCGACTACGGCGCCAAAATAGAAAAGACCCCCAACAAGCGACTAGGTCCTGAATCTAACCCCGGATAGGCATCCCTACTGATCATCAGGAAAAGACACATAGTAACGCTGAGAGTCCTCGTCGTACTCCCACTTCAGCTTGAGCGCGCCATCCAGAGAGGTATCATCTGTCCCTGCATCTGGTGTAATAGTAATCTGTGAGCCACAAGGACTCAGCAATCTCGCACCCTTGCGATCAAGACTATTTAAGCTTAATAGGTAGGAAAGGGGTAATGTATAAGTGGAGCTGCAGCAAGCGACTAGCATATATGGTGGCTAACTTATACGCAAAGGAGAGCGAGAAGAGGAGGCAAAGCACGAACGGAAAACTAGAGAGCCGCCTACGCAAACATAACTCCAACACCGTGTCCGCTTCCCGGACTCCGCCGAGAAGAGGCCATCACGGCAACACACTCAGTTGATTCATTTTAATTAATTAAGGTTCAAGTTATCTACAACCGGACATTAACAAATTCCCATCTGCCCATAACCGCGGGCACGGCTTTCGAAAGATCAATCCCTGCAGGGGGGTCCCAACTTAGCCCATAACAAGCTCTCACGGTCAACGAAGGAATATACCTCCACCCAAGACACACCGATCAGACTCGGTATCTCGGTACAACAAGATGATTCGACAGGTCAAAACTAGTCCAGCAACACCGCCCGAATGTGCCGACAAATCCCGATAGGAGCTGCACATATCTCTTTCTCAGGGCACACTCAGATTGTCCAAACTTCCGGTAGGCCAGCCCAGAGTTGCCCCTGGTGGCCACCGGCGGCTGACGTTCCGGACCAACACTCAGAGGAGCACTGGCCCGTGGGGAGCTAAAATAAAGATGACCCTCGGGCTCCGGAAACCCAAGGGAAAAAGGGGTAGGTGGCAAATGGTAAAACCAATGTTGGGCATTGCTAGAAAAGCTTTAATCAAGGCGAACTATCAAGGGGTTCCCATTATAGCCCAACCGCGTAAGGGACACAACAATCCGGGAACATAACACCGATATGACGGAAACTAGGGCGGCAAGAGTGGAACAAAATACTAGTCGAGAGGCCGAGCCTTCCACCCTTTACCAAGTATATAGATGAATAAGGATAACATAGCAATATAATGATATCCCAACAAGTAAATAAGTGTTCCAACAAGGAACGGCTCCAATCTTCACCTGCAACTAACAACGCTATAAGAAGGGGCTAAGCACAGCGGTAACATAGCCAATCAACGGTTTGCTAGGACAAAGGTGGGTTAGAGGCTCAATCATGGCAATTGGGAGGCTGATAAGCAAGTGGTAGGCATCGTAGCAATGGCAAAGCAAAAGAGCGAGCAAACTAGCATAGCAAAGATAGTAGTGATTTCGAGGGTATGATCATCTTGCTTGCACAGTTGTCAGAGTTGACTGTATCCTCAAAAGCAAACTCAACGGGCTCCTCGTTAGCGAACTCGTCTCCCGGCTCTACCCAACAACACAAACAAGCAACAAGGATACAATCAACCACGTGCAAGGGCAACCAATAATATGCAAAGATGATATGCTATGCGGGATGCGATGCGGGATGCAAAATGCAAGACGTGACAGGAAATGCATGAACCTGGCCTCAACTTGGAAAACCAAGTGTGCCACTGGATAGAGGGGAAGAAATCCCCTGAAAACGATATAAGGATCAAAGGAATCGGAGCTACGGTTTGGAAATGGCAAGCGTTTTACGAAACGAGCCGATCTGCGATTTACAGCAAGTAGGCTCCTAAATGCAACGAAATGAACATGCTACAGCCACCAAACATGAAAACAAATTGCATGGCAGTGATGTACACAAGAAGATTAACAAATCACCAGGACTGAGACATAGGCAAATTCATCCATTAAGGGGTTCAAACAAGCATGGCAAAACTGAATAAGCAAAACAGATTTCAGACTTAGCGAAATTAACGCTAGTCTGAAATTTCAGACCACGATGCTCTCTTCGGAGCAGCAAAACAACATGATGCATAACCTGAACATGGCAAGTAAGAGCATGGCATGGAGCTACTCAACAAGCTTAACAAAACACCCAAAATGACCTGGGGCCAAAAGGGTTCACAAAATACTCTAACGAGCACACGAACATCGATGAAACACAATCAGTTTTCAGACTTAGTGAAAACTGGGACATGCTGGAATTATAACTCACGGAGGCATGTAAACAAGCTCGATGCTCTCACTACGGTGCAAGTCATGGCAAGGCAAGCATATATCCATAAATAAGGCACAAAATTCTAGCTAGACATGGCAAGAACAAAGGCATAGCATGCATGGATCACTAGCAATAGCTCCGGCAAAATCGCAAAAGAGTTCACGATCTGCCCAAATTAACAACTATGCAAAAGTTGAACTCGATTGAGTCAACCTAGGGTGCTCCAACATAACAAGTAAAGACATGGATGGATTAAGCACAACAAGCATAACGAATCACTCTTACTGATCATCCTCAAAAGAGGCACGGATCACTAGGAAACAAGCTGAACATATAGCATCGTGAACTAACATCCCAGACTTAGTGATTTTCACTAAGTCCCTGAAATCAGCAAACTCAGGTACCCTACTTTCCAAGCTTGCACAAGACAGCACACACATCCTAAAAATGCAAGGGAGGCACCTCTGGAAAGAAGACAACATGCTTAACAATTCATCCCAAAGGGGCACAGGCATATCATGCACACAATAATCATGGCAAAAATGACAAAAGTCAATGTAGGGCTAACGGATCTGCAATTTAACTCATGATGCCTCCTTCCAACAGCATTTTGGGCACCAAGATGACCTCAAATGCAAATGATGCAATGGAATGAAATGATGTGCTTGTCGAGACGAAGATTTTGATATATCATATGTCCAAAACGGAGCCACAGATGCCAAGTTATGATGCGACAAAAATGCATAAAAAACTGGGAATTAGGGTTTCGGGGGAGAGGGGGTCAACCCCAGATCTAGATCCGGGCGAGGTGCACTGTAGCAGTTCGTCGGGCACTGTAGCAGTTCGTCGGTGGCAATGGCGCGAGGGCACGGGCCGGATCTCCGGCGAGGCGGGGAAGGCACCGGGCGGCGGCGGACGGCGCCGGCCGGCGAGGAGGACGGCGGGGCGACGAGCGCGGCGGCCGGGGCCGGCGAACGGCGCCGCGGGGCGCGTCGGGCGTCGGGCTGCGGTGGAGCGGCGAGCTCCGGCGATGGCGCTCGCGGTGGCCGGCGTTGCACCGACGAGGCGGCGGGGCGGAGCAGTCGACGGCGTCGGGGAAGGAAGGCGGCGCGGGCGGCGCGAGGCAAATGGGCCTCGGGGGCCGGTTGCGGGCTCCCAGGCCTCGGCGGCGGCTGGCGGCGGGAGCGCCACGTGTCGGGTGGCGATTGGCGGCGGTGGGCGGTGCGGACGCGTCTGGCCGGATTCGGACGTGTCCGGCCGGGTGCGGGGGCGATTTCTAGGGTTTGAGACGAGGGGATCCGGGATTTCGGAAGGAGAACTATTTATAGGCATAGAGGGAGTTAGGAGAGTCCAAATGAGGTGCGGTTTTCGCCCACACGATTGTGATCGAACGACCGAGACGATGGAGTAGAGTTTGGTGGGTTTTGGGCCAAATTGGAGGGGTGTTGGGCTGCAACACACAAGAGGCCTTCTCGGTCCCTCGGTTAACCGTTGGAGTATCAAACGAAGTCCAAATGACCCGAAACTTGACAGGCGGTCTACCGGTAGTAAACCAAGGCCGCATGGAAAGTCTCGGTCCAATCCGAAAATGTTTAATCCCCACACACACGAAAGAAAGCTAGAAATGGCCACCGGAGGAGAACGAAGCGTCGGAATGCAAAACGGACAACGGGGAAAAAGCTCGAATGCATGAGATGAACATGTATGCAAATGCAATGCACGTGATGACATGATATGAGATGCACGAAAAATAAAAACAACACACGGAGACAAAAACCCGAACCCGAGGAATAAATATAACTTAATGCCGGAAACGGCAAGAGTTGGAGTACAAATTGGGAAAGGTACATATGGGGCGTTACAACACTCCACCACTACGAAAAGATCTCGTCCCGAGATCTAGGACTGAAAGAACTCCGGGTACTCAGAACGGAGGTGATCCTCGTGTTCCCAGGTAGCTTCACGGTCGGAATGGTGTGACCACTTGACTTTGAGAAATTTGATTGACTTGTTGCGAGTCCTGCGTTCAATCTCTTCAAGGATTGCAACTGGGTGCTCACGATAGGAGAGATCTTCTTGGAGCCCAATGTCCTCGAAGTTGACTGTGCGCTCAGGCGTCTTGAAGCACTTACGGAGTTGGGAGACATGGAACACATCATGAACATTGGCAAAGTTTGCAGGAAGCTCGAGTTGATAGGCGAGGTCGCCTCTCTTGCTGACGATCTTGAAAGGCCCGACGTATCTGGGGGCAAGCTTCCCTTTGATACCGAAGCGACGAGTCTCTTTCATAGGAGAGACGCGGAGGTAGACATGATCTCCGATCTCGAAAGCCAAATCACGGTGCTTGCTATCATAGTAGCTCTTCTGGCGGGATTGGGCTGCTTTGAGGTTATCACGAATGACCTTGCACATTTCTTCTGCCTCTGTGATTAGGTCATTACCCAGCAGCTGACGTTCACCGGTTTCAGACCAGTTGAGAGGTGTACGACACTTCCTACCATACAGAATTTCAAAAGGGGCCTTGCCGGAACTTGCTGGAAAACTGTTGTTGTACGAGAATTCAGTATAAGGAAGACAATCCTCCCACTTCATGCCGAAGGAGATAACACAAGCCCTGAGCATATCTTCAAGAATCTGGTTGACACGCTCGACTTGACCGCTTGTTTGGGGATGGAAAGCAGTGCTGAAGCGAATGTTGGTGCCCATGGCCTTCTGAAAAGAATCCCAAAACTTGGAGGTAAAGATGCTGCCACGGTCTGAAGATATCACTTGAGCAATACCGTGCAGAGAGACAATTCAAGAGGTGTAGAGCTCCGCCAATTGAGCTACAGTGATTGACTCTTTGATAGGCAGGAAATGAGCCACTTTGGTGAGCTTTTCGATGACAACGAATATAGCATCATTGCCACGCTTAGACTTTGGAAACCCAATCACGAAGTCCATTTCAATGTGGTCAAACTTCCATTCTGGAATGGCAAGAGGTTGGAGGAGACCTGCTGGCCTTTGGTGTTCTGCCTTCACTCTTCTGCAGACATCACATTCATTCACGAATTGAGCGATCTCGCGCTTCATTCGAGTCCACCAATAAGTTTTCTTTAGATCTTGATACATCTTCGTGCTACCAGGGTGGATGGAGAGGAGAGAGTTGTGAGCCTCGTTCATGATCACTTTACGAAGTTCACCTTTGGGCACAACAATTCGATCCTCGAAGAAGAGAGTGTCCTTGTCATCAAGTCGGTAGCACTTATACTTGGACTGACTCTTTGCAATACCAATCTTCACCTTTTTCACCATAGCATCAAGAAGCTGGGCTTGGCGAATCTGGTCTTCCAAGGTAGGAGAAACTTGAAGGTTGGCGAGGAAACCTTGAGGAACAACTTGCAGATTAATTTTGCGGAAAGCTTCACAAAGCTCGGGTTGATAAGGCTTGAGAATCAGACTGTTGCAATATGCTTTTCTGCTCAAAGCGTCAGCAATCACATTAGCCTTGCCTGGAGTATACTCGATACTCGGATTGTACTCTTGAATCATTTCGACCCATCGAGTCTGCCTGAGGTTGAGATTAGGCTGAGTGAAGATGTACTTGAGACTCTTGTGATCAGTGAAGATGTCCACCTTCCTTCCCAAGAGAAGATGTCTCCAAGTCAACAAAGCGTGCACAACTGCCGCCAACTCAAGATCATGAGTGGGGTAGTTCTTCTCATTAGGCTTCAACTGGCGAGAGGTATAAGCAACAACTTTCTTCTCTTGCATCAGTACAGCACCTAGACCTTGGAGAGAGGCATCACAAAAGACCTCGTACGGCTTGGTTTCATCAGGCGGAGTCAGAATTGGAGCAGTGATCAACTTCTCTTTCAAAGCGTTGAAAGCAATATCACACTCCGGAGACCAAACGTACTTGACGTGCTTCTGAAGAAGATTTGAGAGAGGCTTCGCGATCTTGGAAAAATTTTCAACGAATCTTCGGCAATAGCTTGCGAGACCGAGGAAGCTACGGAGTTGCTTCACATTCTGAGGAGGTTCCCAATTAACAATTGCAGACACCTTCTCAGGATCCACGGAAATGCCCTTGGCGGAGATGATATGGCCAAGATAAAGAACCTCATCGAGCCAAAATTCACACTTGGATAACTTGGCATAGAACTGATGTTCCCTGAGCTTGTCAAGAACCAAACGCAAGTGCTTGGCATGATCTTCCTTGTTCTTCGAGAAAACCAGAATGCCGTCGAGATAGACCAAAATGAAGTCGTTGGTGTAGGGGTTGAAGATGAAGTTCATCATGCGAGAGAACGTCGGAGGAGCGTTGGCGAGGCCAAAAGACATGACAGTGTATTCATATGACCCATAGCTTGTTCTGAGCGCCGTCTTGGGAATATCTTGCTCACGAATGCGAATTTGATGATAACCCATACGGAGGTCAAGCTTGGAGAATACTTGGGCACCCTTGAGTTGTTCGAACAGCTCATTGATGTTGGGAAGTGGATACTTGTTCTTGATGGTCTTCTTGTTCAATGGACGGTAATCAACACAAAGTCGGTCCGTTCCATCCTTCTTATTCACAAAAAGAACACCACAACCCCACGGAGAAGTACTAGGCCGAATGAGACCCATTCTTTCTTGAACATCGAGTTGTTTCTTCAACTCCTTCAACTCTTCGGGGCCGAGCTTGTAGGGACGTTTGCACACAGGTTCCGTACCGGGCTCAAGTTCAATAACAAATTCAACCGGCCGGTTTGGAGGCATGCCTGGGAGTTCTTCTGGGAAGACATCTTGATACTCACAAACAACCGGAATCTGCAAAATAGCATCCAATTCACCCTTCTCATTGAGAGAGAACAACCGGATGGTATTATCCCGAGCAGCAAAGACAATTACATCCTCAGACGAATGAGTCAGTTGAATCTGCTTGGCCGCACAATCAAGCTGAGCTTTATGTTTAGAGAGCCAGTCCATCCCAAGAATAAGATCGATATCCGAATTACCAAGAACCATTGGAGAAGCGAGGAACTTGAAATCGCCCAACATGATAGAGACATCTGGCACCTCCAGACTTGCACTCAATCGTTTGCCAGGAGAAACGATATCCATTTGTTTACCCAAATGAGAAGAAACGAACTCATGCTTGGTAAAAAATGGCTTTGACATGAAACAATGCGATGCACCCATGTCAAAAAGAACTCTTGCAGGAATAGAATTAACTGGAAAGTTACCCATGATCACATCTGACGAATCCTCTGCCTGAGCTGCGTTCACCATATTGACCTTGGCGTGCTTGGGATTATGCTTGACCACAGCTGTACTTGCCGATCTGACAGGAGGAGGAGGAGGAAGACGCCTCTGGTTGAAACACTTGTTGGCATAGTGACCCTTCTGTTGGCACTTGTTGCACGTGACCTCTGAGAGCGGACGGTGATACGGAGCACTCGATCTTGAAGCTTGAGACGAAGTCTTGTTCTGAAAGCCTGGGTTGGGTGGGTGGGATGAACCACTACCACCTTTGCTCTTCTGCTGATACGGCTGACGGAACGGAGGAGGAGGAAGCCAATACTTCTGCTGCTTGGCCACTTGAGTAGAGGAAGAAGGTGTAGTGTCTCTGACTCGCTTCCTAGAAGCATCGCACCTTAACTGAGCAGCCTCTTGCTTCAGTGCCATGTTGTAGAACTCATCGTATCTCAGCGGCTCGAAGAGAACAAGAGCGAGCTGAATTTCTTCACGAAGACCACCCCTGAACTGATAGATCATGCTCTTCTCATCAGGAACATCCTGCTTGGCAAAACGGGCGAGCTTCTGGAACAACTTGTTGTAGTCATAGACAGACAAAGAGCCTTGCTTCAGATTGCGGAATTCTTCACATTTGCTTTCAGTCACACTCTGAGGAATGTGATGGGCTCGGAAATCATGACGGAAATCATCCCAAGTGATCAAACGTCCACCTCTGGAATCCCGGTACTGCTGAAACCACTCTGCGGCCTGATCCTTGAGCTGGAAAGACGCGAACTTGACGAAATCTTCAGGTCTGACATTGCTACATTCAAAATGCTTGCCCAGATCGACTAACCAATCATCAGCATCGGTAGCCTCAACGCAGTTGCTGAACGTCTTTGGACCATTTGCGAGGAACTGGTTCAGAGTTGCAAAATGGTTCTGGTTGTTGCCTTGATTTCCTTGACTGCTTTGATTCCACTCTTGGATGATTTGCATGATCAGCTGTATATTTGCATTAGTAGCGGCCATCACAGCTTGCCATGCTTCCGGAGGAGGCGGAGGTGGCGGCGGATCTTGATTCTGGTTCTGACTGGTGCTCTTAGCGGGAGCCATCCTGAAGAGGTTGACCACCGTTAGCACACAAATAGAGAAATATTGAAGGTGAATCCAACGGAATGAAAAATGCAACATAAAGTCTTCACATCCGAACAAAATGAACGAATGCGCTTCTCTTGAAGTGGTCACGTATTCCTAAATTGCGAAGCCACGAAGAATCAGGTAGAAGAGGTACATCAACGAGGGATGGAATCAACATATGACGTCGAAGGAGCTCGAATCTCACAACTGAAAATAAAACCAAGGGTTGGCTTGCGGAATAAGCCGGAACAAACACATGATAGAAATTCCGTCCGAAGTTTTCGTGGTGGGACCTACACGGGCTCGACCGTACAGCACCATCATGTACAAGGCAGTGCACATGACATACGAAGCGTCCCCGAGTCAGCATAGCCATGGACTCTTTAAGACACAACGAGGCCACTGTAAAATCGACCGTGAATAGGCGAACCACTAGACGTCGAACCCCAATTTCACATCATACATCTGTTGGAAGGATTATCCTAAGAGCTACTTGAATTCCCACCTATGAAACTCCCGAAACTTTCCGGTTATGCAATCAGGTGTTGGGGATACAGGGGAAGCATAATATCTCACCCAAGCTAGCAAATCCTACATCCAGCTTCATCCATCCTTCAACACATAACCAAGAAACCCTCAGAAACCATCTATCTCAACCTTCGAAAAGCATCCGTTATACAAGTTATGGCGATACTCCCGAACTCCCTCCCCAGTACTGGGTGGCGTCGAGGTTATCTCACCAACGAACTGCATAAAGGAGATTTTCGATGTCGCGCACATATCTCAAGTATGCCAGAATTGCAATGATAGAATTATGGTGACAACACCTCAGAGCTCAACTCCCCGGGACACTTCCACTAAACCCCTGACAGGAGGCACCAAGACAGTATTCTCATCATAAGCCATCGGAACAAAACCAAGATACTCGCGTGATCCTAAATTTTTTTTAGTGAAATTTGAGAAGAGAAGAGTCAAAACTCTACGTCAGGATGCCTTACCAGAGCGATGAGGAGACTGGGAAGTAAAAAGAATTCCTGAACTCTCCCATATATAATTCCTAAGGACTCAAAACATTTTTCTAGACACAACTCGGCTGCTAAAAAACGATCAAGCAATGGGGGCTCCTAAGGTCGGGGAAGGCTCTGATACCAACTTGTAACGCCCTCGATGCGACTATATCCCCCACGTGTCGAGGCACGACTTAGAGACATAGGCGCATTGAAAGCAATGTCGCAAGTCGGGAAATCATCACACATCCCATGTACATATATAATATAAAGGGGAATAACATAGTTGGCTTACACTCGCCATGTCACATCAAAGTACATAATTAACATCCATCATACAATCACTCATGGCCCGACTACGGCGCCAAAATAGAAAAGACCCCCAACAAGCGACTAGGTCCTGAATCTAACCCCGAATAGGCATCCCTACTGATCATCAGGAAAAGACACATAGTAACGCTGAGAGTCCTCGTCGTACTCCCACTTCAGCTCGAGCGCGCCATCCGGAGAGGTATCATCTGTCCCTGCATCTGGTGTAATAGTAATCTGTGAGCCACAAGGACTCAGCAATCTCGCACCCTTGCGATCAAGACTATTTAAGCTTAATAGGTAGGAAAGGGGTAATGTATAAGTGGAGCTGCAGCAAGCGACTAACATATATGGTGGCTAACTTATACGCAAAGGAGAGCGAGAAGAGGAGGCAAAGCACGAACGGAAAACTAGAGAGCCGCCTACGCAAACATAACTCCAACACCGTGTCCGCTTCCCGGACTCCGCCGAGAAGAGGCCATCATGGCAACACACTCAGTTGATTCATTTTAATTAATTAAGGTTCAAGTTATCTACAACCGGACATTAACAAATTCCCATCTGCCCATAACCGCGGGCACGGCTTTCAAAAGATCAATCCCTGCAGGGGGGTCCCAACTTAGCCCATAACAAGCTCTCATGGTCAACGAAGGAATATACCTCCACCCAAGACACACCGATCAGACTCGGTATCTCGGTACAATAAGATGATTCGACAGGTCAAAACTAGTCCAGCAACACCGCCCGAATGTGCCGACAAATACCGATAGGAGCTGCACATATCTCTTTCTCAGGGCACACTCAGATTGTCCAAACTTCCGGTAGGCCAGCCCAGAGTTGCCCCTGGTGGCCACCGGCGGCTGACGTTCCGGACCAACACTCAGAGGAGCACTGGCCCGTGGGGGGCTAAAATAAAGATGGCCCTCGGGCTCCGGAAACCCAAGGGAAAAAGGGGTAGCTGGCAAATGGTAAAACCAATGTTGGGCATTGCTAGAAAAGCTTTAATCAAGGCGAACTATCAAGGGGTTCCCATTATAGCCCAACCGCGTAAGGACGCAACAATCCGGGAACATAACACCGATATGACGGAAACTAGGGCGGCAAGAGTGGAACAAAACACTAGGCGAGAGGCCGAGCCTTCCACCCTTTACCAAGTATATAGATGAATAAGGATAACATAGCAATATAATGATATCCCAACAAGTAAATAAGTGTTCCAACAAGGAACGGCTCCAATCTTCACCTGCAACTAACAACGCTATAAGAAGGGGCTGAGCAAAGCGGTAACATAGCCAATCAACGGTTTGCTAGGACAAAGGTGGGTTAGAGGCTCAATCATGGCAATTGGGAGGCTGACAAGCAAGTGGTAGGCATCGTAGCAATGGCAAAGCAAAAGAGCGAGCAAACTAGCATAGCAAAGATAGTAGTGATTTCGAGGGTATGATCATCTTGCTTGCACAGTTGTCAGAGTTGACTGTATCCTCAAAAGCAAACTCAACGGGCTCCTCGTTAGCGAACTCGTCTCCCGGCTCTACCCAACAACACAAACAAGCAACAAGGATACAATCAACCACGTGCAAGGGCAACCAATAATATGCAAAGATGATATGCTATGCGGGATGCGATGCGGGATGCAAAATGCAAGACGTGACAGGAAATGCATGAACCTGGCCTCAACTTGGAAAACCAAGTGTGCCACTGGATAGAGGGGAAGAAATCCCCTGAAAACGATATAAAGATCAAAGGAATCGCAGCTACGGTTTGGAAATGGCAAGCGTTTTACGAAACGAGCCGATCTGCGATTTACAGCAAGTAGGCTCCTAAATGCAACGAAATGAACATGCTACAGCCACCAAACATGAAAACAAATTGCATGGCAGTGATGTACACAAGAAGATTAACAAATCACCAGGACTGAGACATAGGCAAATTCATCCATTAAGGGGTTCAAACAAGCATGGCAAAACTGAATAAGCAAAACAGATTTCAGACTTAGCGAAATTAACGCTAGTCTGAAATTTCAGACCACGATGCTCTCTTCGGAGCAGCAAAACAACATGATGCATAACCTGAACATGGCAAGTAAGAGCATGGCATGGAGCTACTCAACAAGCTTAACAAAACACCCAAAATGACCTGGGGCCAAAAGGGTTCACAAAATACTCTAACGAGCACACGAACATCGATGAAACACAATCAGTTTTCAGACAGTGAAAACTGGGACATGCTGGAATTATAACTCACGGAGGCATGTAAACAAGCTCGATGCTCTCACTACGGTGCAAGTCATGGCAAGGCAAGCATATATCCATAAATAAGGCACAAAATGCTAGCTAGACATGGCAAGAACAAAGGCATAGCATGCATGGATCACTAGCAATAGCTCCGGGAAAATCGCAAAAGAGTTCACGATCTGCCCAAATTAACAACTATGCAAAAGTTGAGCTCGATTGAGTCAACCTAGGGTGCTCCAACATAACAAGTAAAGACATGGATGGATTAAGCACAACAAGCATAACAAATCACTCTTACTGATCATCCTCAAAAGAGGCACGGATCACTAGAAAACAAGCTGGACATTTAGCATCGTGAACTAACATCCCAGACTTAGTGATTTTCACTAAGTCCCTGAAATCAGCAAACTCAGGTACCCTACTTTGCAAGCTTGCACAAGACAGCACACACATCCTAAAAATGCAAGGGAGGCACCTCTGGAAAGAAGACAACATGCTTAACAATTCATCCCAAAGGGGCACAGGCATATCATGCACACAATAATCATGGCAAAAATGACAAAAGTCAATGTAGGGCTAACGGATCTGCAATTTAACTCATGATGCCTCCTTCCAATAGCATTTTGGGCACCAAGATGACCTCAAATGCAAATGATGCAATGGAATGAAATGATGTGCTCGTCGAGACGAAGATTTTGATATATCATATGTCCAAAACGGAGCCACGGATGCCAAGTTATGATGCAACAAAGAATGCATAAAAAACTGGGAATTAGGGTTTCGGGTGAGAGGGGGTCAACCCCAGATCTAGATCCGGGCGAGGTGCACTGTAGCAGTTCGTCGGCGGCAATGGCGCGAGGGCACGGGCCGAATCTCCGGCGAGGCGGGGAAGGCACCGGGCGGCGGCGGACGGCGCCGGCCGGCGAGGAGGACGGCGGGGCGACGAGCGCGGCGGCCGGGGACGGCGAACGTCGCCGCGGGGCGCGTCGGGCGGCGGGCTGCGGTGGAGCGGCGAGCTCCGGCCATGGCGCTCGCGGTGGCCGGGGTTGCACCGGCGAGGCGGCGGGGCGGAGCAGTCGACGGCGTCGGGGAAGGAAGGCGGCGCGGGCGGCGCGAGGCAGATGGGCCTCGGGGGCCGGTTGCGGGCTCCCGGGCCTCGGCGGCGGCTGGCGGCGGGAGCGCCACGTGGCGGGCGGCGATTGGCGGCGGTGGGCGGTGCGGACGCGTCCGGCCGGGTGCGGGGGCGATTTCTAGGGTTTGAGACGAGGGGATCCGGGATTTCGGAAGGAGATCTATTTATAGGCATAGAGGGAGCTAGGAGAGTCCAAATGAGGTGCGGTTTTCGCCCACACGATCGTGATCGAACGACCGAGACGATGGAGCAGAGTTTGGTGGGTTTTGGGCCAAATTGGAGGGGTGTTGGGCTGCAACACACACGAGGCCTTCTCGGTCCCTCGGTTAACCGTTGGAGTATCAAACGAAGTCCAAATGACCCGAAACTTGAGAGGCGGTCTACCGGTAGTAAACCAAGGCCGCATGGCAAGTCTCGGTCCAATCCGGAAATGTTTAATCCCCACACACGAAAGAAAGCTAGAAATGGCCACCGGAGGAGAACGAAGCGTCGGAATGCAAAACGGACAACGGGGAAAAAGCTCGAATGCATGAGATGAACATGTATGCAAATGCAATGCACGTGATGACATGATATGAGATGCATGAAAAAGAAAAACAACACACGGAGACAAAGACCCGAACCCGAGGAATAAATATAACTTAATGCCAGAAACAGCAAGAGTTGGAGTACAAATTGGGAAAGGTACATATGGGGCGTTACAGTCCAGCACACATTTGACCGGCTCACTGACATCACAAATGAGCTTCAAGCCCTCGGCGCCACTGAGATCACCAAACATGAAATCGTCAAGACGCTGCTGAGATCACTTGAAAGTTCGTATGATATCCTAGCCCTAATGATTCAAGAACGTCCAGACTTCAAGACACTCGATCCGTCTGACATACTTGAGAGGCTCAACACACATGAGTTTCAGCTTTCTGAGAAAAGAGATATCTACGGTCCAAGCTATGGGCAAACTCGTGCCTTGAAGGCAAAAGCTGTGTCCTCATCTGAAGAAGAATCTGACAGCAGTTCTGATGATCCTGAAGACATTGGAAGGGAACTTGCAATGCTAGTGAAGAAGTTCCAGAAATTCACCAAGAAGAAAGGCTTCAGAAAGTCTTCACGATCGAGCTCAAGGAATGATGAAGCTTCTGCTCATGACTACAAGAAGAAAACATGTCACAAGTGCAAGAAAACTGGACACTTCATCTCTGAGTGTCCACAATGGGACAATGAGAACAGAAAGAAGAAGAAGAGCAAGGAATATGACTCTGACAATAAGAAGAAGAAGAAATACTCAAAGTCTTCTTCCAAGTCTTCCTCAAAGTCTTCATCACACAAGAAGAGTTTATCTGGCAAGGCTCGTGCGTTTGTTGGCAAGGAAATGGATTCAGAGGAGGAGTCCGCTTCTGAGGAGGCAGAGGTGGAGTCTGAGGAGGAGTCTGATTCAGGCATTGCGAGTCTGGCTACAGCCTACGTCGCCAAGTCCATCTTCAACACTGAAGACAATGACTTCATCACCAACACTGATGCAAATGACAAGGACGACTCTACTCCTACCTACTGCTTCATGGCACGTGGTGCCAAGGTAAACACACGCACTACTCACTATCAAACATCCAGTGACGATGACTCTGATTGTGATTCAAAACCCAGCTACAAAACACTTGCTAAAATTGCAACTGAACAACAAAAGGCCATGGAACATATTCAAAAACTGTTAGACAGAAGCGATGATCTGTTGGGTGCTGAAATGACTCGTTCTGAATCCTTAATTGAAGACATAAAAAATCTTCATGTTAAGTATCAGGAACTCGAAGATCGTCTTGAGACTCTCTCAACTACTCATGAAAAGCTTTCCTATGATTATCTTCAAAAGAAGCAAGATCTTGAGAAGTTGAGAGCGGATCATGAAGATCTTCAAAAGGAAAACGAGTCACTTCGAGCCGAACAGACCAGTTCTGCTCAGGAAGGATTTGAACCACCATGCCTTAAATGCATTGAGCGTGATAATGCTACTTCTATTGCTGAATGTTCCACTGCTACTGTTGTTGCAATATCTTCAACTGTTGAAGTGGTAACTAACCCCCCTGCTGAGGATACCACTGCTATTGCTGATGAGAATGCTAGGTTGAAGACATTGCTTGAAACAGGGATGTACAAAAGTCTCAAAGGACATCAGACATTATGTGATGTCCTCAAGAAGCAGATTCTGAACCGAAACCCTAGGAAAGAGGGTGTTGGGTTCGTGAGGAAAATAAATGCAGATGGATCTTACTGGAAACCTGAGCAGTACCCCAAAACCACATGAGTTGCTGCAAAGGAATCCTCAGCAGATCCATCCAATCTATCTGGCTTCACTTGTGCTGATCCTATTATCATTGATGAATCCTTTGATGCAAACTATAAACTGTTTAAAAATCAGAATGCTGAAGTATTTGCCAGGTACATTGGTACTAACTGCAGGAATGGACCGCCTATGAAGAAGATCTGGGTTCCAAAAACGTGTCTGGAGAATCTTCCTGTGAATGTCCTCATGACACCTCACATGAAGAAGACAAACCTCAGACCAAAGGCTTCATATGGTCCAAAGGCTTCATACAGGCAGAGGACTCACCTGAGTCGCACTAACGCAAATGTTTTGCAGGGAAACCATGCTCAGGCATATGAGAGCGGTTCTTCAAACCGTCATGCTCATATGACCAAGAACTATTCTGCCTATTCTTATGAGTACTATTGCCCACCTGCTAGACTGTTTGCCAGGGCTCCAAAGCCAAAATTCTCAGATGCTGCACTTAGGGCCTGTTCTGATGTCCTCCAGCTCCACGCTTCCAAAACTTCACAGATGAATTTGTCCAGAACGGTTGAAGCCCGAGAAGCTGAATTCACGAAGCTGCTCATTCCCGTAGTGTAAAAATGAGAAGCACGTCCGGCCCAGCTCCACCAAATCGTGAAGCGTGAAGTGCCCTCAATTTACAGCGAACTGCCACCGCTAAAGAAAACGCTTCGCTGCATCCCCTCGTCAAATAGAAAAGGATCGATCGAAGCGTTACGCTAGCCTCGCTCGAACCGGTACCTGGCTAATTGGGCTGCGTCCAGCCAGCCCAACGTACGCGTAACAGGCCACATCTCCTCCCAATTGGGCTGCAGCAACGGGAGAAGCTGCAGATCGAGCCGAACGCTCCCGGGATCGCTAGCTGAAGCTAGAAGCGAGGAGAAGTGAGGAGTAGAAGCTGGTTTTCTGGAGTTTTGAGAAGCTGGGGAGCCTCCGAACAGGCCCTTAGACTTATTGCTTCTAAGCCACCCTTGAAGATGTGGGTGGTTAAGAAAGCTTAACTCTCTTTTGCAGGGAAAGGTCTCCAGCAGAAAACCAAAATTTTCTGACGCTATTGCTGGGGACCTTAAAAATCTTGTGGGGCGCAAGATCAAATGCCCGAATGGCATCACTATGTATTTCGTACCTGAATCGCATGCTACTCTCCCTATTAGTCCTAACCTGGATCTAAGTTTTCATAACCCACTAGTTCGTCAAATGTTTTTGCTTCACAATACTCTTCGTGAAGCCTATCCCCCTAACTGCACTGTAGAGTACGACACCAGTGACTTCAGAGTCTTCAGAATGGATTATTGACAGTGGGTGTACAAATCACATGACTGGCAAAAGAAGTCTCTTTATGGACTCAACCTTACGTCCATCTGACAAGAGCCACATCACATTTGCTGACACTGGTAAAAGTAAGGTATTGGGTCTAGGTAGAGTTGCAATCTCAAAGGATCAACACATGGATAAAGTCATGTTTGTTGAATCCCTTGGCTTCAACTTAATGTCTGTCTCAATGCTTTGCAATTTGAAGATGATTGTAATCTTTGGAAAATATCGCTGCCTGGTACTAATGGAATCTGACAAGTCTCTAGTGTTTGAAGGGTATCGGAAAGATGATTTGTATGTGGTAGATTTCTCAGCAGGACCACAGCTTGCAATATGTCTTCTGGCAAAGGCTTCAGAATGCTGGCTTTGGCATCGGAGGCTGGGGCATGCTGGCATGAGAAACCTCCACACCCTTGCAAAGAAGAAGCATGTCATAGGCATCGAGGGCGTCAAGTTCAAGAAAGATCACTTATGCGGTGCCTGTGAAGCAGGGAACATGACAAGGGCAAAACATCCTTCGAAGACAATCATGACCACTACTCAACCCTTCGAACTGCTTCACATGGATCTCTTTGGTCCCACTCACTACTCAACTTTTTCCACTACTGCTTGCCTCTACGGCTTCGTCATTGTTGATGATTACTCTAGATATACTTGGGTGCACATAATCCTTTACAAGACTGAAGTGCAGGATGTCTTCAGACGCTTCGCAAATCGAGCTATGAACAATTATGGCGCCAAGATAAAGCACATCAGAAGTGAAAATGGCACTGAATTCAAGAACACTGGCCTTGACACATATCTTGATACATTGGGCATCACTCATGAATTCTCAGCTCCGTACACGCCGCAGCAGAATGGCATCGTCGAACGCAAGAACAGAACACTCATTGAGATGGCCAGAACAATGTTAGATGCGTACAAGACTCCAAGAAAATTCTGGACTGAAGCCATTGACACTGCATGCCATACAATCAACCGTGTCTATCTTCACAAGCTTCTGAACAAGACATCTTATGAACTTCTAACTGGCAAGAAGCCAAATGTCAGTTACTTCAGAGTATTTGGCTCAAGATGCTGGATCAAGGACCCTCACCACACCTCAAAATTTGCTCCAAAAGCACATGAGGGCTTTATGCTTGGATATGGAAAGGATTCGCACTCCTACAGAGTCTTCAATCTCTTTCACTACAAAGTGGTTGAAACAGTGGATGTGCGGTTCGATGAGACCAATGGGTCACAAAGAGAGCAACTGCCAGATGTGCTAGAAGAAGTTCCAGCCAGTGAATCAATCAAGCTAATGGGAACTGGAGAGATTATACCTTCTGAAGCTCATCCTGAAGAAGAACTTATCATCTCAGCACCTGATCCACACGAAGACAATGCTCAGCCTGAAGACATTCCTCCCCATGACAACATAGATCAGCAAGAGCAAAGTCTTCGACCCATACATCCTCGTGTTGCAAATGAAGTGCAGATTGACAGAATAATTGATAGCATCAATGCACCTGGTCCACTGACTCGTTCAAGGGCAACTCAACTGGCAAATTTCTGCGGACACTTCGCATTCGTTTCAATCACAGAACCCAAGAAAGTTGATGAAGCTTTTATGGAACCTGAATGGATTCAAGCTATGCAAGAAGAGCTTCAACAGTTTGAGCTGAACAATGTATGGGAGTTGGTTAAGCGTCCTGATCCACGGAAGCATAACATAATAGGCACCAAATGGATATACCGCAACAAGCAAGATGAGCATGGTCAAGTCGTCAGAAACAAGGCTCGTCTCGTTGCTCAAGGATATACTCAAGTGGAAGGCATTGTCTTCGATGAAACATTTGCTCCTGTTGCCAGACTTGAAGCCATCCGTATACTGCTGGCCTATGCAAATCATCACAACATAATTCTGTATCAAATGGATGTGAAGAGTGCCTTTCTCAATGGCAAAATTGAAGAAGAAGTGTATGTTGCACAACCACCTGGGTTTGAAGATCCAAAACATCCTGACATGGTTTACAAGCTCAATAAGGCGCTATATGGCCTCAAACAAGCCCCTCGGGCCTGGTATGATACACTCAAATACTTCCTGAAGAGCAAAGGCTTCATACCTGGTTCCCTAGATCCCACTCTCTTCACGAAGACATATGATGGTGAACTGTTTGTGTGCCAAATATATGTGGATGACATTATCTTCGGCTGCACCAATCAGAAGTACAGTGAGGAATTCGGATATATGATGCAAGAGCAATATCAGATGTCTATGATGGGGGAGCTGAAATTCTTCCTCGGTCTTCAGATACGGCAACAACGCAATGGCATCTTCATATCTCAAGAGAAGTATCTCAAAGATTGCCTGAAGAAGTTCGGTATGCAAGACTGCAAAGGTTTCACAACACCAATGCCAGCCAAACATCATCTGGGTCCTGACGACAATGGTAAAGAGTTCGATCAAAAGGTATACCTCTCCATGATTGGTTCTTTGCTTTATTTATGTGCATCTAGGCCAGATATTATGCTTAGTGTTTGCATGTGTGCTCGATTCCAAGCGGCACCAAAGGAGTCGCATCACTTAGCTGTGAAGCGAATTCTTCGATATTTGGCTCACACCCCAACTCTAGGGTTATGGTATCCAAAGGGCTCAGAGTTTGATCTGGTTGGATTTTTGGATGCTGATTACGCTGGTGACAAGGTTGATCGGAAGTCCACGTCAGGCACATGTCACTTTCTGGGCCGATCACTTGTATGTTGGTCTTCAAAGAAGCAGAACTGTGTATCTCTCTCCACTGCTGAATCTGAATACATTGCTGCTGGATCCTGCTGCGCTCAGCTTCTATGGATGAAGCAAACCCTCAAGGATTATGGCATTCATCTGAAGCAAGTGCCACTTTACTGCGACAACGAAAGCGCCATCAAGATCGCCAATAACCCAGTTCAGCACTCGAAGACAAAGGAAGATATTGATATCATACACGTCAACACTGAAGAGCAATTGGCAGATATCTTCACCAAGCCCTTGGATGAGAAGAGATTTTGCAAGTTACGGTGTGAGCTAAACATCTTGGAATCCTCAAATGTCCTATGATCAGGCACACATCCTAACACTTATGCATGTTGATGACTTAGATGTGCAACACACGAAGTAACGTATATCTTCTATCAATGAAGACATACATTCTAAGTGTGAATACATTAACATGGAATTTGACTTCGGAGCGCCACGATAATTGTGCGCCGTGTCTGGGTCTAATACTTCCTATACGGTGGGTAACGCCACCACCAAAATTCCTGCTTGAAGTGTTTCACTCATGGCATTACATTTGCTATGTCTTCACATTTGGTTTGGCTTCAATCTCAATTTGTCTTCATGATTATCTTCACTATGTTGATTATATATATATGTACTGGTGTTCTGTCCTCTACAGCATTCACTTATAGCTATGTCTTCTTGCTTGAATCTTTTGAACTAAGTGAATGTGATCGGACCCTAACCTCTCCATGCTTCCTACCTCAAACTCTATCTCTCCAAGTCATATGCATTCTATTGAAACTGTCGAATGTCTTCACTGCATCCTTGTCAGCTGAAGACACAGAGACAAACTTTAAAACCGTTTTCAATGTTATTTCATCAACAAGAAATCCGGAGAAGTAGGAACGGCACCCGACAAACAAGGCGTGCGTGGGGGGTGGAACTGCCCCCACAATACCGCATGATGGCCACGTGCTGATCAGATGCGAATCGCCAGGGGCACCTGAGTAATAGCGCAGTGCCGCCCATATCCCTATAAATACACGATTCACTGCGGTCATTATCTCTTCTTCCACCCTCGCACGAACCCTAGCGCCACCGCTAACTCTCAACGACGCCGGCGACGAAGTGCTTCACTGCCGCAACCTCTCCGACGCCGTTTTCACGCCGACTGCGGACATCGGTCTCTCCGCCGTCGCTGTAGGTGTCTTCCGTCGCCAAGTTAGGGCACGGAGGATCGAATTGCTCGGCCTCAACTCTCACTTCGTCTAGCAGTTCCAAGTGTGGTAAATAAAACCTCTTTTTACAACCTCTTTTGATCCTATAGCTCAGTCACTTTCTGCCATAAGAGGTTTCTATTCACACAAGTTTCATCTCTCTCATCTGCATCTCATAACTTGCCTAGTATATTCACTTGTTCTTCATGAAGTAGTTAGATTCCTCAGTTGTACTGATCTATGGGTTCGTACAAATCTGGAACCAACTTCTTTTCTATAAAGTGAATGTCTTCGCATGATGAGGTCAATATCTTCTAAACAGATTTATCTTCAAAATCTTCTGAGAATGCATATGACCTCTTCCCCTTCCCTCGCACCTTAATGCTGTCACAGGTACATGTCCGTGGGAGAATCTTTTGGTTCTCATAGTCTGCATTCATTTGCAGAGTTCTTACAGCGTCACATCAATTCTCCCGAAGCGAGTTCCTGTTGGTCAAGCAAAAGGAAGCCTTTGAAGACTTTGAACATCTTGAAGCCTTCCAAGTTAAGCTTCATGGCAGCAGAAAAACCAGCAAGGAAGGGAGGCAAACAGAGACGTGGTGAAACGTCTAAAGATCTGCCTGAAGACTTGGCAGAAATGTACCAAACTGATCCTGAAGAGAGCTATGGTCAGCGCAAGACACGAATCCAATGGATTCGAAGATATTGGGCAGAGCAGTGGTTCCAATACCGCTTCGTCACTAAGGAATATGCAGAGAAGTGCGCCATCAAGAGACCATGGGGAGATGTCTTATACAAAAATCTCGTACCCCAGTCCAGAGACGAAGCCATTGCTCAGGGCTTCTTTCCATGCATGGTCAGAGGACCACAGCCAGCTGAAACACATCCGTCATCACTTCTCTGGTGTCGTGATGACACTCTGTTCAAGCGCAACTTCCAATTTGCTCAGAACTCTGCGAAGCAAAACAAGAAGGAGTTTGGGTTGGACTTCAACCCTGGTCCCTCTAAACCAAGGGCAGATGGCACACGCGACGCAAATCCCAATATCATCGGGCCGTATGCCAATCTCGAAGGCCTCATCACTCGCATTCTAGTCCAAGGGACTGCCGTGAACGACCCTCCAGCAGACACTGAGTCTGATGACGCTCCTGCTGCACCGGAGGCGAAGCAGACGAAGAAGAAGCCAAAAGCTTCAAAGCCAGCCGCTTCTCCCAAAATCTCCAGAGCGAAGCCATTGGCCACTGCACCTCCTGAAGCAAGTGTGCAGTCTGAAGACTTATCGCGAGTCTTCAAGCCCCAAGAAGCCAAGAAGCCTCAGCCACACACTGGCAAAGAGCTCACAGCTGCTGCCATTCTGCGCAGCGACGCCATTGATCTGTCCAGTGACGAAGATCTTGGCGATGACGCTCTTGAGCAGCTCATCAAGAGCAAGGAGGAGGCTGAAATCTTCAACAATCTGCCTCTGTTTGATGCAGCAATCCTCCACAACTTCATCGATGAGTGGTTTGATACACCCAACATCAGCTTTGATGATCTGCAGCTGCCCATTGGCCTCAGCGTCGCCTTCCAAGGCGCTATTGCTTCAGAACTTGCAATTGCCCAGCGCATTGTTGAACTGAAGCAAAAGATTCATTTTGAAAAGGCACAGTTCAAGCAGAATATGGCCAAGCTCAGCGTCCAAGAAGTCAAGGACTTCAAGGTCATGCTGCACGAGTTGAAGGAAAACTTTATGAAGAAACGTGCAGAAGCTCAGGGTTCGTGTGAGCGCATGAAGACTTTGGCTAACCTCTGTGTGCAGGCCTACAATGAGGCCAGAAGCACAAGGCACTTGGGCGTCCCGGCATCGACCCCAGGATGGCCGCGAAGAAAAAGAAGAAGCCCGCTATGGCTGAACAAGAGGCACCAAGGGAAGAAGCTGTTCCGATTGTCTTCCCCTCTGCTAAGACTGGCTCGAAGCCAAAGCACCGGTCAACCGCTTCCAAGCTCAAGAAGACACGGACAGCCGAAGCTGAAGCAAGGAAGAGTAAACACCCTGAAGCCTCTCCTTCTGACCCTACCCTCAAGAAGCGCAAGACCAAGAAATCTCGGGCTACTCCCACAGAGCCCCTGATAGTCGAACCCCTCTTCGTCCGCTATCCTGACGAAGATCGTCAGCTAACCGTGCATGAGCCTGCTTTCACAGAGGCTCCGCACGCTGAAGACATTCCAGCAGCCGACCCCAACGCTGCTGAAGACATTGGTCTCCAAGACAATGTACAAGGTGATGCAGTCCTTCCTCAGCTTGAAACAAGCGAAATGATCAGCATTGGTCGTCCCTTGACGCCAATCACCCAAGATGCATCATGGGCAGATCGCCCGCAGGAGGAAGAGAATGAGCCCCAGCCCACTGCAACTCCACCGGCGTCGCTTGCATTCCGTAGGCTTCGCAAAGGGCCAAGGGCTCAGGCTGCTGACGACATTCCGGCTGCATCAGCCGAAGACCATGCAGAAGAACCTCAAGCTCCGTCTCCCCCGAACCAACAAGAAGAAGTTCTAAAGGAGAACACACCTGAACCACGTGTTGAGGCTGAAGTCCTTCAGGCTGCCACAACCAACACTGAAGCCATTGTGGAGCCCGACCAACCAACAGCTTCAAGAGACACTGAAGCTACTGCTTTTGAACCTTCTGTGCCTGAGTCTGCTGTCGGTCCACAGTTCAACTACCATGTTGCGCACAGGCCCCAGGTCCAGAAGCCAATCCCACGACTGCCAAGGTTCCCAGGTCCTGCATCAGCTCCTGGCTCCTTTAATGTCAATAGCTTCAGGGCAGATAACACGTTCTTCAACCGCTCCAAGAACCCTTATTCAAGGGAACGGATTGCATCAGATAGGTTCTGGAGCTTCCCACAGCGCAGCTATTACTCATGCATCCTATACAACCAAGGCCGTATCTTTCCTCACCAGCGCCTTGAGGTTGAAGCTGTTGCTGGTCTGCCTGGTCTGGAAGAAGCACTGGATTGCTTCAAGCAAGTGGGTCTGCTGCCGTTTATCACTGATGAAGAGCACTGGAATGAAGAGCTTCTGCTCCAGTTCTATGTCACATTGTATATCAAAGGCTACAACAGAGATCCGAAGACTTGGGTCCTGGAGTGGATGACCGGCAACGTCCATCATGAAGCCAATGCATTCGACATCATTGAGCTTACCGGCCTACCCACTCCTGGCGAACTCTTCGAAGAAGGCTGCCAACTCCATGCTGACGCAATTGAGAGCATATTCCAGCGACCTGAGCCAAATATGAGTCAGATGCTCTCAATGATGAAGCCATTGCCTCTTGATGCATCTTACCCAACTGAGTTCTTCGTTGAAGACTTAGAGTACCTGCCCAAAACTATATACCACATCGTCAGGCGGACTCTATGGCCCATTAAGGGGAACTCTCCATATGCCAAGGTTGAAGGTGCCATGAAGACTCTCATCTTCTGTATCCTGCATGGCAAATGCTTCAACGCCCAGGATCTCTTTATACGCCAACTTGCAGCGTCTGGCTCAGATCTCTTTGGTTTGAAGATTTATGCTCCTTGGGTTATGAGGCTAATCAAGCTCCACTCTGCTATCTCCTATCAGCCCTCTGCCCGCAACCATAGAATCTTCTTACCTGATGTGGACACCTCTGCTGAAGCCATATATCCTGAGCCTGTCAAGCAACCACTCAGTCTTCAGAATGCAGAACACCAGAGCTTCACTCAGAATGATGAAGGTGTTGAAGCCATTTCAAGAGTGTATCCAATGGCTGGCACCACACGTGCCCCTGCATCAACTGAAGCCACTGACAGCACAGCTGCACAGAGACCCAAGAAACGCGCTCGTACACTCAATGACCGAGAACTTCTTGTGGCTCTTCACCAAAAACAAGATAGGCATCACGACTGGCTCAAAAGGCAGATGAGAAGTATCATGCAAGACGTCAATCGCATCAGAAATCTGGCCACCAAGAATGCCTTCGTCGCTCATGAAACTTGTCGCTGCACTTGGAAAGGCCTCACCATGATGTGCACTGAAGTTGAACTTCAAGAGGATGGCTTCAAAGAGCGCTTCAAGTTTGACTCCACACCCCCCAGAAAAGCTGTGCTGCGCGGAACTCCGTCCCTTGAAGATTCAGAGTTCTTTTCCTTTGCTGCCACCGTGACTGGAAGAATCATTGAGGACGAAGACGACGCTACATCACCGCCACCTTCTTCAGCGCGCGTCGACCCTGCACCAAGCTCTTCAGCACCACCAAATGCCTCCATCGACCCTGCTGCGCCTGGGAACGCGTAGAAAACTCTATGTCTTGAAACCTTTTTGGTCGTCACTGACAAAAGGGGGAGAAGCATATGATGTTTATAGTCTTCAAGCGGGTCAATAATATGTGCGGGTGCTTTATATTTTGCATTTTGCTTCGTGCTTACAACTCTCGTTTTGATACATTTGGTTCTTTGAGTTGTAACACTTAAACTTGATGGTCGTCTACTACTTGTTTGCCACTATGTTTGTGCGAAGATAAATTCCGCATGTACGACGATAATTTCCGCACTTATATCATTTCGCAGACGTCCATTTTTCATTATGCATGTCATTCTCTTCATATACCTTTACATGCATGGTGGATTGTCATCATAAGTTGAAGTGGATTCCCACAAGTACAACTTGCCATGTGCATTTGCGTTCCAGAAGCAAATTACTTATATGCACATCTTCAGGGGGAGCCCTTGCAGCTTATGAAGACAATTCCTTTACAATTTCACAAATTATATTCCCCGTTGAAAACTTCAACTAGTTTGTCATCAATCACCAAAAAGGGGGAGATTGTAAGTGCATCTAGTGCCACCCCTAGTTGGTTTTGGAGTATTGACGACAAACCTAGTTGAGGGACTAATGTGTTTGTGAGAATTGCAGGATAACACAGGTAGAAGTCCCTCATTGATTCGGTTTAGCTACCAGAGATGACCCCTAAAAATGTACGAAGACATTGAAGACAATGGTGGTTTATGAAGACATTCATGTCGAAGACAATGACATGTGAAGACTCCCCATGAAGCCTATGGAACTCGAAGACTTAGATCCTTCGTAGTTTTACTTCATTCATGTTGTGTCATAGGAACCACCGTACTGTTAAGTGGGGTCCAAGAGAACCAGTCAGGATGACTGAAGTGATGCCTAATTCAAATCCTATGTCTTCGAGTGAAGACAATGAGAGAAAATCTTGTCCAGAGTCAGACAAGTCAGCTTTACTTGTAGCCCAAGTAAAGTTGCCGTGTGAATTCGAAATTCGACCGTTGATACACGTGTCAGTTCCTTAGTGACCCAGGGTCATTTCGGACAAATCAGGTCGGGTTGCCAAGTGGCTATAAATAGTCCACCCCTACAACCATAAACGGTTGGCTGCTTAGATTTCAGTGCACGGCTTTTGTCGTTTGAGAGCAACCCACCTCGAAGCCTTTGAGAGAAAATCCCTAGCGAGGAGAAAAGCCCTAACCACCCAGAGCCAGAGTAATTGGGCATCACTTAAGTCTTCTTGTCTGAGTGATCTGAAGACTTATTACACTTGAGGACTGTGCATCCTCCAGCCGGTTAGGCGTCGCGTTCTGAGCATCCAAGAGAAATTGTGGATTGCCGGTGAACGAAGTCTGTGAAGGTTTGGGAGTCTACCTTGAAGACTTACCAGAGTGATTGGGCGAGGTCTGTGTGACCTTAGCTCAAGGAGAAAACGGTGAGGACTGGGTGTCCTGAGCTGCGTGTTCAGGACTGGGTGTCCGGGACTGTGTGTCCTTTGGTTTAAATACCTAGCTGCTCCAACCAGACGTACAGTTGTCACAGCAACTGAAACTGGTCCAACAAATCATTGTCTTCAGCGTGTCACTGGTTTCATCTTCACTTCCCTTTACTTACCAGTACACATTGTGAAGCCATTGCATGCTTGCTTTATCTTCTGTCTTCACAACTTGACTGTATGATTTGTTTGGCTTCATAACTTCTTCCTACCTGATCCTCATTACACTGAATCTGTTTGTCACTGTGCTTTCACTATATTGTATACTTGACTATGGCTTGCGTTGTGTAATCTAACTTCCGCTGCATAGTGATAGGCTTGTCCACTCTGTTTGTCTTCATAACCTCCGCGTTTTGAAGACTTTCATAAAAATCGCCTATTCACCCCCCCTCTAGTCGATATAACGCACTTTCACCTGCGCCGGTAGCTTCATCATCACCGTCATCACGCCGTTGTGTTGACGAAACTCTCCCGACACTCAGCTGGATCGAGAGTTCGTGGGACGTCACCGAGCTGAACGTGTGCAGATCGCGGAGGTGCCGTACTTTCGGTACTAGGATTGGTCGGATCGTGAAGACGTACGACTACATCTACCGCGTTGTCATAACGCTTCCGCTTATGATCTACGTGGGTACGTGGACAACACTCTTCCCTCTCGTAGCTATGCATCACCATGATAGATTTTGCGTGTGCGTAGGAAATTTTTTAAAAATACTGTGTTCCCCAACAGTATACCCAATAGTAGAACTTGCAAATTGTGGATCTTGCCGTGGTATGCTGGGTAATCTGAAAATTAAGAAATTGTGCTTGTTTCGAGAAAAAATTGAGTTGATCTCCTATTGAATTTATATGGTATGCATGCTCTTTTATGCAGTACTGGGCAGGTTTATAGATTGAAGAGGAGCGATCTGGTCTGGAGCATGGAGCCGCAACCCTAAATCTGCATAATGAAGGCAATGTTGAAGGCAGGATGGATGTGTGTATGCAAGAAGCTAGACAGGACGTGGAGAACAAAGATGAAGGAAATGATGATGGTGATGATGATGCTATGGAAGGAGGTTGAAGACAATTTTTTTTTTAAAAGCGACCGTCTAGCTGGATAACCGTACGTTGCATACCGAACATGTAAGTGAGTTGGGCCCCTCCAAATGTCGTTATTGGGGCTCTCCCGAACCAATTACCCCCACCTCTCTTCCTCCTCATTCCATCCGAGACCAGCTTCCTCCCATGGCTCTCTCCCACTCAATACGCTGAAAATTCCCTCCATATCGATAGCATTGGTTCATGGACTCGATACTTTTTGCATTCCTTGAGGCAACCTCATTCATCTCGCACGATTGGGATGGTTGGAGTTGGGTTTTTGATGCCATTGTACACGTGAGCCATGAGCTTAATTTGTCGTCCGTTTGGGACGTAACTAAATCTGCGTTTATTTTCATCCTTTGGTTGTTAGCGGGGCACACGACAGCCTACTGGAGTTGGTTGCGGTTAAAAACCATATCTTTACTTTTCTGGTGTCGAATCCCAAGAATGTTCTTATGTGTCTTGTTCCGTTATCACTTGATGGTGAAAGTCTATCCGTTTCTTTGATCAAATGAAGAAACAAAACAAAAACGACGACTTTGAATTTGCACGTCGCATGTTCAACCTCCAAAAGCATGTTTCATATGCAATATAGCGGTTGCGAATATGCCGCCTCTGCTAGAGGCTCTCTTAGAATAATTCACCTAACATTTTGCAGCCCACATTCTAATCTCTTTTTCTTGCGGGGACACATTCCAATATCTTAATTTGAGATGCGTGGATTAATATGTAGCGCTGACTTATGGCAGTGACCGTTCTCGTTTTGTTAGGCACATTTTTTCTTTGCTACCGTCTTAGGCGATGGATTGTGGGGTGGTGAGAATCAAAAGAATAGATTGACCACTGGTCGCAAACAAAGTTCAAGTTATGTCGCTGTCATGGATATGAGATGTATTTTGTTTGGTTTTGAGGGTGATATGAATTGCATCCTTACACGAAAGAATGTAATTTCGAACCGAGTGGACAGAAATTCCTCTTTCAACACCATGAGTATGATCAAAACGATGAGAATGGACATCCATCCGATAAAGAGCCAGTCTAGATGATCAAAGAGAAGAGACCAGCTCTTGAAATAGGAAGATGCCTCTTGTGTGCATGGACCAGGACGGGGACCTAACAACAAACTCATCCGCTCGTCGGTTTGTCGTGCTGTCTGGACCGGGATGCGTCTGCGCGCGCAACGAGCTGGTGAAAGTCCACCGACGGTTCGGAGGAGCCGCACCAACGTGGACGTGGTCGTGTCTCGTGTGTGCCCCGGTACCGGCCGTGCCCCACGCCGTCGTAGTTCGCTCACTCCCCACTCCACTCACACGCCCAGCAGTGGTGGCGTGGTTCGCTCCCCACTCACTCACACTCTTCACCACGGCTCACACGCACAGCTCCCTCCTCTCTTCGTCCCTTTTGGCCTCCAATTTCCCCACGTATAAATCGAGCCAAAAATACCTTCACCCTCCCTCACTCCTCCCGGATCTGCCGTATCTCGCTCCGCAAAAGCCCCGGCCAGATCCGCCAGAGATGGCAGCTCGGTCGCCGCCGAGGCCGGTGCTGCTGCTCCTGCTGCTCGCCCTCCTCTGCTGCCACATTGCGCTCTGCTCCTCCGCTCCGCCGGCCGCCAAGCCCAAGCCCAAGCTCTCCGGCGGCCGCAAGGAGCTCGTGTCCACCGATGACGACGAGCCGGTCAAGCCGCCCAAGACCACCGCGGCTGCCGGCGTCAAGAAGAAGGTCTCCTCTGGCGCCAAGAATCAGACCAAGGTCGTCACCAAGAAGGCGACCGCTAAAGCGGATTCTGCCACGACCAAGAAGCCGACCACTAAAGCGGGCGGCGATGCGGCCACGACCAAGAAGCCGGCCACTAAAGCGGCCGGCGATGCGGCCACGACCAAGAAGCCGGCCACTAAAGCGGCCGGCGATGCGGCCACGACCAAGAAGCCGGCCACTAAAGCGGCCGGCGATGCGGCCAAGCCCAAGGTCCCGAAGCTGGACAAGGCGGCGGCCACCGCCAAGCCCAAGACCACCGATTCCGCCAAGTCCTCCAAGGCGGGCGCTGCCAAGCCGGCGAAATCTGAGGGGGGCGCTCCCAAGGCCAAGAAGCCGTCCAATTCGACGGCGGATTCGGCCAAGTCGAGCAAGAAGGCGCAGGCTGTCGCCGACGAGAAGGCGGATTCGACCAAGTCGAGCAAGAAAGCGAAGGCCGTCGTCGCCGACGGGAAGGTGAAGGCGAATTCGACCGTGAGCAGCGAGGAGGCGGCGGCGGTGGAGGAGGACGTGGTGTTCGCGGAGGAGGCGGAGGGGACGGAGGACCTCATGTCCGAGTTCCGGGGCCTCCCGGCGCGGCTGCATCAGACGCTCATGCCGGACCTGGCGCGGCTGTCGTACACGTCCAAGGCGTACCTGTCGGCCGCCAATGCGGGGATCGCCGGCGGCGTGCGGCCGGTCCTGGGGGGCCGGTGGGGGGCGGCGGCGGCCTCCGCGGCGTCGGTGGCCCTGCTGCTGCTGCCCCTCTGCATGCTCACCGCGCTGGTGCGGCGCATGGGCCCGTACCTGCCGCTCCTCCACCGCGCGCTGCTGCTCTCGCAGGCCTACCTCGCCATCTACTTCGGCACGCTCGCGCTCGCCGCCGCCGCCACGGGGCTGGAGCCGCTCCGCTTCTTCCACGCCGCCTCGCCCGCGGCCTACGCCTGGACGCAGGCCGCGCAGTCGCTCGGCTTCATGGGCTACCTCGTGCTCCAGATGGTGGACCTCGTCGCCGTCTTCTCCGGGGCCGCCTCGCCGGAGGAGGAGGAGGGCGGCGCGGACGCCACCAAGGCGCTCGGCCTGGCGCAGATGGTGGTGGGGCTGGCCGTCGGCCTCCACTACTACGCCGCGGTGTTCCACCGCGCCGCCGCCGGCGAGGCCCCGCGCGCGAACTGGCGCGTGTACGCCGTGTACGCCGCCTGCTTCGTCATCATCTGCGCGTGCGCGCGAGCGGAGAAGAGGAAGAAGGCCTACCTCGCCGGCGCCGAGGAGTGGAAGAAGAGCTGAGGGATGGGAGCTTTTTTTAGGGGCTTATGTGCAAACGTTAAAATATAGTGAAAGCCAAAGGGCTTGGGTATAAGATGGGAGGAGGGGGGAAATTGGAAGATCAAGGAGAACAGGAGGAGAAAGGAAAACTATTCTTTTTTCTATTTTTCCCTTTCTCATTTTGAATTGGTTTGAGTACAGAGTGGGTGTAATATCACTATGGTGCAAAAATAAGCACTAAATTAGTCAAACTATCTAGATTGATGATTTTTGACACTTGGCTCCAGGAAACCAATTTTTTGAGAAAAATCTAAAAAATGCACACATATATGTAAGTATTGCTACATATTCGTCAAATTTCATGATGAAATACATTTTGGTGTAATCTACATAAAAAACAAAATCATGTAGTACAACTCACATGGAACATATTTCACTGGAAACTTTACAAATATGCATTATACATAAAAGTGTCCTTCTAATCCCTAACTCAAATGCACCCTTATGAACATTAAATGAAAAATAAGTACGCAAATTAAAAAAATGTGATTCTTTTTATAACAAACAATGGCCAGTTTTCTGCTTGCGCAAATTTTTATGATGAAATCACATCCGTGTAGGTCTAGACAAAACTAACAAAATCAAGTATCTAAAATGCTTTAAAAATTGTCATTTTGGAGCATCGTTTTGCCCAAGAGCATTAGGCATGTTCTTTCTTTATGGGAATTTGCAAGTATGTATTGTAGAACACTTAACAATGTTTATTGCTATTTTTAAAATTTATTTACTATTTTGGTGGTTTTACTATTCATGAAAGTGCATTTGAGCTTGTGAGCATAAATTTCATGTCCCAATATACATCCTTTTTTTGCGACTAATATAAATCCATATTTAGATGTTCTTTTCTTTTAGTTTTTCTAAACTTCAAAGTCTAATTTCTGAAATTAAAACTCCATAGACCCGGGAGCTTGAAGCAATTCCGGAATTTACAAAAAATATGGAGCACGGAGGTCAAAGTAATTCGGCAATGTTAAAAAACTAGAAAATGTTTGGGGAGGGGGGGGGGGGGGGGGGCGCTTTGCTGTACCATTGATGTTGTTTGGTTCCTTAAAAAAATTACTCACTCTGTTTCAAATATAAGGTGTATTACTTTTTTGAAAGGTCAAATCTTTTAAGTTTGATAATATTGATAAAAAAAATATAAAAATGCATAATATCAAATCAGTGTGATTAGATTCATCATCAATTTTTTTTACATTTTTTGTTTAATACTGTGGATGTCGATATTTTTTGCTCTGAACTTGATCAAAGTTAAAAAAAATTGAGTTTCCAAAAAACTAGTAGCCTTATATTTTTGAAACTGATGGAATATTTAGTTTGATGGGTGGGGGAGATGATGGAGTGAGTTTTTTATTTATAAAATGCGATGATTTGATTGGCTTTTCATGGTGTGGTTCTGTGTTATCCACTAACCAAAGTATATTTATGTGGGAAAAATTTCTGCGTCGATGGCCGCATTCGATGGCCGCATGTAATATATTGGTGTTTATAATATGACATGATGGCGCTTCTTTTTTTCTCGGTGGTGGAAGGGTGCGCGGGATTGATGTACTTTTATAGGCCGGTTGCTGCTAATTGATTTGAAAAACCATTGACCCGATCAAAATCTTAAACCAAATCCAAAATTGAATATCTCAATTGAATAAAAAAGCTTCAAAATTAGGAAACCTAATGAATTACAAGAATTGAATGGGAGAGCTCGTTGAGAAATTATTGATCCGATAAAAATCAGGTGACCCAATTTTAAATTAAAGACCTTAATTAATTATGAGGCCTTAAAAATTAAGAAGCATAGTGTATAGTACAAAAGAATTGAATGAGAGAGTTTTGAGAAATTATTGACCCAGTTAAAATCAAGTGCCCAATTTCAATTGAAGACCTCAATTGAATGTGGACTCTTTAAAATTAGGAAGAACAGTGTTACAGAGGACTCCCATCCTCATGACAACGTAATTTTTCATAAAACATTTGATTTCACATGCTAAAAACTATGACGTTTGATTTGTAGTGAAGTCCATGTAATTTGCTTTGGGAGTGAGAGTTCTGCGTCAGGTTTTCAAAATTTCGAGCAAGAACAAGGAAGAGGAAAAGAACACGAGTAATCACATCAAAACTGATAGGCACCGCGATAATCCAATGTTTGGATTGGCTTTTCATGGTCTGGTTCTGTGTTATACGCTAACCAAAGTATATTTATGTGTAAAAATTTCTACGTAGGTGGCCACATGTACTATATTGGTGTTATAATATGACATGATGGTGCTTTTTTTTCTAGGTGGTGGAAGGGTGCATGAGATTGATCTGTTTTTACAGGCTTGTTGCTGTTAATTGATTTGAAAAACTGTTGACCCGATCAAAATCTTAAACCATATCCAAAATTGAATATCTCAATTGAATGAAAAAACTTCAAAATTAGGAAACCTAATGAACTGCATGAATTGAATGGGGGAAGCTCCTTGAGAAATTGTTGATCCGGTCAAAATCGGGTGACCTAATTTTAAATTCAAGACCTTAATTAATTACGAGGCTTTAAAAATTAAGAAGCATAGTGTCTAGTACAAAAGAATTGAATGAGAGAGTTTTGAGAAATTATCGACCTAGTTAAAATCAGGTGCCCAATTTCAATTGAAGACCTCAATTGAATATGGACTCTATTAAATTAGGAAGCATAGTGTTACATACTGTCATCCTCATGACAACGTAAATTGTCATAAAACATTTGATTTCACATGCTAAAAGCTATGACGTTTGATTTGTAGTGAAGTCCATGTAATTTGCTTTGGGAAGGAGAGTTCTGCATCGGGTTTTCAAAATTTTCAGCAAGAACAAGGAAGAGGAAGAGAACACGAGTAATCACATAAAAACTGATAGGCACCGCGACAATCCACTTTTGAGCCTAGGCTCATCTGCACCCCACACTGAAGCAAAAAATCAAAGCAAATACTAAAAAAATTCAAAGAAAAAAAATCCTTTTTTTGCACGGTAGATAATTTTAATGCATGAGGTCCGCTCCATTTTTTAAATTATTTGGACATCGGAGCAACTCTCGGCAAAAAAAGCAAATTCGAGGTCTGTAAAAAAGTTTATTTTTCATCCATTATTTTGACTCGTTTGTTTTTTTTTTTTGCTAAGAGCTACTCAGATGTTTAAATAATATAAAAATTAAAGTAGACCTCGTGCAATAAAGTTTCTACCATGAAAAAAATATTTTTAAATTTTTAATTATTTTTTGTGACCGGTACGGATCAGCCGGGGCACCGAAACGCTGCGCTCGAGGCACCCGCTGCATTTCTACTGCTACTAATAGTACTGCAAAATAATTGGTGACTGGTCGACTGGATTGCAGTGAAGTCGCCGCGTGGAGTGTGAACTAAAGGGGAGCATTTGCCGGACAAATTTTGGAAGGGCATGGACCCGTGATGGACGCATATCGTAAGGCCAACTTCACCACACGATTCATCCGTGACCCATCCGGACGTCCGTTTTTGTCCGTTTGGGGTATGATTTGGCGGACGTCCGAGGGATGGACAGACGTATGGGACAGCAGCATCCAATGCGCACAACCCCAAACTGTCCACCCCGCTTTGTCCACGGCCCGCCTCGCCGCGCGTTCGACCAGCCTCGCCCTCGCCGCGGCACCGCTCCATATCCGCCTACGCCTGCGTCGTGCCCGCCCACCTGTGCCTGCACCGAGTCCGCACGCGCCCGCGCCCCAACCGCGCCGCGCCGCCTGCGCCCGCCCGCGCCCCGGCTGCGCCGCGCCGCGCCCACCCCAGCCCGCGCGCGCCCGCCCCGCCCCGAGCTCCTCCGCGCCCGCCCGCCAGCGCCTGCGCCCGCCCGCGCCGCGCCCGCCCCGAGCTCCTCCGCCTCGCCGCCGCCCCGCCCCGCCCCGAGCAACGAGGTCGGGAGTGGGTCGCTGACCTGTGGGCCAGTGGCGGACATGAGCGGACGAGAGAGGCCGAGGAGCGCGTCCGTCTGTGTCCGTTCAGACCCATTTGTGATCCAACTTTGATCTGGATTTGGAGTTGGGGCGGACTGAAACGGACACCAGCGGACAGCTTTGTCCATTTAGGTTTTACCGTTAGGTCATATTTTACCCAAAACGGACAAATCCGGATCGGATGGGTCACGAATGGGTCGTGCGGTGGAGTTGGCCTAAGTCATACTAGTACTGTATGGCCGACATGTGGGCCTAGCTGTTGTCGCGCCCACTTGAGAATCCCAGTCCCAGTCCACCCGTGACAGATGATTGGCCCGGATTACCTCACAAAAAAAAAAGATGATTGCTCGGATTGCCTAAAAGAATGATAATTGGCCCGGAGATATGTCACTTCCCATGCCTGGCTGTCCATGGATACATGTTTCACTCACTCTGGCTGTACCTCGCCAGAATTTAGTTCGGTGAGCCGCATTTGATGCATTTGCTCCCCTGACCCTCACCTCTGTCACTGTTTCTACCAGCACAGCACTGGTGCTCATCCAACAGTAAACCATCCTAGCTCTAAATGATTGACATGTGTGGGGCTGGAGAGCCATGAATGCGATGGCCCAAGGGAACTGGCTCCTCTAACATATAACATTAGAGAAGTAAAGTTAGATAAGGTACGGTATCCTAACTTTTCTTCTTTCAATTCATATAATTAAGACTAAAATGGCTCAAATAATTTGCAAATTACTAATCTATGTGTACATTATTAGTAATTACACACATACAAATTCATGGTGAAATACCAACAGATTATTTATATCTACATTAAATACCAACAGTAATTAAAGAACCTGTTAATAGTTTCTAATTTTCTTTCTTCATTTTACACTAGTTTAGCACCGTAGCACCGTGACTTTTCAGGGCTGTTTGGTTCTAGGCCTAACCATGCTATACTTTGCCATATAATGTTGCCACACTTGCCTAAGGTTAGTTCTTCAAAATGAAAGTCACAAATTGGCAAACCTAAGGAAATATTGCCACATTTTGTAAGTGTATGTGATGTGAGACCCTAGTGTGACTTGCCTAAGGTGTGTCTTGAACTAAACATCCACACAAGTTGATCAAATCTAACTAATCTTAGGTTGGCAACTTTAGACAAACTTAGTCTCAAATCAAACAGTCCCAAATGTGCATGCATGGCCGCATGCGGTCCATCGGTTTTGGAGCTTGCTCGATCGAGTAGTACTACTCTGTTTACCTGTCCATCCTAAACCAGCTAGGCTGATTCTGGATGCACTGGCTTTAATTTGTTGCACTATAGGAGAAGCTGTGGAGTGGAATGCCTCGCTCCACTTGCAATTGACATGTCGAAGTCGCCACCTCCAGTCGATCTAAGATACGGGTGAGCACCATTAGCAAAACAATTAGCAGGAAAATGGCATGCTAGCTAGCACGACAATCCATCTGTTTGCTCCCCGCCTACTCCACTATGATGCGCAGAGCGCTTCGTGGCGATGATGATGATTAGAGGATCCGTCGCTAACGCGTAAACGCGGCCACGCTTGACGAGAGCAGGCCTCGCTTGGTTTGTTTGCTTCGTCTCGTCCCTGCCAACTGCCATGGCATGGCAGACGACGCAAAGCAATGGCGCCGGCCGGCGGCGTGCATGGAAAGCCGGAGCGGAAGCGAAGTTTTTCTCCTGGCGGCGGATCAGATCGGATGAGCCGTCGCTGTCACCGCCGCGCCGCTCCGCTCAGCCCAATGACCACAGGCCAAGCGATCAAATCAGGCAGTAATGATGCAGGGACAGACTCGGCGTCGCGTCGACCTCGTGACAGCTCTGGATGTGCTCGCTTTCTCTTTTTCCCTTCCGAGCCGCCGGGCTGCCGTCAACGACTTATGGGTTATTTCATTCACTTTGTGCTCATGTGTCATTTTAGCATGTACATGTTGAACGCACTGCCTAATTTTTTACATACACGTTCAAGATTTTTGTTAACACATGTTGAACATTTTTTAAATGTGCAAAACATTTGTTAAGTGTTAGGACTGTTTTAAAAAAACAGTGACCAACTTTTTGAATGGTACGAAATGATAATAAAATCACACGAGCATTCTCTTATATTGTACTGTATAAACATTTTCTAAAAATGTCACGGACATATTTTTAAAACAGATGGACATTTTTCTTCAACGTCAAGAAGATTTTTTAAATGACACAACACATTTTTATTAAATTAGGTGAATAGTTTATAAAAACATCATGAACAAATTTTTGACACGCGTGAAAGTTTAAAATCAAATGCACATTTTTTAAAAGTTACCAACAAATTTTATACATCGTATGAACATTTTTGTAATGTTATCGGTATATTTTTTACACTGCATGGATATCTTTTAAATGGATGCCGAACACTTTTTTTAAAATGAAGTAAACTAATATTTGGTATATATTATTTTATTATTTATAATATTACGAAAATATGAACTAAGTTAGAAAAAAGAAAAGGAAAAAAATAAACAAAACAACTAACGAATGAAGGCAATTAAAATATAAAAGATAACTTATCAGTACTCAGCCGATCCACTAACTGGTTTCAACGCATGCTACCATCTCGACATAGGGTTTGCCACCAAACAAAATATCTCGACATAGTTTTTTTTATAGAAAAATGTTATATCCCGCCGTAGGTGAGACGTAGTCGCACATGATACGCACTTTCATTTTGTTTCCTGATAATAAGCATCGAGACAGGCGCGGCTATACCTCGCTTCTAGGGAGACCGAGGGAAGCGACATGGGCCAGCCTAGATGCTCGGGAGGCCAGAGCCTCGTTTTGTTTTCAACGTTTTTTGCTTTTGTTCTTTGCTCTTTATCTTTTATTTAAAGTTTCAAAATACTATAAATAAGTATATTACAAAAAACACATGATGTAAACAATTGAAAAAAAAGTAAACAAGCATTTGAAAAATATTAGTTGTGTATAGAGAAAATGTTTCCCATGTATATAAAAATAGAATGTGCATGTAATAAAAATTGATTATTTATTTGAAAAATGTTAATATAGCGTTTGAATAATGTTAAAACGTGTATGGAATTTTTTTGGACATGTAGTCAATAAAATTAAACGTTGTGTTTGAAAAATGTTAATCCAGCATTTGAAACTGTTAAATGTGTACAGAAATATGAAAAATGTAAATCAAACTTTTGAAAATGTTAATTGGGTATATAAAAATGTTGACATGTATTAAAAAAAGTTAATCTTGTTTTTAAAAATGTTAATTACACATTTGAAAAAACTAAAAATGTTTATGGAAAAAACGTTGACCATGTATCAAAAAATGTTACACATTTGACATATATTAGATATATACAAAAATGTACAGTGTGTATGGAAAAATTAAACATAAATAAGTTCTTATAAAATGTTAATCATGAATTTAAAAATGTTTAACGTGCATAATAAAATATTTCTCTTGTATACGATAAATGTTGAATGTGTAATGAAAAACATTTAACATGTGTTGAACAAAACGCAAAGCCAATGAATATAGATTAAAAATGGAGGCGGCAAAAGAAAAACAAAGAACCAAAGAAACCAATGCAAAATAATGAAAAACGAGAACAAACCAAACGAAACCGAAGAAAAAAGAAAGGAAGGAAAAAACTGAGAAGGAACCAAAGAAAAATAGAGAAAAATGAAAGTAAAAAAGAAAATGACTGAAAGCTGAGACAGAAAAGAAATTAAACAGGTGGGAAAAGAAAGAAAAAAACAACCTTGAAAATAAGAGAAACTGTGAAAAATCCAATGACAAATCGGATCATCTATACCAATATAAAAAACTCAAAGAGGCAGATCCAATTAATCTCGACCATCAAATCATGTCAATCCAACGACCTAGACTGCTTCAATGTCGAGCGCTCAACATGTTTAGCATGCAGTTAATTTCATGCCAAATATAGTACTAATCACATAATAACACGCAAATAATATCCTACTTAATATCTGCATGCATTTAATATACTTTCAAATTAACGTGCATTGCACGTACACATTGACTAGTGCATGAGAAAAGACTCACCCCCAGTGTCATATGTCTCTCAACATGCAAGCATGTCACTTCACCATGAAACATGCATGAAAAAAACTCATCTCATCATGCAAATACACATGAGAATTTTCATTCTATTATGATTTAATAAACATTTTACAACTATATAGTAATCAAACATAATAAATTATATGTATTATCAATTTTAATTTTTTTATATTATTATTATTTCAAATATTCATGTTTCATACAATGAATCACATTAAAATATGTCCCAAACTACCCCCGCAACAACCTGCGGGGTATCATCTATTTAATAAAAGTGACTATGCACTATAATGCCGCAATTGGCAAGGGTAAAGAAAATAAGTCCTGACATATCACATTAAATGTGTATAAGAAACTATCATGAAGTCGAGCACCCAGGAACGTTGCTAGTTTTCCTCAAATAGGTCGCGCCTTCTATATTAGCACGAACTCGGGCATGCCTCGTTGGCTAGCAGCACTACCTATCAGCCAAGAGACTCGGGATTGATTCCTGGCAAGTCACTTTCTCCTCTTTTAAGTATACTAGGACATGTCCGTGCCTTGCAACGGAAAGTAGAAGTTAACGTGCATCTGCAAGCACAACACCTCGTGCTTCGGTACAAAGAAAACCCTAATTGCATCATCCTTCAAAATGCTCACCAACGCGGCAACACAGTACGACACCCGGCCGGTGCCACTGTCGGCAGGCAATCGCACGAATCGAGGTTTAGAAAAATTATGGATGTCATGTTATACTCTCTTTGCAAGGTATTATTAGACTGACGACTACTTGGTCTCAGCCGTGCAATAATCATAAAATGAGTCTTAGTGCCGATGGTAAGGACATCTCCAATGCGAGGACACACATATTTTGCCCTTATATAGTTTTGGCCTCTAACACACTCATTTGGACCGAAATGCCTCAAACATTTTTAGGACTCCTATGCTATCCCTTATTTGTCCTCTCGGCATGTGGTTATACTATGTTTTCTCGTCTCGATATTCCAATGTCAGCTCACATTACCCAAAAAATAAGGATTATATGTTAGAGGACCTCTTTGGAAAAATACTTTTTTGACAATCCATCCATGTTTAAATGCTATTTGCAGCCCCGAAATCCTGAAATGCATCCTTTTCATATACATGTGAATCTGTTGTTTCATAAGTGTCTTCCAACATGCACACGTCCTTCCATCTTTTTTCATGCACAATTCCTTCCATCCCACAATAATACTCATATCGATCCTCCCTTTAATAGCCCGCAATTCCTTTTTATAATGCATGTAGACGTCATGCATCTCATTCCTTCCTTTCATGTATGTCAATATCCTTGCATCCCATAATAATCCACCTTCCTTTCATAGCCCTGCAATTCCTTTTTTTAGGATGCACGCATGCAACGTCATGCACCTCATTTCTTTTTAATCATCCGTTCCGACCGTCTAATCCCACGCCTCATTCTAGGGCTTGTTAATTGTCTACATATTGACGTATATAAATTGGTGCGTTCTGATATACTATAGCGAGGGGGACTATTAACTCAGGAAAAACACAAGGGAAAGCTAGCTCGCTGGTTGCCTTGTTAGAAAGACTAGTAGAGTGCCTGTGCGTTGCCACGGGCTCTTGAAATAGTTTATCAGAGTAACATGTTAAAATCCACACATACAAACAATATAACACAAACTGAAGTCCATTATTGCAATGTAACAAGCTGAGTGATGTTACAACTTAACATCTATTACAAAAAATATTAATATCTAGATGATGCGCTTAAGAAATTCTTTCACAATATCAGGAAAGTTTCCTCTAGCTTCATTCCCGCGATGTTTTAGCAAGTATAATAAAAATTGCTTCCTCAATTCATACCCATCCTGCAGAAAAAATAAATGTAGTTAGTATGAAAAATTCATGGAGAAGGTCTTAAAACATGTAACCCACAATACTCACCGCGCAAACCGGCTTGACCAAATCTTTACCGTTCCACCAGAGCATAAAATGAAAAACAAAATAGCCAGACACATTCCTGGAAAACTTTCAATTAATATTATAAATAATATAATGATACGAAAAGTAAATATTCTTATTATGAATTCATTACCCGTCTATACTCGTTGGAACACCGGCCGGAAACAAACGATGCCATTTAGATATATCAGAATTCCACCCAGGCAGCTTCATTTCGAGTGCTTCTTTGAAATCCCTTGAAAAACTTTTTAATTTCAGTTAATGCCTCAAGTTTTTATCCTCTAACAATTGTGATGATTGAATAGGATCCATAATATGTAAACGACATGCCTCTTTGTCGATGATGTACAGGATGTATCGGCCGATGGATGCATAGGGAAGATAAATCTACAAGTGGAGCTATTAGAAACAAAAACAAACCATGATAACAATGGTCAAAAATTTTATTTACCTTATTGCAAGATGAGATGTCGGTCTCCATCCCAGGCCAGCTATCAAATAATGTTGCCAACGTCTGGATAGTTTCCTTCTCACAAAACTTCTGACCTCGTGTTGACTCTAGCAGCATGGACTAAGTAGAAGAAAAAAATATTGTTTCAACATGTTGATACTAATGGCACCTAGAATGAAGAGTTATGGTAACTTACACAAAATCGTAGATCCATGTAGTGTATAGGAGGGTCTGTGAACAATACTCCCTCGTCACATGCCAGCATAAGTACAGCGGTGGTGAAGCAATCATTGTCCATGGGCTGCTCCATGTTAAGTATGCACTGAAGTTTCTTAAGACTTAAGCTCATTGGATCGGGTGTGGAGCTCCGGACCCACACCTTCCTGTAATTTGGATGGTAAGAAGAACAATAATATACATCCGCATATTAAATATTGATACATGATACTTACTCCAAACATCCATCATCATTGATCGACATGATGTACCTACAGAGGCCGGCAAGTATTTCGCCTTGGTCCGTGGGAATGATAGTGATTGGGGCGGGACGTTTCTCTTCGACAACGTCAGATGGATTATCCAGGATCTCAAGATCAGAATTAGCATGGAGCAGACAAGTTTCTTCGCTAAGAGGTTGATGGTGCACGGGACATCCTTTTAACTTAGTAAGCTCTGAATCGAGCAAAATAATTGCTAATTTTTGTCGAAAATGTTTCATATCCTCCTACAAAAAAATTGAAAACAATTTATAAGATATTTTGATAAAACATTATGAGATAATGTATAAAACCGAAATACCTGCGTAAACTGGTCTGATAGTCCATGTGGTGTCCAGTATTCCATATAATTTAGCATAAAAAATCCACATGATACGCTATAATATTATTATAAAATAATGCTTTAGAATATCACACAGATGAATCTAAAAACAAAGTATTGAAACAAGTGCTTACCCATCAGTTTGTATTGCCTCCTGAATTTGCTCTGCAACCGTTCATTTTGTAACATTGAGATCAGGCCACTTATGACCTTTGATAAACTCCGGACTATGCTCTGCAAGTTTCAGCCATTTCTCGAGCCCTAATAACTTTTATGTATACACGAGAAATGTTAAGGATAAAGTCAAACAAAATAAATGCTAAGATGAGAAAAGAAATAGATAGTTACCATAGTAGAAAGGTCATTGCGTTTGACATTCTCACCAAGTGAGTCCAATACTTGGATCTCTCGTTGTTTGGCGTTGGCAACTGCTAGATACCAATGGTAGCCCGACATGTTAATCGGAATGAACAACTGGTGTAAATAAGATACAAGTCACAGTCACAATTAGATATAGTTATTAATAAATCATTAAACATATGAACTAAATAAAAACAATCCATAATTATATGCATGGATTACGAGACAAAAACTAACCATATCTTGTTGTAGATAACTATTAACATGACGCACGATGCGACAATATTTTGATGGGTCTATGTCTCTTTCCCCGTCTTTTTTTATCTGGCCGGATACAAACGTGCTAATAATGTGTACCTTTTCACCCGCCCTGTCTTGTAAATTCTCATGAGCAAGCATGCAATATATGTAAGCATTTATCACCTGCAAACAATATTTAAATTATATTTATACATTATGATATTATATATAATCAATTAATTACAAAGATTGTGCAATTGGTCTTACACCATCATGTAAGAACATGTCATTTTTAATAAGGCATTCCAAATCGTCAGTTGCTAACAAGGCATCTCCAATGTCCACAAACTGTGTATTCTTAGGGGCAGACTTGATTGATTCGATGACTGTAATATCTCTAGGGGTACAAACATAGTCTATGAAATTCATAAAAAAGTGAGCCAGCTTATTAAACAATAAAAGCCAAATTAGTTGAATACAAAAGACAATATCACAAAAAAATGTTGATAATAATATAAAAAATACCTTGTGGGATAACATGTAAATTAGCATCCTTTTTGGTTTATTATGAGATATAACCTCTTCGACGTGATTATCTTGTGAATTTCCGGCTCCTTGCAGCGACATTGCATCTGAACTCTCAATGGATTCTTTCCGTGCATCTCCAGAGTCCATATCCATGTATACTATATCCTGAAAAAACAAAAATATAAATACACCATTCATTTTATCGTATATAACATAGATACAGAGTAAGGTTAGCTATATGCACCTCTTCTCGCGGTGTTTCAGTGCGGTCTGTCATTGTTGCATCCGTGCATATGTCGGAACCCATCAATTTATATCTATGCTAAAATATATTTAATATTTTTACTACATCATAAAACTATATATAATATATAATACAAAACAACTGTTTTATCTGATAATAATAAAAGCATTTGGTTATATTAGAAAAAAAATGCTTGTTAAATCATTTTACAAGCAGAACAATTCGGGAAAAACAACAATCTATAATGTTCATATAAGTTAGTAGGCGTTTAAAATTGCTTAAACTATTTTACATTAAATGATAGGCTATGGAAAATTGACAAACAGAAACTAAAACAAACAACCCAACATTAACAAAGTTTATTTGTTTCATCTATATTTTTTTGTGATACCCTTAATATATGTAACAAGCATAAAATTAATTATTTTCATGAACCAGGTTTATATATATAGAATTTTGTTTATTTACAAATCAATAATTACGATTTTTTGTTTAATATCATTTTGTGAGGTACAAAAAAAATTACAAACAAAATCATCCCAGCATTAATAACAAGAATACCATGATGAATTATATATGATGAAATATAAATGATATTTCCTACTGCATCATATTATTATATGTAGTATATAATAAACCGTTTTGATATTATTAAAATTATATGTAACACAATTTATTCGTATGCAAAAATGTTGTTTAAATAAATATCATGAGAAGCCAAATTTATTTTATATTATATTTCCTAATAAAAAATATTTGTAACACAACTTATTGGTATGCAAAAAAGAAAACCAATTTCATATTATTAGAAATATATGTTGTTTAAATAAATGTCATACGCCATGTTCCTAATTTTTTTTCATAGTTTTCAAAAAATGTTCATAATATTTGAAAAATATTTTTGCTTTTTACATAAATGTTCTTGATATTTTGATATTTCATAATGATTTTTTCAAATTATGCAGGTCTTATTGTTTTTTAAATAAAACTGATTTATATTATCAAAAAATGTTAGGTATTTTCAAAAATTCTTCCTCAAATTCGAAAAAATTTAATTGCTTTTGAGAAATTTTTTATGGATTTACCAATAAAGGTTCTGACTTTTCAAAAATTGACCTGGATTTTAAAAAATAGTTATTTTTTATTGAAATTAGTTCTCAAATTCAATACAATGTTAATATCTTAAAAACTTGTTCACGTTTATGAAAATATTATGGATTTTTTAAAAAAGGTTACGATTTTCAAAGTTTGTTCTTAATATTCAAAATATGTTTGTGCTTGTAAAGAACTGTTCACACTTCCGAAATTGTTCATTTTTAAAAAAATGGATGTCATTTTCAAATGTTTTTGAAATATTCAAAAACTGATTGTGGTCAAAAAAACTTTCAAATTTATCAATTTTTTTATTTGTTAAAAAGTTTTTTCTCAAAATTCTTAAAAAATATAGGTTTGGAAAATTTGTTCGCTATTTCATTTTTGCTATCTATTTTCAAAAGCATTCGTGTTTTCAAGAGAGAAATAAGGTGATGAAGCAGAAAAATAAAATAAAAAGGAAAATATTTTGGGCCCGCCGAGTCGGGACGAGGCCTTTACGTGCCCAGCCGCCCGCCGCGCGACGGCCCACCTCCCCCGCTGCGGCCGCGCTTGGCGTTCCACCTACCCGCCCGTCGGCCCACCTCCCCGCCTCTCCACCTACCCCGCCGCCCACCTTATCCAATCCCTCCGCTCCACTCCCCTCCACTCGCTCCTCTCCCCTCCACTCACTCCCCCGTCGCCCCAGTTTCCCCTCCACCGCCGCGTCGCCGTGTGCGTCCACGGGCTGGCGTCCGCGCGGCTCCGCCCGGCGACCGCCACATCACGCCCTCTCCTCTCCACTCAGTGGCAACCTATCGCCCTCTCACCTCACCCCCGACGCATCACCGCACACCTCGCCGAGAACGCAACCACCAAGACTCCGCCCGGCGACAGCTGCGTCTCCGGCGAGCCGTGTGCGGCTGAGGGGACGCGTGCATAGAGCTTCATCGCGCATGCGCGGGTGCTGGATCCGGTGGCGGCCCGTTCAGATCTGCCACGTTGCTGGTCTCCGGCGATGTCAAGGTCGAACCGAGGCGGGGTGCATCGATCTGCAACGACAGAAGCTACGGTACGCGCGTCCGAACCATTTCCTCCTCTACTTCTTCCATTTGTGGAATCCCTGGCCTGATCTCCTCCTCGCCTTCTGTTTCGAGGCGGCTCCCCGACGGCCAAGACACGGCCAAAGTGGTGCATCCTGTCGTCTTCATCGCCGGCAAGAAGCAACACCACGAGGTGCAGTCACGGTGGTCTACCACTCCGCCATCTTCCGCAACCCATCCCCACTTCTGTGGCAAGGTGAGACAAACGGCCCCTCCCCCATCCTCCGTCCCCACTAATGGCCGTAGGTCCACGGTTTGCTGTAGTTTAGGGCTAGCTACGTGAGCGTGTACTGCTAGAAAGTTAGCTTTAGGAGAAGAGAGAGGGATTTGAGACAACAGATCGAGTGTTACCGTGTGGAGTGTTGGGTATCTTTTGCACTTGCTCCATCAGCATAGTGCTACTATTTCATATCATTGATTGATGATTTATTTTTTCATAATTGAATTGGTGAATGATGAAAAGGTGTAATGTTCAGGGATTTTTGCTGGATGATTTGTTGATCTAGTTTAATTTTAGTAGGCATCTGGGTACTATTTATGAATTGATAGTGCACCTTGCTTAAATCCTACAGTATTATTTATACTTTTCTGAAACAATCTTCTCTGGATTTTATACAAACAAGTGGATTGGTTCGAGTCCACAACAATGTGCCTTGCTTAAATCCTACAGCATTACTTATATATTGCGTTTGGTTTTAGTTAAGCTAACATCACCAATCTTTTAATGATAGCTGGGCTTGGGCTTGTGCACAAGTTATGGCCCAGTTTTTTTACTTAGTAATTTTGGTTTCTTAATGTTATTAGGAGACCCATTTATTCCAGCTGCACTTTATGGAAATATAATAAACTAAATAGAAGACAGTGCTATGATGTCAATAGTCATCTGGTTATGAAGCTGTCATTTTAATCATGAAATAGTCACTATTCGATCTTTCTTTCAATTACTGGAAACAATTTTGTGCCTTACCTAAGCCTGGGAATAGTTTGTAATCCAGATTGAATCCAGCCAAATCCATACAGGTATAAGGGCATCAACCAAACCAAACCAGACTAAATAGTGAATGCTACAATCCAAACCAATCCAAACTGTACGTATTTTCAAGCCAAACCAATCCAAATTATTCACCCACATACAGTCTGAAACTGAAGTTTCAAACCAAGGGTGTGTCGATTAGTACGGGAAGAGAAGAGAGGCGTTAGAAGGGCGATTAGCTGCTGCTCCATGTGCACGCTACTCAGGTAACTCAGCACAATGTACGAACATCCTATAATGCTAGATATAAGCACTGTAGTTGAATATAGCTCTAGCTGAACTCCATCCATCACGGGTTAAGGAGATCCTGTTTGCACTATCCGACCTCGTCGGCCAACTCACCGGCGCCATTGAGCGGGAAGAAGTAGCGGTATACCTCATAAAGCGCCATGCAACTGTTGTATATCATGCAGTCTGACAGTAGTTGAGCAGCTCGGCCACCGTGTGCGCCACGCACAGCCCGCAGTCCGCCACCGTGATATCCCTGGCGCAATACCCAAGCCTGTAGATGGTCGTCTTGGTTCCGCCGCCGCGTCTGAGATGCACCGTGTCCGTTGCCAGCTCATTGTTCGCGCCGTTGCCGGCGTTGCCGGACATGAACTTCCCCTGCGCTCGGTCGAAAGTGACCGGGTCCATGCCGGTGGTGTTCTGGGTGTTGAGAAGAAGGTTTAGCTTGTGGCCCGTGCCCGCACCGCCGCGGCCACATAGAGCGCGCAGTCCTGCCGGGGGACATTGCCGCAGCATCGCACAAGGCTCCAGATTGCCGAGGAGGAGGAGCAGAAGATGGCAGTGCCGTAGTAGGCTGAGCCTCGCGAGACGAGCGCCCAAAGAACTTGGTCAATGTTGGTCTGTGTCTCCATGCTGGCGCAGTACACGCTGATCGGGTACATGCCAGAGCACGGACATGTCATTGAGAGAGCAGGAGCATGGTCGACACCGGCAGTGGAGGAGACGAGGAGGACGTTGCCAATGCATGCTTTCTTTGATCCGGAAGGGAAGCTGATCACTGATTTAGTTCTCGATCCATGGGTTCGAACCGTTTGAGACCATTTGGTCTATGACCAGACCAAACCGGACCAAGCCAATAATAGGAAAAACCCAAACCAAACCAGTCTACATTAGGAGGTCAGCCCATTTAATCCAAACCAAAGGAGACCAATAGAAAAACCGATCTAAAACTATAGTTTCAGTCCAAACCATTCCCGGGTTTAGTCTTACCACCCCATATTGAATTTGTGCTAACTATACACAAATTGGGCTGAACTGGGATCATGGTATTTAACCATGATAAGCTATAGGTAGTTTAAACATGTTTAATAAAGTCACTTTTGCTTCTTCTTGTTGTGATATATTGTACTATTATATGGTCAGCTAGAAGATGAAAACTATATTTGTTGGAGTTGAGCTTAAACTAATTTCTTCATGTTGTTGATGTTTTTTGTGGTTTCATGCACTTTTGTTCGTGAATTTGGAGACAACTTGGAGACTATGCTTATTGGACAGGCTGCTTCTTGGCAGTGCAAAGTAAGCAGAACAACCCACACAACCAAGCAATCAAAGTAAGTAAAAGCAGCACAATATGTATGCATTTATGTACATAGGTATGATACGCTCATTTACTCACATTGATTTTGAGTAAACTTTATTGTGCAGTAGGAGTAGTTGCTAGAAGTAAACTTTGTTGAAAGCTCATCGATGTGCCAACTTTTGATAGTCAAGTTATTGTTTCTGAAAATAGTTTGCTTAGCTTCAGTGTTGTTGGATTCAATATATATTGAGCTATGTTTTTGGTGCTACAAGGAAATCCTGGACACTTACAATCAAGTTGGACATACATGTCAACTCATTTTTGAGGAACCACATGTATATCAATTATGTGAGGTGAGGGGATAGAGTTGTCAAGGCAAATTATAAGTAAAACTACTTGACCTAAAAACTTCTTATCTACTGCTTGCTATCAAAACTCAGTGTCTACTGTTTGCCATAAAAACTTCTTGTCTACTGCTTTGTCATGTTTCGTTTTTTAGTACATATGTACATGTGTGTGGTGAGCTTCATGTCTGAAATTTGCATTGTGCTTACAAGTCAATAAGGCATCTAATGCCAAATAATATTATTTATCTTCACTTGTACATTAGAGTCATCTAATAACAGAGGTCAATGATGTGACCATATCTTCATGAGTTAGAGACACTACAAGTCCTTAGAGTCATCTAATGACAATAATTATTTTGGTAATCTTTGCCCAAGGATGGGTTTTTCTGGTGGAAGTTTGCTTGGCTACGGAAATAGTTTGCTTGCCTATGCGGTCTAGAATATATGATGAATCTATTTTTCTTCAGTTGTAGCTCACCTAATAGGACATGATCATAATAAAATAACTATTATACTTTTTGAGAAGATACCGATCAAGAAATCTTCATACCTAGATGAACTCGCCTTCTTGATCCTCCTCTGGAATTTTTCCTCTAGGACTGGCTAATTTGATCTTTTGCTATCTGTGATGGGCGAAGGGAGAGAAAGGAGGGGGAGGAGGGATGGCATAGGTTAACATATATAGATAGGCCATGCGCCGGATAACTGGGTAGGAAATCATGGCTTGTTCTAGTCCCACCATATATTACTGTATGGTGCAGATCTATTTCCTTTCGAGATCAAATGCCAACCTGTTAATATATTAGAAAATATGTCAATAATTATAACTTTCTAAATAGGTAAATTGTTATTGTATTCATTAATTAATCAACTTATCATTGATTTGCATGCCAAGATTACCTTTAACTGGCCACACATTTTACATTGTATCTACTTAAATAATAATAAAATTAATATATATCCCTGCCAGTGGCATCAAAACATATAAATTACCAATTTTCGTATGAGTAAAATAATATTGTAACATATATATACTGTTGCAGGAAGTGTTTAAGCACTTTGGGGCTAGTGGCTAGTTAAATTCTGATAATGCATTCACAGACGAGTAAGAAGTTAAACTACATCACAGATTGGAAAAACTTTACTTATCCACTCGTGCTGCCAAAGTATGAGTAACACAATTTCATCGTCTCTTTTCTTTCTACATTGTTTCCTTTGGATTTAAAACATTGACATCTTTTGCCAGCATTTTTCAAAGGGAAGTTGTTCGGGGTGTGGAGGGCTACATAGTGACAGTACCTAAGCAAGTCAAAATAGGTATGTTGCTCCAATTGTATATTAGCTCCAATTTTACTTACCACATATGTCTATTCTGTTTAAATATAGTTCATACATAGAACACATTATATTTTGAATTATATCATATTCGAATGAGATGTGACTCCCTTAGGGTAACTTTATAATAATTTTCTTCCTCACCAAATATAATTGGAAAATGTTGGTAAAGAATAATAATTGTCGGAACATCCTGGGACAGACTTGTACTCTATGTAGTCAATAAGAAAACAATTTGGCGGGGACTAATTTTGTCTACTGTATTCAGGAACACATACAAGATAATCATTGCTTTATCAGAAACATCTTGAGCAAGACAGAGAACTATGGATCCTGTGTGAACTTGAAGATTGGTGACAATTGAAGGTACGTGCCCTATGACCATTCGATTGCTGGTTTAAAGTATACATCGTATCGTATAACAGTGCGTGTATGGATGAAGTTATACGATACGAGATTAGCTACTGCAAAAGAAAATTAACGACGTGCACAATAACGATGAAATTGTAATATGTTCACTTAAATACTTCACTGAAAAAAATGAGTGTATACATCGTATCGTATAACAGTGCGTGTATGTATGAAGTTATACGATACGAGATTAGGGTTTAGAACTTTAGTGTGACGAAAAAGCCCAGATGGTCTGCCCTGCCCCACTTAAACACAGGGACATATTGTGGCTCTCCTACTAAAGATTTTTATCGAGAGCACGCGAAAGACGTCCCTTAGCTTTAAAGAAGGGGACAAACTATATGTACAAGATTTACATGGCTGCAGGCATCACCCACGACGTGCCTGGCATCTCCTAAAAACCCTCCTAGGCTACTATTCACAAAAATGTAGAACTCCACTCCCTCTAGCTAGAGCCCACAGGTGGCGCTCCATGAAAATGTTCCCGGCCAGTTATTGCTCATTAGACAGATTATTCCTAACTAAAACTCTACCATTCCGTTGCTTCCATATACTCCAGCAAATCAACATGACAAAAGAGTCGAAGTCCTTTCGGTGTGTCTTGGGCATCCTCTCACTCGATGCCACCCACCAATCTTGCACCTTTTCATGCCCATTGGGTATCAGCTGCAGAGGTATCCCTACCTTGGAAAAGCATTCGAACCAGACCTGTCTGGCATAGACGCATTGTGCAAGGATGTGATCCACCGTGTCCTGCTCCTGATCACACAAGAAGCATGAACATATCGTATCCTGCAAACCGTGTCGAACTCGCCTATCCGACGTCCAGTTCCTATATTGGACGGCCAACCACATAAGTAGCTTGCATGAGAGAGGTGCCCCGCTTTTCCATATCGCGTCCGCAAGCTGAAATTGCACCCATCCCTCACACATAATCGCGTAAGCCGAAGCAGCCGAGTAGGTGCCCGCACCATTCCGTCTCATACTAAAGATCAATATGTGCATGGTCTACTCATGCCGCCTCTCATACTAAAATATCTCATACTAAACATCACCTGCCGGTCCATGAGTATGTTGTGAACCTATCATGGTCTTAACACAAAAGTATTCCGGTGCACCTGGAGCACCAAACCTGGTCCAAACTAATATGGCCTTCTTCCCGTAAAAGTTAGATGGATGGAAGGATAGATATATAACCAACAAAGCTAGGTGATGCCAACATCAATATATAGCTAGTGGATACCAACCAACATAAATATAAGAGAAAATGTCAACTGATCATCTGATCAGCACGGGCATTGAAACAGATATTTCATAGAAAGCAACTAAGCATCATTTTATTATAAGGTATTTATCGATGCAGAAGTCCTCCTTAGCCACCAATAAATCTCAATGCTGCTCTAACTTGCTCTGGAATGTTATCCTTTGCTTCGTTATCCCTAACCATCAACAGCTGGACCATTAGTCGCTTCCTGAGACTTTGTGGATCCTACAAATTGTGCATAAACAAAGTCAGAAGATATATTTAGCAAATATATGCAATCTGTAACCTCATTACAAAATCACTTACGTCAGTCCTAGGCATGTTATGAACCATGTCATTACCGATGGTTTCATACAGATGGGCCATCTCCTGTAGAACTTTGAATCCGGAGTCCATACTGTCACCAAAAATACATATTGTATTAGCTATATTAGAGCACGCACTAATATGCAAGCCAAATTTAGAATAGTACCGCCGAGGTGAAACATGAATGTTATCTTGTTCGGGCCATTCCACAAGTTGGCTGTTCCTATCAGGGGCCTCCTGTTGCAATACAGAGCTGAATTCTTGCTTCACTAAAAGGGCTTCCCTATGAAGTTCAGTGCCATGGGGGTCCTCCTCAAAATGAAACACATCCTGGTTCGAATAATCAATAACGATAGTCCTCTCCATTTCCATGTTCACTGCTAAAAGACCGTAGGACGAATCCACGAGTGACAGTGGTAGAAGATACTGCATTTGGTAGACAAAGGTAAATGTCAAACAAAGTAACCAACTAATTTGTAAGAATGAGAACACTTACAATTGTAGGGGTGTGAAACACGTCGTATCTTGGAAAAGGCTCAAGCACGACATTGTTAATCAGTGCATTGGTGCGCTGTTCTTAGCTTAACCAAGTCTGCCTTAGCGCCCGTGCTTGCACATGGAATCCCAAATTGAGAAAATGTGTCTTTCCAACAGAGCTGGTACCTACGCTCCTCTCTGCTGCGTCGGTAGTAATTTTACGCACAGCTAGATTGAAGCATAACGGACGGTGTCTCGGATGATCCGTAGGCTAATCTCATAGGGAATGGGCGCGGGCTCCTAATCCAGATTGTGCTGTAAAAAATTAAGATCAAGGTTCATACCAATGATATGACTTCAAGTAATCCTAAACTGAAACGATAAAACTGTGTTGCTGTCTATAAGATATGAATAATTAAACAATAGTATGTATCACATTAAATGACCTAAAAGATATTGTAATCTCTACCAAGTTAAGTATTTTAATATTATGTACGGGCAATAAACAAACAGATTGAAGTGTTTTTGTAGTAGTACTTGGACCTGCATAAAAATTGTTGTAGATTTTGGATGAAAAAATTCAACATGTAGTAAAAGGTGTTAGTCCCCATAGTTTTGGACCACGGTTTTATACGTATTTCGTTTCATACTTATCAGCTATTTATGTTAGACGCCTCAAAACACTGGTTTTAGACACAATTTACCTATACAAATATAATATCTGGTAACAACCATTGAATATGTATTTATATACTTGTATAAGAAAAATAACTACACATTCAGCCTTTGTAACAGATGTCTGAACTTAGACAAAGACCACGTGATCCTAACCAGGGTATATCTTCTAATCTAAACGTAAAGTATATATGTACAGCGCAGGAAGATATCTTCTAAATGCAAAGTATACATGTACATGAAGAGCAAAAACTATTAGATGTATCGGGCCGTGAGAACTTACTTTAGTAGTTCTTCGTCTGAGGAAAGTGCTATGAAATCGTACACGTAGTCGACGGCGTGTCGCACTCCCCCAAAATTCGCCATTGCTTCCATTGACGGGGCAAAAAGTCGGTCGTACAACTAGTAAAACGAGAGAGGAAGGAGCCGGTAGGATTTTATTGAGTATATATGAGGCCGTGGGAATTTGTGCGACAACAGTTAGGAAGGTGCACCCTGTCCTTCCTTATTTGCATGTTTCCATAAAAAATTACTATCAACAAAATCGGCAAGATATTTGTATTGATTAGACTATGCAAAAAAACCAGTAACAAATTAAAAGTTGCCTAAATTATGTCTCACTTACCCCATAACTTTCCCAAAAGAAAAAAATCAAAGAAACCGGACTTACTATCTCTGTTTTTAAGGCGTCGCTTCGGCATCAGGGCGCCCCCAGATGGCAAGGCGTCGTACTCGCCTTAGATTGTTGAGTAAGGCGTCTGCCTTGGACTGTAGGGCGTCTGAATCGTCCGCCTCAGCCCCGCCTTGCACGCCTTGGCCCAAATTAGACGCTCTGGTTTGTCAGGCAGGGAACAGAGATTCCAGCGGGAAACACTGGCCCACGCGGGAACACAAGCGCGAGAAATATTGGCCCACGCGTGAACAGTTACAAGGAGGCGAAAGAGAGAGAGAGAGAGAGAATCGAACCAATCGTGCAAATCCTAGTCTCCACGCGAGAGAGGTCTCTCTCCTGTTTCCTCTGGCGGCGGCTTCCTCCTCAGATCAGCGCCAGCTTCCTCCTCTCCGGCTGCAGCTCCTCCCCCTCCCCCTCTCCAGTTGCAGCTCCTCCCTCTTCTCCTCTGGCGCAACCCTCTTCCACCAGATCAGCACCAGAACAAGGTTTGGCTCCTGGCTCCTGTCCGGCTGCAGCTCCTCCCCCTCCTCTGGCTCTTGTCTCTTCTCTTTCTTCCATCCAGCAGCCATACCACCGCTTCTCTCCTTCCCCGTGCTTGATCTGGTTCTCTCTTTTACTTTGACAACTGATTGGCCTTCTCTCAGTGTTGCTGCAGTAGCAAAGTCTTCAAAAATTTAATAATGGCTTATGAACTCTACTTTTTTGTCATGCTTAATGATCTTACTTTGTTTTGTTCCATAATGCAGTTGTCTACCGTCACTCAATTAAATTGTTATCCCCTCCCTGTGTTGGGAGGTTTTATGTTACCGAACAGCTTCTTAATTGTTTGATCTATTTTGTGGTTTCATGCACTTTCGTTTGTGACCTTGGAGAGAACTTGAAGAATATGCTAACTGGATAGGCTGCTTATTGGCAGTGCAAAGTAAGCAGAACAAGCCACAAAACCAAGGTCTCAAAGTAAGTAAAACCAGCAAAATGTTTATGCATTCTCTGTACATCGGTATGATATGCTCACTGTGATTCTGGACTATGAAGCTACTTATGACCTGGTAGACATCGCAATCAACAGCTGTATCTCTGATACAAACATTCCATACCGTCATTTGCTATTTTTGAAAAGCGTAGCTAAAAATGTAACAGGTTATTTTTTATTCCAGAAATTTAATAATTATAATGTCCCTAAAATTGCTTCAGGATTGTGTACCTTAACAATTAAAGCTGGCTCGCCTTGGCTTGAGCACAAGTTATTTTCCACTTTATTTACTTAGAGTTTTTAGAACTGCCATATATTTTCTCTGCACTTTCTGGTTTGTTATAGTCACTGCTATATCTTTCTGGAGACAATTATGTGTCTTACTACCGCATCTTGAAACTGTGCCAAATATACACACAATCTGATGAACTGGGATCTTGGTATGTTTAATGATATGTTTAATGAAGTCACTGTTGCAAATTTCAGAATTTGGGCCTGCCATACCATGCTCCACGATTTGAAGTTCGTCAGCTTCAAGTATATGCAAACCAAGTAAGCAGAATCAACAAACTCAAATATGCAAATTTATAAGTGCTGTTTGGCCTACCATGTTTCAGCAAAAATAGTCACAAACGAAAATAAACTATTTTCTTTACATAGGTAAAGAGCAGAAGTTGCAATACTTGCAATACTTACAGCAAAAGTTGGATCCTGGGCGCGTCCAGAAGGGGATCACGGCGTCACGTGGCCCAGACTCCTAAAGCGATCCCACACCAGATCGCCGACTCTTGAGATGTGCCTTAACTATGAATTATTCAGTATATGAAACAATGTGTATGAGCTTGCACTACTCTGACTGAAAGAGGAGCAGCGACGGTTCAGACCAAGTTCGCCGTGGTTAGATCGCCGGCGAACGCTAATCGCGGGATCGCGGCCCCGTGTCCGCGGATCCAACAGATCGCCGCCGCCTCCTGCAAGTGCTACGGGCAAAGGATGGATCGGCCGCGTCGTGCAAGTGCTTTTCCGATGGGATGGATCCGACGCGGTCTGGGCGTACTGGTGGATCTGGCGTGCGAACCGGCGGCGGTGGAGTCAGATCTGGTGTGCGATCTGGCGTGCGATCTGGTGAACGAGGGATCGATCCCAGTTGTTTTCGATAGGATGACAAAAAACCGGAAGACGATGACGAAAAAAAAAGCGACGGTGAGAGTATGACGAAAAAAAACCAGCGAAAATTAACCGGGCGACTATTCACCATGTTGTTCATTAAAAATAGAGAAAAGGCAGAGGTTGTGAGTTCGATACTTTGCTGGCGCAATAATTTTTGCCTGCTTCTCAAAGCCCACTCATTGGCAGGCTCCCACTTCAGCTCGGCCCGAGGCCCGAGAGGAGACTTAGAAACGGAACGCTTTTTTGACGTACCACAAAACGATCCAAGGACGATCATTGACATACGAAAAACGATTTGACGGCGGACGAAAATTAAGAAGCAAGAAGCAATAGTCTCTTTATTATTAGGGAAAGATATACGGCAATGAGCCAGCCTTATATGCAGTCCCTTCACGCGAGACGGGAACTACACTCGCTATAAGCGAGATATAGCTCTCCCGCTGGGCTCCCACTTCAGCTCGGCCCGAGGCCCACGAGAGAAACTTGGGCCTCTTAGGCTTTCATTTTGCCCCACTTATAAATGTTCCCACGAGGCTACTGGCCATATTGGGAAGGAATGGGACCCTATCGTTCGAGACCTCCTGTTCGACGCGTTAAGAGCCAAAATCACTATTTCAAGAGTACTCATTGTAAAAATCACTTTAAAAAAAATCACTCCAACTTTTTTGATTCTTTTTTCATAGATTCATTTATTTGAAACATTTTATTTCTTAAATCGTGCGTCCAAATCTTCAAAACTAGATCCCACATTGATAAAATTTGATGAACTTTTTTCATGAAAAAAATCAAATGAAAAAACCGAATCGGGAGTACGGGTTTTTCCCTTTCTGAAAGAGGCACGCCGTGCCTTTCGTGAAATCACAACCGTGCCTCTCATGAAAACAAAACCGTGACTCTCGTAGAAAGAAAAAAAAAAGAAAAAACACGTTTTTTTCCCGTTTCCGAGGAGGCACGACCGTGACTCTCGCAAAAGCACAACTGTGCCTCTCTCGAAAACAAAACCGTGACTTCTGTGAAAGGAAAAAAACAGAAAACACGTCTTTTTCCGTTTCCGAGAGATACGGCTGTGACTCTCGCGAAAGCATAACCGTGTCTCCCGCGAAAGCAAAACCATGACTCTTGCGACAGAAAAAAAAATTAAAAATGCGTTTTTTTCCATTCCCGAGAGGCACGGCCGTGACTCTTGCTAAAGCATAACCGTGCCTCTCGCAGAAGCAAAACCATGACTCTCGCGAAAGAAAAAAAAAGCAGAAAATGCGTTTTTCCCATTTCCAAGAGGCACGGCCGTGACTCTCGCTAAAGCACAACTGTGCCTCTCGCGGAAGCAAAACCACGACTCTCACAAAAGTAAAAAAAAAACAGAAAACGTGTTTTTTTTCATTTCCAAGAAGCACGGCCGTGACTCTCACGAAGCACACCCGCGGCTCTCGCTGAAGCAAAACCGTGACTCTCGTAAAAGGAAAAAAAAATAGAAAACAGGTTTTTTTCGTTTCCGAGAGGCACAACCATCACTCTCGCGAAAGCAAAACCGTGACTTTCCGAAAGGAAAAACATGTTTTTTCGTGCAAATTTTTTTTTCAAATTTCTTTTATCGAAAAACTAAGAAAGATCGGTGAAAAACCAAAACGTCAAAAAAAGCCGAAAACGCGTGCGGAAAAATAAAGAAAACAAAATTCGGAGGGAGCCCCCAGAGCACGACACGTGGCGAATGGCTGAGAACGCGCCAAGTGGATCGTTGCGAGACTCCCGAAAGAGCACTCGTTAACTAGAGTTAGTTACTCTTGTTAAGCGCTCGACAGCTCCGTGACGTTGACATGCTGCTCACCCTAAGCCTGGCCCAACAAGGGCAGATGTTCCCTCGCGTTGCTCCGTCGCCTTTTTTTTCTGATCGCTTGTCTCTTCGATCTCTGGTGTCCATGGTTGGCCGGTTAACTATTGACCAAATACATGGAAAAAAGTTCATAGATTAGTAATTAAAAGTTCATCAGTATGGTAAACTTTTTTTGTAAAGTTCATGGAATTCCAAAAAGTTTGCGGATTCTAGAAAAAAATATTCAGAAATTTGAAAACATTTCATAAATTTTGAAAAAAGGTGAACCACTTTTTGAAAACCTTCATGAATTTGGAAAAAAAATCATCCTTTTTTTTAAATCACAAATTTGGGAAAAAGTTCAACAATTTTAGGGGAAAAAAGTTCACCAACTATTTTTGAAACATTCACGAATTTGGAGAAAGTTCTTTGATTTGAGAAAAGGGTTTATCAATTTTGAAAAAAAGGCACAAATTTGATTTTTCTAAGGATTTTGGAAAAAATCCTAAAAATTGAAAGGTGTTCATGGATTTAAAGAAGAGTTCCAGGGGGTGTAAAAAGTTTGCTTTTTAGCTGAATTTGAAAAAAGTTAGTAAAACATGCACAACAGATGGTCGCCCCAGCCATCATCAGCGCCACTCCTGAAGGCAAGACGTGCAAGTCCCATCTTTTTTTTTTCGAAACGGAGGCAAAGATTGCCTAATCTATTAATTAAGCAGAAGAGAATTACCCAGTTAATTACGGAAAACCGGGCGAAAACTGAAACAACAAGGGCCAAGACCATCCCAAAGACTAACACACAGGGCAAAGCCCACCCACGAACAAGATCGATGACAACCACGTCGCCCATACGACATGAGGTCCATGCCCTCGAAGCTGCAACTCTTCCGAGGCCGCCGCCTCGACATCCACTGCTCCGTTGCGCCCTGCGCACTCAACCGACACCGCCTTCCGGGGCCGCCCCCCGACATGCCACCGCTCGCCCTCGAGCAGCAACGCCGCACGATACAGCAACCCGCAGCCCACACCGCTCAGGACAACCGTACGCAGACCACGAACGTCGCACCACATCCGGGGCCACTGATGAAGCCATGTACCTGGGGTAGGGGCACAGACCTGTCCTAAGAGCCCTACCCAAGGACATCCATAGAAGAAGTCACCTTTCAATCGACTTGAAGATACCCACTCGACGGGTTCAAGACACTCGACCAGGAAGCTATCACTCGACCACAAAGCCAATCACTCGACTGCCAGGAGATCTAAAGTCACTCCGCAGGCAAACGGTCGGTCATTAAGTAGCCTTTATGGTCATTATAGCACTTTATTAGAGGCGTTACCAGTAACGCCCAACCTTAATGTACCTTAAACCCTGCATTACTGAGGGCAGGAGAGGGCTGGCGAACTCTATATAAGCCACCCCCTCCTCAGTATCAAGGGTTCGCACCCTTGTCATTTTCACACATCTAATCCAGTCGACCGCCTCCGGGCACCGAGACGTAGGGCTTTTACTTTCTCCGAGAAGGGCCTGAACTCGTACATCTTCGTGTGCTTACAGCTCCTGCATAGCTAAGATCTAGCCTCTCCATATTTACCCCCTAGATCACTGTCAGACTTAGAACCACGACAGTTGGCGCCCACCGTGGGGCTGGAATCTTAGCGCTTGAATTGTAGGAGTTGCAATTTTTCCGATCTCCTTGATCATGTTTTCATGCGGAGTTTTGATGGAGGGCCGCGAGATCCATCTTGGCGTGCTCACGTTCATCGCCGACGACTCTGCCTGGCTTCAAGAGGCTCCGCTCGACATCGACGCGCTCCCCGTCCGCGGGGCGACGCACTTTCGTGCATGTGTTCGCGGCGTCCTACTGCGTCAGCCGTCGACCCAGTATCGGTCGGCCCCCGTGTCATCTCCCCGCCTCGTCTCTCGCCGGCGCAAGCGCTCTAGTCGATCGAGACTTCAGAGGTGGGTGAGGCACGTGGTGGCTCGCCAGTCGGCCACCCCACAAGTCACGGCAATCGAGCCCGACGAATCTCTCTACGGCCTGCTCGACCTGTCGACTGGCTCCGCAGAGACCGCATCCGAGTGCGACAGCAATGATCCTGCGACGGAGGTCCTGGCAATTGATGGGACACGCAGCCCTCCCGGTTTTACTCGTACCGACGGAGGGGCAGGTGGGGGCGACCCGTCGCATCCCCACGAGGAATATCTCCCTGAGCCTCTCATGTCGCTGCAGCGAGAGGAGCTTCGCCGCCGGAACATGGATGCACTCCACACTCCTATCGTTGGAGCAACCCCCAAGGCCCGAGCCTTGGAGGACGCGCGCTTGGCTAACTTAGCCGAGCGCACTCGACTGGAGAATCTCCAGCGAGCACTCGACGAGCAAGCGCGTCAGCGGGCTCCTGAGTCCAGTCGATGTTAGTTCTTCCCGCCTACGCAGGTATATCGAACTCCCGTTCAGAATTTGGCAGCCGCGGCCCGAATAGCAGAATCAATTCAACCCTCCCAGTCAGAAGCTGGCAGAGGCTTGTTGCAAATCAGAGCGTTGCTCCGGGCAGCGGGAAACCAGAATTCCGCTGTCTCTCAGTCGCGGAATAGGATCCACAGTCGATCCGTTGCAGCGGATACAGTGCAGTCGGCTCACAGCCCAAGATCGCCCCCGAGGCGTGAGGGACGTGGAGACCGACCAGATCAGTACAGAAGAAACGAGCAGTATGATCACCGATTCGATCGTGATGATCGACGTCGAGTGCCAATCCCTCCCCCGAGGAGTGGGTCGTATGCGCCTCGACAGCAGGATGACAGACGCCCTCATAGTGTTGGGCGGAGGATCCCAGTCGACCCCAGGGAACCAGGCTTTGACGCGAGATCCATCCTCGTTCAAGGTTTGGTCGACAGGAACAGGGCTCACCGAGAAGGACATGACAGAGATGCCCCTACTAGCAGCAGGGTACATGTTTTAGGGCCAGAGTGTTTCAGTCGAGCCATAAGGGCCGCGGTGATTCCTCCGAACTTCCGATTGGCGACTGGAGTCAGCAAGTTCACCGGCGAGTCTAAGCCTGACACTTGGCTCGAAGACTACCGAGTGGCTGTCCAGATTGGCGGCGGCAATGATGAGGTGGCTATGAAGCATTTGCCTCTCCTGTTAGAGGGCTCAGCCAGAGCGTGGCTGAATCAGTTAGCACCCAGCAGCATCTACACTTGGGAGGATCTCTCTCGAGTGTTTGTCACGACCTTTGAAGGAACATGCAAGCGACCGGCAGGCCTTACGGAATTGCGGTCTTACATGCAGAAACCGAGTGAAACTCTGAGGGATTACATCCAGAGGTGGATCACTTTGCATCACACAGTTGAGAATGTACCAGATCACCAAGCAGTTTGTGCCTTTAAAGAAGGCGTCAAGAACAGAGAGTTGAACCTGAAGTTCGGTCGGACCGGAGAAATGTCTCTGAATCGGATGATGGAAATTGCCACCAAATACGCTAACGGAGAAGATGAAGATCGACTCCGGTGTGGCAAGCAGAAAGCAGTCGCCCAGGAATCCGGAGGCAATTTCAGTCAGAAGCAGAAGCGGAAGGCCAAGCCAGCCGCTCCTGGGGAGGCCCTGGCCATAACCCAGGAGAAATTCAAGGGAAAACCCAAGGGGCCCTGGAACCCCAAGAAAGTAAAAGATCAAGACGGAAATGACGTTTTGGATCTGCCGTGTCACATTCACACCAAGAAAGACGAGGAGGGTAAACTCATTTACCCAAAGCATACCACTCGACAGTGTCGGCTCCTGATCCAGCAGTTCCAGGGCAAGCAGTCCAAAGACAAGGAAAAAGAGTCGGACAAGGTTGAGGATAAGGAAGATAGTGACGACGGGTACCCCCAAGTCAATTCCACCTTGATGATTTTTGCTGATGTCGAAAGCAAAAGTCGACTGAAAGTCATTAACTGTGAAGTGAATATGGTTGCCCCGGCAACACCCAGCTACCTGAAGTGGTCTCAGACTGCCATCACGTTCAACCAGTCCGATCACCCTGCGCACATTGCCACCCCTGGGAGGCAAGCTCTGGTGATCGATCCGGTTGTCGAAGGCACTCGACTGACCAAAGTCCTGATGGATGGTGGCAGCGGCCTGAACATACTGTATGCAGAAAAGCTGAAAGAGATGGGCATTCCGATGTCCAGGCTCAGTGCCAGCAACATGAGTTTCCATGGAGTCATTCCTGGAAAGAAAGCCGAGTCACTCGGCCAGATTGCTCTCGATGTGGTTTTCGGTGATTCAAAGAATTACCGCAAGGAAAAGTTGACATTTGAGGTTGTGGACTTCCAAAGTGCTTATCATGCTATTCTGGGCCGGCCAGCTTATGCACGCTTCATGGCTCGACCGTGCTATGTGTATCTCAAGTTCAAGATGCCCGGCCCCAGAGGTGTGATCACCGTTACAGGTAATCGAAAGAAAGCAGAGGAGTGTTTTCAGAAAGGATCAAAGATCGCTGATGCTCAGATGTCAGTAGTCGAGCTGCAAGAGTACCAGAAGACTGCTGATCCGAGTGAATTGCTGCGAGCCAAGAAGCCAGCTTCAGAATCATCTTTTCAGTCGTCCGATGAAACTAAGCCAGTTCACATTCACCCGACCGACCCCAATGCTGCCCCGACTCACATCTCAACGACGCTCGACTCCAAATAGGAAAAAGCACTCATCTAGTTCCTCCGTGAGAACTGGGACATCTTCGCATGGAAGCCTTCTGACATGCCTGCAATTCCCAGGGGGCTGGCTGAGCACCGTCTACAAGTCGACCCAAAGTTCAAGCATGTGAAAGAACATCTTCGACGGTCCGCCGTCCAGAAGAGGAAAGCTATTGGCGAGGAGGTGGCTCGGCTCTTAGCAGCGGAGTTCATCCGAGAGATTTACCACTCCGAGTGGCTCGCCAATGTTGTCATGGTCCCCAAGAAGGACAAGTCACTTCGCATGTGCATTGACTTTAAACATATCAATCGGGCCTGCTCGAAAGATCATTTCCCTCTCCCCTGCATCGACCAGATAGTCGACTCGACCGCGGGGTGTGAGCGTTTGTCTTTTCTAGACGCTTATTCAGGGTACCATCAGATCCGTTTGTATGGACCCGACGAGATCAAAACGGCTTTCATCACCCCATTCGGGTGCTTCTGTTATGTCACCATGCCCTTCGGCCTCAAGAATGCTGGAGCCACGTTCATGAGGATGATTCAGAAGTGTTTGCTCACTCAGATCAGTCGGAACGTAGAAGCATACATGGATGATATTGTGGTTAAGTCACGGAAAGGTTCCGACCTGCTGACTGACCTTGCCGAAACCTTTGCTAACCTCAGGGGATATGATATCAAGCTCAATCCATCAAAGTGCACATTCGGAGTTCCAGGTGGAAAGTTACTCGGTTTTCTCGTTTCCGAACGAGGAATCGACGCCAATCCCGAGAAAGTTGGCACCATACTCCGGATGAAGCACCCTGTGCGTGTGCACGATGTCCAGAAGCTTACAGGTTGCTTGGCCGCTCTAAGTCGATTCATTTCTCATCTCGGTGAAAAGGCGTTGCCTCTTTACCGACTGATGAAGAAGTCTGACAAGTTCGAGTGGACTCCAGAAGCTGATGCAGCGTTTGCATAGCTCAAAGCTCTGCTCTCCACCCAACCGGTGCTTGTTGCCCCAATCAGTAAAGAGCCTCTGCTGCTTTACATTGTGGCCACGGGACAAGTTGTCAGTACAGTACTTACGGTCGAGCGGGAAGAAGAAGGAAAGGCCTTCAGAGTTCAGCGCCCAGTATATTATGTGTCTGAAGTTTTGACTCCTTCGAAGCAAAGATATCCCCATTACCAGAAGCTTGTATATGGGATTTACATGACCACGAAGAAGGTTGCGCACTACTTCTCTGACCATTCCATTACAGTCGTCAGTGACGCTCCACTGTCAGAGATTTTGCACAACAGAGATGCAACCGGACGAGTGGCGAAGTGGACGATTGAACTCCTTCCCCTAGATATCAAGTTTGAAGCAAAGAAGGCTATCAAGTCCAAAGCAATTGCAGATTTCGTCGCCGAGTGGATTGAACAGCAGCTTCCGACTCAAGTTCACTCGGAGCATTGGAGCATGTTCTTCGATGGATCTAAGATGCTGAACGGTTCCGGTGCTGGGGTAGTATTGGTCTCCCCCCGAGGAGATAAGCTCAGATATGTTCTCCAGATTCACTTTGATTCCTCCAATAATGAAGCAGAATATGAAGCACTCTTGTATGGGTTGCGCATGGTCATTTCACTCGGCGTCCGGCGCCTCATGGTCTATGGCAACTCAGATTTGGTGGTTAATCAGGTGATGAAGGAGTGGGACGTCAGAAGCCCAGCTATGACTGGCTACTGCAACGCAGTAAGAAAGCTAGAAAAGAAATTCAAGGGGTTAGAGCTTCATCACATCCCCCGACTGAAAAATCAAGCAGCTGATGATTTGGCAAAGATAGGCTCCAAGAGAGAAGCCATTCCCAGCAATGTGTTTTTGGAGCACATCCGCTCGCCGTCAGTCCAGGAGGATCCTTTTACAGAAGAAGCCCTGCAACCGAAAAGTGCCACAGATCCGACTGAAGTCGAAGTTCCTGCTGTGGTCGACCTAATCATGGAGGTCTTGGCAATCACCCCCGACTGGACGATACCATACATCGCGTATATTTTGAGGAAAGAACTTCCAGAGGACGAAGAAGAGGCTCGACAGATCGTTCGTCGATCTAAAGCTTTCACAGTCATAAAAGGACAGTTGTATAGAGAAAGCGCAACTGGAATCGGTCAGAAGTGCATAACGCCAGAAGAAGGTCAGATAATCCTTGATGATATCCACTCGGGGACCTGTGGTCACCATGCATCCTCTCGGACCATTGTGGCCAAAGCATACCGAGCGGGTTTTTACCGGCCCAGGGCAAACGAAATGGCGAAAGAGATAGTCGACAAGTGTGAAGGTTGCCAGTTCTACTCCAACATGTCGCACAAGCCAGCATCAGCTCTGAGGACCATTCCACTCGTCTGGCCCTTCGCTGTTTGGGGACTGGACATGGTTGGTCCACTGAGAACAGGCAGGAGCGGATTCACACATGTGCTTGTGGCAGTCGACAAGTTCACCAAATGGATTGAAGCCAAGCCTATCAAAAATCTTGATGCTAGCACTGCTATCAGTTTCATCAGAGAGTTGATATTCAGATATGGAGTCCCGCATAGTATCATCACTGACAATGGGTCAAACTTCGATTCAGACAAGTTCAGAGCTTTTTGCGCCTCTCAAGGCACGTGAGTCGACTACGCGTCGGTCGCGCATCCCCAGTCGAATGGACAAGCTGAAAGAGCAAATGGTCTGATTCTCAAAGGACTGAAACCTCGACTGATGCGTGATCTCAAGCACGCAGCAGGCGCTTGGGTCGACGAACTTCCGTCAGTTTTGTGGGGACTGAGGACCACCCCGAACCGGTCGACTGGAAGAACGCCATTCTTTCTGGTTTACGGAGCCGAAGCCGTCCTGCCGAGTGATCTACTTCACAATGCCCCCAGAGTCGAGCTTTATAACAAAGACGAAGCAGAGCAAGCCCGGCAAGACGCGGTCGACCTCCTAGAGGAGGAGAGGGAAATGGCTATGATCAGATCGACCATCTATCAGCAAGACCTGCGTCGATTCCATGCCAGAAATGTGAAGAGCCGAACCTTCCAAGAAGGAGATTTGGTCCTCCGAGTGGATCAACAGAAACCACACAAACTTGCTCCTACTTGGGAAGGCCCCTTCATCGTCACCAGAGTCCTCCACAATGGAGCATATCATCTCTACAACGTTGATCGCCGGATCGATGAGCCACGAGCTTGGAATGCGGAACTACTCCGCCCATTTTACACTTGAATTCTCATTCGGATGAGATGTAATAAGAAAAACTTCTGTAGTTTATCTTTATCAAAGACAAGAGTGTCCCAGTTCTTCCTGTAATTGCTGTCACTTTTGTTTGCGTACGAAATCCCCCAGTGGGTGGCTTAGCTGCGAATCCGTTTCGCCTAAGTTTGCAAAAATCCTACCGAGTGGTGAGCCAGACTCCCACTCGGGGGGCTTAGCTGCAGCCCAGTGCTCGCCTAAGTGTTTGAAAATCCTACTGAGTGGTGAGCCAGACTCCCACTCGGGGGCTTAGCTGCAGCCCAGTGCTCGCCTAAGTGTTTGAAAATCCTACCGAGTGGTGAGCCAGACTTCCACTCGGGGGCTTAGCTGCAGCCCAGTGCTCGCCTAAGTGTATAAAAATCCTACCGAGTGGTGAGCCAGACTCCCACTCGGGGGCTTAGCTGCAGCCCAATGCTCGCCTAAGTGTTTGAAAATCCTACCGAGTGGTGAGCCAGATTCCCACTCGGGGGCTTAGCTGCAGTCCAAGTACTCGCCTAAGTATATAAAAATCCTACCGAGTGGAGAGCAAACCTCCCACTCGGAGGCTTAGCTGCAGCCCAGTGCTCGCCTAAGTGTATAAAAATCCTACCGAGTGGTGAGCTAGACTTCCACTCGAGGGCTTAGCTGCAGCCCAGTGCTCACCTAAGTGTATAAAAATCCTACCGAGTGGTGAGCCAGACTCCCACTCGGGGACTTAGCTGCAGCCCAGCGCTCGCCTAAGTGTTTGAAAATCCTACCGAGTGGTGAGCCAGACTCCCACTCGGGGGCTTAGCTGTAGTCCAAGTACTCGCCTAAGTATATAAAAATCCTACCGAGTGGAGAGCAAACCTCCCACTCGGAGGCTTAGCTGCAGCCCAGTGCTCGCCTAAGTGTATAAAAATCCTACCGAGTGGTGAGCCAGACTCCCACTCGGGGGCTTAGCTGCAGCCCAGTGCTCGCCTAAGTGTTTGAAAATCCTACCGAGTGGTGAGCCAGACTCCCACTCGGGGGCTTAGCTACAGTCCAAGTACTCGCCTAAGTATATAAAAATCCTACCGAGTGGAGAGCAAACCTCCCACTCGGAGGCTTAGCTGCAGCTCAGTGCTCTCCTAAGTGTTCAAAAATCCTACCGAGTGGAGAGCAAACCTCCCACTCGGGGGCTTAGCTGCAGTCCAAGTACTCGCCTAAGTATATAAAAATCCTACCGAGTGGAGAGCAAACCTCCCACTCGGAGGCTTAGCTGCAGCTCAATGCTCGCCTAAGTGTTCAAAAATCCTACCGAGTGAAGAGAAAACCTCCCACTCGGAGGCTTAGCTGCAGCTCAATGCTCGCCTAAGTGTTCAAAAATCCTACCGAGTGGAGAGCAAACCTCCCACTTGGAGGCTTAGCTGCAGTCCAAGTACTCGCCTAAGTATATAAAAATCCTACTGAGTGGAGAGCAAACCTCCCACCCGGAGGCTTAGCTGCAGCTTAGTGCTCACCTAAGTGTTTAAAAATCCTACCGAGTGGAGAGCAAACCTCCCACTCGGGGGCTTAGCTGCAGTCCAAGTACTCGCCTAAGTATATAAAAATCCTACCGAGTGGAGAGCAAGCCTCCCACTCGGGGGCTTAGCTGCAGTCCAAGTACTCGCCTAAGTATATAAACATCCTACCGAGTGGAGAGCAAACCTCCCACTCGGAGGCTTAGCTGCGGCCCAGTGCTCGCCTAAGTGTTCAAAAATCCCACCGAGTGGAAAGAAAACCTCCCACTCGAGGGGCTTAGCTGTAGCCCAGTGCTCGCCTAAGTATAAAGAAATCCTACCGAGTGGAGAGGAAACCTCCCACTCGGAGGCTTAGCTGCGGCCCAGCGCTCGCCTAAGTTCGGAACACAACCCAATCCGCAAGGACGAATAGGCGCAAATCGACTGTTACCTTTTCCTTCGGGGCTGCACCACAAATACGAAGTTATTTCGAGTGAAGACCAAGTTCCACTCGACAGATAATTCCCGAAGATATTCAACGATAAATCAAGTTCGGATAAAGCCCAAAGGTCCAACACCTCAGATCAAAGTACTCGAGCCCTCGGCTCGACAGAGTTTAACGGTTACAGAATCCACTCGGCATTCCGAGGCAAATTTAAAGTGAAGCATAAAAGTTTTTTGCTCCTCCGGCGGAGGACTGGAAGGGGCAACGAACTCGTCCAAGTCGATCCCGTTTGTAATACGGGTGGCAGCAGCAATGAAAGTTTCCATGAAGTCTTGAAAGTTAAGCTTCCTGGTGTTGGCAACTTGGATGGCGGCCAGCTTCTCCTCTCGCACCCCCTTGCAGTGTACGCGGACGAGGGACAAAGCGACATCGGCACCACACCTTGCGGAGGATTTCTTCCAATCCGTCACTCGACCAGGAACGTCGTTCAGTCGAGTCATCAGAGACTCGAGATCATTTGAAAGCGCCGCCCCGGGCCAGAGAGACGTGTCGATCCGCGACACCGCAACCTTCAGCCGGGCCAGATAGTTAACCACGCTGGCAATACGAGACTCCAGGCGGAGCACGTTCATTGCAGCCTCGTCCTTCACAAGAGAGTTAGCAGGGTCCAAGCCTATCTCCACTCGACTGGTCTCCTCTTCGAAGTTCTGGCAGAATTCTGTAAACACAATTCAAGGATAAGTCAGTGGCTCTACGCGGGTTTGGTAACTGCAAATCAGTCGGACCGGAGTAATTACCCTCGAGCATGACGAACAGCTTCTTGGCGAGTCCACCAAGATAAACCTCCAGATCGTTCCTCTGCCCTGCCAGCTCACCTGCCTGGTCACTCAGAGTCATCTTGTCTTTCTTCAGACGGCTGGCCTCTTGATTAGCCACGTCAAGAGCGCTTTTCAGCCTAGAGTTTTCCTTTTCAAGAGTATCGACCGAAGCGAGCTTTTCTTCAGCAAGCTTCGTTTTGCTCAAAGCCTCCTTCTGTGCCTCTGCAAGATCTTGATCCTTCTTCTTCAGAGCTTCTTCCAGTTTATCTGCAGCACGTCAAGTGAAATCAACATCAAGAATGGACAGGAAAGAAAAGTCACTCGTCAAGAATGGAGAACCTCACCAGCCATACCTTTTGCTTCTTCTTGCGCCTTCTTCAAGTTCTCTTAAGCAAGCTTCAAATCAAGGTTGAGCTGGATCTGCTTATTCTCCAACTCAGTATAGCGAGCTACAAGTTTGCAGGATTTCTGCAAAACAAAAATCAGTCGACAGACGTCCAGGATAAGTTGCTTCTGAGTAACTAAGAGACAATGATGGCGTTTCTAAGACTACAGCCGAATCAAAAAACATCCGACAGTAGTCTCGGGGACTACACCCAGCGGGTGCACTCAACGTGCCCCCACTGGTTTTTGAAAAAAAATCGACTGCCAACAGTCGACCGGATACAGTTCCATTCGGCACGGCCTGAGCAGACCGAGTGAAGAAGTACAACTACAGCAACACAATGTAAAGACTACAGTCGACTGCCAGCAGTCCACCGTAGTCTCGGGGACTACACCCAGTGGGTGCACTCAGCGTGCCCCCACTCGTCCAAGAATTGGCACACACACCCAGTGGGTGTACAGATGTAAAGACCTTCGGAAAAGAGATTCTTCTAAACAGCATATCGTAACAGACCAAGTGTTGAGTCGACTGACCTAGACGTTGCTCTGAAGAGCCGAACTTGCGTCATAGGCTGCTTGGCTGGCCTCCCGAACCACTTTCACTTGTTCCATCATGATCCCCGCCTGACGTATAGCCTCTTTCGCGGCACTCACTTGGTCCTCAGGGGCGGGGTACGCGGCAAAAAGCGAAGGAGGATTTGCGGTCGACGTCGAAGGCCGCACGCTCATCAGAGGATCGGTGAAAGTCACAGAAGCCCGAGTGGTGTCACCACCATCCCGAGCTACGGCCTCAGACGCCGGAGCAGATTGGGGGGTCTTGCCAGCCAACGACCGCCTGTTCCTTCTCACTCTCAGCGGCACGTCGTCGTCGTCATCCGGGAGGCTAATAACATGAGGAGGAGCTACAAGGAAACCCACTCGATGAAAGACTTGGAATGGATCAAGGCGACTGAAAGAGGTTGATGACGTCATCCGTGACGATTGACCCAAAACAAGGCACTCACATAGCACAAAGAACCAGTCGGAAAGGTCACCAACTCTTTCCCCACTCTAACCTCGATTCATTCGGGGGCTAATGATGAAGCCATGTACCTGGGGTAGGGGCACGGACCTGTCCTAAGAGCCCTACCCAAGGACATCCATAGAAGAAGTCACCTTTCAATCGACTTGAAGATACCCACTCGACGGGTTCAAGACACTCGACTAGGAAGCTATCACTCGACCACGAAGCCAATCACTCGACTGCCAAGAGATCTAAAGTCACTCTGCAGGCAAACGGTCGGTCATTAAGTAGCCTTTATGGTCATTATAGCACTTTATTAGAGGCGTTACCAGTAACGCCCAATCTTAATGTACCTTAAACCCTGCATTACTGAGGGCAGGAGAGGGCTGGCGAACTCTATATAAGCCACCCCCTCCTCAGTATCAAGGGTTCGCACCCCTGTCGTTTTCACACATATAATCCAGTCGACCGCCTCCGGGCACCGAGACGTAGGGCTTTTACTTCCTCCGAGAAGGGTCTGAACTCGTACATCTTTGTGTGCTTACAGCTCCTGCATAGCTAAGATCTAGCCTCTCCATATTTACCCCCCTACATCACTGTCAGACTTAGAACCACGACAGCCGCCGCCCCGACATGCCTCCACTCGCCCTCGAGCAGCAACGCCGCACAATACAGCTACCCGCAGCCCATGCTGCACAGGACAACTGCACGCAGACCACGAACGCCGCACCACATCCGGGGCCGCCGCCCCGACGTAAAGTCAGACCGCCCTCTCTGGGTCGCATCGACCAGGCCGACGACCTCGCTACCCACGTAGCACCAAGTCGCCACCGAAACAATGCACAACTGCGACTCTGCCCCATAGAGCCACCATTGCATCGCTATCCGAGGCCGCCGCCTCGGCATAAATCCAGCGTCCGGAGCCGTCGCCCCGGCCTCCATCACCCCGACAACGACGCAACTCTGCACCACTGCCATGAGACCACCACTCCACAAAGGTCATTGCTTCCAAGGCGGTGCCTCCAAGAAGGTAACGACATAATTGCCGCCGCCGCCCGCTCCAATGGAGCTTGGGTTTTCACCCGGAAACACCAGACAGTTGTCGCAGTAGAGGGACGTAGCTCCGCGATGTGCCTTCAGGAAGGAATGCAATGCTCAAGAACATCGCCAGCACCGGCACCGAAGAAGGTGCTAGACTTTCGCCTGGAGGATCTACTCCACCGCCGGGCCTCACAGGAAGCGAACGGCATAGGAACATAGCAAGTTGTGCAGAGGACATCGTTGCCAACCACGAGCCCTCAACACGCCGCAGCAGAGCGCCATGTCAGATCCGCGCCCCCCCCCAGCCACCTCCAGCCCAAGCTGCTGCTCTGTTGCAGCTCACCATCACCAGAACCTCCACCGACGCGGCACCGTCGTCCAGAAAACTGCGCCTTGCCGCCACCACCGCAGCTCCCCCGACCGAGGGAAGGGACCCCAGGCACCCAGCGCGCCCTACAGCTGCAGCCCGCCGGAGCGCCGCCACCGCAGCTTGCCGGAGCGCCTCCACCGCCAGATCTGGGCGCCCGGGCGCCAGATCGACGACGGCCGGCCTCAGCGCCACCCCGCCCGCGCCCGTGGCGCACCTCGCCGGCGAACCCGAGCCAAGCCGCCAGATCTGCGCGACAGGAGGCCACCGCGCCCGCCCCAGCTAGCTCCACGCCTCCATGCACAAGCACGCCCAGAGCACCCACCAAGGCGGCCGGCCCGCGCCGTCCAACCCCAAACGGGGGGAGGAGAAGGCCCCGCCGCCGCCGTGCCGCGCGGGCTTTGCCCAGCGACGCCTGCCGGCGGCGACGAGGGGAGGAAGGGCGGCGGGATGTGGCCTGGGCGGCGGCTAGGGTGCGCTCCTGGCCGCCCGCGGGAGCGGCCGGGGAGCGCTCTGTTGGTTTGTTCCTTGCAAGTCCCATCTTCGCTTAGTCCTTGTTTGCCTCTTAAATCTACATTAGGCACCTGCAAGTGCTGTCTTATGTTGAACTTGCTATATACTCCCTCCGTCTAGCTTCTTGAAAAAGGTTTTTATAATATGGGACGAAGGGAGTAGCGTTTAATAATTGAACCATTTTAACTGCCATACAACTCGTGGTTTCATTCTCACTAATTGAGCCGGGATTACCTTTTTTTGAACATCATGCTTTCAAGTTACGGAACCTGATATCTTTCCATGGCCGGTGGTGGCAAGCTGTAAAGTTAACAAATTACTCAGTGCATACCAGCCCATGTCCTCATTTACACACGATGCCGCCCTGCCTCCTCACCGATCACCTCCCAAACGGCCAAACCCAAAGGAGCAACAGAAGCAGCGAGCTTTCCAGGTCGTGCCTGTCATGAGGATGGCTCGGTTAGGTCATAGGTAGGTAAGGTGGCCACAGCATAAAGCCATTCGTTTCCGAATGTGGAGTTTCTACGTCGAGCAAATGCTTTTGGTGTGAACAGTAAAATTAAAAAAAATCTGAATTTTTTTGTGACATACTTTCGTAAATATTAGTTGTGCATGCAAAATTTCATCGCAAAATCACGTTGGTGGAGGACGTGGTAAAAAAACAAAATCGATACTCTAAAAATGTTACATACAAAAGCATTTTGGAGCTCTGATTTTGTTTTTTGGCACGACTTCCACCAATGTGATTTCGCGATGAAATTTTGCATGCACGACAAACATTTGCGAAAGTATGTCACAAAAAAATTCAGGATATTTTGATTTCTTTTTCTATTTTCTTTTTAATTTTACTGTTCACACCGGGAGCATTTGCTGCTCGGTGTAGAATGGCACTTTCGTTCCCGGCCAACCTTCATAGCAACAATCCTATTCACAGCAGATGCAACTTGCCACGCATGACATGACATCAGCATGGTTGACTAGCTCGTTTCCCTCCCACCATGGACAACTAGACGCTGCGCACAGGAATCCGGAGCAGTCGGTCACAGGAGAGCAAAAACCCTTTCGTTGCTGCTGGAGGAGAACGGAGGAGGGCGGTTGCTTGGTGAGCAGTGCGAAAAACATGACCACCTCTCTCGGCGTTGTCCGTTGTTTTGTTAGCAGATCGCGGGATCGGACGGCCAAGGACACGCATCATGTGCATGCCTGTGAAGATCAGCGAGCAAGTGGTGTGGTGAAACGAATGACAGAGAAAGAGTTTTCAGCCTTTCAGTTTCAAAAGTTATTAAAGCAACTAAATAAAGCCTCTCGGTGTGCATCGGTATCCTCTTGAGTCATCACCATGCTCACTATACCGTTGCTCACGTTACCGGTTTTATTCTTCTTTCTCGTTGACGTGTTCCGGCATCCGCGTGACGTAGTCACATGTGTGTGGCCTGATGATGATGGATGCCGTCTCACCGAGAGGGCTCTAAAAATATCTCTCCCTCGACAGAGGAGCAAATCCCATTCTCAAGCTGTCTGGTGACTTCTCAAACTTTCCGGTGTGCCTGAAAGTTGTCGTTATGTTGTTACAGATGATGGTTGAGCAACCCCAAAGCCCACCGTATGGTAGGAAGTGACCTGAGACACTCTCATGTTTTGAGGAAGTACAACAAATGCTAACACTTCCTGTTATAACATATGATTTCAGACAATATAATCACATAGTATAACTGACAAGTATTGGGTCGATTCAATATGATCATTCTTCTAACGTCATACCCTCAATGTTGTTTTACGACTATCGTTACACTTAACATATCCTAAGATCCAAAAAACGTGAACACCAACAACACCGGGAACCTATTGTTACCGTTTATCATTCCACACGTACATATGAGTTTTCCACTTAATCGCATATTCCAGGATTATAGCAGTTATAGCACGGAATATAAGCTCTTAACTATGGCTATGGAGATATAATAATATAATCTTATCGCCTCTAGGGCATATTTCCAACAAAAAAGGCAATATCGAAGGTAATTGCTCCACTACTATGGATGAGAGCTATCCTTGGAGGACTCTCTCAATTCTGATTAGTGCCCAATTTTTGATAATATTTATGTGTTCCAATACAAGATTAAGATATTCATATTCACCCCAAAAGTACTATTCTAACATAAACTAGTCTTATGTCTATTTGCTTCTATTTAATTAGTTAATAGAAACCACTATAGGATATTTTCATCAATTTGATGGTTTACAAATATGAGTTGAGACATATAACAATATTCAAACACACAAACATATATGCGAATGCCATAACTTAAACCGTGGAGGCATGATATTCTACCTTTTTCACACATTTATGGCAATCCTTCTTAATCTTTTAAGCGGAGTTGTCTCAAAACGGGAAGTAACTTTAGCTATGGAACACAATTTTCATTTTGGCATGTTTTTCGTGTAGTGTTCAGTGACAGACATCAGAACTGTATAACAAAAAATGTTTTAGTTAATATTGAGAAATATTTTAATATGATATAAAATATATTGGATAAGTTTGAATTTGATGTATAAAAATATAAAAGTTCAATATAAATATTCGAGACATCATTGTTTTTGAGTAAAAGATATGTTGTTCTACAAACAAAATCTCAAAAACTTGTGATTTTCCCAATTTATTAATAGACACAATAAATTTATGGTTCAATTTATCCATTACATATAATGCTTATTGATTCTTTGCACTCCGAATTTCTTTAAATATTTTTATAATTCTCACCTTTTACAAAAATAAGGATTAGTAATTTCAGCAAAGTTAGAAGACTATTTTGTAGGTCTTGATGATAAGCTCCGAAGAAAATTTTGGTAACCTAAATATATTAAAATTACTAGACATGATGTACTACATAGAGTTTTGAGTTTATAATTATGTCTTAGCTTCAATTGGTGAGCAATTTCCCATCAATATACGATGGATATTTTCTAAGCACACATTGAAAACCTTACAAAACACAATTAATATATTTAAATACACTATAACAATTAAAAATAAATTTATTTTACATTATATTTGTTCGTTGTTCAATTTATTTAACATTTGTTTTTAGTTCATAAACACTTTCTACAATTTCTAAAATGCAGGAGTAACTTGTTAATGAAGCCATTTTTGGACGTAGGACTAACTTGTTAATTAAGCTATTTTTTATCCTAGTGTCAAAAATGATCTGACGTTTTGGGACGTATAAGTAACTTGCTATTTAAGCCATTTTTCTAAAAAAACACACAAAAAGGTAAATTGGCCGCTCCACTTCCGACCATATATAGGTTGGACGGGATGTTTCCGCACCTATTTGACACTACTAAAATTGGGGACCTCCTATTGGGCGCATGTCGGCGTCATCCTGGACTGAAACGAGGAACAATAGGCGGACCCACTATGGCGAGCTCTGCTGAGCCTTTGGTGTGTTTTTGTCTTTGATTTCCTAGGCGAGTTTTCTCCACATAGAAAGTGTTGCTGGCTATTTTAAGAATCTAAATAATTTAAAACTTATTAGAAAAATATTTACAAAATGACCATCGTAAATTTGAAAAACTTCACTGTTTATTTTAGAAAAATGTTTACGCATATAAAAAGATATTCATCGTATATTTAAAAATTGTGCATTGTTTATTACAAAACAATGTTTAGATTATATTTAACAAATGTTCACTTCATCTTATAAATTTAAAAATATTCACTATATATAAAGAACATTCACCATGTTTTTTTATAAAATGTTCATCGTTTTATTACAAAAGATGTTTAACATATATTAAAAATTGTTCTCTCGTTTGCAAAATGTTAATGTATAAAAATACAATTTAAAATTTACAAAAAAAGAAAAAAGAAAAACATAAGAAAGCAAAAACAACATAAAAGGCCACAAAAAATGAAGTAAAACTAGGAGCAAAAACAAACCCGAAAGGAGAAAAATATAAAAAAAACCCAACTAATGTTGGACTTACTAAAATCATAAAAGGAAAAGAGGAAAGAGAAAAAACCGCTGAAACCCAAACGGAAAGGAAAAAAATGAAATGAAATCGAAGAAAAAAAGTAATGAGACCAATTTTGATCCCAGCCCACGAAACGCTAATGGGTCGGTTCATTGTGCCTCGCTTCAGGAGGCTACTATTTGCTACTTGCATGATTCGGAAAACACGAAAAAGTAAATTGGTCGCTCCAGTTCAAGCCTGTATAGTTCTGACAAATGATCTGGCAAATGGTACTCGGGGACGCCATGGAGTGATCATTGGTGAGATCAAGTCCAATGCAGCTAGTTTTAATTGTAATTTTGCTTCTGAAGGTCGTTTAGTTAATGAGGATGGTCATAATTTAGCTCGATTCTCCCTCTCTTTAGGCTAGGGTCGCCAATTGTGGCCTATGCAACCCCATGACCCGAATGTAACCCCACAAATTGTGGTATTTGATGAATAAAGTGTTGCTTTAACACCCCACTCCCCCCCCCCCCCAAACTTTGTAGCCTGTATAGGCTAGCATGGATATTCCACAACTATTTGGCACAAAAGGCATCAAACAGGATGTCACCATCCTCTTTTTTAGGCTGGATGTCACCCTCCTAGGGTCGTGCTATCCATCTAGTTAAGTGACGAGACCTTCAGCATGAAGGGGAAAAAACACAGGCCCTCCTCCAAATTTTTACTATGTCGGCAGAGGATACAAATGTCAGGGATTTACAATTGATCAACCATCACGTGCGGCGGCGTAGAAGAGAGATATATAACAGAGGTGACATAGGCCCCCGCCCCCTGCATCTCTGTTGGGGCCTTCCGATGACAAGCCTCCGCTCTGCTCGTCAGGAGTTAGCCGTTATACTTATGTATCAATTTGGATCACAATATAACAAATTTCATGATCTTTGACAATACCATGCGATTATCTCTGAAACAGATGATAGGGAGAATGTTGCGAACCATAAAGATTTGGTCGATCTTGTCCCCGGAATCAGAGAGACTGAAACTGGAGGGTTTAACTCAATTCCTAATAGATCAACTAAAGAAACCCATGCTGATTCCATGTGGCAAGATGGAAACATGGGTCTGCAGCTTCCAAGGTAGCTCCTCGCGCCAAGCCTCTAGAACAAATGATGGATCTCTGAGCTAAACCAGCACTTGACATGAAGATCAAGCAAGTGCTATTTACAATCCCATCCTCTGCCGTGGACAACGGATGGTCGCCCCAGCCATTATCAGCGCCACCCCTAAAACATGAGACTTTTTTTTCATGAATACGCAAAGCTTGTGTATCATTGCATTGATAGAAGAAAGGCAGAATGAGTACATAAGAGGGTACAACACATATCACAGACGCATATAGGAGAAGCCGCGAACATGGGACCCAAAGCAGAGAGACACGAGATGCTAAGCCCAAACAAAGGAAAAACACAGTTAAACCGCCAAGCCAAGCCCGGGTAGAGGGGCAAGCCGAACCGGCAAGGCATCGATCATCTCTAACTCCAACACCCAAGACGCCGCGAGCAAGCAAGATGGCGCCTTCAAGAAGGGGAACACACGACGCCGCCGTCATCCGATTCGAAGAACTGGACAATTGTCACAGATCAGGGGCCGAAGATGAGGAAGTCGCTTCGCTGGTCAAGATCACCACCTTAGGAGGGGGTTGGGTGGGGTTGCGCCCGCCGTCGGTCGGTGGCATCGGGCGGCGCCAAAAAAACACAAACTTTAGGATTGGCACGTCGTGGAGATGGACGGGATCGAAGGGCGGTATGGCAGAAGGAGCCGGCGCGGATGAAAGGATGGTAACCTGCTAGTGTTGTCCTATGTTGTACTTGCTATATAGCGTTTTATTTTCTGAACCATTTTTTACTACTATGCAACTCGTGGTTTCATTCTGATTAATGGAGCCAGGATCACCTCCCTGTTTTTCTAAATAAAAAAAACATCATGTTTTCAAGTTACCGAACCTGATATCTTTGTGTGGCCGATGGTGGCAAGCTGTAAAGTTAAAACAGATTACTCGGTGCACACCAGCCCATCACCTGATTTACATCATGCTGCTGCGCTGCCTCCTCACCGATCACCACCCAAACCCAAAGGAGCGACAGAAGCAGCGAGCTTTCCAGGTCGCGCCTGTCATGAGGATGGCTCGGTTAGGTCTTAGGTAGGTAAGGTGGCTACAGCACAAAGCCGTTCCCGGCAACAGTCCTCCTCATTATCTGCATGGTTTCAGAGTGCTGAGCAGTCAGCAGATGCAACTTGCCACAAAGGACATGGGCAGGGCAGGGCAGGGCTGGCTGGCATGTTTCCCTCCAACCATGGACATGGGCATGGGCATGACTAGACGCTGCGCACAGGAATCCGGAGCAGTCAGTCACCTCACGGGAGCGCACAGGACGGAGGAGGACGGAGCAGGGAGCGGAACGTGACCGTCTCTCTCGGCGTTGGCCGTTGCTTCGTTAGCAGATCGCGGGATCGGACGGCCAGGGACGCACATCATGCGCATGCCTGTGAAGATCAGCGAGCAAGTGGTGTGGTGAAACGAACGGCAGAGCAAGCGTTTTCAGGCTTTCGGTTTCAGAAGTTATTAAAGCAACGGAAGTAGTAAAAGTGTTTTCAGTTAGGTGGCAGAGTGTTTTCGGCTCTTCATTTTCGGCAGTAAAAGTGGTTTCAGTTAGGTATATATTCGGTTGAGCCATCCATCATGTGACTGACTGCGTAACGCGATTGGTTAATGGTGATTAAGAACCCACAAGTTGCTGAAAAAGTTCAGGGACAACATCCCACGGGATACATACATGCATACAGGACTTTGCAAGTTGCGACTGAAAAGGCCAAAAGCCATGCAACTGCAACTGCTCTGTTGCTGGTATCTGAATCAAAAGCGTATCCTATTCGTTCATTATCAGCATGCATCGTCGGACAGCAAGACAGACGCCAAATCTCCAGCCCCGTGAGCACACATGACATCGCACCATGCAGACTTGCACAGCACTCTATGTTTGCTAGCCGGTGTCCGTTTGTAACAGTGTTATGCAAGCACAGAAGATTGATGGAGAGTTAAACTGAAGCAGCACGCAGTGAATTTGTAAAAAACATGCACATATTTTTGCTCCATTTTCATTCTTCTGAACAAAGCCTTCCTACTAAGTACTACCACTACTAAGTACTAACCCTCTCTTCTTCAGCTAGAACTGGACAAGACTGTATGTACAAGGACTGCTGCAGAGATTCAGAGAACAAACACGACGAACAAACACACATTCAGGCTAACTCAGGTGAAAGCTTCTGCAATTCCAGCTTCACCAGAGACCCACCTCTCGGCCTACAGGATCACCGAAGGAACTACCGCTAGTTCTACTGACCGGACTCAACTCCGGCACCACCGCTGCTTCTGTCCATCGCCGATTTGCCGGAGAAACAGAGCAGAGCCGCGGAAACCGAGCCGTCGTCGTCCGTGGAGAAGGTCTTCTATCTACAGATGGATGGAGCCCGTGCCGCGTGTTGGTCCATCGATTTCTTCAGCCCGCAACCGCATCCCCTCCGCAGCTCGCGATCCACGGATGCCCTGCGGAAATCACCACCCGATCCACAAACGTCAGCGACGAACTCCAAGGACGGCGAGCCGTATTTGTTTCAGTGGATCTGTCGGGGGTTGCTGCTTACTCAGGACTTGTTCGGCGGAGAACCTGCGGGAGACGTCCTTGCAGAGCATGCGGCGCATCAGGTCCTTGGCCTCGGGGGAGACGCCGGCGAAGGCGCGCGGCGGGAAGCGCACGTTGCCGCGGAGCACGGCCTCGAAGATCTCCGGGGCGGCGGCGCCGTAGAAGGGCACGGACCCCGACAGCATCATGTAGAGCACCACCCCGGCGCTCCACACGTCCACCTTCTCCCCGTACTCCCTCCCGGCGACCACCTCGGGGGCGACGTAGTAGGGCGTGCCGACGATCCCGGACATGCGGCGCCCGTCCCCGAACCACTCCGCGGAGCCGAAGTCGGCGAGCTTGAGCGCGCCCGTGGCGGCGTCGAAGAGCAGGTTGTCGGGCTTGACGTCCCGGTGGGCGACCCCGCGGCGGTGGCAGGCGGCGAGCGCGGACGCGATCTGCGCGGCCAGACCCGCCGCCTCGCGCTCCGGGAGGCGGCCGCCGCGGGCGGAGAGGAGCGAGAGGAGGTCCCCGCCGGCGCAGAGGTCGACGACGAGGTGGACGGCGTCGGCGTCGTCGAAGGCGGCGTGGAGGGCGACCAGGTGCCGGCTGCAGGGCGGGGAGGAGGCGAGGAGGTGCAGCTTGGGCTCCTGCTCCGCGAGGGCCAGGTCCAGCGCGTCCCGCAGCGGCGCCTTGGGCGTGGTCTTCAGGGCCAGCGCCTCCCCCGTGGCGTTCGAGTGGCAGCGGCGCACCGTGCCGAACCGGCCGTGCCCGATCTCGTCGCCGATGGAGTACTGCCGCCTCAGCGCCTCCTCTCCGCCGTAGACCATGGCCGGGTCCGTCTCTGTTGTTGGGGCGGGCGGTTGTGGTGTGCGGTGTGGTGCGGGTCGAGGCCTCCCCGGCGGCGAGGGCGGTTATAAATGCGAGAGGGGAGGGGGAGGGGGGAGCCAGCGAGGCGGAGGCGAATGCGAATATTCTGCTCGCTCCTCTCTTTTGGCCGCTAGTCATTTGGAATCCGCTGGAGACTTTTTTTTTCCTTCCCCAATACTTAGGCCTCCTTTGGTTTGAAGGAATTTTGTAGGATTTTCATATGATAGGATTTTTATAGAAAAAATTCCTTCAGAGCTCTTTGGTTTGTAGGAATGAAATCCTATTCCTATGGAGGATTTCTTCCTATCCTCCACATTTCATAGAAAAATAAACATTAGCCTAGACTCAATGGAAAAAATCCTATGGTGTGAATCAAAGGCCATCTCCTTTTCTATTCCTATGCATAGGATTTGAGATGCATGTCATCTCATTTCCTATGACTTTCCTATTTCTATGATTTTCCAATCCTATGAACCAAAGGAGGCCTAAGAAGGAAAAAAACAGCCGCGGGATGAAGTGGTAGAATGGATGAAAGCATGCGGAAGAAGCAGGCAAGGCGGATCCATTGGTTATGCTAATTGTCAATCAATTGGTTGACTTCGGAAAAAACTGAAATACGAGGCAGAGAGAAACCCAAGATACGCATTTCATCTTGTTTTTCAATGCATTTCATGTGATGCATGAATGATTGCCTTCTCGAACCGCCATTTTAAAACATTTGACAACAAATTGCACATACAAAATTGTGCCGATCAACCTTTTTCAACAGGAAATTGCCTCTCCGACCAGACCATGGTTTGTCATTTGCTTGGGTGGGCTGCAGGATGCATACAACAGGGATGAAGTTATTATACTACAAGGGAAGTGGATGAGTTGGTTTTGGCCCATCTTAATTGATAATTGATGGGTTTAGGATAAACTAATGCTTACGATAAGATAATGCAACTAGTAATAATACACTCATGAGCAAGTCATTATGGCCATTTGGAATCTGCGGGACACATATTTCCTCTGTTTGCATGCTTAAAGCATATAGTAAAATCCTACTATGTGGGTTTCTTTGATCCGCGAAATTGTTAAAACGTGGGAATAACAAACGTTTGAATTGAAACTACGTTTCCTATAGAATGTGCTACGAATAGGGGTGCAGGGCAGCGTCCCGCATTGGTCCACATAGGTGGATGGCAATACAAACTAAGCTAACACAGCACAACTTAGTTAGAACTAAATTGTCCAAGTTTGAATACCAAGCGTGCCGGATCGGGCACCGCGCCGCATCTTTAGCTACGAATCCGTAGAAAGGCAAAAGTATATGATTCGATTATATGAATTAAACAACCAACATAGTTAATATCCTTAAGGATTCCGATACTTCAAAAATTATGTGAAAATCCTTTGAATCGAAGAAGTCTTCAGTGAATTTACTAGGAAACCAATTAAACTCAAGCCAAGAGAAGACGCAGGATACGCATTTCAGGATTTTCTATAAAAGGGGACGCATGAATGAGAGGGTGCTTGAATACGTTTTAGTCTCATGAGTAAAAGTAGTGGGACTAAAACTTGCTAGCCTCACCCATGCTTGGATCCAAATATTAAAGAGACTAAAATCAAGTTAATGAGCATTTATTATCCTCTACACCCTCCAATCCAGAACTCGTATGTGTTAAAAGAGGGGAGTTAAATGAGGAGAGAGAGGGACTAATCCATATTTTAGTAGGGGTACCCCTGACTAAAAAAATTTAATCTCAAGACTAGTTTTAGCCTCTCTTTAGTCAGGGGTGCTTGGAACTTTAGCCTCTTAAAGAGACTATTTTTAGTCAGACTAAAATAAGTCCCTTGAATCCAAGCCCCCTCTGAGTGCCTTCTTCAATTGGCTCCCCCTCATAAAATGTTTGACAACAAATTGTACTTATTAAGAATGTCAGTAGCCACGAACCAACCTGTGGTTGAATGTTAGAGAAACAGTGATATCCCCAGTCCACCAGGGTTCAAATCTTCGTGCTTACATTATTTCTGGATATATTTCAGGATTTTCGGCGATGCGCTTTTAGTGAGAGAGACGTTTCCGTCGACGATGAGACACCTACGACGACTTCGTAAATCTCAAGATGATAGGCCGGCCCAATCTCTCGGAGCTGCTTATAGGGGTAGAGGGTGTGTGTGTGTTCATATGGGTGAATGTATGAGTGCCTGCGTATGTCCTGTGTTAAAAAAAATGCCAGCAGCCTTTTTCTAATGGTGTCTCCGACCACAGTTTTGCATTAATCCGGGCGGTTTTGCATGACAGGGATGAATTAATTAGGCAGTTTGCTTTGGCCAATTGATCGTGTACTAGGTTTTAGATTAAGATACTCATGCAGATGCAGATGCAAACATGGGATGTGACAAAGTCTGTAGTTGGGTACGCCGCGGGCACGCCTGGCCGTATGCATCTCCACACCTGAATTCCAGCATGGTGGGGGCCGGGCATGGTGCATGACACGCAACTGGCCAGGTCTTTTCCAGTGTTTTCTACAACGTTTTTGTGTTTCTTTTAACCTCCAAACACCCAAACTAAATGGTGTACTCCGGCAAGCCACAACACATGTGCACGCATGGCCTGTGGCCCAGCCTAATCAAATTAGCAGATGTTGGAGATAGAAGCAGCGTGCATGCTTCTTCAAGTTAACGAACAATCGAAAGCTGGAGATCGAAGCGTGCATGCTTCTTCAAGTTCCTTTTCCAAAAATGCTTCTTCAAGTTTGCTTCAGCATGTATGTATGTTTGTTTCTTTTACTTGTCCACTTTTGCTTATGGTGCCGCGTTATCGTTATTCATTCCTGTCAAACACCTTGTAAAATGCCCTCGCGAAAAAAAAACACCTTATAAAACGGAGCCAATAGGCAGTGAAGGTTCACCGGAGGTGGTGACGTTCAAGAATGTTTTTACTGACAGTTTCCTTAAAGACGCGTCGTAATTTCTTCATAACAGCATGCAGCTTCTCCAGGGAAGGGGTATCGTCCTTCTAAGGTTGTCATTGTTTGATCTCGCGTCGCAACTAAAGATGTCAGTAAAATAAAATACATTCGTTTATCACCGCTGATAGAGAAGGACGTTACCTGCTAGCATTACCGCATAAAACGAGAATTGAACCCTAAGGTGATATCACTTGTTCCACTTCCGGTCTCTAGATGTACAAGCACGTCAAAAGGGAACGATAGTACGTGCTCACATCGACCGAGCTGTCACGGAGGGTAGGTAGTCACTCGGGGAAACGCACGGCCGGAGACCACAGGAAAGAAGTTTCCGGCTCGAGCTAGCAACGGGCACACGACCCGGCCAGTTGCAACGTACGTCCAGCCGCCCGTCAAGACTAGAACAGTTTCGGCATTGACCGGCTTGAGAATTCCGTTCCATCGCGACATACGCGAGTACCTCTCACTCTACAGTGATCTAAAACGTATTATAAAAATTTACAGACGGAGAAGCTAGCAGTGCGAGTCCAGGTACGTGCCAGCTGAAGCGGCTGCATCACCGGAATCAACAATTCGGCACGGCAAGAACGTGCGGGAACGGCGTCGCCGGTTTCGTATTCGTACGTGCTTGACCGACCGGTGCAAATGGGTATATGCATGCATGCTAGCTGCACTGCACGCCCATTTAGAAGAGACCGTGCGGCTTCGGAACCCGGCTCTTTTTTTTTTTTTGAGAAATCTTCGGAACCCGGCTCATGCATGCACGCTTCTGGGAACTCTAGGTACGTATGTAGCGACCAGCCGACGACCGGCTTCGGTCGGTCGTTCGTTGAGCGCATCGCACCGGTATATTCTGTTGGGGATATCCTGGAATCTCTGCGCCTAGTCGAGCAACAGCGAAAGCTGTCATGGGCTGGGCATGCATGATTATCTTTTAGCATTTTTTTCAGGGGTTGATTATCTTTTAGCAATAAGGTGGACCTTCCGAAATGGATTTGTGAGTTGGACACTTGGACTGGTCTGCACTTTCTGCCGGCCCTGCCTGCTTGCTTGGCTTGACACTCCGAAGTTGACAGGACCAGCCGGCAGTAGGAAACACTATTTTTGTTAAAGAAACTTTCTAGGTATTCATCTTCAATAATGGCTGTACAAAGAACAACATAGGTAATTAAAATTATAACCATGTCCGTGAAAAACCTAGCGACGACTATAGGCACTGGAACGAGCCGAAGACGCGCCGCCGTCATCGCCCCTCCCTCATCGGAGTCGAGCAAACATTGTTGTAGTAGACGGTCGAAAAGTCGTCGCGCTAAGGCCCCGTAGGACCAGTGCACCAGATTAGCGACCATCGCCAATGAAGAAAGTCGTAGATCTGAAGAACCAAACCTGTAAACACCTAAATGAAGACGAACGATGAACGGATCCAAATAGATCCACCGAAGACCAGCCCGACCGAATCCCGCAAGATCCGACGGAGACAAACCTCCACACGCCCTCCGACGATACTAGACGCATCATCGGGACGGGAATTTTTGCTCCTGTATATTTCTTCATTTTACAATTTAGCGTGCTTGCGCTTTCTGATATCTAGTATGTTTAATCATAAATTTAACCAACAAGACTAACTATAATGGGAGCAAAAAATTTAATACTTAAAAAACAGTGAAAATCGTTTGAATCAAAGAGGTCCTGGTGAACTTACTGGGAAGTCAACTTAATTCAAGCAAACGGAAAACCCAAGGTACGCATTTCATGCTTTTCTATACACAAGTGGACGCATGAATGAGTGCCATGTCCTTCCGATTGGTCCGAATTTTAAAACGTTTGACAGCAATTCGTATTTATAAAACTCTAGCAGCCCCTTCTTAATGATGTCTCAGACCACAGTTTTGAGCTAATCCGGGCGGTTTTGCATGATGGCGATGAATTAATTAGGTAGGTACTAGTGGTTGAGTTGCCTTGGCCAGTCGATCGCGTACGAGGTTTTGCAGCAGAAGCAGATGCAAAGATGGGACAAACGTCTGTGGTTGGGTCCGCCGTCGTTGAGAGCATGGTCGTGGCCAACCCGGGGCCTGGCCCACCGGCCGCATCTGAACCGCAAGTCCCGCATTGTGGGGGGCGGGCACGTTCCCATGGTGCATGCATGCCTGCCGTGGAGTGGCAATGTTTTCTTTTTCTTCCATTTTTTTATGGAACTGCGGCACGGCCGGAGAGAAGTGAGAGGCCAGCAGAAGAAACGACCCCGGCGCTCGGTCAGCTGCAAGGTCGATCCGCCCGCCGCCCGAGACTGGCTCGTTTGGAACTGAGATCGATGTCTGTGGAATTCATGCATGCACGGGGCGACGTACGGCCTCTCGTTGCTAGTACGTGGAATACGTACGTATGCAAGTGCGTCTCCCACCGTAGAACAGCAGTAGTAGTAGTACGCGTCCAGGTACGTACCAGCTGCTGAAGAGTGCCGTCACCACAATCAACAGGCACGGCGGCAACGTGCGGAAATGACGTGACATCGCCGGTTTGGTGCTTGAAGCTAGCTGCGCTGCGCGCACGGTTGCGCGCCCATTTGAAACTAAGGGGCTGTTTGGTTCTAAGACTAGCATTGTCATACTTTGTCATAAATTTTTATCAAACTTGTTTAAGATTAGTTCATCAAAATGAAAGTCACAGATTGACAAGTCTAAAAAAATCTTGTCACATTTTTTATGTGTATATTATGTGGGGCCTAAATGTGACTTGTCCAAGATGTGATTTGAACCAAACATTCATCAAAGTTGATCAAACTTAACTAACTTTAGATGTCGTAATCTTTGATAAAATTAGTCACAAACCAAAACAGCCCGAAGAGATCGATCGTTGGATATCCTGGAACCTCTGCCCCGCTCTTCATCTCTGGACCTATAGGCCTCGTCGGGCAACCGGTGACAGCGACGGCAAACCATCATAGTTTAACAACAGCGAAAGCTGTGATGGGCTGGGCATGCATGATTATCTTTTAGCAAGAAATAAGGTAGACCTATCTCAAAATAATTAAAAAATAAATAAGGTAGACCTTCCGAAATGGATTTGTGAGTTGGACACTTGGACTGGTCCGCCCTTTCTGCAGCTCCCTTCCCATGCTTTCATCCGTGCTCCCACCTCATTCAATGGTTATATTTTTTTTTTCTTTCTAATCTAATCATCTCCCCTCCTGATTTTAAAGGGGTGGAGCCGGACTTTATTTTGTTCCAATTAAATCAAGCCACGTATGCGGAAACACGGATGAGCACACGGAAGGGGAGCAGGCAAGTCTTGTCCCCGCCTGATTGGTGGCTGGACACTTGACACGACCGGCCGGCAGAAGGAAACACTTTTTTTTTGTCCCTACTTGTCATGCCGTGGAAAAAGTGTCCACCTGCACTAGTTGCAGGTTACACTGGCCCTGACTGGAACAAAATACACTACTCACTCTGTCGATCCCCCAGCTAGGTCCAAGTCGAGGCCATCTTGACTTGTTTTTCTATTTCCTGGATCATATAATGGCGCCTTTTCTTAACTGGGTCATGGTGGACATCTCGCACCGAACGTGAATGAATGATTGCTGTACTTTAGGCCACTGCCAAGGACTTGCATAACTTATGTGTCCTATCAAGAATTTTGTTAACATTTTCTGGCGCTCGTAATGGAGGCAAACTCGAAAGGGACATCTGCATCTGTAACGTGCTGCCAAGCTAGCTGCCCCCGCATGCTCAGTGAGGTGAGCAGCTGGATTTTAGTTACTCCCTCCGTCACATAGATTTAAAAACGATCTTCTATTATGTGACGAGAAGAGTATATTTGATTGGAGTCTTGGGCGGACCTGGATTTTTCCTTCCAGCGGAGTGCGTAGCCAGTGTAAAGTTTACACGGTAGCACTACACCAAAGAGGTTTTCTTGTGGGTTGTCACGGTCAACTGGTGATGTACCATCTACCATGTGTGTTACCCAAGTGATAGGCTAGCTACTGCCCGCGTGTCCGATGAGATGAGCACCCGGATTTAGATATACGATGGATGGTTAGGCTCGACGCTGGTTATAGTGTAATTTTATCTTGGAGCACACAACGGACTTCAGAGTTTTAATTTGCAACAGTGGACCGGACTACATCGCACTAAGTCAGTAAGACTAGCTAGTGCAATTTCAAAGCTTCAAATTTACGTTACTGGCCATCTTCATATTCTATGGCTAATTTTAACCGTAGATTTGACTACCAAAATATAAGTTATATGTCAAAAAACTTACATTGTTGAATTTGTATTAAAAAGTCAATGATATTATTTTGACGGTATATAACTTAATTTTTATAGTTAAACTAAATGTCAATCATTGACCCAAATTCAAGGGTACTAATAAACCTAGGCCAAGGTAGTATGGATCTACCTTTTTGAAAAGGTCTTTCCGACCAGGCCACGGTTTATCATTTGCTTGGCCCAACTGTAGGATGCATACAACAATGATGAATTAATTTATACAAGCGAAGTGGATGAGTTGGTTTTCACCGATATTAAACGATACTTTATGGGGTTAGGATAAGATAATGCATGTATTAGGTCAAGATAATGAAACTACGAGTACTAATGATGCTTCGCTTATTTGCAAGTCATTATTGATCTTTGTGAATAATTAATAAATTGGTTGCATGCATCTCCTAAATGCAGAGGCCGGGGGTCATCCTCCTTTTCTAAAAAAAATGCAAGTCATTATGTCCATTTGGAATCTGTTGGAGACATATATCCTCCATTTGCATGCTTATTAGAACTTATTGTGTTTATTGCAATTTTTGTTAACTCATTGTGAAAACATGGCAATAAAAAAGCACATGATTTGAATGACTTGTCTATTCTTTTTTTTTTTGCAAAAGAATGACTTGTCTATTCTTTTTTTTTTTGCAAAAGAATGACTTGTCTATTCAAGCCCTAGAAGTGTTTAGTTAGTTTGACTGCATCACCGAACATTTTGGTTGACGCTTGATGATCTCCTCCAAATGATTTCGTAGGGAAAAAATCTTATATTATTCGATTCTATGAACTAAAAAAATCAAATGCAGAAAATATTCCTAAGGGTAACTTTTTTTCAAAAATATTCCTAAGGGTTCTGATACTCGAGAGCTATATGGATTTAGTAGGGAATGAATTAAATCTTAGCCAAGGAAGAAACCAAGATACACATTTCATGATTTCCTATACTCTCCCAAAAAAAAGGGGGACGAATGAATGAGTGCCTTCTCCAACTGGCTCCGAATTTTCAATTGCTTGACAGCCGATTAAAAATGCCAGCAATTCCCTTTTCTTAATAGTGTTTCCGACCATATTTTTGCGTTAATCCGGGCGGTTTTGCATGATAGTATTAATTAGGCATGGATGGTGGATGAGTTGGCCTTGGCCAATTGATCGTGTACAAGGTTTTAGACTAAGATACTCATCATACAGAAGCAGCTGCAAACATGGGACAAACGACTGCTGAGGTATGTTCGCCGTATGCGAGCAACGTGGCACGCCTGTCCGCATCTGAACGGACAGTCCCGCATTGTGGCGTGCAGTTGGGAAGGCTGTTTTTTCTTCCCTGAAAAGATTGTTTCTGATGATTTACTAAAACATGGTGCTTAGGACATCTCCAGCCGCGTCTCAGGAAGGCCTTCCCAAGCGATTTTTTCATGCCGATGCCGAAAAAACGGCCCAGTCGCGTCTTCAGGAGCCCGTTTTTCGCCGGTTTGGACCGAAAACAGCGCCGTCGGACCCAGGCCGAACCCGGCGCGCTGGGGGCGCCCGGGGGCGCCGGGGCGAGCTGTTTTGGCGCGAAAAAGATGTGGGCCAGCCGCGTCAGCGACTCAGCGCCTCGTATTCCCCCAACGGCCTCGGTTTCCGCGGGGAATCAATGGCAAGGCTGCCGCCGGTCAGCCTTGCCATTGATTTCTCACGGGCGGCGCGTCACGGGACGACGCACCGACGCCTCCCCTCCCATGCACGCGTACACACAGGCGCGGCCCGGCTATAAAAGCCGGCGGCCTCCACTCGCCTGTGCCCACACCAGCCCCGCCCCTCGCCGCCGTCCAGCCCCTCCCTTTCCCTGCCTCTCCCGAGCGCCGCCGCCCAGCCCCTCCCTCTATCTCTCCCGAGCCCGCCCAGCCCCGCCGTCGCTATGGCGGAACGCTTCCCCGGAGACAAGGCGGCGGCCAACGGCTTCGGCTGCCGTTCGCTCCGCGAATAGGAGTCCTGGCTCCTGTTCCAGGCGAACATCCCGGCGCCGCCAGACATGCGCGCCGGGCCAACGGGGTGGAGACTCAGCGCCGGGGGAGTGCCCATTCCCCCGTTGCCCGACGCCGTGGCGAAGCCGAAATACTTCGCCGAGGAGGTCGAGATCGTGCGTCCCTCACCGACGCCCAACTCTCCCTCCCCCAGTACGCCGCCGACAACCACGCGGCCTGGGCGGCGTATTTCGAGCGCTCCCAGCAGCAGCGCTTGGCGTCCACCAACGGCGCGCCGATGGTCGGCGGCCGGCAGAACAACGAGGGGCGCCACCTCTGGTGGGGCGTCCCCGGCCGCACACTCGAGGGCGTGCTCACGTACCTCGAGGGCAGCAACGACCGCCGTTGGCGTACCCCCGGCGAGGGTGGCCGCCCCGGCGCAGCACCGACGCGTCGGGCCATGGGCGCCAAGGAGGTTCGGCGCCTCCTCTTCTTCCTCCTCATCACGCTCTTCTTCACACTCCTCCGGCTCTCCGGCGCTGCTCGGCATCAAGGCCGAGCCCGCGACGGAGATGCCGCTCGGCCGGCGCACTCGTAGTGCCAGCATCGTCATCAACGAGGGCGGCCGGCGCGCCTCCTCCTCGTCGGCTCCTCCGCGCTTCGTTAAGCCAAAGACGGAGCCGGGGCTGGCGCCGGTGAAGGCGGAGTTCGACGACGGCGACGCGGCCCTCGAATGGGCGCGCCAGGAATCCATTGCGATGGAGAAGGCGCGCCCGGAGAAGGAGCGCCAGCGCGCCGCCCTACGCCGCTTCGAGGAGCGCCGATGCGGCCGCGAGGAAGGCGGGGTCGTCGTCTTATGCGACAGCGACGACAACGACGACACGCCGCCGCCTGTTCGCCATGGCGACGTCGGGCAGGGGTCCAGCAGGGGCACCCGCGTCATGAAGGAGAAGGCCGGCGACGACGATGGCGGCGACGACTTCAGCCCCTTTCTTTTTTTAGATTAGGTTAATGTAATGTTTGGACAATTTTTGCCGAAATTTGTCATGTTTGGTCGAAATTTAACTAGTTTTTATTATAACTTCGCCGAACGTTCTTTTTGTTTTGTTTTTTAATACGCGCCTGGGGGCGCCCCTGGGGCCGACGGCTGGGGACCGACTCGCCCCAGGGCCATTTTTTGCGCCGGCTCACCAGTGGCGGAGCCAGGATTTCCGACATGGGTATGCGTGGTAAAAAATATTTGCTTCACGACATTGTAAGAAAAATAAAGGTCCACAATAATAACAAAAAACCATGTTGGATAGCAGTCTCACAAATTCAAATATTCATAATTCAGAAATTTATATGCATGAGATTCACCTTGTTTTTCCTGTACTGCTTCTCAAATTTTCTAGCAAGCCAATGCAAACAACACTCAAAATTGACTGGATGCTACAATAGGTCAATCAAAACAATATTAGGGAGTGAAAATAATCATCTCTTCTTAACTAATAAATCGGAGAAATCAAGATTGAACACTCACTGACTCGAAAAAAACAATCACGGGAATCGATGCCTGATGTGTGTGCGCCGGTGCCGGCGGCTGCCCATTTCTCAATTGGAGGCAAAGCAGCGAACAGAAGCGAGGAGATCGATCTGCTAGATCCAAGATGGCAGATCGGCGACGTTGCTAATGGCGGATGCGGGCATGCGGCGCGACAATGTGCGTCAGAGGCGGCGGGGGAGGCGCAACGCAGCGCAGCGGCGGTTGAATCGAAGGATAGATGCGACATGTTCCAGGTCGAGCTGTCTCCTCGCCTTCGTCAATCGGCTAGCTGCATCACTAAGCCTCAATGATAAGGCCCAGTAGCGCTAACTAGCAACGTAGGAGCCCAAGATTGGCCCAAGTGGCGCTGGAATCATTCTCTTCTTCGTTTCTCTCCTCTGTACCTACAAAAAGATTGTCATATGTGATATAAGGGCATATAGGAGTTTATATATTGAATTTCTTTTGCCAAAAAATTGGATATGCATTGCATACCTTTGCATTAGCCTAGCTCCGCCCCTGCGGCTCACCCCAGGCGGCGCTTTTAGACCCCCGCTGAAAGGCCGACGGCTGAAGATACTCTTAACTGCCAGGAGGAAACACACGGCCGGAGAGAGCAGAGAAGACGACCCCGGCTCTCGGTCATCGACCCAGGCCAAGCTGAAAGGTCGATCAGCCGCCGCCCGCCGGCCGTGACTGGCTCATCTGGGACGGGAGATCTCTTTGGAATTCATGCACTGGTCGACGGACTCTTCTCTTCTCTACGTGGAAAGCGTACGCACGCAAGTGCCTCTCGCGCCGTAGAACGGTACTCGTAGTTCGCGTCGAGGTACGTGCGGCCAGATGAAGCGTGCCGTCACCACAATCAACAGGCACAGGCACGGCGACAACGTGCGGAAATGACGTGACGTCGCCGGTTTGATGCTTGCTTTTGCTTGACCGACCACCCCACACGGGCACTGTTAGCTGCACTGCACGCACGGTCGCGCGCCCGCCCGCCCATTTGGAAGAGATCGTGCATGCGCCGTCGTTACGGCCGGTTTCCGACGATGACGACGACTCCCGACCGTCCCATGGGACCGATTACGAGACAGGCTTGGAGTTGTGAGCGGACGAACTACCTCGGTCCTGATTTATTGGTACTCTTAGGTGTTTTTTGGTTCGTAGGATAGGATTATTGTAGGAATAGGAATTTGATAGGAAATGATATGTCATGTATCTCAAATCCTATGAGTAGGAATAGAAAACGAGATGTCATTTGGTTGACACTAAAGAAATTTTTTCATTGAGTCTAAGCTCATTTTTATTTTCCTATGAAATATGAAGGATAGGAATCAATCCTATATAGGAATAGGAATATATTTCTATGAACCAAAGGGCTCTAAAGAAAAAAAAATTCTATAAAAATCCTATCCTTTAAAATTCCTATGAAATTGCTTCAAACCAAAGGAGGCCTTAATAGTAACTAAAGTAATAACAATGCATGTCATCAAAATTATATCCTTGGATCGCATTTGAACTTAGTTTCAATGATATTACTTTTGGCTACATGCATTAACATTTTGTAGTTAAATCTAAGGTTAAAATTTGGCAGGACGGAGGTAGGAGCACTTGAAGACGACGACCGACTTCGATCGATCGTTGGGTCGTTGATGTAAACCGAACCGGCATATCCTGGAATCTCTGCGCCCTCTTTCTCTGTGGACCCTGGCGCCCCCCGATGGAGAAGAGACCTGATCGAGCAAACACTCTGCTGAGAGCGACAACACCAAATGACAAATCATAGTTTAACAACAACGAAAGCTGTGATGGGCTGTGCATGCATGATTATCTTTTGGCAACAATAAAGTAGACCATTCGAAATTTTACTCAAAAAAAAAGTAGACCATTCGAAATGGATTTGTGAGTTGGACACTTGGACCGGTCCGCCTTTCCATGGGACCCGCTTGCTTTGTGGCTTGACACTTGACAAGACCGGTCAGGGATAAGGAAACACTATTTTTCTGCTACTCACTTGCATGCCGTGGAAATAGGGCCCACCTGCACCGTTGCAGGTTTATAGTACTACCGATTTGTTTCTCTGCTTGCTGGATATAATGGTTTTCTTAGCTGAGTGATAGAAATAGATATATCGCACCACACAGAATGATTGCATTAGTTTAGTTTAGGCCACTGCGACTGATGTACTACGAGGTGATTAAGCATTTGGCCCGCGCGTAATGGGTTGCCAAACTTAGCTGCCCCCGCATGCTCGATGAGGTGAGCACCCAGATTTTAAGGATTTTTTTAGTGTTTTTTAGTCTAAAAGGACATTTTTAGTGAGCCCGGACGGAGTCATGGGCTGAACCTGGGCCACGTACGCTAAAATACGGCCTATCTTTTTTCTTGGAGCGGAGCGGGTGCGTACCGTCACGCCAGTGGTGTTTTCATTTGGAACTGGTGCTGTATCATCAACCATTTCTGACAGCTGAAATCAGCGGACGACATTTGGATGCATGGTGCCAAAAGTCCGTGTCGATCGCGCGCATGCATCTTCTAGTTAACGAAATAAAAAAGAAGACGAAATCAAACACCGGAGATGCCATTTTTAGTTCACGGCGCGGCATTTTCTTGATTCATCCGGACCAGGCGACAGCATATAAAATGACAAGATCGATAGTGCGTACAAACGTACTCACATCGATCCAGCTTTCACCAAGTGTACCCGGGCTATTCGGGGAAACGCACGGCAGGACACCACGGGAAAGAAGTTTCCGGCTCTAGCTAGCCACGGTCACACGAGCTGCCGGCCAGTTTCAACGCACGTCCGGCCGGCCGCCGAGACCAGACAAACTAGGCAGCTAGCTTTGGAATTCATCGGCCGGAGAACGTACGCAAGTAGTACGCCGTAGAACGGCAGCGGTACGAGTCCGGGCACCACTCATCAGCATTCGGCGTGCGGCGACGGACGGACGGACGGACGGACACTCAAGGCAGCGACAACAACGTGATGGAAAGACGTCGCCGGTTTCGTGCTTGACCACACGGGCAGGGGCATTGCTAGCTGCACTGCACGTACATGGGTATGCCCGCTCGCCCGCCTACTTGGAAGAGACCGTGCGGCGTTGGAGCCCGGTGGATGCACGTTTCTCCGAACTTGGATCGGTCGGTCGTCGACGCATCGGTCGTGAACACGCACAGAGTCGCATGTGGATATCCCGATCCTGGAATCTCTCCCCCTCTCCATCTCTCTCCGTGGACACCCCTGATTGCGACGACGGACAAGACAGAGCCCTGATCCACCGACCGCCGACGTACGGCGACGCGAAACCATGGTTTAACAACAGCGAAAGGTGTAATGGGCTTTGCATGCATGGTTATCATTTGGCAGGGAAAGTAGACGCTGGAAATGGATTGTGACTTGGACACTTGGGCAGGTCTTCCTTTCTGCTGGTCCGCTTGCATGCTTGACAAGACAGGCTAGGAGAAGGAAACACTATATTTTGCTCCTATAATAACTTAAGTTAGACTGTTCATAGTGGGAAGTAACATAGAGTTATAACTTGCCGACGTTACTAGTCTATGTTATTACCTCCATAGTGGGTAGTAACATATGTGTGGTATCATGAAAGAGTTCATTTATTAGGCTATAGACTCATTATGACTTGTAATATGTGATGTTACAGTAACTAACTAAGTTACCACAAACCCCTCTCTCCTTGTTAATTTACTGCCACATAAGTAATCTTGTTTTGAAATGTGTGATGTTACTAGTTAGCGCACCAATGAGATAAGAGGGTGATTGGATACGTTTTAGTCTCATGACTCAAAGTAATGGGACTAAGAGGGTGCTTGGATACGTTTTAGTCCCATGACTAAAAGTAGTGGGACTAAACTTGCTAGCCTCACCCATGCTTGGATCCAAATACTAAAGAGACTAAAATCAAATTATTGAGCATTTATTATCCTCCAAACCATCCAATCCAGAACTCGAATGTGTTAAAGTAGAGGAATTAAATGAGGAGAGAGAGGGCTAATACATATTTTAGTAGGTTTCCTATGACTAAAAGTTTTTAGCCTCAAGACTAGTCCTAGCTTCTCTTTAGTCAGGGGTGCTTGGAATTTTAGCCTCTAAAAGAGACTATTTTTAGTCAGGCACTCTCTAAGACTAGCCACAGTGGGAATAACTTCAGCGGTAACATCGAGTCCAACTCTACAGATTTGCTTATGTGGCAATGAGTTAATAAAGAGAGAGGTAATTATAGTAACTTAGCTAGTTACTGTAACATCACATATCCCAATGCAATATGAGTCTATAACCTAATAAATGAATCTTTACATGTTACCACACTTAAATTACTACCCACTATGAAGGTAGTAACATAGTCTAGGGATATGTGTATGTTACTATCCATTATGGCTAGTCTAAGTAAATATTAATAGGCATGCAAAAAAATCCGTTGCAAGGAAGGAAAGAGCAAGAGCTAGAACTAAGTGCTCGAGACTCGGAATTGCATGCCGTGGAAAAAGGGTCCACATGGACACGTCGTAGGTTATACTGCTCGGAGCAAAGCATTACTCTACCTATCGTCTCTCCCTAGGTCCAAGTCCAGGCCATCTTGGTTTGTTATTCTGTTTGCTGGATATAATTGTGTATTAATCTGACTGGATGATAGACATGTCGCACCGAACAGGAATGCATGATTGCATTACTTTAGGCCAGTGCCAGTGTCCAGGCATATTATAGCTTATGCGTACCATCAAAAATTATCATCATTTTCTGGCGCGCGTTATGAAAGCAAACTCCAACAGGACGTTTGCCTCTGTAACGTGTTGCCAAGCTAGATGCACCCGCTTGCTCGATGAGGAGAGCATGCTCCCACACTTTGTCACATATTTTTGTCAAACTTATCTAAAGTTAATTTATCAAAATAAGAGTCACAAATTGACAAGCCTAATGAATCTTGCCATATTTTTTATGTGTATGCCATATGGAGCCCTAGTGTGACTTGTCTAAGGTGTGGCTTAAACCAACACTCATCTAAGTTGGTTAACATTCGGCAAAGTTAGTCACAAACCAAACAGCCCTTTAATGTTTGTTTCAGCGGACCCTGAGTTTAAATTGATTGGAAACTGGATTCTTGGGCTAAACGCTGGCTGGGTTTAATATACGTACGTTCACATCAGTGATATTTTCCTCTAGGTTGTCACACTCAACTGGTAAGTAGTGTTAGCCAAGTTAAGATAGCTGCCACACCCGCGCGTGTCCGATGAGGTGAGCACCAGGATTTATTTAGTGGATGTTTAGGCTCGACGCCGGTTATAGTGTAATTTTTTCTTGGAGCAGAACGGGAACTTCAGAGATTTAATTTGCGTTGATGCACTACATTGCACGAAGTCAGTAAAACCAGACCAATAGTGTAATTTCAGAGTTTTAAATCCATGTTGTCACGATCAAAGTCGCGAGCCATCTCGACCGGTCAGGACTGGGTTGGGACAGTAACCATTTTTCGTCAATGAAGGTATGTACGTGCCCAGCAGCCCAGGTGCGCATGTACGTCATGTATGTCAGAGCTGTGGGTGCACCACATTTGAGCCCCTGCCTTGTTTTCCACACGACTAATGAATTCAAATTATGGTCGCTTGCGGGTTTCTTTAAATTGTTGTGTGAGCTCATTGGATGGATGGTGCCGTCGTGGGCATGTCATGGACCATGCGCGCGCTAAGCCGGCTGGAACGCCTAATTTTTAATTCGTGGGACTAGCAGTCCCTCGTTTGGTATTTCATCTGTAAACTACTCCCTTGGTTCACAATATAGTGTATATAATTTTTTTTGAAAAGTCAAACATCATAAACTTTGACCAAATTTACATGGAAAAACATTTACATCTTGAATGTCAAACCTATATCATTACATTCATCATAAGATGTAGTTTCATATTTTATATAATTGTTATTATAGATACAAATAGTTTTCTCTATAAACTCGATCAAAGTTTACAAAGTTTGAATTCTAAAAAATTCTATACGCACTAAATTATGGAACGGAGGGAGTAATATAAGATCATTATTACTTTTGTGATATAGCCGCAGTTGTTTACAGCAGTTTCATATAGTCACAATTGTTTTGGATGTTTTATAAGCGGTCTTTCTAATTCTCTGGTATTTTTCAGGTCACAGTCGATTTATTTATTTTGCATTTCAGTTTGAGAAAAAGTACCAAAATGGGTAACGAAATCAACTTATAGAGCACTTTCTACCTGATGGCTGAAGTCGCACTATCTGAAATTTATTAAGAGGTAAATAACCTCAACTGGAGTATGCATTTTAAGAAATCAGACGACCCTTCTTCTCCTAGATCGCAAAAAGGTGCAAATCCTGGTACCAGGTGGCATGCAGCTGAAGCGCGTGGTGCGGTTGGTTGCATGCCGTCGCAACAAGAATCGTCGATGCATCTGCAGACGACGGACGAGCGTGTTGAAATATATTGTCCGCCTCTCTCCGTTAGTTTGGATTTTTGGATGAGTTGGTTGAAGCATGAATCAACATGGTATCCGAGCTAGGCTGTGGCGGAGCCAGGAATTTGCTACTGGGTATTCTGTCAATTTTTTTTGGGCCAAAGCAATAAAATAGAACAACAAATGTACAATAAGATGGCAATATCAATGACTCAATGACCATACATTGATAAAAGTAGCAAAATATCATTGTGGCAATATCTCTAACAATTAAGGAAGATTACAGATAGCAAAAAAAATCGATATGACTTTATGATCCCCTGTTTGGAAGAGATTGATGACATCCTCATCTTTCAGTTGCTTGAAGAATTCTCTCTCAACAAATGTAACCAAGCAATTGTTCAAATATTCATCATCCATTTTGTTTCTTAGCTAATTCTTCACATATTTCATCGAGGAAAATACCCTCTCAACACTAGCAGTGGCTACTGGAATAATGAGCACCAACATAAGAAGTTTGTAGACAATATAATATTGTTCATTCTTTTTGACTGAATCATGGAATCCATCACATAAACTTTCTTCTTCTTGAAACTTCAATGTCCATTTAGTTCAATTTCAGTTTACAAACAATCAGTGAATGGCTTCTACTCCTTATAGCAATCACAGGCAGTGGCATTTATAACAAATCTTCAGATTTCTTAAATAAACAGAGGGCAAAAAATACCTTGGTGGAGCACTAGAGCTGTGCCGTGGTCAGTAGAGGAGGGGCCAGCGGTGCAGCCGTGGAGGAGAGGACTGGGGGTGGAGGGCGCCAGCAGGCAGCGGCAACAGGGGATCCGGGGAGGCTAGATGCTGGATCCCCGAGCGGCCGAGCCGGTCCAGGGCAGTCTGGGAGGGGCGGACCGGCGGAGGGGGAGGGCCGGCCGGATTGGCGGAGGGGATGGGGAGGGAGAGGGCCGGCCGGAGCTGGAATCGCCGCCGCTGCTAGGTTTAGGAATCGGAAAACAGGGGAGGAAGAGATGCTCGACGCCTCGGCTGTTCGCTCGCTCTCTCAGGTTGGCTGGATTAACTCCTGAGCCATATAACATATGTATTAAAGAATAGGCCAAAATCTTGGGTATTTCAAGGAATTCTCAGGAATACCCCCACCAGCACCGTTACTGAAGTTAGGAGGTCTCGAGTTCAAGACCCTATCAACGTAGTATTTTTTTTCTACGACACACATAAATCCCATATCTAAGGACTAAATAAGCCTAGAACTTTTAAAAGTAGCCCATCAGAGCGTGTGCAAAGCCAATGTAGCCGGGCGGGGTGATGTCTGCCGCTTTACGAGCGCATGGTTCATGACATGCCCACGGGTGCCCCGGTCATCCAATGAACTTAACACGGGTGCACCCACAGCTCTCACATGCATGACGTACACGTGCACCCGGGCACGTATACCCCTTCATTCACGACAAATGATTGCTACCCCACCCCAGTCCTCACCGGTCGAGATGGCTCGCAACCTTGATCATGACAACATAGATTTAAAACTCTGAGATTGCAATATAGGTCTAGATTTGCTGACTTAGTGCAATCTAGTCCACTAATGCAAATTAAAACTACAGTCGGCTAACTCCAAGATAAAATTACACAATAGCCGGCGTCGAGCCTAAACATCCATCATATAGTTAATCCGGGTGCTCACCTCATCCGGCACGCGGGGGCAGAAGCAGTCTTGTTGGAGTTTGCTTCCATTACACGCGCCAGAAATGTTAATTAACCTTGGTTGTACATAAGCTAATATTTATCCTTTTCAGTGCCCTAAACTAATGAAATCATTCCGGTTTGGTGCGAGATGTCTGACATGCCTCAGTCGACAAGGCACAAACACTTGGAGCATCTACATCCGGACATAGCAAATATGCCCCTTAAACGTTTGTGGATGCGTCCGGTCAATGACCGGGCGTGTTCTTTTTTAGCCTCTATTTATTCATACGCGTAGTCACACTTTTTTTTTCTCATATATCTGATCACTTGCACATGGTTGGTGAAAATGAAGAGAAAGAATTAAAAGATAAATAAAGAAAGGAAAAATGTGGTCCGGAGTGAGGCCGTGTTCTACGTGGCGGAATGCTCGGGCGCGTCCACGAGCCCTCATATGCTCTCCATATTTGAGATGGATATGAGGGTTCCGAGTGTAGAGGAATGATATGAGGGGTCCGATTAAATCATGTTTTTCCTTCTCTCTCTCCTGTCCGGTCTCTGACCGGACGCGTCCGCCGGCGTATGAGGGGTGATTTAAAAGCATCCGGCTATAGACGCTTTTATATATTTTATTTATGTGACCATGAGGGGGTGGACCTCTTTCCCTATATCATGAAACTGCTTCCTTCTCCCGCCGGTCTCCTAAAGTGTCAACCCACACATAAAACAGTGTCCAACCCACAGTTCCATTTCGAATGTCGACCTGAAGATAATGACGCATATGCAAAACCCACTTTTCGGCTTTCGCTGTTGTAAGCTGTGGTTTGGCGCTCTTGCCTTCTTGGCGTCGCCTTCGATCAGGTCCCTTCTCTTCTCCAACGGCGCCAGGGGTCGCAGAGAGGGAGAGGGGCTGATGTCCGAGTATCCAGATGCGATGCGCCGCGACTTGAATATGCTGGCGGTTTACTATCCAAGTCGGCCGTGGCGACGTACATAGAGTTCGGGAAAACGTGCATGCATGAACCAGCAGCAGGTTCCGACGCCGACCAGTCTCTTCCGATGGGCGTGCGCCTGCCCGTGTGGTCCGGTCAGTCAAGGACCGAACTGGGGATCGACGTGGATTCCGCACGCTGTTGTGCTGCAGCTAGCTGTGTCTACCTCCGTCCGTCCGTCCGTGCGTCGCATGCTCAACTGTCCATGATTGCGGGCTTTGTGACCGTGACGGCATGCATGCATGCAGCCGCGCCGCGCGCGCTAGTTTGAGCTTGGCACGTCTAGTACCGTTCCACGGTGCGAGAGGGACGAGACGTACGTACCAACGAAAGTCTTGCCGGTGAAAGAGTTCCACGGCCAAGCCGGTCGAGACCGGCGGACGGGAGAACTGAGAGCATTTCTAGCAGACCAGTATCACGTCGGCTCACAAAACATGTTTGCAATTCGTGAAAAAACGACTTCACGGGCCGGCGCAGACGGCCGGAGAGGCAGACTCCTCAAACGGACCGTATAAAAGAATATTCGTATAATATACTTTTTTTACGGTTCGGCTTTGCGAGGTCTGCTCTTGCGCCGCTGCATCCCGCATCCCGCTGGTACGCAAATATCAATACCACACCACAAAAATAAAACAAACATCCACACTACAAAATAATTATTCAAATCACGGAAGCAACCTAAATAATTATTCAATACCAACAAAATACAACAATCATCCACATTACAAATAATTATTCAAATCACCGAAGCAAACTAAATAATGCAATACAAAACTTGTCCCGAATACAAATTCAAATGAATAGGAAAGATGAGTTTGTTACTGTCTAGCCCTTTGCCAATGGTGCTCAATGAGATCCTCCTGAAGTTGAAAGTGGGTGTTAGTGGGTGTTTGCATTTTCAATCTCTTTGTAGGTCTTAACAAAAGCTCTAATGCGGTTAGGGTCTCTAGCTGGTTTGACACAGCTACCTACGTTGTCATAGAATAACTCCAAGTTCATTCCTCTCTCATCTTCGAGGATCATATTGTGAAGGATAACACAACATGTCATGATATTTTTCAAGGTCCTCTTGTCTCAAAAACGAGCAGGACCACGAACAATGGCAAACCTAGATTGCAAAATCCCGAATGCTCTTTCAATGTCTTTTCGGGCTGCCTCTTGCACCTTGCGAATTCACAATGTTTTCTAGTTTTGGGATCTTTGATGCTCTTGACAAAGGTGCAAGGAGGGTATATACCATCTGCAAGATAGCACCCTTTTGTGTATTCATGTCCATTGACAATGTAGTTGCAAGCAGGAGCATCACCACTAGGAAACCTAGCAAACAAATGAGACCGTTGCAACACATTGATATCATTGAGAGTGTCCGGCATACCAAAGAAGCAATGCCAAATTCATAAATCTTCGGATGCTACGGCCTCTAGTATAATTGTTGCATCACGAGATTTGCCACAATACATTTCTTGACATGCCTTTGGCAATTTTTCCAAGTCCAATGCATACATTCAATGCTACCTAGCAATTTTTCATGCATTTACTAATTTTTTTGAGCTATATGACCCTGAAATTGAAAAGCACTTTAAATGAACTTTGAAGAGGTTGAAAATTGGCATGGTATCATCATTTCACCCACATAGTATGTGCTAAAAAGTTGAGAGGGTTACGACAAAAACTTGATGCACTTCGTGTACAAAACGGACAATCTCTTTCAAAGTATCAGGGTTTCATACGGAAGCTCGTCTGTTACAAAAGGCATTTCATTTCTTCACATGTAACTGCAGTGATATTCTAGATCAAAGGCATCGTCATAATAGTTGTGAAGAGAAAGTCTTAACTTTTTCTTCGCTTGTGTCCTTTGCTTATTGCGCCATAACCATGGATATTCTTCATCGCTTAACAGGATGCTTGGGTCAACCTTAACTTTGAACGGAGGAATTTCATGAAACTTTTCATAATCTTCAGACATGTCTGTCTTTCCCTCCAATCCTACGATGTCTCTTTTTCTTGAAAGAACTATGTGGCGCTTTGGTTCATAGTATGATCTATTCGCTTTCTTATCTTTTCTTTTTCTCGGTTTGGTAGACATGTCCTTCACATAGAAAACCTGCGCCACATCATTGGCTAGGACGAATGGTTCGTCTGTTTACCCAATATTGTTCAGATCCACTGTTGTCATTCCATACTGTGAGTCTACCTGTACCCCGCCTCCTGACAGATTGACCCATTTGCACTGAAACAAAGGGACCTTAAAATCATGTTCGTAGTCAAGTTCCCATATGTCCATTATGTAACCATAATATGTGTCCTTTCCCGTCTTGGTTGCTGCATCAAAGCGGACACCGCTGTTTTGGTTGGTGCTCTTTTGATTTTGGGCGATCGTGTAAAATGCATTCCCATTTATCTCGTATTCTTTGTAAGTCAACACAGTCGAAGATGGTCCCCTGGATAACAAGTACAGCTCATCAGAAACAGTGTTGTCACCTCTGAGACGTGTTTCAAATCAACAGCCGAAAGTCCTGATGTGTTCACATGTAATGCAGTCATCACACTGCTCCGGGTGTTTGGAGCGCAGAATGTTTTTGTGTTCATCGACATACGGGGTCATCAAGGTAGAGTTCTGTAGAACTGTGTAGCATGCTTGAGACCAAGAATGCCCGTCCCTACATATTATGGTATCCCCTCCTAGCGTGTCGTTTCCAGTCAGTCTCCCCTCATACCGCGATTGAGGGAGACCAATCTTCTTAAGGCCAGGAATGAAGTTAACACAAAACTCAATGACATCCTCTATTTGATGGCCCATGGAGATGCTTCCTTCTGGCCTAGCGCGGTTACGGACATATTTCTTTAGAACTCCCATGAACCTCTCAAAGGGAAACATATTGTGTAGAAATACAGATCCCAGAATGACAGTCTCGTCGACTAGATGAACTAGGACGTGCTTCATGATATTGAAGATGGATGGTGAGAACACCAGCTTCAAACTGACAAGACATTGCGTCACATCACTCCTTAATCTTGGTAGGATTTCTGGATCGATCACCTTCTAAGAGATTGCATTGAGGAATGCACATAGCTTCACAATGGCTAATCAAACGTTTTCCGATAGAAGCCCTCTCAATGCAACCGAAAGCAGTTGCGTCATAATCACGTGGCAGTCAACAGACTTTAGGTTCCGGAACTTTTTCTCCGGCATATCTATTATTCCCTTTATATTTGATGAGAAACCAGATGGGACCTTCATACTGAGTAGGCATTCAAAGAAGATTTTCTTCTCTTCTTTGGTAAGAGCGTAGCTGGCAGGACCTTCATACTGCTTTGGAGGCATGCCGTCTTTTTCGTGCAAACGTTGCAGGTCCTCCCATGCCTTCGGTGTATCTTTTGTCTTTCCATACACGCCAAGAAGCCTAGCAGGTTCACGCAAAGGTTCTTCGTCACGTGCATCACGTCGATTGAAGAGCGGACCTCTAGGTCTTTCCAGTAGGGTAGTTCCAAAAATATAGATTTCTTCTTCCACATGGGTGCGCGTCCCTCAGCGTCATTCGGAATAGATAATCCGCCGAGACCCTTTCCAAAGATTACGTGTAAAGCATTAACCATAGCAAGTACGTGATCACCGGTACAGATGGCGGGCTTCTTCCGGTGATATGCCTCGCCATTGAAATGCTTGCCTTTTTTTCGACATTGATGGTTGGTCGGAAGAAATCGACGATGCTCCAGATACATAGTCTTCCTACATTTGTCCAGGTATATACTTTCGGTGTCAGCTAAGCAGTGTGTGCATGCGTGGTATCCCTTGTTTGTCTATCCTGAAAGGTTACTGGGAGTAGGCCAATCGATGGTTACAAACAACAACGCATGCAGGTCAAATTCCTCATGTCTGTGCTTATCCCACACATGTACGCCATTTCCATTCCACAGCTGTGAAAATTCTTTAACTAATGGCCTTAGGTACACATCAATGTCGTTGCCGGGTTGCTTAGGGTCTTGGGTGAGAACTGGCATCATAATGAACTTCCGTTTCATGCACATCCAAGGAGGAAGGTTATAGATACATAGAGTCATGGACCAGGTGTTGTGAATGCTACTCTCCTCTCCGAAAGGATTATTGACATCCGCGCTTAAATCAAACCATACGTTCCTTGTGTCACCTGCAAACTCCTCCCAGTACTTTCTCTTGATTTTTCTTCACTGCGACCCGTCAGCGGGTGCTCTCAACTTCCCGTCTTTCTTACGGTCCTCTCTGTGCCATCGCATCAACTTGGCATGCTCTTTGTTTCTGAACAGATATTTCAACTGTGGTATTATAGGAGCATACCACACCACCTTGGCAGGAACCCTCTTTCTGGGGGGCTCGCCGTCAACATCACCAGGGTCATCTCGTCTGATCTTATACCCAATGCACCGCATACCGGGCATGCGTTCAAATCCTCGTACGCACGACGGTAGAGGATGTAGTCATTAGGGCAGGCATGTATCTTATGCACCTCCAATCCTATAGGGCATACGACCTTCTTTGTTGCGTACGTACTGTCGGGCAATTCGTTATCCTTTGGAAGCTTTTCTCTTTAATATTTCCAGTAGCTTCTCAAATCCTTTGTCAGACAGACCATTCTCTGCCTTTCACTGCAGCAATTCCAGTACGATACCGAGCTTTGTGTTGACAATCTTCGCAATTGGGGTACAACCCTTTTTTGTGATCCTCTAACATGCGATCGAATTTCAGCTTATCCTTTTCACTTTCACATTGTCTCTTTGGATCAACAATGACCCGGCGGAGATCATCATCGAGAACATCGTCTGGTTCCTCTTAATCTTCAGCTTCCCCCGTTGCAGCATCACCGTATTCAGGGGGCACATAGTGTTGGAAATATGCCCTAGAGGCAATAATAAATTGATTATTATTATATTTCCTTGTTCATGATAATCGTTTATTATCCATGCTATAATTGTATTGATAGGAAACTCAGATACATGTGTGGATACATAGACAACACCATGTCCCTAGTAAGCCTCTAGTTGACTAGCTCGTTGATCAATAGATGGTTACGGTTTCCTGACCATGGACATTGGATGTCGTTGATAACGGGATCACATCATTAGGAGAATGATGTGATGGACAAGACCCAATCCTAAGCATAGCACTAGATCGTGTAGTTCGTATGCTAAAGCTTTGCTAATGTCAAGTATCATTTCCTTAGACCATGAGATTGTGCAACTCCCGGATACCGTAGGAATACTTTGGGTGTGCCAAACGTCACAACGTAACTGGGTGGCTATAAAGGTACACTACGGGTATCTCTGAAAGTGTCTGTTGGGTTGGCACGAATCGAGACTGGGATTTGTCACTCCGTGGAAGCGGAGAGGTATCTCTGGGCCCACTCGGTAGGACATCATCATAATGTGCACAATGTGATCAAGGAGTTGATCACGGGATGATGTGTTACAGAACGAGTAAAGAGACTTGTCGGTAACGAGATTGAACAAGGTATCGGGATACCAACGATCGAATCTCGGACAAGTATCGTACCGATAGACAAAGGGAATTGTATACGGGATTGATTAAGTCCTTGACATCGTGGTTCATCCAATGAGATCATCGTGGAACATGTGGGAGCCAACATGGGTATCCAGATTCCGCTGTTGGTTATTGGCCGGAGAACGTCTCGGTCATGTCTGCATGTCTCCCGAACCCGTAGGGTCTACACACTTAAGGTTCGATGACGCTAGGGTTATAAAGGAAGTTAGTATGTGGTTACCGAATGTTGTTCGGAGTCCCGGATGAGATCCCGGACGTCACGAGGAGTTCCGGAATGGTCCGGAGGTAAAGATTTATATATGGGAAGTCCTGTTTTGGACACCGGAAGAGTTTCGGGGTTTATCGGTAACGTACCGGGACCACCGGGAGGGTCCCGGGGGTCCACCAAGTGGGGCCACCAACCCCAGAAGGCTGCGTGGGCCAAGTGTGGGAGGGGACCAGCCCCTAGGAGGGCTGGTGCGCCCCCCACAAGGGGCCCAAGGCGCAAGGATAAGTGGGAGGGGGCAAACCCTAGTCCAGTTGGGCCTTAAGGCCCATCTAGTGGGTTCCTTCCCCTCTCCCCCCCTTTGGCCGCCCCCCCTAGATGGATCTAGGGCTGGCCGCACCCCTTGGGGTGGGAAACCCTAAAGGGGGGCGCAGCCCCCTTCCCCCCTATATATACTTGAGGTTTTGGGGCTGCCAACACATGAGTTTTCTCCCTCTGTTGGTGCAGCCCTGCATCTCTCTCTCCCTCCTCTTCTGTGGTGCTTGGCGAAGCCCTGCAGGATAGCCACGCTCCTCCATCACCACCACGCCGTTGTGCTGCTGCTGGAAGGAGTCTTCCTCATCCTCTCCCTCTCTCCTTGCTGGATCAAGGCGTGGGAGACGTCACCGGGCTGTACGTGTGTTGAACGCGGAGGTGCCGTGCGTTCGGCACTTGGTCATCGGTGATTTGAATCACGACGAGTACGACTCCATCAACCCCGTTCACTTGAACGCTTCCGCTTAGCGATCTACAAGGGTATGTAGATGCAACTCTCTTTCTACTCGTTGCTAGTCTCTCCATAGATAGATCTTGGTGATACGTAGGAAATTTTTTGAATTTCTGCTACGTTCCCCAACACATAGTTGTCATCATCCTCTTCTTCTTCGCTATCTTCCATCATAACCCCTATTTCTCCGTGCTTGGTCCAAACATTATAGTGTGGCATGAAACCCCAATAAAGTAGGTGGGTGTGAAGGATTTTTCCGGTGAGAGTAAGACTTCGTATTCCCACATATAGGGCGTGGACAACACATAAAACCATTCTGCTTGTTTGCCTCAGCCACTCCGAGAAAATTATGCACACCCTTAATATACTCGGAGGTGTGTCTGTCACCATACATCCATTGTCGGTTCATCTGCGTGCATTATATATAGTTAAGTGTGTTCAAAACCATTACAGAAGATCATGAATAGATAAGTGATCAAATTAATAGAAGTTCATCATCACATTAAAACCAAAGTACATACATAGTTCTCATTGAACAACATATAGCTCTCCAGAGCATCTAATTAAATCATACATCGAAACTATGTAAAACATTTCAATGCAACAACAAATGCGATCATAATCGCAACCAAGGTAACAATTGATCCAATGACATAATGATACCAAGCCTCGGTATGAGTGTCATATTTTCTAACCTTTCTAATCTTCAAGCACATTGCATTCATCTTGATCTTGTGATCATCGACGACATCCGCAACATGCAACTCCAAAATCATCTTCTCCTCCTTATTTTTTTATTTTTCCCTTCAAGTAATTGTTTTCCTCTTCAACTAAATTTAACCTCTCGACAATAGGGTCGGTTGGAATTTCCGGTTCACATACCTCTTAGATAAAAAATCTATTTCACATTGGTCGGCATAATTGTCATAAACAATAAATGAACCAAATAGTTATAAAAGATAATATATACCACATCCGAATCATATACAGGACGAGGGCCGACGGAGGCGGATACCAAAACCATCGCACTATATAATAACAAACAATAATAAGAGTAAGAAAATGCGATCATAATCGCAACCAATGTAACAATTGATTATATATCTCCCTTCTTGTTCAATATTGCAGCTGAATGTTTGTCCAAAATGGTGCGTCAAGCGCAGAATAATGGATTGATTACTGGGCTTGCCCCTGAATTAGTGGAAAATGGTGTGGCCATCTTGTAATATGCTGATGATACAGTGATATGCATTGAGCATGACCCTGAGAAAGCTTTAAATATGAAAATGTTGCTCTATATGTTTGAATTAATGTCAAGATTGAAAATCAATTTTCAGAAAAGTGAGATTTTGTGTGTTGGTGGGGATAATAATATTCTGACAACATACGCTGATATGTTTAACTGTCAAATTGGACACCTTCCCATGAAATACCTGAAGGAAATATGCCCTAGAGGCAATAATAAAGTTATTATTTATTTCCTTATATCATGATAAATGTTTATTATTCATGCTAGAATTGTATTAACCGGAAACATAATACATGTGTGAATACATAGACAAACAGAGTGTCACTAGTATGCCTCTACTTGACTAGCTCGTTAATCAAAGATGGTTATGTTTCCTAACCATGAACAAAAGAGTTGTTATTTGATTAACGAGGTCACATCATTAGTTGAATGATCTGATTGACATGACCCATTCCATTAGCTTAGCACCCGATCGTTTAGTATGTTGCTATTGCTTTCTTCATGACTTATACATGTTCGTATGACTATGAGATTATGCAACTCCCGTTTGCCGGAGGAACACTTTGGGTGCTACCAAACGTCACAACGTAACTGGGTGATTATAAAGGAGTACTACAGGTGTTTCCAATGGTAGATGTTGGGTTGGCGTATTTCGAGAATAGGATTTGTCACTCCGATTGTCGGAGAGGTACCTCTGCGCCCTCTCGGTAATACACATCACATAAGCCTTGCAAGCATTATAACTAAGATGTTAGTTGTGAGATGATGTATTACGGAACGAGTAAAGAGACTTGCCAGTAACGAGATTGAACTAGGTATTGGATACCGACGATCGAATCTCGGGCAAGTAACATACCGATGACAAAGGGAACAACGTATGTTGTTATGCGGTCAGACCGATAAAGATCTTCGTAGAATATGTAGGAGCCAATATGGGCATCCAGGTCCTGCTATTGGTTATTGACCGGAGATGTGTCTCGGTCATGTCTACATTGTTCTCGAACCGTAGGGTCCGCACGCTTAACGTTACGATGGCAGTTATTATGAGTTTATGCATTTTGATGTACCGAAGGTTGTTCGGAGTCCCGGATGTGATCACGGACATGATGAGGAGTCTCGAAATGGTCGAGACATAAAGATTGATATATTGGAAGCCTATGTTTGGACATCGGAAGTGTTCCGGGTGAAATTGGGAATTTTACCGGAGTACCGGGAGGTTACCGGAACCCCCCGGGAACCAAATGGGCCTTATTGGGCCTTAGTGGAAAGGTGAAAGGGGCAGCCCAAGGTGGGCTGCGCGCCTCCCCCCTCCCCTAGTCCTATTAGGACTAGGAGAGGTGGCCGGCCCCCTTCTCCCTCTTTCTCTCTCTCGAGGAATCCTATTAGGAATAGGATTGGGGGGGGGGGGAGTCCTACTCCCGGTAGGAGTAGGACTCCTGCGCCCTCCTCCTTTGGCCGGCCAGCCCTCCCCCTGGCAACCTTTATATACGGGGGCAGGGGGCACCTCTAGACACACAAGTTGATCATTGAGATCGTTCCTTAGCCGTGTGCGGTGCCCCCTGCCACCAAATTCCACCTCGATCATACCGTTGTAGTGCTTAGGCGAAGCCCTACGTCGGTAGTACATCAAGATCGTCACCACGCCGTCATGCTGACGGAACTCTTCCTCGACGCTTTGCTGGATCGGAGCTCGAGGATCGTCATCGAGCTGAACGTGTGCTAAGAACTCGGAGGTGCCGGAGTAACGGTACTTGGATCGGTCGGATCGGGAAGAAGACGTAGGACTACTTCCTCTATGTTGTGTCAACGCTTCCGTTGCGATCTACAAGGGTACGTAGATCAGACTCTCCCCCTCGTTGCTATGCATCACCATGATCTTGCGTGTGCGTAGGAAATTTTTTGAAATTACTACGTTCCCCAACAGTGGTATCAGAGCCAGGTTTTTTGGTTTGATGTTATTTGCATGAGTAGAACACAAGTGAGTTGTGGGCGATACAAGTCATACTGCCTACCAGCATGTCATACTTTGGTTCAGCGGTATTGTTGGACGAGACGACCCGGAACAACCTTACGCGTACGCTTACGCGAGACCGGTTCCCTCGACGTGCTTTGCACATAGATGGCTTGCGGGCGACTGTCTCTCCAACTTTAGTTGAACCGAGTGTGGCTACGCCCGGTCCTTGAGAAGGTTAAAACAGAGTCTATTTGACAAACTATCGTTGTGGTTTTGATGCGTAGGTGAGATGAGTTCTTGCTTAAGCCCGTAGCAGCCACGTAAAACATGCAACAACAAAGTAGAGGACGTCTAACTTGTTTTTGCAGGGCATGATGTGATGTGATATGGTCAAGGCATGATGCTAAATTTTATTCTATGAGATGATCATGTTTTGTAACCAAGTTATCGGCAACTGGCAGGAGCCATATGGTTGTCGCTTTATTGTATGTAATGCAATCGCGATGTAATGCTTTACTTTATTACTAAGCGGTAGTGATAGTCGTGGAAGCATAAGATTGGCGAGACAACAACGATGCTACGATGGAGATCAAGGTGTCGTGCCGGTGACGATGGTGATCATGACGGTGCTTCGGAGATGGAGATCACAAGCACAAGATGATGATGGCCATATCATATCACTTATATTGATTGCATGTGATGTTTATCCTTTTATGCATCTTATCTTGCTTTGATTGACGGTAGCATTATAAGATGATCTCTCACTAAATTATCAAGAAGTGTTCTCCCTGAGTATGCACCGTTGCCAAAGTTCGTCGTGCCCAGACACCACGTGATGATCGGGTGTGATAAGCTCTACGTCCATCTACAACGGGTGCAAGCCAGTTTTGCACACACAGAATAGTCAGGTTAAACTTGACGAGCCTAGCATATGCAGATATGGCCTCGGAACACAGAGACCGAAAGGTCGAGCGTGAATCATATAGTAGATATGATCAACATAATGATGTTCACCATTGAAAACTACTCCATCTCATGTGATGATCGGTTATGGTTTAGTTGATTTGGATCACGTGATTACTTAGAGGATTAGAGGGATGTCTATCTAAGTGGGAGTTCTTAAGTAATTTGATTAACTTAACTTAAACTTATCATGAACTTAGTACCTGATAGTATCTTGCTTGTTTATGTTGATTGTAGATAGATGGCTCGTGCTGTTGTTCCGTTGAATTTTAATGCGTTCCTTGAGAAAGCAAAGTTGAAAGATGATGGTAGCAATTACACGGACTGGGTCCGTAACCTGAGGATTATCCTCGTTGCTCCACAGAAGAATTACGTCCTGGAAGCACCGCTGGGTGCCAGGCCTGCTGCTGGAGCAACACCAGATGTTATGAACGTCTGGCAGAGCAAAGCTGATGAATACTCGATAGTTCAGTGTGCCATGCTTTACGGCTTAGAATCGGGACTTCAACGACGTTTTGAACGTCATGGAGCATATGAGATGTTCCAGGAGTTGAAGTTAATATTTCAAGCAAATGCCCGGATTGAGAGATATGAAGTCTCCAATAAGTTCTATAGCTGCAAGATGGAGGAGAACAGTTCTGTCAGTGAGCATATACTCAAAATGTCTGGGTATAATAATCACTTGATTCAGATGGGAGTTAATCTTCCAGATGATTGCGTCATTGACAGAATTCTCCAATCACTGCCACCAAGCTACAAGAGCTTCGTGATGAACTATAATATGCAAGGGATGAACAAGACTATTCCCGAGCTCTTCGCAATACTGAAAGCTGCGGAGGTAGAAATGAAGAAGGAGCATCAAGTGTTGATGGTCAACAAGACCACTAGTTTCAAGAAAAAGGGCAAAGGGAAGAAGAAGGGGAACTTCAAGAAGAACAGCAAGCAAGTTGCTGCTCAGGAGAAGAAACCCAAGTCTGGACCTAAGCCTAAAACTGAGTGCTTCTACTGCAAGCAGACTGGTCACTGGAAGCGGAACTGCCCCAAGTATTTGGCGGATAAGAAGGATGGCAAGGTGAACAAAGGTATATGTGATATACATGTTATTGATGTGTACCTTACTAGAGCTCGCAGTAGCACCTGGGTATTTGATACTGGTTCTGTTGCTAATATTTGCAACTCAAAACAGGGACTACGGAATAAGCGGACACTAGCAAAGGACGAGGTGACGATGCGCATGGGAAACAGTTCCAAAGTCGATGTGATCGCGGTCGGCACGCTACCTCTACATCTACCTTCGGGATTAATATTAGACCTAAATAATTGTTATTTGGTGCCAGCGTTAAGCATGAACATTATATCTGGATCTTGTTTAATGCGAGACGGTTATTCATTTAAATCAGAGAATAATGGTTGTTCTATTTATTTGAGTAATATCTTTTATGGTCATGCACCTTTGAAGAGTGGTCTATTTTTGATGAATCTCGATAGTAGTGATACACATATTCATAATGTTGAAACCAAAAGATGCAGAGTTGATAATGATAGTGCAACTTATTTGTGGCACTGCCGTTTAGGTCATATCGGTGTAAAGCGCATGAAGAAACTCCATACTTATGGGCTTTTGGAACCACTTGATTATGAATCACTTGGTACTTGCGAACCGTGCCTCATAGGCAAGATGATTAAAACACCGTTCTGCGGTACTATGGAGAGAGCAACAGATCTGTTGGAAATCATACATACCGATGTATGTGGTCCGATGAATATTGAGGCTCGTGGCGGATATCGTTATTTTCTCACCTTCACAGATGATTTAAGCAGATATGGGTATATCTACTTAATGAAACACAAGTCTGAAACATTTGAAAAGTTCAAAGAATTTCAGAGTGAAGTTGAAAATCATCGTAACAAGAAAATAAAGTTTCTACGATCTGATCGTGGAGGAGAATATTTGAGTTACGAGTTTGGTGTACATTTGAAAAATTGTGGAATAGTTTCGCAACTCACGCCACCCGGAACACCACAGCGTAATGGTGTGTCCGAACGTCGTAATCGTACTTTACTAGATATGGTGCGATCTAAGATGTCTCTTACTGATTTACCGCTATCATTTTGGGGTTATGCTTTAGAGACGGCCGCATTCACGTTAAATAGGGCACCATCAAAATCCGTTGAGACGACGCCTTATGAACTATGGTTTGGCAAGAAACCAAAGTTGTCGTTTCTTAAAGTTTGGGGCTGCGATGCTTATGTGAAAAAGCTTCAACCTGATAAGCTCGAACCCAAAGCGGAGAAATATGTCTTCATAGGATACCCAAAGGAGACTGTTGGGTACACCTTCTATCACAGATCCGAAGGCAAGACATTCGTTGCTAAGAATGGATCATTTCTAGAGAAGGAGTTTCTCTCGAAAGAAGTGAGTGGGAGGAAAGTAGAACTTGACGAGGTAACTGTACCTGCTCCCTTATTGGAAAATAGTACATCACAGAAAACTGTTTCTGCGACACCTATACCAATTAGTGAGGAAGCTAATGATGATGATCATGAAACTTCAGGACAAGATACTACTGAACCACGTAGATCAACCAGAGTGAGATCCGCACCAGAGTGGTACAGTAATCCAATTCTGTAAGTCATGCTACTAGATCATGATGAACCTACGAACTATGAAGAAGCGATGGTGAGCCCAGATTCCGCAAAGTGGCTTGAAGCCATGAAATCTGAGATGGGATCCATGTATGAGAACAAAGTATGGACCTTGGTTGACTTGCCCGATGATCGGCAAGCAATTGAGAATAAATGGATCTTCAAGAAAAAGACTGACGCTGACGGTAATATTACTGTCTATAAAGCTCGACTTGTCGCAAAAGGTTTTCGACAAGTTCAAGGGGTTGACTACGATGAGACCTTCTCACCCGTAGCGATGCTTAAGTCTGTCAGAATCATGTTAGCAATTGCCGCATTTTATGATTATGAAATTTGGCAGATGGATGTCAAAACTGCATTCCTGAATGGATTTCTGGAAGAAGAGTTGTATATGATGCAACCAGAAGGTTTTGTCGATCCAAAGGGAGCTAACAAAGTGTGCAAGCTCCAGCGATCCATTTATGGACTGGTGCAAGCCTCTCGGAGTTGGAATAAACGCTTTGATAGTGTGATCAAAGCATTTGGTTTTATACAGACGTTTGGAGAAGCCTGTATTTACAAGAAAGTGAGTGGGAGCTCTGTAGTATTTCTGATATTATATGTGGATGACATATTGCTGATTGGAAATGATATAGAATTTCTGGATAGCATAAAGGGATACTTGAATAAAACTTTTTCGATGAAAGACCTCGGGGAAGCTGCTTACATATTAGGCATAAAGATCTATAGAGATAGATCAAGACGCTTAATTGGACTTTCACAAAGCACATACCTTGACAAGATTTTGAAGAAGTTCAAAATGGATCAAGCAAAGAAAGGGTTCTTGCCTGTGTTACAAGGAGTGAAGTTGAGTCAGACTCAATGCCCGACCACTGCAGAAGATAGAGAGAAAATGAAAGATGTTCCCTATGCTTCAGCCATAGGCTCTATCATGTATGCAATGCTGTGTACAAGACCTTATGTGTGCCTTCCTATAAGTTTAGCCGGGAGGTACCAAAGTAATCCAGGAGTGGATCACTGGACAGCGGTCAAGAACATCCTGAAATACCTGAAAAGGACTAAGGATATGTTTCTCGTATATGGAGGTGACAAAGAGCTCACCGTAAGAGGTTACGTTGATGCAAGCTTTGACACTGATCCGGACGATTCTAAATCGCAAACCAGATACGTGTTTACTTTAAACGGTGGAGCTGTCAGTTGGTGCAGTTCTAAACAAAGCGTCATAGCGGGATCTACATGTGAAGCGGAGTACATAGCTGCTTCAGAAGCAGCGAACGAAGGAGTCTGGATGAAGGAGTTCATATCCGATCTAGGTGTCATACCTAGTGCATCGGGTCCAATGAAAATCTTTTGTGACAATACTGGTGCAATTGCCTTGGCAAAGGAATCCAGATTTCACAAAAGGACCAAACACATCAAGAGATGCTTCAACTCCATCCGGGATCTAGTCCAGGTGGGAGACATAGAGATTTGCAAGATACATACGGATCTGAATGTTGCAGACCCGTTGACTAAGCCTCTTCCATGAGCAAAACATGATCAGCACCAAGGCTCCATGGGTGTTAGAATCATTACTGTGTAATCTAGATTATTGACTCTAGTGCAAGTGGGAGACTGAAGGAAATATGCCCTAGAGGCAATAATAAAGTTATTATTTATTTCCTTATATCATGATAAATGTTTATTATTCATGCTAGAATTGTATTAACCGGAAACATAATACATGTGTGAATACATAGACAAACAGAGTGTCACTAGTATGCCTCTACTTGACTAGCTCGTTAATCAAAGATGGTTATGTTTCCTAATCATGAACAAAAGAGTTGTTATTTGATTAACGAGGTCACATCATTAGTTGAATGATCTGATTGACATGACCCATTCCATTAGCTTAGCACCCGATCGTTTAGTATGTTGCTATTGCTTTCTTCATGACTTATACATGTTCCTATGACTATGAGATTATGCAACTCCCGTTTGCCGGAGGAACACTTTGGGTGCTACCAAACGTCACAACGTAACTGGGTGATTATAAAGGAGTATTACAGGTGTTTCCAATGGTAGATGTTGGGTTGGCGTATTTCGAGAATGGGATTTGTCACTCCGATTGTCGGAGAGGTACCTCTGCGCCCTCTCGGTAATACACATCACATAAGCCTTGCAAGCATTATAACTAAGATGTTAGGTGTGAGATGATGTATTACGGAACGAGTAAAGAGACTTGCCAGTAACGAGATTGAACTAGGTATTGGATACCGACGATCGAATCTCGGGCAAGTAACATACCGATGACAAAGGGAACAACGTATGTTGTTATGCGGTCAGACCGATAAAGATCTTCGTAGAATATGTAGGAGCCAATATGGGCATCCAGGTCCCGCTATTGGTTATGGACCGGAGACGTGTCTCGGTCATGTCTACATTGTTCTCGAACCGTAGGGTCCGCACGCTTAACGTTACGATGACAGTTATTATGAGTTTATGCATTTTGATGTACCGAAGGTTGTTCGGAGTCCCGGATGTGATCACGGACATGACGAGGAGTCTCAAAATGGTCGAGACATAAAGATTGATATATTGGAAGCCTATGTTTGGACATCGGAAGTGTTCCGGGTGAAATCGGGAATTTTACCGGAGTACCGGGAGGTTACCGGAACCCCCCGGGAACCAAATGGGCCTTATTGGGCCTTAGTGGAAAGGTGAAAGGGGCAGCCCAAGGTGGGCTGCGCGCCTCCCCCCTCCCCTAGTCCTATTAGGACTAGGAGAGGTGGCCGGCCCCCTTCTCCCCCTCTCTCTCTCGAGGAATCCTATTAGGAATAGGATTGGGGGGGGGGGAGTCCTACTCCCGGTAGGAGTAGGACTCCTCCCGCGCCCTCCTCCTTTGGCCGGCCAGTCCTCCCCCTGGCAACCTTTATATACGGGGGCAGGGGGCACCTCTAGACACACAAGTTGATCATTGAGATCGTTCCTTAGCCGTGTGCGGTGCCCCCTGCCACCAAATTCCACCTCGATCATACCGTTGTAGTGCTTAGGCGAAGCCCTGCATCGGTAGTACATCAAGATCGTCACCACGCCGTCGTGCTGACGGAACTCTTCCTCGACGCTTTGCTGGATCGGAGCCCGAGGATCGTCATCGAGCTGAACGTGTGCTAAGAACTCGGAGGTGCCGGAGTAACGGTACTTGGATCGGTCGGATCGGGAAGAAGACGTACGACTACTTCCTCTATGTTGTGTCAACGCTTCCGTTGCGATCTACAAGGGTACGTAGATCAGACTCTCCCCCTCGTTGCTATGCATCACCATGATCTTGCGTGTGCGTAGGATTTTTTTTGAAATTACTACGTTCCCCAACAATACCTGGGGTGCCAGTGAGCTACTCAACTTGAAGAGGAGTGGATTGGGAATTTTTGGAAGAAAGGTATATTAAAAGATGCGAATCCGGTTTAGGGAGTAATGCTTCTTCGGGAGGCAGACTTACTTTGCTTAATGCTAATATCTCTAGCATAGCCTTTTACTATCTATCCATATTCTTGCTGTCAAAAACTATGATTGCAAGACTGTATAAGCACAGAAGGGGATTTTTCTGGCAAGTCTCTAAGAATAGGAAAAGGTATTATTTGGTCAAATGGACCAGGATCTGTCGATCTAAAAACAAAGGGGGGTTGGGAGTTAAAGACTTGCATAAACAGAATCTCAGTTTGCTCGCCAAGTGGCGGTGGAAACTGGAGACTAAAAAGGGTTTATGGCAAGATATTATTAAGGCTAGATATTTTCGGAGAGATACTATTGCCTCGATTAAAGGGAAAACCAGCGACTCCCCCTGTTGGAAGGCAATAATGAAAGTAAAAGATCTCTATATGGCAGGTAGACGTGTGGTGATACAATCTGGTAATATTGCCAGACTTTGGAAGGATCCTATTGGGGATCAAGTTCCATTTTGTGAACAATTTCCCAGATTGTTTTCTATATGCATTTTTCCTGAATGTACTATCAAAACTTGTCTTACGGCTGATCCCATGTCTATCTTTTGAAGAAGGCTAAACCATGAAATGGGGGAACAGTGGCATCAGATAGTGGATACAGTCAGTAAGATTTGCGTTTCTAGTGAGGATGACAAAATCAAATGGGGGCTGGGGTCTAAAACTTATTTCACCACCCGCTCAGTTTACACTTTCTTGGAAAAGCATATTGTGGGGTGTGAATATAACTGGATCTGGAGGGCAAGTATACCTCTGAAGATCCAAATTTTTATGTGGCAACTATCACAAAATGCTATTTTAACTAGAGATGTAATGAAGCACGGGGGGTGGAAAAAAGATCCAAAATGCTCCTTTTGTGTAGCAAAAGAGACATCCCAGCATCTCTTTTTTACCTGCCCAGTGGCCAGGGTAACTTGGAGAGCAGTGGCTTGTATGTTTGGGACTGACTTATGCCCAAATAATCTATGGCAAGCATATGTATGGTGCCACTCGTTTTTCCCAGAAGGGGGAGTTTTTTACACAGTGGGCATTGCTGCCATATGTTGGGCGATTTGGACGTGTCATAACAGAGTTACATTCGAATTTGTACCTCTGAGAAACCCTTTTGAATGCATTTTCTCTGCTTGTGCTCTCCTTTATTACTGGGCAGGGTTGATGAAACAGCAAAAGGATGCAGATGACTTGAGGACTGGAGCGAACATGTTGAAGAGCAATGCTTCAAGACTGATGCAGATCTGTGCCATGGCGCATCGGGATGAGGGAGCCTGCTGAGGCCAGAACAAATGAAGAAGACCAAGTACAAACGAGGTGGTTCCTGCTGCTGTTGCTCTGAGAGGGAAGCTGTTTATGCGGGTTTTGTGTGGGTTGGGTGATTAGGCCCTTTTATCCTTGCTTACTTAAAACAGTCTGGTAGTTTTGGTTTGATGCTGTGATGTAATGGTGTCTCCGGGTTTTCGCCCCGCAGTAGGTAATCTCGATGGCGAGTGCTTACAGTGGGTTTCCCAGCGATGCCTGAACTCGCTTTCCCCTTTCCCGCCTCTTTCTCTGGACATTTGATGTATTTCCGTTATGTCGCAGTAATGGAAAGGGGTAATGCCCGGTTCAAAAAAAATTGATCTAAATCATACAAGTAAGAATTTTTTTTCTTTTAGAAAGAAGAATAACAAGAGGCTCAACACGGTGGTGCCGGCGACGAGATCAGCGTGGGCGACCGACGGCGGTGAAGACGGGGACGGGACGTGACGGAACGCTTAATCTAGACAAATATTGAGGAAAATGGAGTTCGGAGATCGAGCTTGGAGAGGAGAAAGCTTAAGTAGTGTGGCTCGGGCATTTCATCGAACACCTCATGTGCATAGGAGGTGAGCTAGAGCACCACAAAGCCCTCCCCACGCCGGTCACAAAAAATAGAGCAGTGGAGTGCTCTGCTCGCGGGCGAGGGGGTATATATAGCCACATCATTGGTCCCGGTTCGTGGCTGGAACTGGGACCAATGGATGTGGGCCAGGAGCGAGTCCCATTGGTCCCGGTTCGTTTTTGAAGCCGGGATAAAAGGGTCATGTCGGGGATATACCCCGCGGTATGACCCGGCCGGAGATATGACCCGGCTAGGACTTGGTATTTCATTGGTAATCCGGCAGATTGTTTAAACCAGAGGTTAAGTAGCGGGAACAGTTAAGCAAGTTAAGCCGGCGGACATAGTCATGTAAGCCAGCGGACACAGTCATGTAAGCCGGTAGACACAGCCATGTAAACCCGGCAGACACAGTCATATGAGCCAGAAGGTTAAGCAGACAGTCAAGTCAGATAGTTAAGCCGGACAGTTAAGCCAGATAGTTAAGCCGGACAGTTAAGCCAGATGGTAAGCCAGATTGTAGGTTAACAGTTAAGAAGCCCAAAACGTTAAAGAAAGCCCATGGAGAGAAAACAGAATAATTAAGTCTTAAGTCCGAGTTGGACTCTACATGTAACCCGCCCCTTCAACATATATAAGGAGGCGCAGGGCACCCCAAGAGGGGAGGGGGAATAATCATTAAGCCTAGACACAACTAGGAGAGCCGGAGTTACGGTGACTACCTCATGATGATAATGAGACCGAGCCACAAACAGCCCCGTTCCTGCCCCATTCAGTTTGCCCCATTCCCTCGTCCTCTCCTCTCTCAAGCGTCTCCCCAAGCACCGGAGGCTCGCCGTCGGGCTGCCGGATTCAGGCCGGCTCCCTCGTTTCCGTCCGGTGGGATCCTTCCCCACTCTCTCCTCGTGCCATCGATGATGGTATTGCCCCGTTCTTCTCTCTCTTGGTTCTCCTTCTTGGATCTAGGTTTTGGGGCTATACTCATTTGCATCCCTCGATTTAGTTGTTGATTCGAGGCTTAGGAAGGACCTGGGAGACTGCTAGACTAGGGTGTTTGTCGATTAGGTGTAGAAATATGATCTTGTGCATCTCCGGTAGTACCGAATCTTGCCGCGGTAGGTGTCAGCCCGCTGACAACCGCTCTAGCGGTACTACTGCTGTACCCTAGTGGTACTACCGCTGTACCCTAGTGGTACTGCCACTTACAGCGGTACTACCGCTTTGGTGCATGGTACTACCGCCCTGAGATGCTATTGCTCCTGTTTCTGTACCTAATTCTTTTTTTTGGCCGTCGTTTTTCCCTGGCTTATGCTCTCTTGCTTTTGTGGCCTTTGTGTGCGTGTGCTTTCAGGTGGCAGTAGCTCCGGGCATCAGGCTCGTCGCAGGAATCCAGACCATGCAACAGGTTCCAAGCGCTTTCGCTCGTCAGATGCTCCAGGGTCTGCTAGTGGTGGTGGTGAGGGTGTCTCTTCTGAGCCGCCAAAGCGCAGGGCCAAGGTTCCAACATCAAAGATCTCCGCTGGACACAAGCCTGCTAATCTGATGTCTGCCATGGAGTTTTGCACCAAGATGAAGCACAATCCCTATCATGTGGTTCAAGAGCCTGCTCTTCAGAGGCGTCCATTTTGGAACAGATTTCAATAGTCAATCTACCAAGATGTCTTGAAGAAAAAGAAGAACCTATTTGTGAAGGCCAAGTCTATCGATCTCACACACATGGAGAAGGACCTGCCATACTTTGGGAATGCTTTGCAGAGGTGTGAGGAGTTCGACATCAAGAGGATCATCACCTTCAACAAAGACTTTGATGCCGAGCTCGTGGCCCAGTTCTTTGCCACCGTTCACTTTGGGCATGATCCGGCCCGTACTCTGTCTTGGATGACCAATGGTCGTCGTCTGTCCGCACCATGGAAAGATTTCATGGTGAGCTTTACGTACAATGATGAGGGTGCCCAGACCCCACTTAGGTTTCGCCCTCATAAGGAGGCTGCTGCTACTCACAAGGAAAAGCTTTGGCCCTATTCTACCAGGAAGGTGTTTGAGACTGGAAAGATTAATTATGAGCTATGGCCCTTTCTAGACATCATGCATTGGATCTTCCGGAACTCCCTATTGAAGGAAATATGCCATAGAGGCAATAATAAAGTTATTATTTATTTCCTTATTTCATGATAAATGTTTATTATTCATGCTAGAATTGTATTAACCGGAAACATAATACATGTGTGAATACATAGACAAACAGAGTGTCACTAGTATGCCTCTACTTGACTAGCTCGTTAATCAAAGATGGTTATGTTTCGTAACCATGGACAAAGAGTTGTTATTTGATTAACGAGGTCACGTCATTAGTTGAATGATCTGATTGACATGACCCATTTCATTAGCTTAGCACCCGATCGTTTAGTATGTTGCTATTGCTTTCTTCATGACTTATACATGTTCCTATGACTATGAGATTATGCAACTCCCGTTTACCGGAGGAACACTTTGTGTGCTACCAAACGTCACAACGTAACTGGGTGATTATAAAGGAGCTCTACAGGTGTCTCCAAAGGTAGATGTTGGGTTGGCGTATTTCGAGATTAGGATTTGTCACTCCGATTGTCGGAGAGGTATCTCTGGGCCCTCTCGGTAATGCACATCACATAAGCCTTGCAAGCATTGCGACTAATGAGTTAGTTGCGAGATGATGTATTACGGAACGAGTAAAGAAACTTGCCGGTAACGAGATTGAACTAGGTATTGGATACCGACGATCGAATCTCGGGCAAGTAACATACGATGACAAAGGGAACAACGTATGTTGTTATGCGGTCTGACCGATAAAGATCTTCGTAGAATATGTAGGAGCCAATATGGGCATCCAGGTCCCGCTATTGGTTATTGACCGGAGATGTGTCTCAGTCATGTCTACATTGTTCTCGAACCGTAGGGTCCGCACGCTTAACGTTACGATGACAGTTATTATGAGTTTATGCATTTTGATGTACCGAAGTTAGTTCGGAGTCCCGGATGTGATCACGGACATGACGAGGAGTCTCGAAATGGTCGAGACATAAAGATTGATATATTGGAAGCCTATATTTGGATATCAGAAGTGTTCCGGGTGAAATCGGGATTTTACCGGAGTACCGGGAGGTTACCGGAACCCCCCGGGAGCCATATGGGCCTTAATGGGCTTTAGTGGAAAGGAGAAAGGGGCAGCCCAAGGTGGCCGCGCGCCTCCCCCCTCCCCTAGTCCTATTAGGACTAGGAGAGGTGGCCGCCCCCCCCTCTCTCTTTCCCCCTCGGGAATCCTAGTCCAACTAGGATTGGGGGGGGGGGAGTCCTACTCCCGTAGGAGTAGGACTCCTCCCGCGCCCTCCTCCTGGCCGGCGGCCCCCTCCCCCTTGGCTCCTTTATATACGGAGGTAGGGGGCACCTCTAGACACACAAGTTGATCATTGAGATCGTTCCTTAGCCGTGTGAGGTGCCCCTTGCCACCATATTCCACCTCGATCATATCGTTGTAGTGCTTAGGCGAAGCCCTGCGTCGGTAGAACATCAAGATCGTCACCACGCCGTCGTGCTGACGGAACTCTTCCCCGACGCTTTGCTGGATCGGAGCCCGGGGATCGTCATCGAGCTGTACGTGTGCTAAGAACTCGGAGGTGCCGGAGTAACGGTGCTTGGATCGGTTGGATCGGGAAGACGTACGACTACTTCCTCTATGTTGTGTCAATGCTTCCGTAGTCGGTCTGCGTGGGTACGTAGACAATACTCTCCCCTCTCGTTGTTGTGCATCACCATGATCTTGCGTGTGCGTAGGAATTTTTTTGAAATTACTACGTTCCCCAACACCTATTCCCTCGGATTGGCAACTTGGATCAGGTGCACTCTTACCTTGTGGATATGCTTCTGTTCTGTCAAGAACATTAGGGCTCTCAGCAGGTGCTGGATGTGTCACATGTGATGTGGTCTGAGCTTCACTCTGCTGTCATGGAGCGCAAGTGCATCATCTATGGCCCCTATCTTATGCAGCTTATCGAGGACACTTGGGCAGCCCAGTTTCTAGATGAGGAGCTTGTCACAGACAACATGGTGTCTCATGACACTATCGAGCTATGTCAGAAGGAGAAGTGGAGTTCGTCTACTCCGGCACCTCCTGTGCAGGAGACTGTCCTATCTGATGATGAGGAGGATGATGATGGGCCGGAGTATGAGCCCCCATCTGAAGAGCCCTCTTGGGCGAATAAACTCAAAAGGAAGATGAAGCGTCTGTTCTGCTTCCAGGCGAAAGGCTGGTACAAGGCTCACAAGGAGGCCAAGATGGCTCGTCATTGTGACAAGGCCATTATGAGACAGGTTGGCCTTGAGGTTGCTGATGGCTCTGAGGAGCGGATCACTGATGAGGAGTCTTGGATTAGAGTGCATTGCCCGTGGTCTGACACTGCGGAGGACACCGGCGTTCGCGCTTCTCCCCGTGCTGCAGAGGCCTCTGAGGAGGAGGAGGAGGATGACTGGTGATGCCATGGAGACCTACTACCATTGTGGGTCGTGTCGTCCCTTTTGGTGTCTTGCTGCCAAAGGGGGAGAGTTAGGGATTTGCCTTAGGTCTTGTGTTGGCGTGTTCGTGTTCTCGTGTTCGTGTTTTCGTGTCTCGTGTTCGTTGTGTTCGTTCGCTTTCTTTCGGCTGTGAGCAAGACCATATGGTGTAAGACAGATGTGAACTACCCTATCCTATCTCTTTAGTATCAAGTACCCTAGTATATTGTGAGAGGCTTCATCCTCAGCATTTATATTAGTGCCCTCATGCTCGTCCTTGCTTAGTTGTACTCGTTGTTATTTTCTTATGCAAGGATGTTGCCTGCCTACAAAATATAGGGGGAGTTTGATCCCAAAGATGTGCACATAGCCTTTCATGCTAATTCCTTGGTGCACATCTCTAGGGGGAGCCCATCTATATTTTGTTAGAAGGGGATTGCTTATTTTCAGTCACTTTTTGTGCAAATCCCGTGTTGTCATCAATCCACCAAAAAGGGGGAGATTGTAAGGGCATATTTATCCCTCAAGTGGTTTTGGTGATTGATGACAATATGTTTGCGGACTAATCGTGTGCACTAAGTGTTTCAGGGGCACTTTGCGATTGTTCCCCTCGAGGACTTCACTTTAGACGGATTATTTTCCTTCGTTTCTTTTCGGTGGAATTGAGTCGTAGGGATAACCGTACTATCAAGAGGGGATCCGTTTCAGAAGAGTATGGGCAGAATCATCACGTACACTTTTTCCTTGCACTCTCGCTGTCTTCCTGCCTGTTGGCATTTCTGTGCTATGCAAAACAAAGGGTGCCTTGTGCTACGCGGTAGTACCGCGGCCAGGGCGATAGTACCGCCAACCGGCGATAGTACCGCTGGTACTACCGCCCCTGCTGTGGTCTCGACTTTTTCATGTCGGGTTTTTCGTAAAAGACCACACAGGGGGTGGTAGTAGGGACAGCAGTAGGGCACGGTAGTACCGCTTGTTTAAGGGGTAGTACCGCTCCTACGTTCGCTCCGACTGTCGCACAGCTCATTCCCCTTCTCTGTTTGTCCAGCAGCTGTAGGGAGCAGCAGTACCGCTCACTAGCGGTAGTACCGCCCGCAGGGCGGTAGTACCGTTTATGTGCGCGAGCTTCTTCTTCCTCAGCCCTGGTTGACCTATGTCCGCTTGCCACAGCGGTAGTACCGCTGCTAGCGGTACTACCGCTCCTTCTACGGTAGTACCGCCCAGATGCGGGTTGCGGGTTGCACAACGGTTGGATATGTCCCCCTACTATATAAAGGGGTCTTCTTCTTCAAGAAGGCTCACCTCTTCCCCCAAAAAGATCCATTAATGCTCCAAGCTCCATTTTCGTCCGATCTCTCTCCCTAGCCAATCAAACTTGTTGATTTGCTCGGGATTGGTTGAGAAGACCCCGATCTACACTTCCACCAAGAGAAATTTGATTCTCCCATTAATCCCTAGCGGATCTTGTTACTCTTGGGTGTTTGAGCACCCTAGACGGTTGAGGTCACCGTGGAGCCATATTCCATTGTGATGAAGCTTCGTGGTGTTATTGAGAGCCTCCGATTAAGTTGTGGAGATTGCCCCAACCTTGTTTGTAAAGATCCGGTCGCCGCCTTCAAGGGCACCAATAGTGGAATCACGGCATCTCGCATTGTGTGAGGGCGTGAGGAGAATACGGTGGCCCTAGTGGTTTCTTGGGGAGCATTGTGCCTCCACACCGCTCCAACGGAGACGTACTTCCTCTCAAAAGGAAGGAACTTCGGTAACACATCCTCGTCTCCACCGGCTCCACTCTTGATTATCTTGTACGACCTTTACTTGTGCAAGCTTATTCGTGTTATTTCCCTTACTTGCTAGTGTGCTTGTTGTTGTTACATCATATAGGTTGCTCACATAGTTGCATGTCTAGACAACCTACTTTGATGTAAACTTTAATTTGGTAACGAAAATTTAAAAATTGCTAGTTGCCTATTCACCCCCCTCTAGTCAACTACATCGATCCTTTCAGCTCTGTTTTCTACTAGTGCATGCATGCAAACACCTGAACCGAATGTCATGTGGCAATAGCTCTAACTCTTTAAGTGATGGGGATAGAAGCATCACATCGCATGCATCTTCTAGTGAACGAAATCAAACACCGGAGATCGGAGCATGCTTCGCCAGTTTTCAGTTGTGTTGACATCATATTTTGGCATTGTCAAAAGCATAATAAAGAAGGCCTTAAATGGAAAAGTTCTCAAAGTGAGAAAGTTTCATATCATCGAAAGAAGAAACTTTGATATTTAGGTAATAGCCATCCGATCTCATCTCTAAGGCCGAAATTGTGTTCGAAGTACTGAGATTTTGTATCCAGAACACTTTTCGGCTGATTATGCCCCAAGACGGCCTCATATGGAAGACTGATCTACACCAATTGTCTTCGTCTCGTCTCGTCGAAACGATCGATTTTGATATAAAGATTGTCCCAATCCGAGGTTGTATGCAAAAATTAGAGCCCGCACAGCGTGACCCTCCTGTGAGCAAAATATGACGCCGAGAACCAGACACACATGTGGGTATGTCTGATGAGCTGGGTGAATAATTAGTTGTTTTGCGTGAGCGATTTGGCTCTGGAGATGGCCTTGAATTGAAAAGCGTTCAACATGAAAGTTGTTCGTCTCGTCGAAACGAGTAAATATGATTTTGGGCGCATTTTCATCAAAGGTTGTTACTGCCACAAAATTGACCCGCAAGGTGCAGCCAGGTTGTAAACCGAACAGTTTTGAAAAGTTCGGATTTCTATTTGGACCCAAACTAGAGTTTTGGACGTGAATTACAGTTTTTCCTTGCACGGTAAGTCTAGCTGCCTCTTATATACATGAGGGTTGATGGCCGATTGAAACAACACACAATCGCAAAAACCCATCTACAAATTTTCATCTCCTATCCTAGTTTTCTGCTTCTCGTTCATTGGTGTTCTTTGCTTTAGAGAGCTTCCATGTATGAAGTCCTAGGGACGGGCGAATCGACCTAGGGCAGCCCATCACCGCCGTCCGTCCAGACGGGGTCCCTCCTGACCGCGTGGGGTTTCGGGTCTTCAAAATCGTTTGCCGGATTGTCTTGCGTATCATGCTTTCCGTGAGCCTCCTTCGGCGACGTGCCCTGCGTATCACGCTCGACGCTGAGAATATACGGTGACATATTCGTGTGTGAACAAGTTGGACGGCGCAGCATTTTCTGATTCACTGGGACCAGACGACAACTTCTAAAGTGACAAGATCGATAGTGCGTACCAACGTACTCACATCGATCGAGCTGTCACCAAGTGTACCCAGGCTACTCGGGGAAACGCACGGCCGGAGACCACGGAAAGAAGTTTCCGGCCCTAGCCTAGACACGGCCACACGAGCCGGCCAGTTCCAACGCACGTCCGGCCGCCCGCCGAGACCAGCCAAACTAGCCAGCTAGCTTTGGAATTAACCGGCCGGAGAACGTACGCAAGTACTCCTACCTCTCGCACCGTAGAACGGTAGCGGTACGAGTCCGGGCACGTTTCGTGCCGCCACACTCATCAGCATTCGGCGTGCGGCGACGGACGGACGGACTGTGAACGCGAGGCAACGACAACAACGTGAGGAAAAGACGTCGCCGGTTTGGTGCTTGACCACACGGGCATTGCTAGCTGAAGTGCACGCACGCGCGCATGCACGTTTCTCCGAACTTGGACCGGTCGGTCGTCGAGGCATCGGTCGTGAACAGGCATATTCTGCTAGAGGCGCGCACAAAGAATCGCATGTGCATATCCTGATCCTGGGATCTCTTGCCCTCTCCATCTCTATGTGGACACCCCTGATTGCGACGATGGACAAGAGAAAGCCCTCACAGCAATTCCAACGGGCAGACCCAAACGAACGACGTTTTTGTTTTTTTTTTGTCTGTTTAGGTCGGCGCCCGCCCGCCGTCCGTTCTTTTTTAGTTTTGGGTCGGCAGTGTGTCTAACGGCCCGACCCATTTCATGACCGCGCGCGCGTTTTAAATCATGTTGTCGTCCTGGTTTTGGTGCACCAGCGCGCGAGGGAAAGCGGCCTAGCGCGCGCTGGTTTTGGCGCTCCAGCGCGTGGGAAAGGTTCGCGCGCGCGCCGCGGCCGACGCTCGTTATAAAGAAGGCGCTCCCTCCACACTCTGTCCGCCGCCCACTCTAGCCGCCTCTGTGCCATCATGTCGATCCGCCGCCTGGGCACTTCGGATTTTCGCGGAGTCCGCGAGCGCCGCTCCGGCGCCTTCTCCTCCGAAATCTGGTTTCGAGAGAAACGTCTCATCCTCGGCACCTTCGACACCGCAGAGGGGACGGCCCGCATGCACGACGCGACGGCGTGGCGCCTTCTGAGGCCTCGTCGGGATATGAATTTTCGCAACGTGTCGAGCCAGCGGGCGTAGGATCTGGCGCCTCTCCCGCGGCTTTTCACCGACGAGGATCGTCGTGTCCACCGGAGGCGGCAGCGTCGCCTCGCCATCGTGGAGAAGGACGTGGAAGTCTTGATGGTGTGGCGCGGAGGCTTCCCGTAGGACATCGTCGACGAGCGCCAGTTCTACAAGCAAAGGAGGTTGGAGAGGGACGCGAGGAGGAGGGAGCGAGCCGCCTATCGGGAGGACAAGCGTTCGCGGAAGCAGGCAGCTCAATTGAAACTGAAGCTACGAGAAACGGCAGGTTGGGACTTTGAAGACGAGGCGTATGCTGACGCCTACATTCAGACGTCGAAGGAGGACATTACCGATTTGGAGTCAGAAAACGACGAGTAGTGATATTTTTTTTATCTATGTACGCTAGAACTATATATGTATCATTTTTATCTGAAAAAATGGCCAGCGACGTCGGCGACGTAGCAGGCGGGCGAGGGTGTGAATCCAATGTGTCACCGACCAGCGGACCTGATGAGGAAAGAAGACGAGCGCGCGCATCCATCTTGTATCCGCGCTGACGCAAATCAAACTGAAAAATGGCCCGAAAATGAATCGACAAGCGGACGAAAGCAGACGCGCGTTTGTTTAAGTCGACATGTTAGGCCGATTTGTTTTATCCGCGTCAACCTAAACGAACGGCTGCAGATGAAATGGGTCACGCTGTTGGATTGCTCTCATGGCCTCATCTACTGACCGCCGACGGCGACGCGAAACCATGGTTTAACAACAGCGAAAGGTGTAATGGGCTTTGCATGCATGATTATCTTTTTGGCAGCTAAAGTAGACGCTGGAAATGGATCGTGACCTGGAGACTTGGGCAGGTCTTCCTTTCTGCGGGTCCGCTTGCTTGCTTGACAAGACCGGCCGGGAGAAGGAAACTTGCATGCCGTGGAAAAAGGGTCCACATGGGCACGTCGTAGGTTATACTGGCCGGAGCAAAGCATTACTCTACCTATGGTCTCTCCCTAGGTCCAAGTCCAGGCCCTTGGTTTGTTATTCTGTTTGCTGGATATAATTGTGTATTAACCTAACTGGGTGATAGACACGTCGCACCGAACAGGAATGCATGATTGCATTACTTTAGGCCAATGCCAGGGTCCAGACATATACTTTCTCCGTTCCTAAATCTAAGTTTTTTTTATAAATTGCACTACAAACTATATACGAATGTATATAAACATATTTTCGGGTGTAGATTTACTCATTTTGCTTCGTATGTAGTTCACAGTAAAATATCTAAAAAGATTTATATTTAAAAACAGAGGAAATATATAGCTTATGCGTACTATCAATAATTATTAACATTTTCTGGCGCACGTAGTGGAAGCAAACTCCAGCGGGACGTTTGCTTCTGTAACGTGTTGCCAAGCTAGCTGCGCCCGCATGCTCGATGAGGAGAGCATGCTTGATGGCAGGTTTAATGTTTGTTTGAGAGAGCCCCGGGTTTAAATTGATTGGAGACTGGAGTCTTGGGCTAAACGCCGGATAGGTTTAATATACGTACGTTCACATCAGTGATATTTTTCCTCTAGGTTGTCACAGTCAACTGGTAAGTAGTGTTAGCCAAGTTAAGCTAGCTGCCACACCTGCGCGTGTCCGATGAGGTGAGCACCAGGATTTGTTTAGTGGATGTTTAGGCTCGACGCCGGTTATAGTGTAACTTTTTACAAAACATGAACATCGCATACAATAACGTATATTAAATCATGTCTAAACCATATCACATTATAACATATCCTGTAAAAACAAGTTAGACGTCCTATATTTTGTTGCCGCAAATTCTAAGTGGCTGCTACGGGCTTTTAAAAAGAATCGTTATTACCTATGGCAAAACCACAACGGTGATTCGTCAAGTTTGCTGTTTTAACCTTTTTCAAGAAGCGTTCATAGTCAAATTCGATTCAACTAAAGTAGGAGAAACAGACACCCGCCAGCCATCTTTATCAAAACTAGTTGCATGTCAGTCGGTGGAACCGGTCTCATGTGCGTGGACATGTAAGGTCGATACGTGCCGCTTCATCTCACAATACCGCCGAATCAAAATAAGACGTTGGTGGTAAGCAGTATAACTAACATCGCTCACAACTCTTTGTGTTCTACTCGTGCATACATCTACGCATAGACCTGGCTCACGATGCCACTGTTGGGTATCGTTGCATGGAAAAAAAAATCTATGCACACGTAATGATCTATCCATGGAGATGCATAACAACGAGGGGGAGCGTGTGTCTACGTTTCCTCTTAGACCGTAAGCGGAACCGTTTCACAACGTGGTTGATGTAGTCGAACTTATTCGTGCTTCAACTGATCAAGTACCAAACGCACGTCACCTCCGTGTTCTGCACACGTTCAGCTCGGTGATGTTTCTCGCCTTCTTGATCAAGCAAGACGTCGAGATAATAGATGAGTTCCGTCAGCACGACGATGTGATGACGGTGATGGTGAAGTGATCTCCGCAGGGCTTCGCCTGGGCACTACGAAAATATGACCGGAGGTGTAAACGGTTGAGGGGGGCGCCATGGCTAACAATTGATCTGGTGTGTGCTAGACGCACCCTTCCCACACACACACACACACACACACACACACACACTCACACACACACACACACACTCACACACACACACACACACACACACACACACACACACACACACACACACATATATATAGATGGGAGAGGGAGGGGAGAGGCCAGGATTCGCCCTAGGGCTGGCCGCCGGCCCCTAGGGGCCCTGCCTTGCCCTGCGCCCCCCTGCATGTTTCCCCAAGAGGGAAGGGAAGAGGGCGGAGGAAAGGAAGTGGGAATCCTAATCCACACTTTTCTTTCCCTTCTCCCCTTTCTTCTCCTCCTTAGGCCGACCCATATGGGGGGCGCACCAGCCCCTTGTGGCCGGTGTGTTTCCCCTCTTGGCCCATAAGGCCCATATCTTTTGTCGGGGGTTCCCGAGACCCTTTTCGGTGATCCGATAAGTACCCGGCAACCCCCGAAACACTTCTGGTGTCTGAATACCATTGTCCTATATATCAATATTTACATCTCGACCATTTTTAGACTCCTCGTCATGTTCGTGATCTCATCTGGGACTCCGAACAACATTCGGTCACCAAATCACATAACTCATATAATACTATATCATCATCGAACGTTAAGCGTGCGGACCCTACGGGTTCGAGAACTATGTAGACATGACCGAGACACCTCTCCGGTAAGTAACCAATAGCGGAACCTGGATGCCTGCTACGTCTTGAGCTTGCGTTGGTTTTCCCCGAAGAGGAAGGGATGATGCATGTAACGCCCTCGATGCGGCTATATCTCCCACGTGTCGGGGCACGACTTAGAGGCATAGCCGCATTGAAAGCAATGTCGCAAGTCAGGAAATCATCACACATCCCATGTACATGAATAATATAAAGGGGAGGAACATAGTTGGCTTACACTCGCCACGTCACATCAAAGTACATAAATAACATCCATCATACAAATCACTCATGGCCCGACTACGACGCCAAAATAGAAAAGACCCCCAACATGCGACAAGGCCCTGAATCTAACCCCGATTGGGCACCACTACTGATCATCAGGAAAAGACACATAGTAACGCTGAGAGTCCTCGTCGTACTCCCACTTGAGCTCGAGCGCGCCATCTGGAGCTGTATCATCTGTCCCTGCATCTGGTGTAATAGTAATCTGTGAGCCACAGGGACTCAGCAATCTCGCACCCTCGTGATCAAGACTATTTAAGCTTAATAGGTAGGAAAGGGGTAATGTAAGTGGAGCTGCAGCAAGCGACTAGCATATATGGTGGCTAACTCATTCGCAAAAAAGAGCGAGAAGAGGAGGCAAAGCACGAGCGGAAAACTAGAGAGCAACCTGCGCAAGCATAACTCCAACACCGTGTCCGCTTCCCGGACTCCGCCGAGAAGAGGCCATCACGGCAACACACTCAGTTGATTCATTTTAATTAATTAAGGTTCAAGTTATCTACAACCGGACAATAACAAATTCCATCTGCCCATAACCGCGGGCACGGCTTTCGAAAGATCAATCCCTGCAGGGGGGTCCCAACTTAGCCCATAACAAGCTCTCACGGTAAACGAAGGAATAGACCTCCACCCAAGACACACCGATCAGACTCGGTATCTCGGTACAACAAGATGATTCAACAGGTTAAAACAAGTCCAGCAACACCGCCCGAATATGCCGACAAATCCCGATAGGAGCTGCACATATCTCATTCTCAGGGCACACTCAGATGAGCAATCCGTACAACTAAAACCAGCCCTCAAGTTTCCCCGAGGTGGCGCTGCACAGGGCTCTAGTTCGGACCAACACTCAGAGGAGCACTGGCCCGTGGGGGGCTAAAATAAAGATGACCCTCGGGTTCCGGAAACCCAAGGGAAAAAAGGGGTAGGTGGCAAATGGTAAAACCAATGTTGGGCATTGCTGGAAAAGCTTTAATCAAGACGAACTATCAAGGGGTTCCCATTATAGCCCAACCGCGTAAGGGACGCAACAATCCGGGAACATAACATCGATATCACGGAAACTAGGGCGGCAAGAGTGGAACAAAACACTAGGCGAGAGGCCGAGCCTTCCACCCTTTACCAAGTATATAGATGAATTAAGATAACATGGCAATATAGTGATATCCCAACAAGTAAATAAATGTTCCAATAAGGAACGGCTCCAATCTTCACCTGTAACTAACAACGCTATAAGAAGGGGCTGAGCAAAGCGGTAACATAGCCAATCAACGGTTTGCTAGGACAATGGTGGGTTAGAGGCTCAATCATGACAATTGGGCGGCTGACAAGCAAGTGGTAGGCATCGTAGCATTGGCATAGCAAAAGAGCGAGCAAACTAGCATAGCAAAGATAGTAGTGATTTCGAGGGTATGATCATCTTGCCTGCACAGTTGTCAGAGTTGACTGGATCCTCAAAAGCAAACTCAACGGGCTCCTCCTTAGCGAACTCGTCTCCCGGCTCTACCCAACAACACAAATAAGCAACAAGGATACAATCAACCACGTGCAAGGGCAACCAATAAGATGCAAAGATGATATGCTATGCGGGATGCGATGCGGGATGCAAAATGCAAGACGTGACAGGAAATGCATAAACCTTGCCTCAACTTGGAAAACCAAGTGTGCCACTGGATAGAGGGGATGAAATCACCTGAAAACGATATAAAAATCATAGGAATCGGAGCTACGGTTTGGAAATGGCAAGCGTTTTACGAAACGAACCGATCTGCGATTTACAGCAAGTAGGCTCCTAAATGCAACGAAATGAACATGCTACAGCCACCAAACATGAAAACAAAATACATGGCAGGGATGTACACAAGATGCTTAACAAATCACTAGCACTGAGCCATAGCCAAATTCATCCACTAAGAGGTTCAAACAAGCATGGCAAAACTGAATAAGCAAAACAAATTTCAGACTTAGTGAAATTAACACTAGTCTGAAATTTCAGACCACGATGCTCTCTTCGGAGTAGCAAAACAGTATGATACATAACCTGAAGAAGAGAAGTAAGAACATGGCATGGAGCTACTCAACAAGCTTAACAAAACACCCAAAGTGACCTGGGGCCAAAAGTGTTCACGAAATATTCTAACGAGCACACGAACATAGATGAAACACAATCAGTTTTCAGACTTAGTAAAACCTGAGACATGCTGAAAATATAACTCACGAAGGCATGTAAATGAGCTCGATGCACTCACCATGATGCAAGTCATAGCAAGGCAAGCATATATCCATAAAGAAGGCACAAAATTCTAGCTAGACATGGCAAGAACAATGGCATAGCATGCACGGATCACTAACAATAGCACCGGCAAAATCGCAAAAGAGTTAACGATCTGCCCAAATTAACAACGATGCAAAAGTTGAGCTCGATTGACTCAACCTAGGCTGCACCAAACTAGCAAGTAAAGACATGGATGGACAGAGCATAACATAAATATCAAAACTCCCTTACTGATCATCCTCAAAAGAGACATGGATCACTAGGAAACAAGCTGAACATATGGCATCAGGAACTAAAACATCCCATACTTAGTGAAAATCACAAAGTCTCTGAAAACAGAATTCTCAGGTACCCCTCTTTGCAAGCTTGTACAAGTCACCACACACATCCTAAAAATGCATGGTTGGCACCTCTGGAAAGAAGACAAAATGCTTAACAATTCATCCCAAAGACTCACAGGCATATTATGCACACAATAATCATGGCAAAAATGACAAAAGTCTATGATGAACTAACGGATCTGCAATTTAACTCACGATGCCTCCTTCTAACAGCATTTTGGGCATCAAAATGAACTCAAATGCAAATGATGCAATGGGATGAAATGATGTACTCGTCGAGATGAAGATTTTCATATATTATATGTCCAAAACGGGGCTACGGATGCGGAGATATGGCAGGTCAAACTTAGCACAAAAATCAGGGGGGAGAAGGAGAAAGTCAACCGTCAGTTTCCAGATCCAGATCTAGGGTTTGGCACTGTAGCAGTTCCTGTAGCAACCGCGCCGAGGTCGCCGGAATCGGAGGTCGCGGTCGCCGGAGATGAGGTCGCCGGCGAGAGGGAGAGGCCGGCCGGTGGGGGCGGCGGCGCCGGCGACGGTGGCGCGGCGAGCTTCGGCCCCCTCGGGGCGGAGCGGTGGCGGCGGGGCGCGGCGTGGAGCTGCTGGGTCGAGGCGGCGGGCGGAGCGCCGGCGAAGGCGGGGCGGCGGCGCCGGCGAGCTCCCGGGCAGCGCGCGGGCGGCGAGGTAGGAGAAGGCGGCGGGGCGCGGCGTGGCGGCTCGGGCCCGCGGGGGCTCTCCCCGGGCCGAGCGGGCCGGAGCGGAGGCGGGCGGCGGCGGCGGCGGAGCGTCCGGACATGTCCGTCGGCAGGATTTTTGTCCGGCGGCGCGTGGAGACGAAGGGGACTAGGGTTTGGACGGGGGAGATCCGGAATTTCGAGGAGGGGTCTATGTATAGGCATAAGTGGAGCTAGGAGAGTCCAAATGAGGTGCGGTTTTTGGCCACGCGATCGTGATCGAATGCTCTAGGACATGGAGCAAAGTTTGGTGGGTTTTGGGCCAAATTGGAGGGGTGTTGGGCTGCAACACACACGAGGCCTTTTCGGTCCCTCGGTTAACCGTTGGAGTATCAAACGAAGTCCAAATGGTACGAAACTTGACAGGCGGTCTACCGGTAGTAAACCAAGGCCGCATGACAAGTCTCGGTCCAATCCGGAAATGTTTAATCCCCACACACGAAAGAAAGCTAGAAATGGCCACCGGAGGAGAACGAAGCGCCGGAATGCAAAACGGACAACGGGGAAAATGCTCAAATGCATGAGATGAACATGTATGCAAATGCAATGCACGTGATGACATGAAATGAGATGCATGAAAACGAAAACAACACACGGAGACAAAGACCCGAACCCGAGGAATAAATATAACTTAATGCCGGAAACGGCAAGAGTTGGAGTACAAATTGGGAAAGTAATATCTGGGGCGTTACAACACTCCACCACTACGAAAAGATCTCGTCCCGAGATCTAGGACTGAAAGAACTCCAGGTACTCAGAACGGAGGTGATCCTCGCGTTCCCAGGTAGCTTCACGGTCGGAATGGTGTGACCACTTGACTTTGAGAAAATTGATTGACTTGTTGCGAGTCCTGCGTTCAGTCTCTTCAAGGATTGCAACTGGGTGCTCACGATAGGAGAGATCTTCTTGGAGCTCAATGTCCTCGAAGTTGACGGTGCGTTCAGGCGTCTTGAAGCACTTTCGGAGTTGGGAGACATGGAACACATCATGAACATTTGCAAAGTTTGAAGGAAGCTCGAGTTGATAGGCGAGGTCGCCTCTCTTGCTGACAATCTTGAAAGGTCCGACGTATCTGGGGGCAAGGTTCCCTTTGATACCGAAGCGACGAGTCCCTTTCATAGGAGAGACGCGGAGGTAAACATGATCTCCGATCTTGAAAGCCAAATCACGGTGCTTACTATCATAGTAGCTCTTCTGGCGGGATTGGGCTGCTTTGAGGTTATCACGAATGACCTTGCACATTTCTTCTGCCTCTGTGATTAGGTCATTACCCAGCAGCTGACGTTCACCGGTTTCAGACCAATTGAGAGGTGTACGGCACTTCCTACCATACAGAATTTCAAATGGGGCCTTGCCCGAACTTGCTTGAAAACTGTTGTTGTATGAGAATTCAGCATAAGGAAGACAATCCTCCCACTTCACGCCGAAGGAGATAACACAAGCCCTGAGCATATCTTCAAGAATCTGGTTGACATGCTCGACTTGACCACTTGTTTGAGGATGGAAAGCAGTGCTGAAGCGGATGTTGGTGCCCATGGCCTTCTGAAAAGAATCCCAAAACTTGGAGGTAAAGATGCTGCCACGGTCTGAAGATATCACTTGAGGAATACCGTGCAGAGAGACAATTCGAGAGGTATAGAGTTCCGCCAATTGGGCTGCAGTGATAGACTCTTTGATAGGCAGAAAGTGAGCCACTTTGGTGAGCTTGTCGATGACAACAAATATAGCATCATTGCCACGCTTCGATTTTGGAAACCCAGTCACGAAGTCCATTTCAATATGGTCAAACTTCCATTCTGGAATGGCAAGAGGTTGGAGGAGACCTGCTGGCCTTTGGTGTTCTGCCTTCACTCTTCTGCAGACATCACATTCATTCACGAATTGAGCGATCTCGCGCTTCATTCGAGTCCACCAATAAGTTTGCTTCAGATCCTGATACATCTTCGTGCTCCCAGGGTGGATGGAGAGGAGAGAGTTGTGAGCCTCGTTCATGATCACCTTACGGAGGTCACCTTTGGGCACAACAATTCGATCCTCGAAGAAGAGAGTGTCCTTGTCATCAAGTCGGTAGCACTTGTACTTGGACTGACTCTTTGCGATACCAATCTTCACCTTTTTCACCATAGCATCAAGAAGCTGGGCTTGGCGAATCTGGTCTTCCAAGGTAGGAGAAACTTGAAGGTTGGCGAGGAAACCTTGAGGAACAATTTGCAGATTAAGTTTGCGGAAAGCTTCACAAAGCTCGGGTTGATAAGGCTTGAGAATCAGACTGTTGCAATATGCTTTTCTGCTTAAAGCGTCAGCAATCACATTGGTCTTGCCTGGAGTATACTCGATACTCGGATTGTACTCTTGAATCATTTCGACCCATCGAGTCTGCCTGAGGTTGAGATTAGGCTGGGTGAAGATGTACTTGAGACTCTTGTGATCAGTGAAAATGTCCACTTTTCTTCCCAATAGAAGATGTCTCCAAGTCAACAAAGCATGCACAATTGCCGCCAACTCGAGATCATGAGTAGGGTAGTTCTTCTCATTAGGCTTCAACTGGCGAGAGGTATAAGCAACAACTTTCTTCTCTTGCATCAGTACAGCACCGAGACCTTGGAGAGAGGCATCACAAAAGACCTCGTACGGCTTGGTTTCATCAGGCGGAGTCAGAACTGGAGCAGTGATTAATTTCTCTTTCAAAGTGTTGAAAGCAATATCACACTCCGGAGACCAAACGTACTTGACGTGCTTCTAGAGAAGATTTGAGAGAGGCTTCGCGATCTTAGAAAAGTTTTCAACGAATCTTCGGCAGTAGCTTGTGAGACCGAGGAAGCTACGGAGTTGCTTCACGTTCTGAGGAGGTTCCCAATTAACAATTGCAGACACCTTCTCAGGATTCACGGCAATGCCCTTGGCAGAGATGATATGACCAAGATAAAGCACCTCATCGAGCCAAAATTCACACTTGGAGAACTTGGCCTAGAACTGATGTTCCCTGAGCTTGTCGAGAACCAAACGCAAGTGCTTGGCATGATCTTCCTTGTTCTTGGAGAAAACCAGAATGTCGTCAGGATAGACCAAAATGAAGTCATTGGTGTAGGGGTTGAAGATGAAGTTCATCACGCGAGAGAACGTCGGAGGAGCGTTGGCGAGGCCAAAAGACATGACAGTGTATTCATATGACCCATAGCTTGTCCTAAAGGCCGTCTTGGGAATATCTTGCCCACGAATGCGAATCTGATGATAACCCATACAGAGATCAAGCTTGGAGAATACTTGGGCACCCTTGAGTTGTTCGAACAACTCATTGATGTAGGGAAGTGGGTATTTGTTCTTGATGGTCTTCTTGTTCAATGGACGATAATCAACACAAAGTCGGTCTGTTCCATCCTTCTTCTTCACAAAAAGAACACCACAACCCCACAGAGAAGTACTAGGCCGAATGAGACCCATTCTTTCTTGAACATCGAGTTGTTTCTTCAACTCCTTCAACTCTTCGGGGCCGAGCTTGTAGGGACGTTTGCACACAGGTTCAGTACCGGGCTCAAGTTCAATAACAAATTCAACGGGCCGGTGCGGAGGCATTCCTGGGAGCTCTTCTGGGAAGACGTCTTGATACTCACAAACAACCGGAATCTGCGAAATAGAATCCAATTCACCCTTCTCATTGAGAGAGAACAACCGGATTGTATCATCCCGAGCGGCAAAGACAATGACATCCTCAGACGAATGAGTCAGTTGAATCTGCCTGGCTGCACAATCGAGGTGAGCCTTGTGCTTAGAGAGCCAGTCCATCCCAAGAATAAGATCAATATCCAAATTACCAAGAACCACCGGAGAAGAGAGAAATTTGTAATCGCCCAACGTGATTGTAACCTCCGGAACGCAAACTCGAGATGTCAACAGACTGGCCGAAGAGTCAATAGACAACGGACTCGGCAACATTTGAGTAACAAAATCATGCTTGGAAGCAAAAGGTCTCGAGATGAAACAATGCGATGCACCCGTGTCAAAAAGAACTTTTGCAGGAATATCGTTAACAGGAAGGTTACCCATGATGACATCCGAAGAATCCTCTGCCTGAGCTGCATTCACCATATTGACCTTGGTGTGCTTGGGATTATGCTTGACCACAGCTGTACTTGCCGATCTGACAGGAGGAGGAGGAGGAAGACGCCTCTGGTTGAAGCACTTGTTGGCGTAGTGACCCTTCTGTTGGCACTTGTTGCACGTGACCTCTGAAAGCGGACGGTGGTACGGAGCACTCGATCTTGGAGCTTGAGACGAAGTCTTGTTCTAAAAGCCTAGGTTGGGTGGGTGGGAAGAACCACTGCCACCTTTGCTTTTCTGCTGATACGGCTGACGGAACGGAGGAGGAGGAAGCCAAAACTTCTGCTGCTTGGCCACTTGAGTAGAGGAAGAAGGCGTAGTGTCTCTGACTCGCTTCGTGTAAGCATCACACCTCGACTGAGCAGCCTCTTGCTTCAGTGCCATGTTGTAGAACTCATCGTATCTCAGCGGCTCAAAGAGGACAAGAGCGAGCTGAATTTCTTCACGGAGACCACCCCTGAACTGATAGATCATGCTCTTCTCATCAGGAACATCCTGCTTGGCAAAACGGGCGAGCTTCTGGAACAACTTGTTGTAGTCATAGACAGACAAAGAGCCTTGCTTCAGATTGTGGAATTCTTCACGTTTGCTTTCAGTCACACTTTGAGGGATGTGATGAGCTCGGAAATCACGACGGAAATCATCCCAAGTGATCAAACGTCCACCTCTGGAATCCTTGTACTGCTGGAACCACTCTGCGGCCTGATCTTTGAGCTGGAAAGAAGCGAACTTGACGAAATCTTCAGGCCTGACATTGCTGCATTCAAAATGCTTGCCCAGATCCACTAGCCAATCATCAGCATCGGTAGCCTCAACACAATTGCTGAACGTCTTTGGACCATTAGCGAGGAACTGGTTCAGAGTAGCAAAATGGTTCTGATTGTTGCCTTGATTCCCTTGACTGCCTTGATTCTGCTCTTGGAGGATTTGCATGATCAACTGTGTATTTGCATTAGTAGCGGCCATCACAGCTTGCCATGCTTCCGGAGGAGGTAGAGGTGGTGGCGGATCTTGATTCTGGTTCTGACTGGTGCTCTTAGCGGGAGCCATCCTGAAGAGGTTGACCACCGTTAGCACATAGGCAGATAAATGAAGCTGAAACCAACAGAATGAAAATTGCAACAAAAAGTCTTCACATCCGAACAAAATGATAGAATGCACTTCTCTTGAAGTGGTCACATATTCCTAAATTGCGAAGCCATGAAGAATTAGGTAGAAGAGGTACATCAACGAGGGATGGAATCAACATATGACCTCGAAGCAACTCGAATACCACAACTCAAAATAAAACCAAGGGTTGGCTTGCGAAATAAGCCGGAACAAACATATGATAGAAATTTCGTCCGAAGTTTTCGTGGTGGGACCTACACGGGCTCGATCGTACAGCACCATCATGTACAAGGCAGTGCACATGACACACGAAGCATCCCCGAGTCAGCATAGCCAAGGACTCTTTAAGACACAACGAGACCACTGTAAAATCGACCGTGAATAGGCGAACCACTAGACGTCGAACCCCAATTTCATATCATACATCTGTCGGAAGGATATCCTAAGAGCTACTTGAATTCCCACCGATGAAACTCCCGAAACTTTCCGGTTATGCAATCAGGTGTTGGGGATACAGGGGAAGCAATAATATCTCACCCAAACTAACAATACCTACATCTAGCTGTATCCATCCTTCAACACATAACCAAGAAACCTTCGGAAACCATCTACCTCAACCTTCGAAAAGCATCCGTTATACAAGTTATGGCGATACTCCCGAACTCCCGCCCCAGTACTGGGTGGCGTCGAGGTTATCTCACCAACGAACTGCATAAAGGAGATTTTCGATGTCGCGAACATATCTCAAGTATACCAGAATTGCAACGATAAAATTATGATGACAACACCTCAGAGCTCAACTCCTCGGGACACTTCCACTAAACCCCTGACAGGAGGCACCAAGACAGTACTCTCATCATAAGCCATCGGAACAAATCCAAGATACTCGCGTGATCCTAAATTTTTTTAGTGAAATTTGAGAAGAGAAGAGACAAAACTCTACGTCAGGATGCCTTACCAGAGCGATGAGGAGAGTGGGAAGTAAAAAGAATTCCTAAGCTCTCCGATATATAATTCCTAAAGGACTCAAAACATTTTTTCTAGACACAACTCGGCTGCTAAAAACGATCAAGCAATGGGGGCTCCTAAGGTCGGGGAAGGCTCTGATACCAACTTGTAACGCCCTCGATGCAGCTATATCTCCCACGTGTCGGGGCACGACTTAGAGGCATAGCCGCATTGAAAGCAATGTCGCAAGTCAGGAAATCATCACACATCCCATGTACATGAATAATATAAAGGGGAGGAACGTAGTTGGCTTACACTGGCCACGTCACATCAAAGTACATAAATAACATCCATCATACAAATCACTCATGGCCCGACGACAGCGCCAAAATAGAAAAGACCCCCAACATGCGACAAGGCCCTGAATCTAACCCCGATTGGGCACCACTACTGATCATCAGGAAAAGACACATAGTAACGCTGAGAGTCCTCGTCGTACTCCCACTTGAGCTCGAGCGCGCCATCTGGAGCTGTATCATCTGTCCCTGCATCTGGTGTAATAGTAATCTGTGAGCCACAGGGACTCAGCAATCTCGCACCCTCGTGATCAAGACTATTTAAGCTTAATAGGTAGGAAAGGGGTAATGTAAGTGCAGCTGCAGCAAGCGACTAGCATATATGGTGGCTAACTCATTCGCAAAAGAGAGCGAGAAGAGGAGGCAAAGCACGAGCGGAAAACTAGAGAGCAACCTGCGCAAGCATAACTCCAACACCGTGTCCGCTTCCCGGACTCCGCCGAGAAGAGGCCATCACGGCAACACACTCAGTTGATTCATTTTAATTAATTAAGGTTCAAGTTATCTACAACCGGACATTAACAAATTCCCATCTGCCCATAACCGCGGGCATGGCTTTTGAAAGATCAATCCCTGCAGGGGGGTCCCAACTTAGCCCATAACAAGCTCTCACGGTAAACGAAGGAATAGACCTCCACCCAAGACACACCGATCAGACTCGGTATCTCGGTACAACAAGATGATTCGACAGGTTAAAACAAGTCCAGCAACACCGCCCGAATGTGCCGACAAATCCCGATAGGAGCTGCACATATCTCGTTCTCAGGGCACACTCAGATGAGCAATCCATACAACTAAAACCAGCCCTCAAGTTTCCCCGAGGTGGCGCTGCACAGGGCTCTAGTTCGGACCAACACTCAGAGGAGCACTGGCCCGTGGGGGGCTAAAATAAAGATGACCCTCGGGCTCCGGAAACCCAAGGGAAAAAGGGGTAGGTGGCAAATGGTAAAACCAATGTTGGGCATTGCTGGAAAAGCTTTAATCAAGACGAACTATCAAGGGGTTCCCATTATAGCCCAACCGCGTAAGGGACGCAACAATCCGGGAACATAACATCGATATCACGGAAACTAGGGCGGCAAGAGTGGAACAAAACACTAGGCGAGAGGCCGAGCCTTCCACCCTTTACCAAGTATATAGATGAATTGAGATAACATGGCAATATAGTGATATCCCAACAAGTAAATAAATGTTCCAACAAGGAACGCCTCCAATCTTCACCTGCAACTAACAACGCTATAAGAAGGGGCTGAGCAAAGCGGTAACATAGCCAATCAACGGTTTGCTAGGACAATGGTGGGTTAGAGGCTCAATCATGACAATTGGGCGGCTGACAAGCAAGTGGTAGGCATCGTAGCATTGGCATAGCAAAAGAGCGAGCAAACTAGCATAGCAAAGATAGTAGTGATTTCGAGGGTATGATCATCTTGCCTGCACAGTTGTCAGAGTTGACTGGATCCTCAAAAGCAAACTCAACGGGCTTCTCGTTAGCGAACTCGTCTCCCAGCTCTACCCAACAACACAAACAAGCAACAAGTATACAATCAACCACGTGCAAGGGCAACCAATAAGATGCAAAGATGATATGCTATGCGGGATGCAAAATGCAAGACGTGACAGAAAATGCATGAACCTGGCCTCAACTTGGAAAACCAAGTGTGCCACTGGATAGAGGGGATGAAATCACCTGAAAACGATATAAAGATCATAGGAATCGGAGCTACGGTTTGGAAATGGCAAACGTTTTACGAAACGAACTGATCTATGATTTACAGCAAGTAGGCTCCTAAGTGCAACGAAATGAACATGCTACAGCCACCAAACAAGAAAACAAAATACATGGCAGGGACGTACACAATATTCTTAACAAAACACTAGCACTGAGCCATAGCCAAATTCATCCATTAAGAGGTTCAAACAAGCATGGCAAAACTGAATAAGCAAAACAGATTTCAGACTTGGTGAAATTAACACTAGTCTGAAATTTCAGACCACGATGCTCTCTTCGGAGTAGCAAAACAACATGATACATAACCTGAACAAGACAAGGAAGAACATGGCATGGAGCTACTCAACAAGCTTAACAAAACACCCAAAGTGACCTGGGGCCAAAAGGGTTCACAAAATACTCTAACGAGCACACGAACATAGATGAAACACAATCAGTTTTCAGACTTAGTAAAAACTAAGACATGCTGAAAATATAACTCACGAAGGCATGTAAATGAGCTCGATGCACTCACCATGATGCAAGTCATAGCAAGGAAAGCATATATCCATAAAGAAGGCACAAAATTCTAGCTATACATGGCAAGAACAATGGCATAGCATGCACGGATCACTAACAATAGCACCGGCAAAATCGCAAAAGAGTTAACGATCTGCCCAAATTAACAACGATGCAAAAGTTGAGCTCGATTGACTCAACCTAGGCTGCACCAAGCTAGCAAATAAAGACATGGATGGACAGAGCATAAGATAAATATCAAAACTCCCTTACTGATCATCCTCAAAAGAGACATGGATCACTAGGAAACAAGCTGAACATATGGCATCATGAACTAAAACATCCCAGACTTCGTGAAAATCACTAAGTCTCTGAAAACAGAATTCTCAGGTACCCCTCTTTGCAAGCTTGCACAAGTCACCACACATATCCTAAAAATGCATGGTTGGCACCTCTTGAAAGAAGACAAAATGCTTAACAATTCATCCCAAAGACTCACAGGCATATTATGCACACAATAATCATGGCAAAAATGACAAAAGTCTATGATGAACTAACGGATCTGCAATTTAACTCACGATGCCTCCTTCTAACAGCATTTTGGGCATCAAGATGAACTCAAATGCAAATGATGCAATGGAATGAAATGATGTACTCGTCGAGACGAAGATTTTGATATATCATATGTCCAAAACGGAGCTATGGATGCAGAGATATGGCAGGTCAAACTTAGCACAAAAATCAGGGGGGAGAAGGAGAAAGTCAACCGTCAGTTTCCAGATCCAGATCTAGGGTTTGGCACTATAGCAGTTCCTGTAGCAACCACGCCGAGGTCGCTGGAATCGGAGGTCGCGGTGGCCGGAGATGAGGTCGCCAACGAGAGGGAGAGGCCGGCCGATGGGGGCGGCGGCGGCGGCGACGGTGGCGCGGCGAGCTTCGGCCCCCTCGAGGCGGAGCGGTGGCGGCGGGGCGCGGCGTGGAGCTGCCGGGTCGAGGCTGCGGGCGGAGCGCCGGCAAAGGCGGGGCGGCGGCGCCGGCGAGCTCCCGGGCGGCGCGCGGGCGGCGAGGTAGTAGAAGGCGGCGGGGCGTGGCGTGGCGGCTCGGGCCCGCGGGGGCTCTCCCCGGGCCGAGCGGGCCGGAGCGGAGGCGGGTGGCGGCGGCGGAGCGTCCGGACATGTCCGTCATCAGGATTTTTGTCCGGCGGCGCGGGGAGACGAAGAGGACTAGGGTTTGGATGGGGGAGATCCGGAATTTCGAGGAGGGGTCTATATATAGGCATAAGTGGAGCCAGGAGAGTCCAAATGAGGTGCAGTTTTCGGCCACGCGATCGTGATCGAACGCTCTAGGACATGGAGCAGAGTTTGGTGGGTTTTGGGCCAAATTGGAGGGGTGTTGGGCTGCAACACACACGAGGCCTTTTCGGTCCCTCGGTTAACCGTTGGAGTATCAAACGAAGTCCAAATGGTACGAAACTTGACAGGCGGTCTACCGGTAGTAAACCAAGGCCGCATGACAAATATCGGTCCAGTCCGGAAATGTTTAATCCCCACACACGAAAGAAAGCTAGAAATGGCCACCGGAGGAGAATGAAGCGCCGGAATGCAAAACTGACAACGGGGAAAATGCTCGAATGCATGAGATGAACATGTATGCAAATGCAATTCACGTGATGAGATGAAATGAGATGCATGAAAACGAAAACAACACACAGAGACAAAGACCCGAACCCGAGGAATAAATATAACTTAATGCCGGAAACGGCAAGAGTTGGAGTACAAATTGGGAAAGTAATATCTGGGGCATTACAATGCAGCAGAGCAGTGTAAGTATTTCCCTTAGTTTTTGAGAACCAAGGTATCAATCCAGTAGGAGCCCATGCTCAAGTCCATCGTACCTGCACAAAGCGATAGCTACTCGCAACCAACGCGATTAGGGGTTGTCAAGCCCTTCACGGTCACTTACAAGAGTGAGATCTGATAGATATAATATTTTTGGTATTTTTGGTATAAAGATGCAAAGTAAAATGTAAAGGCAAAGTAAAAAAGCAAAACAACATTAAAGTGATGGAGATTGATATGATGAGAATAGACCCGAGGGCCATAGGTTTCACTAGTGGCTTCTCTCAAGAGCATAAGTATTCTACGGTGGGTGAACAAATTACTGTTGAGCAATTGATAGAATTGAGCATAATTATGAGAATATCTACGCATAATCATTGTTGGGGAACGTTGTAGAAACAAAAATTTTCCTACTCGTTTCACCAAGATCCATCTAGGAGTTCATCTAGCAACGAGTCATCAGATGCATCTACATACCTTTGTAGATCGCGTGCGGAAGCGTTCAATGAACGGGGATGATGTAGTCGAACACGACGTGATCCAAATCACCAATGACCGAGCGCCGAACGGACGGCACCTCCGCGTTCAACACACGTACGGGATGGGAGACGTCTCCTCCTTCTTGATCCAGCAAGGGGGGAGGAGAGGTTGATGATGATCCAGCAGCACGACGGCGTGGTGGTGGATGCAGGGCGTCACAGTAGCAGGGCTTCGCCTATACTACGAGAGAGAGAGAGAGAGATGTAACAGGGAGAGAGGGATGCACCAAAAGCCGTAGCCTCAAGTCCCTCCTCTCCCCCACTATATATAGGGGTGCCTAGGGGGGGGCGCCGGCCCAAGGAGATGGATCTCCTAGGGGGGGGGGGCGGCCAAGGGGTGGGGGGCTTGCCCCCCAAGCAAGGGGGCGCCCCCCTTTAGGGTTTCCCCTAACCCTAGGCGCATGGGCCCCTTAGGGGTGGCGCCCCAGCCCACTAAGGGCTGGGTCCCTTCCCACTTCAGCCCATGGGGCCCTCCGGGATAGGTGGCCCCGCCCGGTGGACCCCCGGGACCCTTCCGGTGGTCCCGGTACAATACCGGTAACCCGAAACTTGTCCCGATGGCCGAAACAGCACTTCCTATATATAATTCTTTACCTCCGGACCATTCCGGAACTCCTCGTGACGTCCGGGATCTCATCCGGGACTCCGAACAACATTCGGGTTACTGCATATACATATCTTCACAACCCTAGCGTCACCGAACCTTAAGTGTGTAGACCCTACGGGTTCGGGAGACATGTAGACATGACCGAGATGACTCTCCGTTCAATAACCAATAGCGGGATCTGGATACCCATGTTGGCTCCCACATGCTCCACGATGATCTCATCGGATGAACCACGATGTCGAGGATTCAATCAACCCCGTATGCAATTCCCTTTGTCAATCGATATATTACTTGCCCGAGATTCGATCGTCGGTATCCCAATACCTCGTTCAATCTCGTTACCGGCAAGTCACTTTACTCGTACCGTAATGCATGATCCCGTGACCAGACACTTGGTCACTTTGAGCTCATTATGATGATGCATTACCTAGTGGGCCCAGTGATACCTCTCCGTCATACGGAGTGACAAATCCCAGTCTTGATCCGTGTCAACCCAATAGACATTTTCAGAGATACCTGTAGTATACCTTTATAGTCACCCAGTTACGTTGTGACGTTTGGTACACCCAAAGCACTCCTACGGTATCCGGGAGTTACACGATCTCATGGTCTAAGGAAAAGATACTTGACAGTGCAAAACTCTAGCAAACGAACTATACGATCTTTATGCTATGTTTAGGATTGGGTCTTGTCCATCACATCATTCTCTTAATGATGTGATCTCGTTATCAATGACATCCTATGTCCATAGCCAGGAAACCATGACTATCTGTTGATTAACGAGCTAGTTAACTAGAGACTTACTAGGGACATGTTGGTGTCTGTTATTCACACATGTATTATGATTTCCGGATAACACAATTATAGCATGAATAAAGACAATTATCATGAACAAGGAAATATAATAATAATGCTTTTATTATTGCCTCTAGGGCATATTTCCAACAGTCTCCCACTTGCACTAGAGTCAATAATCTAGTTACATTGTGATGAATCGAACACCCATGGAATTCTGGTGTTGATCATGTTTTGCCCTAGGGAGAGGTTTAGTCAACGGATCTGCTACATTCAGGTCCGTATGTACTTTACAAATCTCTATGTCTCCATCTTGAACATTTTCACGAATGGAGTTGAAGCGACGCTTGATGTGCCTTGTCTTCTTGTGAAACCTGGGCTCCTTGGCAAGTGCAATAGCTCCAGTGTTGTCCCAGAAGAGCTTGATCGGCCCCGACGCATTGGGTATGACTCCGAGGTCGGTGATGAACTCCTTCACCCAAATTGCTTCATGTGCTGCCTCTGAGGCTGCCATGTATTCTGCTTCACATGTAGATCCCGCCACGACGCTCTGCTTGCAACTGCACCAGCTTACTGCCCCACCATTCAAAATATACACGTATCCGGTTTGTGACTTTGAGTCTTCCAGATCTGTGTCGAAGCTAGCATCGACGTAACCCTTTACGACGAGCTCTTCGTCACCTCCATAAATGAGAAACATTTCCTTAGTCCTTTTCAGGTACTTCAGGATATTCTTGACCGCTGTCCAGTGTTCCTTGCCGGGATTACTTTGGTACCTTCCTACCAAACTTACGGCAAGGTTTACATCAGGTCTGGTACACAGCATGGCATACATTATAGAACTTATGGCTGAGGCATAGGGGATGACACTCATCTCTTCTATTTCTTCTGCCGTGGTCGGACCTTGAGCCGAGCTCAATTTCATACCCTGCAACATAGGCAAGAACCCCTTCTTAGACTGGTCCATATTGAACTTCTTCAATATCTTATCAAGGTATGTGCTTTGTGAAAGACCTATGAGGCGTCTCGATCTATCTCTATAGATTTTGATGCCTAATATATAAGCAGCTTCTCCAAGGTCCTTCATTGAAAAACTCTTATTCAAGTAGGCCTCAATGCTGTCCAAGAGTTCTATATCATTTCCCATCAAAAGTATGTCATCTACATATAATATGAGAAATGCTACAGAGCTCCCACTCACTTTCTTGTAAACGCAGGCTTCTCCATAAGTCTGCGTAAACCCAAACGCTTTGATCATCTCATCAAAGCGAATGTTCCAACTCCGAGATGCTTGCACCAGCCCATAAATCGAGCGTTGGAGCTTGCACACCTTGTCAGCATTCTTAGGATCGACAAAACCTTCCGGCTGCATCATATACAATTCTTCCTTAAGGAAACCATTAAGGAATGCCGTTTTGACGTCCATTTGCCATATTTCATAATCGTAAAATGCGGCAATTGCTAACATGATTCGGACGGAATTTAGCTTCGCTACCGGTGAGAAAGTCTCATCGTAGTCAACCCCTTGAACTTGTCGATAACCCTTAGCGACAAGCCGAGCTTTATAGATGGTCACATTACCATCCGCGTCTGTCTTCTTCTTAAAGATCCATTTATTCTCTATGGCTCGCCGTTCAACGAGCAAGTCAGTCAAAGTCCATACTTCATTTTCATACATGGATCCTATCTCGGATTTCATGGCTTCTAGCCATTTGTCGGAATCCGGGCCCGCCATCGCTTCTTCATAGTTCGAAGGTTCACCGTTGTCTAACAACATGATTTCCAAGACAGGGTTGCCGTACCACTCTGGTGCGGAACGTGTCCTTGTGGACCTTCGATGTTCAGTAGCTACTTGATCAGAAGTTTCATGATCATCATCATTAACTTCCTCTCTAGTCGGTGCAGGCACCTCAGGAACATTTTCTTGAGTTGCGCCATTTTCCGGTTCAAGAGGTAACACTTCATCAAGTTCTACTTTCTTCCCACTTACTTCTTTCAAGAGAAACTCTTTCTCTAGAAAGGATCCATTCTTGGCAACAAAGATCTTGCCTTCGGATCTGAGGTAGCAGGTATACCCAATAGTTTCTTTTGGGTATCCTATGAAGACGCATTTTTCCGACTTGGGTTCGAGCTTTTCAGGTTGAAGTTTCTTGACATAAGCATCGCATCCCCAAACTTTCAGAAACGACAACTTAGGTTTCTTCCCAAACCATAATTCAAACAGTGTCGTCTCAACGGATTTTGACGGAGCCCTATTTAAAGTGAATGCAGCAGTCTCTAAAGCATAGCCCCCAAAAGATAGCGGTAGATCGGTAAGAGACATCATAGACCGCACCATATCTAATAGAGTGCGATTACGACATTCGGACACACCGTTACGCTGAGGTGTTCCAGGCGGCGTGAGTTGTGAAACTATTCCACATTTTCTTAAGTGTGTGCCAAATTCATGACTCAAGTATTCTCCTCCACGATCTGATCGTAGAAACTTGATTTTCTTGTCACATTGATTCTCAACCTCATTCTGAAATTCCTTGAACTTTTCAAAGGTTTCAGACTTGTGTTTCATTAAGTAGACATACCCATATCTACTCAAGTCATCAGTGAGGGTGAGAACATAACGATAGCCACCACGAGCCTCAACACTCATTGGACCGCACACATCAGTATGTATGATTTCCAATAAGTTGGTTGCTCGCTCCATTGTTCCTGAGAACGGAGTCTTGGTCATTTTTCCCATAAGGCATGGTTCGCATGTGTCAAATGATTCATAATCAAGTGACTCTAAAAGTCCATCTGCATGGAGCTTCTTCATGCGTTTGACACCTATGTGACCAAGGCGGCAGTGCCACAAGTATGTGGGACTATCATTATCAACCTTACATCTTTTGGTACTCACACTATGAACATGTGTAGCATTACGTTCGAGATTCATAAAGAATAAACCATTCACCATAGGAGCATGACCATAAAACATATCTCTCATATAAATAGAACAACCATTATTCTCGGATTCAAATGAGTAGCCATCTCGAATTAAACGAGATCCCGATACAATGTTCATGCTCAAAGCTGGTACTAAATAACAATTATTGAGGTTTAAAACTAATCCTGTAGGTAAATGAAGAGGTAGCGTGCCGACGGCGATCACATCGACTTTGGAACCATTCCCGACGCGCATCGTCACCTTGTCCTTTGCCAGTCTCCGCTTATTTCGTAGTTCCTGCTGTGAGTTACAAATGTGAGCAACTGCACCGGTATCAAATACCCAAGAGCTACTACGATTACTGGTAAGGTACACATCAATTACATGTATATCACATATACCTTTTGTTTTGCCGGCCTTCTTGTCTGCTAAGTATTTGGGGCAGTTCCGCTTCTAGTGACCGCTTCCCTTGCAATAAAAGCACTCAGTCTCGGGCTTGGGTCCATTCTTTGGCTTCTTCCCGGCAGCTTGCTTGCCGGGCGCGGCAACTTCCTTGCCGTCCTTCTTGAAGTTCTTTTTACCCTTGCCTTTCTTGAACTTGGTGGTTTTATTGACCATCAACACTTGATGTTCCTTTTTGACTTCTACCTCCGCTGATTTCAGCATTGAAAACAACTCAGGAATGGTCTTTTCCATCCCCTGCATGTTGAAGTTCATCACAAAGCTCTTGTAGCTTGGTGGAAGCGACTAGAGGATTCTGTCAATGACCGCATCATCCGGGAGATTAACTCCCAGCTAAGTCAAGCGGTTATGTAACCCAGACATAGTGAGTATGTGCTCACTGACAGAATTATTTTCCTCCATCTTACAGCTGAAGAACTTGTCGGAGACCTCATATCTCTCGACCCGGACATGAGCTTGGAAAACCATTTTCAGCTCTTCGAACATCTCATATGCTCCATGTCTCTCAAAACGCTTTTGGAGCCCCGGCTCTAAACTGTAAAGCATGCCGCACTGAACGAGGGAGTAGTCGTCAACACGTGTCTGCCAAGCGTTCATAACGTCTTGGTTCTGTGGGACGGGAGCTTCACCTAGCGGTGCTTGTAGGACGTAATCTTTCTTGGCAGCTATGAGGATGATCCTCAGGTTCCGGACCCAGTCCGTATAGTTGCTGCCATCGTCTTTCAGCTTGGTTTTCTCTAGGAACGCGTTGAAGTTGAGGACTACGTGGGCCATTTGATCTACAAGACATATTGTAAAATATTTTAGACTAATGTTCATGATAATAAAGTTCATCTAATCAAATTATATAATGAACTCCCACTTAGATTAGACATCCCTCTAGTCATCTAAGTATTACATGATCCGAGTTAACTAGGCCGTGTCCGATCATCACGTGAGACGGACTAGTCAATGTCGGTGAACATCTTCATGTTGATCGTATCTTCTATACGACTCATGCTCGACCTTTCGGTCTTCTGTGTTCCGAGGCCATGTCTATACACATGCTAGGCTCGTCAAGTTAACCCTAAGTGTTTTGCATGTGTAAAACTGTCTTACACCCGTTGTATGTGAACGTAAGAATCTATCACACCCGATCATCACGTGGTGCTTCGAAACGACGAACTTTAGCAACGGTGCACAGTTAGGGGAGAACACTTCTTGAAATTGTTATGAGGGATCATCTTATTTACTACCGTCGTTCTAAGTAAACAAGATGCAAAACATGATAAACATCACATGCAATCAAATAATAAACGTGACATCATATGGCCAATATCACATAGCTCCTTTGATCTCCATCTTGGGGCTCCATGATCATCTTGTCACTGGCTTGACACCATGATCTCCATCATCATGATCTCCATCATCGTGTCTCCATGAAGTTGCTCGCCAACTATTACTTCTACTACTATGGCTAATGCGTTTAGCAATAAAGTAAAGTAATTTACATGGCGTTTCTCAATGACACGCAGGTCATATAAAAGAATAAAGACAACTCCTATGGCTCCTGCCGGTTGTCATACTCATCGACATGCAAGTCGTGATTCCTATTACAATAGCATGAACATCTCATACATCACATATAGATCATTCATCATTCATCACAACTTTGGCTATATCATATCACAAACCACTTGCTGCAAAAACAAGTTAGACGTCCTCTAATTGTTGTTGCAAGTTTTACGTGGCTGAATTAGGTTTCTAGCAAGAACGTTTTCTTACCTACGTGAAAGCTACAACGTGATTTGTCAACTTCTATTTACCCTTCATAAGGACCCTGTTCATCGAATCCGCTCCAACTAAAGTAGGAGAGACAGACACCCGCCAGCCACCTTATGCAACTAGTGCATGTTAGTCGGTGGAACCGGTCTCACGTAAGCGTACGTGTAAGGTTGGTCCGGGCCGCCTCATCCCACAATACCACTGAAGCAAGAAAAGACTAGTAGCGGCGAGAAAGTTGACACATCCATGCCCACAACAAATTGTGTTCTACTCGCGCAAGAAGAACTACGCATAGACCTAGCTCATGATGCCACTTTTGGGGAACGTTGCAGAAAACAAAAATGTTCCTACTCGTTTCACCAAGATCCATCTAGGAGTTCATCTAGCAACGAGTCATCAGATGCATCTACATACCTTTGTAGATCGCGTGCGGAAGCGTTCAATGAACGGGGATCATGTAGTCGAACACGACGTGATCCAAATCACCGATGACCGAGTGCCGAACGGACGGCACCTCCGCGTTCAATACACGTACGGGACGGGAGACGTCTTCTCCTTCTTGATCCAGCAAGGGGGGGAGAGGTTGATGATGATCCAGCAGCACGACGGCGTGGTGGTGGATGCAGGGCGTCACAGTAGCAGGGCTTCGCCTATACTACGAGAGAGCGAGAGATGTAACAGGGAGAGAGGGATGCACCAAAAGCCGTAGCCTCAAGTCCCTCCTCTCCCCTACTATATGTAGGGGTGCCTAGGGGGGCGCCGGCCCTAGGAGATGGATCTCCTAGGGGGGGCGGCGGCCAAGGGGTGGAGGGCTTGCCCCCCAAGCAAGGGGGCGCCCCCCCTTTAGGGTTTCCCCTAACCCTAGGCGCATGGGCCCCTTAGGGGTGGCGCCCCAGCCCACTAAGGGCTGGGTCCCTTCCCACTTCAGCCCATGGGGCCCTCCGGGATAGGTGGCCCCGCCCGGTGGACCCCCGGGACCCTTCCGGTGGTCCCGGTACAATACCGGTAACCCCGAAACTTGTCCCGATGGCCGAAACAGCACTTCCTATATATAATTCTTTACCTCCGGACCATTCCAGAACTCCTCGTGACGTCCGGGATCTCATCCGGGACTCCGAACAACATTCGGGTTACTGCATATACATATCTTCACAACCCTAGCGTCACCGAACCTTAAGTGTGTAGACCCTACGGGTTCGGGAGACATGTAGACATGACCGAGATGACTCTCCGGTCAATAACCAACAGCGGGATCTGGATACCCATGTTGGCTCCCACATGCTCCACGATGATCTCATCGGATGAACCACGATGTCGAGGATTCAATCAACCCCGTATGCAATTCCCTTTGTCAATCGATATATTACTTGCCCGAGATTCGATCGTCGGTATCCCAATACCTCGTTCAATCTCGTTACCGGCAAGTCACTTTACTCGTACCGTAATGCATGATCCCGTGACCAGACACTTGGTCACTTTGAGCTCATTATGATGATGCATTACCTAGTGGGCCCAGTGATACCTCTCCGTCATACGGAGTGACAAATCCCAGTCTTGATCCGTGTCAACCCAACAGACACTTTCAAAGATACCTGTAGTATACCTTTATAGTCACCCAGTTACGTTGTGACGTTTGGTACACCCAAAGCACTCCTACGGTATCCGGGAGTTACACGATCTCATGGTCTAAGGAAAAGATACTTGACAGTGCAAAACTCTAGCAAACGAACTATACGATCTTTATGCTATGTTTAGGATTGGGTCTTGTCCATCACATCATTGTCTTAATGATGTGATCTCGTTATCAATGACATCCTATGTCCATAGCCAGGAAACCATGACTATCTGTTGATTAACGAGCTAGTCAACTAGAGGCTTACTAGGGACATGTTGGTGTCTGTTATTCACACATGTATTACGATTTCCGGATAACACAATTATAGCATGAATAAAGACAATTATCATGAACAAGGAAATATAATAATAATGCTTTTATTATTGCCTCTAGGGCATATTTCCAACAATCATGTATATAGGCATCACGTCCGTGACAAGTAGATCGAAACGATTCTGCATATACTATTATTACTCCACTCATCTGAAGGAAATATGCCCTAGAGGCAATAATAAAGTTATTATTTATTTCCTTATATCATGATAAATGTTTATTATTCATGCTAGAATTGTATTAACCGGAAACATAATACATGTGTGAATACATAGACCAACAGAGTGTCACTAGTATGCCTCTACTTGACTAGCTCGTTAATCAAAGATGGTTATGTTTCCTAACCATGAACAAGGAGTTGTTATTTGATTAACGAGGTCACATCATTAGTAGAATGATCTGATTGACATGACCCATTCCATTAGCTTAGCACCCGATCGTTTAGTATGTTGCTATTGCTTTCTTCATGACTTATACATGTTCCTATAACTATGAGATTATGCAACTCCCGTTTACCGGAGGAACACTTTGGGTACTACCAAACGTCACAACGTAACTGGGTGATTATAAAGGAGTACTACAGGTGTCTCCAATGGTAGATGTTGGGTTGGCGTATTTCGAGATTAGGGTTTGTCACTCCGATTGTCGGAGAGGTATCTCTGGGCCCTCTCGGTAATGCACATCACATAAGCCTTGCAAGCACTGCAACTAATAAGTGAGTTGTGAGATGATGTATTACGGAACGAGTAAAGAGACTTGCCGGTAACGAGATTGAACTAGGTATTGGATACCGACGATCGAATCTCGGGCAAGTAACATACCGATGACAAAGGGAACAACGTATGTTGTTATGCGGTCTGACCGATAAAGATCTTCGTAGAATATGTAGGAGCCAATATGGGCATCCAGGTCCCGCTATTGGTTATTGACCAGAGACGTGTCTCGGTCATGTCTACATTGTTCTCGAACTGTAGGGTCCGCACGCTTAACGTTACAATGACAGTTATTATGAGTTTATGCATTTTGATGTACCGAAGGTTGTTCGGAGTCCCGGATGAGATCATGGACATGACGATGAGTCTCGAAATGGTCGAGACGTAAAGATTGATATATTGGAAGCCTATGTTTGGACATAGGAAGTGTTCCGGGTGAAATCGGGATTTTACCGGAATACCGGGAGGGTTACCGGAACCCCCCGGGAGGCTAATGGGCCTATTGGGCCTTAGTGGAAAAGAGAGAAGAGGCAGCCCACAGCCTAGCCGGCGCCCCCCCCTTTCCCAAGTCCTAGTAGGACTAGGAAAGGTGGGCCGGCCCCCTCTCTCTCCTTTCCCCCCCAAGAGTCCTAGTTGGAATAGGATTGGAGGGGAGGAGTCCTACTCCCGGTGGGAGTAGGACTCCCCCTGCGCCTCCTCTCTCTTGGCCGGCCAGCCCCCCTCCTCCAACCTTTATATACGGGGGCAGGGGGCACCCCATAGACACACAACTTGATCCTTGAGATCGCTCCTTAGCCGTGTGCGGTGCCCCCTGCCACCAAATTCCACCTCGATCGTACCGTTGTAGTGCTTAGACGAAGCCCTGCGTCGGTAGTACATCAAGATCGTCACCACGCCGTCGTGCTGACGGAACTCCTCCCCGAAGCTTTGCTGGATCGGAGCCCGGGGATCGTCATCGAGCTGAACGTGTGCTAAGAACTCGGAGGTGCCGGAGTAACGGTGCTTGGATCGGTCGGATCGGGAAGAAGACGTACGACTACTTCCTCTACGTTGTGTGATCGCTTCCACAGTCGGTCTGCGTTGGTACGTAGACAACACTCTCCCCTCTCGTTGCTGTGCATCACCATGATCTTGCGTGTGCGTAGGAAAATTTTCGAAATTACTACGTTCCCCAACAGTGGTATCCGAGCCTAGGTTTTATGGTTTGATGTTATATGCACGAGTAGAACACAAGTGAGTTGTGGGCGATACAAGTCATACTGCCTACCAGCATGTCATACTTTGGTTCGGCGGTATTGTTGGTTGAGACAATCCGGACCAACCTTACGCGTACTCTTACGCGAGACCGGTTCCCTCGACGTGCTTTGCACATAGATGGCTTGCGGAAGACTGTCTCTCCAACTTTAGTTGAACCAAGTGTGACTACGCCCGGTCCTTGAGAAGGTTAAAACGGAGTCTATTTGACGAACTATCGTTGTGGTTTTGATGCGTAGGTGAGATGTGTTCTTACTTAAGCCCGTAGCAGCCACGTAAAACTTGCAACAACAAAGTAGAGGACGTCTAACTTGTTTTTGCAGGGTATGTTGTGATGTGATATGGTCAAGACATGATGCTGATTTTATTGTATGAGATGATCATGTTTTGTAACCGAGTTATCGGCAACTGGCAGGAGCCATATGGTTGTCGCTTTATTGTATGCAATGCAATCACGATGTAATGCTTTACTTTATTACTAAGCGGTAGTGATAGTAGTGGAAGCATAAGATTGGCGAGACGACAACGTTGCTACGATGAAGATCAAGGTGGCGCGCCGGTGACGATGGTGATCATGACGGTGCTTCGGAGATGGAGATCACAAGCACAAGATGATGATGGCCATATCATATCACTTATATTGATTGCATGTGATGTTTATCCTTTTATGCATCTTATCTTGCTTTGATTGACGGTAGCATTATAAGATGATCTCTCACTAAATTATCAAGAAATGTTCTCCCTGAGTATGCACCGTTGCCAAAGTTCGTCGTGCCCAGACACCACGTGATGATCGGGTGTGATAAGCTCTACGTCCATCTACAACGGGTGCAAGCCAGTTTTGCACACGCAGAATACTCAGGTTATACTTGACGAGCCTAGCATATGCAGATATGGCCTCGGAACACAGAGACCGAAAGGTCGAGCGTGAATCATATAGTAGATATGATCAACATGACGATGTTCACCATTGAAAACTACTCCATCTCACGTGATGATCGGTTATGGTTTAGTTGATTTGGATCACGTGATCACTTAGAGGATTAGAGGGATGTCTATCTAAGTGGGAGTTCTTAAGTAATATGATTAAATTGAACTTAAATTTATCATGAACTTAGTCCTGGTAGTATTTTGCAAATCATGTTGTAGATCAATAGCTCGCGTTGTTGCTTCCCTGTGTTTATTTTGATATGTTCCTAGAGAAAATTGTGTTGAAAGATGTTAGTAGCAATGATGCGGATTGGATCCGTGATCTGAGCTTTATCCTCATTGCTGCACAGAAGAATTATGTCCTTGATGCACCGCTAGGTGACAGACCTATTGCAGGAGCAGATGCAGACGTTATGAATGTTTGGCTAGCTCAATATGATGACTACTTGATAGTTTAGTGCACCATGCTTAACGGCTTAGAATCGGGACTTCAAAGACGTTTTGAACGTCATGGACCATATGAGATGTTCCAAGAGTTGAAGTTAATATTTCAAGCAAATACCCGAGTTGAGAGACATGAAGTCTCCAGCAAGTTCTATAGCTAAAAGATGGAGGAGAATCGCTCAACTAGTGAGCATGTGCTCAGATCGTCTGGGTACTACAATCGCTTGAATCAAGTGGGAGTTAATCTTCCAGATAAGATAGTGATTGACAGAATTCTCTAGTCACCATCACCAAGTTAGTAGAACTTCGTGATGAACTATAATATGCAAGGGATAACAGAAACAACTCCCAAGCTCTTCGTGATGCTGAAATCAACGAAGGTAGAAATCAAGAAAAACATCAAGTGTTGATGGTTGACAAGACCACTAGTTTCAAGAAAAGGGCAAAGGGAAGAAGGGGAACTTCAAGAAGAACGGCAAGCAAGTTTCTGCTCAAGTGAAGAAGCCCAAGTCTGATCCTAAGCCCGAGACAAAGTGCTTCTACTGCAAAGGGACTGGTCACTGGAAGCGGAACTACCCCAAGTGATTGGCGGATAAGTAGGATGGCAAAGTGAACATGAGTATATTTGATATACATGTTATTGATGTGTACTATACTAGTGTTTATAGCAACCCCTCAGTATTTGATGCTAGTTCAGTTGCTAAGTTTAGTAACTCGAAACGGGAGTTGCAGAATAAATAGAGACTAGTTAAGGGTGAAGTGACGATGTGTGTTGGAAGTGGTTCCAAGATTGATATGATCATCATCGCACACTCCCTATACTTTCGGGATTAGTGTTGAACCTAAATAAGTGTTATTTGGTTTTTGCGTTGAGCATGAATATGATTTGATCATGTTTATTGCAATACGGTTATTCATTAAAGTAAGAGAATAAATTGTTGTTCCGTTTACATGAATAAAACCTTATATGGTTACACACCCAATGAAAATAGTTCATTGGATCTCGATCTTAGTGATACACATATTCATAATATTGAAACCAAAAGATGCAAAGTTAATAATGATAGTGCAACTTATTTGTGGCACTGCCGTTTAGGTCATATTGGTATAAAGAGCATGAAGAAACTCCATGCTGATGGGCTTTCGGAATCACTTGATTATGAATCACTTGATGCTTGCGAACCATGCTTTTTGGGCAAGATGACTAAAACGCCGTTCTTCGGAACAATGGAGCGAGCAACAGATTTGTTGGAAATCATACATACTGATGTATGTGGTCCGATGAATATTGAGGCTCGCGACAGGTATCATTATTTTCTGATCTTCACAGATGATTCGAGCAGATATGAGTATATTTACTTGATGAAACATAAGTCTGAAACATTTGAAAAGTTCAAAGAATTTCAGAGTGAAGTGAAAAATCATCGTAACAAGAAAATAAAGTTTCTATGATCTGATCATAGAGAAGAGTATTTGAGTTATGAGTTTGGTCTTCAGTTAAAAACAATGTAGTTTCACTGCTCACGCCACCTGGAACACCACAGCATAATGGTGTGTCCGAACGTCATAACCGTACTTTATTGGATATAGTGCAATATATGATGTTTCTTACCGATTTACCACTATCATTTTTGGGGTCATGCATTAGAGACAGCTGCATTCACGTTAAATAGGGCACCATATAAATCCGTTGAGACGACACTGTGTGAACTATGGTTTGGCAAGAAACCTAAGCTGTCGTTTCTTAAAGTTTGGGGTTGCGATGCTTATATGAAAAGGTTTTCATCCTGATAAGCTCAAACTCAAATCGGAGAAGTGCGTCTTCATAGGATATCCAAAAGAAACTATTGGATACACCTTCTATCACAGATCCGAAGGCAAGACTTTTGTTGCTAAAATTCGGAAACTTTCTAGAGAAGGAGTTTCTCTCGAAAGAAGTGAGTGGGAGGAAAGTAGAACTTGACGAGGTAACTGTACCTGCTCCCTTATTGGAAAATAGTAGATCACAGAAAACTGTTTCTGCAACACCTATACCAATCAGTGAGGAAGCTAATGATGATGATCATGAAGCTTCAGGACAAGATACTACTGAACCACGTAGATCAACTAGAGTGAGATCCGCACCAGAGTGGTACGGTAATCCAGTTCTGGAAGTCATGCTACTAGATCATGATGAACCTACGAACTATGAAGAAGCGATGGTGAGCCCAGATTCCGCAAAGTGGCTTGAGGCCATGAAATCTGAGATGGGATCCATGTATGAGAACAAAGTATGGACTTTGGTTGACTTGCCCGATGATCGGCAAGCAATTGAGAATAAATGGATCTTCAAGAAAAAGACTGACGCTGACGGTAACATTACTGTCTATAAAGCTCGACTTGTCGCAAAAAGGTTTTCGACAAGTTCAAGGGGTTGACTACGATGGGACCTTCTCACCCGTAGCGATGCTTAAGTCCGTCCGAATCATGTTAGCAATTGCCGCATTTTATGAAATCTGGCAAATGGATAAACAAAACTGCATTCCTTAATGGATTTGCTAAAGAAGAGTTGTATACGATGCAACTAGAAGGTTTTGTCGATCCTAAAGGTGTTAACTAAATATGCAAGCTCCAGCGATCTATCTGTGGACTGGTGCAAACATCTCGGAGTTGGAATATACGCTTTGATGAGTTGATCAAAGCATATAGTTTTATACAGACTTACGGTGAAGCCTGTATTTACGAGAAAGTGAGTGGGAGCACTACAACATTTCTGATAAGTATATGTGAATGACATATTGTTGATCGGAAATAATGTAGAATTATTCTGTAAAGTATAAAAGGAGTGTTTGAAAGGAGTTTTTCAAAGAAAGACTTCGGTGAAGCTGCTTACATATTGAGCTTCAAGATCTATAGAGATAGAGCAAGACGCTTGATAAGTTCTTTCAATGAGTACATACCTTGACAAAGATTTTGAAGTAGTTCAAAATGGAGCAGTCAAAGAAAAAGTTTCTTGCCTGTGTTACAAGGTGTAAAGTTGAGTAAGACTCAAAGCCCGACCACGGCAGAAGATAGAAAGAGAATGAAAGTCATTTCCTATGCCTTGGCCATAGGTTCTATAAAGTATGTCATGCTGTATACCAGATCTATTGTATACCCTGCATTGATTTGGCAAGGGAGTACAATAGTGATGTAGGAGTAGATCACTGGACAGCGGTCAGAATTATCCTTAGTGAAATAAGGATATGTTTCTCGATTATGGACGTGATAAAAAGGTTCGTCGTAAAGGGTTACGCCGATGCAAGTTTTGACACTAATCTAGATGACTCTAAGTCTCGGTCTAGATACATATTGAAAGTGGGAGCAATTAGCTAGAGTAGCTCCGTGCAGAGCATTATAGACAAAGAATTTTGCAAAATACTTGCGGATCTGAATGAGACAGACCCGTTGACTAAAATTATCTCACAAGCAAAACATGATCACACCTTAGTACTCTTTGGGTATTAATCACATAGAGATGTGAACTAGATTACTGACTCTAGTAAACCCTTTGAGTGTTGGTCACATAACGATGTGAACTATGGGTGTTAATCACATGGTGATGTGAACCATTGCTGTTAAATCACATGGCGATGTGAACTAGATTATTGACTCTAGTGCAAGTGGGAGACTGAAGGAAATATGCCCTAGAGGCAATAATAAAGTTATTATTTATTTCCTTATATCATGATAAATGTTTATTATTCATGCTAGAATTGTATTAACCGGAAACATAATACATGTGTGAATACATAGACCAACAGAGTGTCACTAGTATGCCTCTACTTGACTAGCTCGTTAATCAAAGATGGTTATGTTTCCTAACCATGAACAAGGAGTTGTTATTTGATTAACGAGGTCACATCGTTAGTAGAATGATCTGATTGACATGACCCATTCCATTAGCTTAGCACCCGATCGTTTAGTATGTTGCTATTGCTTTCTTCATGACTTATACATGTTCCTATAACTATGAGATTATGCAACTCCCGTTTACCGGAGGAACACTTTGGGTACTACCAAACGTCACAACGTAACTGGGTGATTATAAAGGAGTACTACAGGTGTCTCCAATGGTAGATGTTGGGTTGGCGTATTTCGAGATTAGGGTTTGTCACTCCGATTGTCGGAGAGGTATCTCTGGGCCCTCTCGGTAATGCACATCACATAAGCCTTGCAAGCACTGCAACTAATAAGTTAGTTGTGAGATGATGTATTACGGAACGAGTAAAGAGACTTGCCGGTAACGAGATTGAACTAGGTATTGGATACCGACGATCGAATCTCGGGCAAGTAACATACCGATGACAAAGGGAACAACGTATGTTGTTATGCGGTCTGACCGATAAAGATCTTCGTAGAATATGTAGGAGCCAATATGGGCATCCAGGTCCCGCTATTGGTTATTGACCGGAGACGTGTCTCGGTCATGTCTACATTGTTCTCGAACCGTAGGGTCCGCACGCTTAACGTTACGATGACAGTTATTATGAGTTTATGCATTTTGATGTACCGAAGGTTGTTCGGAGTCCCGGATGAGATCACGGACATGACGAGGAGTCTCGAAATGGTCGAGACGTAAAGATTGATATATTGGAAGCCTATGTTTGGACATAGGAAGTGTTCCGGGTGAAATCGGGATTTTACCGGAATACCGGGAGGGTTACCGGAACCCCCCGGGAGGCTAATGGGCCTATTGGGCCTTAGTGGAAAAGAGAGAAGAGGCAGCCCACAGCCTAGCCGGCGCCCCCCCTTTCCCAAGTCCTAGTAGGACTAGGAAAGGTGGGCCGGCCCCCTCTCTCTCCTTTCCCCCCCAAGAGTCCTAGTTGGAATAGGATTGGAGGGGAGGAGTCCTACTCCCGGTGAGAGTAGGACTCCCCCTGCGCCTCCTCTCTCTTGGCCGGCCAGCCCCCCTCCTCCAACCTTTATATACGGGGGCAGGGGGCACCCCATAGACACACAACTTGATCCTTGAGATTGCTCCTTAGCCGTGTGCGGTGCCCCCTGCCACCAAATTCCACCTCGATCGTACCGTTGTAGTGCTTAGGCGAAGCCCTGCGTCGGTAGTACATCAAGATCGTCACCACGCCGTCGTGATGACGGAACTCCTCCCTGAAGCTTTGCTGGATCGGAGCCCGGGGATCGTCATCGAGCTGAACGTGTGCTAAGAACTCGGAGGTCCCGGAGTAACGGTGCTTGGATCGGTCGGATCGGGAAGAAGACGTACGACTACTTCCTCTACGTTGTGTGATCGCTTCCACAGTCGGTCTGCGTTGGTACGTAGACAACACTCTCCCCTCTTGTTGCTGTGCATCACCATGATCTTGCGTGTGCGTAGGAAAATTTTCGAAATTACTACGTTCCCCAACATCATCGACCGCTATCCAGAATGCATCTAGAGTATTAAGTTAAAAACAGAGTAACCCCTTAAGCAAGATGACATGATGTAGAGAGATAAATTCATGCAATATGAAATAAACCCCATCTTGCTATCCTCGATGGCAACGATACAATACGTGCCTTGCTGCCCCTTCTGTCACTGGGTAAGGACACCGCAAGATCGAACCCAAAGCTAAGCACTTCTCCCATGGCAAGAACTACCAATCTAGTTGGCCAAAACAAACGGATAATTCAAAGAGACTTGCAAAGATAACCAATCATACATAAAAGAATTCAGAGAAGATTCAAATATTATTCATAGATAGACTTGATCATAAATCCACAATTTATCGGTCTCAATAAACACACCGCAAAAAGAAGATTACATCGAATAGATCTCCACAAGAGAGGGGGAGAACTTTGTATTGAGATTCAAAGAGAGAGAAGAACCCATCTAGCTACTAACTATGGACCCGAAGGTCTGAGGTAAACTAATCACACTTCATCGGAGGGGCTAGGATGATGTAGAAGCCCTCCGTGATGACGGCCCTGTTCCGGCGGAGCACCGGAACAGGCCCCAAGATGGGATCTCATGGATACAGAAAGTTGCGGCGGTGGAATTAGGTTTTGGCTCCTATTCTAATCGTTTGGGAGTACGTGTGTATATATAGAAGGAAGAAGTACGTCGGTGGAGCACCGAGGGGGCCACGAGGCAAGGGGCGCGCCCTAGGGGGGGCGCCCCCACCCTCGTGACTTCCTCTTTGATCCCTGCAGTAGGGTCCAAGTCTCCTGGATCACGTTCGGTGAGAAAATCACATTCCCGAAGATTTTATTCCGTTTGGACTCCGTTTGATATTCTGTTTATTCGAAACACTGAAATAAGCAAAAAACAACAATTCTGGGCTAGGCCTCCGGTTAATAGGTTAGTCCAAAAAAAGTGGAAAATAAAGCCCAATATAGTCCAAAACAGTAGATAATATAGCATGGAGCAATCAAAAATTATAGATACGTTCGAGACGTATCAATGCCCATAATGGCTCCCACATATTCTACGGAGATCTTTATCGGTCGAACCGTTATGACAACATACGCAATTCCCTTTGTCTGTCGGTATGTTACTTGCCCGAGATTCGATCGTCGGTATCTTTATACCTACTTCAATCTCATTACCGGCAAGTCTCTTTACTCGTTCCATAATACATCACCTCGTGACTAACTCCTTTGTCGTTTGCTTGCAAACTTATGATGTGTATTATCGAGAGGGCCCAGAGATACCTCTCTCATACTTAGAGTAACAAATCCTAATCTCGATCTATGTCAACTCAACAAACATCTTCGGAGATACCTGTAGAGCATCTTTATAATCACCCAATTACGTTGTGACGTTTGATAACACATAAGGCATTTCTTCAGTATCCAGGAGTTGCATAATCTCATAGTTGAAAGAATATGTATTTGACATGAAGAAAACAATAGCAATAGAATTAAACGATCATTATGCTAATTTAACGGGTGGGTCTTGTCCATCACATCATTCTCCTAATGATGTGATCCCGTTATCAAACGACAACTCATGTCAATGGTTAGGAAATCTTAACCATCTTTGATCAACGAGTTAGTCTAGTAGAGGCTCACTAGGGACACGGTATTTGTTTATGTATCCACACATGTATTTAGGTTTCCAGTCAATACAATTCTACAATGAATAATAAATTTTTATCATGATTAAGGAAATATAATAAAAACCATTTTATTATTGCCTCTAGGGCATATTTCCATCAATCGTTGCCAGGGAAGCCTAACCGATCCACATCGCCAGACGAACACAAGCCGATCGCCAGGGCGTGCATGACCGACCCGAAGGAAGCACCAATGGAACCAAGATCTACAAGACGATGCCCTAAAGAGGGGAATCGACGTTGAAGACGGAACCACCGCCCGATACTTCTGCAGGATATAGGCTTTCACCCGACGATCTTGATCCGGGAGTTGAGGATGTGCAGATCCCTGACGACGCCTTCAAGGAGGATAACGACGCCCACAACCATCGTCGCCGCCGGCCAGGCTTTCACCCGGAGCAACCACTCCCATGCAGTCGGCCAAGGCCGACAAGTACAACCACTAGACCGTGCACCCCCAAACGCTGCGTCGGGCCACCACCTTCCTCGCTGGAGGTAGAAACGCAGGCGAGCCAGAACAGACCGAGAAAAATCAGATCGGGCGCTCCGCCCGCTGCATGACAATGAGCCCCCCAAGCCATTATTTTTGTTTTCTTTTTCTTGAAGGGAAGCCAGTTGTCACTTTATTCAAATGATCGACAGAATTACAATCCTAAGTACATGCTGGATATAATAGTTTCTTTTTTCTTAATTAGGTGATGGATATATCGCACCAAACAGAATGATTACTATTTTTGGCCACTGCGAAGGATGTACCCAAAACAAATTAACGTTTCGGGCGCGCGTAAAGGTAGCAAACTCGAACGTGACATTTTTTTATGCCACATGAGTAATTCGTCTGTACTCCGTTTGTATTGATTTTCATCTGATTTTTTATAAATGAACCCGGTAATTCTATTTTTTTTAATTAATTGATGAGGCAAAATTTTTGCCTCCGTTTTGAAAAGAAAAAAAGGGACATTTGCATCTGTATGGGTTGCCAAGGTAGCTAGCTGCACTCCGCATACCTGATGAGGTGAGCAACCAGGTTTAATGTTTGCTTGAGCGAACCCGGGTTTAATTTTATTGAAGTCTTGGACTCAGTAGTATACAAAGGAGGCCCGAGGCACTGGTCTGAGCTGGATCCGTCCCTGTGAGTATACCAATGTTCACGTCAATGATTTTTTCTTCTGGGTTGTCACGGTTATCTAGTGATGTACTATCAACCAATGCATTATGTTACCCAAAAAATGCATTATGTTCAACACAGTACAGGCCAATGCATTTTTGACAGGTCGGAATATATATAGTGGCCGTGTGAGTCAGTACCAATTCAAGCGTCCCTGCTGTAGCGTTGGTGTGATCGGCCGACGGCATTTGGATGCATGCATGGTGCCGAAACGTCCGTGTCGATCCCCTGGTGCGCGTCAGGCTGGTCATAATGGGAAGTAATTTGGATTGGTGTCATGTATATGATATTAGTTTATGTTATTACTTTTATAATGTGAAATGTTATAGAAGTAGTATCATATATGATTGTATTTATTAGCTTATAGACTCAACATTTTTTGGGAAGCGCTATGTGATGGTAACATAACATATTACTCCAAACACCTCTCTCCTCTTAATTAGGTGCCACATAAGTAAACTTGTTTTAAGATGCGTTATGTTACTAACTAAATTATTCCCACTATAACTAGCCTCATGAACGCAAACCCCGACGACATGTTGTGCTTAGTAATATATAAACATCGTACGTGTTTAGCCAATAATAAGCTACTTCTCGCGTTCCATAATATCAAAACGTTGTGTACGATGGTTAGAGGGACTACAATATTTTCCCACCAGAACCCAAATCCTGGTGCTCGCAATTATTTTTAGATTTATTTCAGGATTTTTGACGATGCGTATTTAGTGGAAGGAGATGTTCCCGTCGATGACGAGGTGACTACGGTGACTTCGTAAATTTCAAGATGATATGCCGACTCAGTTTTTCAAAGATGCTCATAATGGTAGAGTGCGCATGTGTGTTCATAGGGACGAGTGTATGCACGTGTATATGAACGTTTACGTTTGTACTGTGTTTAAAAAAATTAATATAAAAACATTAGATTTAAAAACGTTTTTATATTATAGAACGGAGGGAGCAGCTCCTGCCCGCGTGGCCGATGAGGCGAGCACCCGAATTCAATTATACGATGGGATGTTTATGCTCGACGCCGGTTATAGTGTAATCTTATCTTGGAGCAGACCGTTTACTTGGGAGTTTTAATTTGCATTAGTGCACTAGTGCAGTTTCAGTGTTTAAAATCTATTTGTCACTATCAAAGTAGCGAGCCATCTCGACCGGTCAGGGCTGGGGAGGGGTGATAAGCATGTGTCGTGAATGAAGGTGTATGTACGTGCCCGGGTGCACGTGTACGTCATGCACCATGCATGTGAGCGCCGTGGGTGCACCCGTGCTAAGCTCATTGGATGGATGGTGCAATCGTGTGCATGTCATGGAGCATGCGCCTGTGCTAAGCGGCACACAGCACCCCGTCCGGCTAGACGTCAGTAGTAGTAGTTTTTTATTTGTGCGGCTAGCAATCTCTCGTTTGATACCTTCTTCAGTTTCATGTTGATACATATATTCTAAATATTTAAGGCAGTCTTTCTAGTCCAAGTTTTTTCATGTCACAATCAATTTATTTATTTTGCATTTTTTTTATAGTATGAAAAAGGTATCAAAATGGGTAACAGAATCAAGCCACGGAGTAGCCTCTACTTAGCTGAAATTCATTGCGAACTTGTGTGCTCGGAATACGCCGGTTCACGACCAATGCGCTAAACGACGGACCGGTCGAAGTCGGTCGTCTACATTTTACTACTCCTGCTGCCTAGATTTCGGAAAGGCGTGCAAGGGCCAGCTGCCTACTCTTCCAAATGGGCTTTCTACAGACGCGAATGCGGTCTGGTCAGTCATCTCAAGCACGTACGAAACCGGCGACGTCCATCGCGCACGTTGTTCGGCGCGCTGCAGCCGTGTCCGCCTCCGTCCGTCGCAAGCTGAACTGTTGATGATTGCCTTCTCTATGGTCTCTCTCCGGCTTACGCACTCTACGTGACAGTTCCATCGGATCATCGTGGTTAACATCCCGCCATCCCCGCTGCGATCAGGAGATGCACATGTGATTCCCTAGTAAATTCATGGAGGACCTCCTTGATTCAAATAAGTTCACATGGTTTTTGGAGTACTGGAATCCTTAGGAATATTTTCTACGTTGGTTGTCGAATTCATAGGATTAAATCCAATAGAATGTTTTTTGCGTAAGTAACCATTCATATACATCCCGACCTAGTTCTTTTGGTCGATTATTTCAGAATCTTGAGATTCGGACCTCATCCTAGGCTATTTAGGCTTGTTCCGCCCATTTTCTTTGACAACTGTGGCTATTTCGTACCCGCAAAAAAAGAAAAACCATGACTATTTAGACTTGTTTCACCGCTGTTTTCTTCTTGTACGGCTTGTTGAGCCGGTGCCCACAACATAACTCATTTGCCCTCGTTGGATTTCTCGTGCTCTCTTTCTGGACATGGAGTATGTGAGCTCAGGCTCACAGGAGCTCGGTAACAGTAAAATCAGGAAAAATAGTAATTTACTTTTTTAACTAATATTTTTCCCAGAAAACATTGATGTTTTTTCTAGGTGCGTGCAAATTTTCAGGAGGGAACCACATTTGTCGCGGTGTAGGCCCAAAACAAAACCGATGCTCCAAAAAGAGTGTTTCGGAGGTATTTCGGAGCATCAAATTTTTTTATCCACACCTCGACAAATGTGATTTCATTGGAAATTTTGCATGGGTGTAGAAAAAACATTAATGTTTGTTGCCAAATTATTATTTTTGATTATTTTTACTATTTTCTGAAACGTACTGTTCATCCGAGTTCATGTGAGCTTGAGCTAACAATAGCACTTTCGTCTCTTTCTTTATTTTCCCTCTTCTTCTTGTTTTATCACTCTTTGAACATATTGCTTCTCTTGAATTTTGTTGTTGGGGTGGTGCCTTATATGTATATATAAAACGGGTAAAAGCCTTTTTGGTTTAGACCCTAGCTAGCTTGGTTTGTTAAAAAATACGGGTTCAAAATACTCGGGCAATCCAGGGAAGTTCAATTTTCAAGATTCTGAAAGAATCTGCAAAAAGAACTAGGCCTCAATAGGAAATCTCTACTCAAACATTTTGAAGCATATCTTATTTGTATTCTCTGTGCTGCGATCAAACGTTCCAAACATGTGGGTTTTTCCTCTCCAATTCTTGCGTTTTTAAAATCCTGCAAATTAAAGAGGCACTCTTGGTTTAAGCATGCAAATGGGGAAGTGTGTCTCCAGGAGATTCCAAATGGTCATGATGAATTGCTAACCAGTGTATCTGTTGCTGCATTATCTTATCCTAAACCCATTCCAAATGGTCATGATGAATTGCTAATCAATGTATCTGTTGCTGCATTATCATCTTATCCTAAACCCATCAACCGTCAATTAATATGGGCCAAAACCAACTCAGCCATGGCAAATTGTGGTCTGGTTGGAGAGACCTTTCCTTTTTTTAAAAGGTTGATCGGTAGCATTTTGTATGTGCATTCTGATGTAGTACTGGTAAAACATTTTTAAATACCGACGGAATCCGAAAATACCAAATGGAGACCGATCTCCATGGATGCCTTTATTTGAAAATATCAAACTTCAAAATTTTCAGTTTCAAAAAGTTCTGAAAATAAATACATATATATCTAGATACATAATAATGTACATGTGTGCAAATTTTCTGGTCGAAATACATTAAAATGTGAGCTACAAAAAAAGACAAAACTGGGACTTTTTAGCATATGTACTGTTCATCTTCAAAGTTCGTGATTTTACTTTTTTTTGTGCAGCTCGCAATTAAAGGTATTTCATGCTGAAATTTTTCACGCATACACTTTACATCCTTGCATACATGTGTATTTTGTCAGAATTTTTTGAAACTAAAATTTATGAATTTTGAATTTTTCAAAACAAAAAGGCTTGGTGAAGCTCGGTCTTCAAAATGTCCTACTCGACGGAATCATTGAATAGGGCAATCATTCATTTATTCGTCGCATGAAATACGTCCAATTGTAGAAAAACATGATGATAGGCGTATCTTTGTTTTCTGTCTTCTCAGATTTACCAGTTTATTTCCTAATTAATCCACTCATTAACTTACAAACTAATAACGCCTTCCCAAAATCAGCAACACGATTTTTGTTGCTCCAAAGGGCCCAGAAGCAGCCAAAAGAGGCAGCTCCCAGAATATTCGCTTGTGCCTTTATAAGCACCCTCGCCGTCCGTCGGACGGAGACCAGCACAGCACAGCACAGAGCAGAGGCCAGAGCACACCATGGTCTACGGCGGAGAGGACGCGCTGAGGCAACAGTACTCCATCGGCGACGAGATCGGGCGCGGCCGGTTCGGCACGGTGCGCCGGTGCCACTCCAACGCCACGGGGGAGGCGCTGGCCGTGAAGACCACGCCCAAGGCGCCGCTGCGGGACGCGCTGGACCTGGCCCTCGCGGAGCAGGAGCCCAAGCTGCACCTCCTCGCCTCCTCCCCGCCCTGCAGCCCGCACCTGGTCGCCCTCCACGCCGCCTTCGACGACGCCGACGCCGTGCACCTCGTCGTCGACCTCTGCGCCGGCGGGGACCTCCTCTCCCTCCTCTCCGCCCGCGGTGGCAGCCTCCCGGAGCGCGAGGCGGCCGGGCTGGCCGCGCAGCTGGCGTCCGCGCTCGCCGCGTGCCACCGCCGCGGGGTCGCGCACCGCGACGTCAAGCCCGACAACCTGCTCTTCGACGCCGCCACGGGCGCGCTCAAGCTCGCCGACTTCGGCTCCGCGGAGTGGTTCGGGGACGGGCGCCGCATGTCGGGGCTCGTCGGCACGCCGTACTACGTGGCGCCCGAGGTGGTGGCCGGCAGGGAGTACGGGGAGAAGGTGGACGTGTGGAGCGCCGGGGTGGTGCTCTACGTGATGCTCTCCGGCACCGTGCCCTTCTACGGCGCCACCGCCCCGGAGATCTTCGGGGCCGTGCTCCGCGGCAACATGCGCTTCCCGCCGCGCGCCTTCGCCGGTGTCTCGCCCGGGGCCAAGGACCTGATGCGCCGCATGCTCTGCAAGGACGTCGCGCGGAGGCTCTCCGCCGAACAAGTCCTGAGTAAGCACCAACAAAGAACTATGAGTGATCCCCTGAATCGAAAAATGCTCGTCGCCCTCGTGTTGATAGCTGACGTTTCTGGATCGGGTGGTGATTTCCGCAGGGCATCCATGGATCACGAGCTGCGGTGGACATGCGGTCGCGGGCTGAAGAAATGGATCGACCAAGGCTCCATCCATGATCCATCTGTAGATAGAAGATCTTCTGCGCAGATGAGACGACGGCTCAATTTCTGCCTCGTTGATCTCATCCTGCCAGCAAATTGGCGATGGACAAGAAGCGGTGGTGGTGCCGGAGTTCAGTTCAGTCAGTAGAAGTAGCGCTAATTCAGTCTGTGATCGTTTAAGGTCGAGAGGTGGTGGTGGTGAAGCTAGAATTGCAGAAGCTTTCACCTCGCTGAGCCTGAACCTGTTTGTTCTGAATCTCTGTACTTGTAGATACAGTCTTGTTCAGTTCTAGCTGAAGAAGAAGAGGGTTAGTAACTACGTATAGTGCTTAAGTAGTCGGCAGAGTTTGTTCACAAGAACGAAAATGGAGCAAAAATACTTGCATGTTTTTGTATAATATAATTTTCCGCGTGTTGCTTCAGCTTAACCTGTCATTGATTCTGCGTGCTTCCACAACACTCTTACTAGTTCGTTACCAAATGAACACCAGCTAAAAAATTCAGAGGTCTCTACAAGTCTGCATGATGTGATGTCTTGTCATCTCACGGGGCTGAACATTTGGTGAATGCCCTGCTGAGGCCAACTCCATCGCGTGATCCTAAACGCACGTCCGTTTTGTCTTGTTTTTGTTCCTTTGGGGTAGGGATTTGAGGTCGTGTCTGGATCTGTCCTGGGATGCGGTGGCCGTGCGCCCACCACGCGGATGCATCCTTTTGCCCCATCCTATTCGCGTCTATTTAAAAAAAGAGACGTTTCAAATGCCAAGCCCCAGTTCACGACCCCAATTCATCACGCCGGCAACAAAGCTAGCGGCCTACACGACCATCGCCGGCAACACAGCCAGCGGCCGGCAACACAACCGGCCTCCAAAATGAATAGTTGTCCTAATCGACAACACAGCCAGCGGCCGGCAACACAGCCGACCTCCAAAGTGAATGTTTTTTCACCGACACACTGCCAGCGGCCCAGCGGGCGGGCGGCACCCATGCCAGCCTCCAAAAAGAACGGCTACGCCGATCGGACGACCTAGTTCAGGCCTTCGGCGTCGAGCATCTCCTTCTGCTTGGCCTCGAACCATGCCCTCGTCTTGTCGCTCATCTTCGACAAGTCCACGCTCATGATCGCAAGGGCCACCTCCTTTGCTTTGGTGGCGGCATTGGTGGCCTCGATGTCGAGCTGCCTCTGCCTGGCCTTGACGTTGTCGGCCTCGATGTCGAGCTGCCTTTGCCGGGCGGCCTCTTCCATGTCGAGCTACCTTTGCCGGGCCGCCTCCTCCATGTCTATCTTCCTCTTCTTGGCCGCCTCCTCCATCTCAAGCTTCTGTCTTTGGAGGTCTAGGTATTGCTTCATTTGCTCGTCCTTGCTTTGCCGCTTCTTCTCGTCCCTCACATCCTTATGTGACATCATTGCCATGCAAAGTCTCATGCAAGGCCATGGTTGAGGCGTCACGTATGTCGTCCACCTTGGAGTTGGTCTTGCCCCTCGGCCTCTTCAACGCCTCGCCATCCCCACCTCCGCGCGAACTTGGCCGTTTTCTTGCCTCTCTTCCTTTGAAGTTCACGGTATTGATCCTTGAACTTAGGGCAATTATTGATGAGCGTCCAACAATGCGTAAGAGTGAATGGCTTGTCATTGTGCCGGGCCTTGAATGCCTCCAAAGATTGAAATGCCTACACCACATGATCAACAACAAGTGAACATGCAAACATATACACGGCCAAAGTATCATGGTCGTAGCAAGGAAAGGGCTAGAAAGAGAAGAGCATACCATGTCCCCAACGCCGAGACCACTCACGGGCCGTGCTTCAACACTCTCAAATGCGGCACAATACTTGTTGCACTCTTGTTAGATGAACAACCATCTTTTTTGAATCGAACCGATGCCACGGTTGCTTGTAATTTGGTAGGGCTCAAACATCTTCCTTTCATGGAATGTTTTGTGGACTCTCGTCCAAAAAACAATGCCCTTTTGTTGCGCGCCGGTCCTTGGATCTTGGCTAATCTCCATCCAACATTGACAAATCAACTTGTCCTCATCTTGTGTATATGAACCGGTGCAAATGCTCTTCCGCTTCTTTTGTGCTTCCGCTCTTTGGGGAGCTCGTCTATGAACAATGGAGCGTCACTAATATCAACATCATTGGCTTCATCTTCATCTTCACCTTCGACATAGATGTCGTCGTCTTCATGCCACGAATCACCATGGTCGTAGTCAGCACGGTCGTCGGCCTCCTCATCGGGCACGTACTGGGCGCGGTCATCCTGACTTTGGGTCTCCTCGGGGTTGTAGGCACGGCCATGCCCACCCTGGAAGATCACGTCCTCCATGTACTGGTTGTAGAAGGGGTCGTCCACCGTCGGCGTTGAGGTTGGCATTCCGTCAAACAACACGCGGGGGGCCGGCATGGTGCCCGTGAACGGTGCACGCGCCTGCTTTCTTTGCATCTCGACGGACGGCCGCCCGCCGCTGCTGGACCCAGGCGTGACGTTGAGGTTGATGACGGCCGCGGGGCGTGGTGTGGACGGCGCGAACAAGCCCACGTTCGGCAACGCCGAGAAACGGGTCTGGCCGTCGTGCCTGGGCGGAGGAAAGCCGGGCGACATGGGCGCGGCGCGAGACATCGGCGACTGGCAGTGCGTAGGCCGGGCGACCGACGAGCCTGTGCTCGCCGGGCCGACGGCCGCTGCATGGAACCCCGCCGGACGGCCCATGCCAAGCATGAGGATGGCGTGCGCTTTGGTGACGAGGTCCTCCTTCTCGTCAGCAGCGGCCTTGCGCCGCGCGGCCTCCAGCTCCTCACGCTGGGCGGCGAACTTGGCCGCGGCGGCGTTGATCTTGACGGCCGCTCTCCGTTCCCTCCTCTTCGCCGATTCCGCGTCCAACTTGGCGATCTCCTCCGGCGTGCACTCCGACCGCGGCTTCCTTGGCGCCTTCTTCTTCACCTTTGCGGTCGGGTCGACGGCCAGGCCGCCGGAACTCGGCGGGGCGTCGGCCATGGACGGGGAAGAGAGGGGGTGGCGGGAGGGACGTGTGAGGGTTTGGGGGAAATGGCGCCAAATGGGCGTGGGGGGGGGGGGGGGTTGGTTTCTCCCACCGACAGACACAGACGGGCCAGGGGAGGACAAGCGCGCGCGTCCCGCCCGTCTGCGCGCTGTCCGTTTCACCCCAAAACCGGCGCAACTTTGGGCCGGGGATGGGTCGAAAGCGGACACAAAGCGGACAAAAGTCCGTTTACGCCCGCACGCTGGGCCGTCTCGTTTGTCCCTTTTACCCCAAACGGACGGGAGCGGACAAGATAGAGTCGCGCGGTGGAGTTGGCCTGATGATGCTGACGAGCATGATTCAGATACTACCAGTCACAACTTGCAAACTCTGTATGTATGAATCCCGTGGTTTGATTTGCTGGTTCTGCACTTTCTGCAACTTGTTATGTTTCATAAATGCTAGTAGCATTATCAATTGGGTTTTGCATGCAATCACATACCTGATGGATGGCTCATTCGAGTGCCTACCTGAACACACTTTTACTACCACCTCAGAAAAAAGAAAAGAAAAACTGAAACCACCGTAAATGTAGCAGTAATGAACAAGTCTGTAGCTGGACAACACAAGGTGAAGGATGTCCGGGAAAGGCCTTGTGTGGCTGCTACGTCCACCTCCACTCTGTCCGGCCTGGCGATTGCACTTGGCCGGAACCGTCGTAGTCGGCTTTTTTATCTGCTGGATGATACTATTCGGGAGTCTTTCTGGGTGATGGCCACCTTGCACCAAGCATGATTTGATGCATTTTTAGTTGTGGAGCAGATCCAATGGCATGGCGGTTAACAAATCACAAATCTAGGCGCTGATAATTGGTGGAAACAATTAAAAGTTGTTCACGCCGCTGTCGCGCATGCATGATATATACTCCTAGAAGCAAACTCACAGCAAATGTTGGCTTCTGTACGTGGTGCCAAGTTAGCCGAGCTACTGCCCGCATGCTCCATGAGGTCATCAGCAGACCGGCGGATTTAACCATTGGATGGACGGACGTACATCCGTCTAGGCTCGACGCCGGCCGGCCGGCCGGCTAATCATATTTTAAGCCGGCAGTCGTGGCCCAATGGCCATGACTCCCTCTGTTCCAGTGTTGCGAGTTGCGACCTGGAAGTTGCAACTTAATTGGACCGGACCTGTAATTTCTTCTTCGTTCCAACAAGAGAACGGAAACCAGCACGTACGATGGACCGGCGAACGGTGACCCAAGGAAAACAAATTTATTTACCACGGCCGGCGCACGGCACGGGATTAGTCGATCCATCGGTCAATACCTGTAACTGTAAGCAAGCAGCCGAGGCAAAACATAGAAACAATCAATCATTTGAATGAAAAAAATTGTAAGCAGGAGAAGACACGGGCTCGGCAATTAATCGGCATGTATACTTGGACATATAATTTTTTTTTTTTGCCTACGTGAACAAGACTTTACGAGAACCTTATCTTCTTCAGCTATAACTGAACAAGACTGTACGACCTAGCACCAGTTCTACTGACTCAACTCCAGCACAAACACCGCCTCTGTCCATCGCCATTTTGCCGAAACTAACAAGGCAAACATTTGGGCCATCATCTGTGGGGAAGATCTAGCTATCTGCAATAGGATGGACGGAGTGCATGTAGTGCCTGCAGAAAGCCCCACGGATTCACAAGCGTGAGTGAACAACTCGAGGGACGACGGCGAGCATTTTTGTTTCAGTGTATCAAATCGGTCGGTCCATCAGGGTTGGCAGTTGAGGGGGGAATCAAACCGATCTCTTCAGCAATACCCAACTTCTTTTTCGCATAATCATAATAGGTCTTGGGTTTCGTAACCTGAAAATATAGTAAATTTAGCTTCCACATCAGCAAAATAAAGCGAATTTCAACAGACCGTGCATTAAAAGCTAGAAAGAATTGAGGCACATCAAACATCTTGGCAAGAAAAGGAAGCCACTCACAATCTTTTTAATGGTGTCCTTGATCAACTGATTAACATCATGGCCTTCCTGAGCCTACAAGCAAACACAAATTGCTTTAGTGCGAACAAACAATCCCAGTTAGACCTTGACCTCAGAAAATGAAGGTTACCTTCTCAACAATGCGATCCAAGTGGGGCTTATACTGGACAACCAACATACAAAAGAATTAGCCACACATTAAATTTTCTTTTTGAGGCCGAGAGCAGAACCAAAAAGCTAGCTAGCTAGGTAGAGATATGAAGTAACAAAATGTGCGGAGGTAGATCTGGTTCAAACACAGCTCTGTTGAGATAAATGAAAACGGTATTGCCTTTCCTGTGGACCTGCCTCAAGGCATCCTCGAAATTCATCTAAGCGGTGTTCAGAAAAACCAATGTCTGATCTGCGCCGCTGCAACAGAAGATTCGGCGACAACTTGATGGATCGCGTCCTCAATCTTCATCTACTCCCACCTGGTCCAGGAGGACAGGGCTGCGTTTTGTATTCACTCCTGCGCGAGGATGTGGCCTGATGGGTCGTGTATTTTGCATAATATGTTGCCAGTTTGCGTTGATTGTTGAGAACTGTAGGTGTCGTCGGGTTTTCGCCCCACAGCAGGTGTCTCGTAGGCGAATTCCTGTGGTGGGTTTCCCGACGATGCGTTGAACTCGCTTTCCCCTTTCCCGTCTCTTTTCTAATGTTCTAAGACTGTTGTATTTCCGTTATTTCGGTTAATGAAAAGGGATAATGCCTGGTTCAAAAAAAAACCAATGTCTTTGTCATTAAGCATGTAAAGCTGGAACGAATAAGGGGGCGAAACACAACCCCTCCTCCCTAGTTTAGCGTATTCAGGCAAGAACCAAACCTTTTGCTCGGCAACCAGCTGCCACATGTCAAAAAGGAAACCAATATAGTATTTATCCCTAGCATAATGAAGCCACATGCGATGCATGAATTCCTGAAAAAAATATAAGACTATGAAACACCGTTGTAATTTGCAGTGCCAAGTAAATTGACAAGTGACGGAAGGGCATTACAGTTAAGCCTGAGCGAATTAAATACTTATAAACATGGGGATAGCCTTCTGCGATTTTCAGTCCATGATAAAACAGCAGCTTCCAATGGCCTAGCTCCTAAACATTGAAACACGCTTTAGGATGTGGCGCGCGAGACTGCCGCATCAAATACATACAGTTAACCTATTAACCACAAGAGACTTTTGGGGAATGCTTACCTTGCGGGACCTGCGGGTCAGGTACAGTTCAATCAACTGCATGCGAGAAGAAGGCAAATCAGAACATGATGAGAAATAATGAGCAGAAGTTTACAATCGATCACATCGTGCACACCTCGGTTTTACTCGACAACTCTTCCCAGAACTGGACAAATTCTTGGTCGCCCTCGAGGGTACTGCATGTTTTGTGGTAGTATTCCCAGTCTTCAAATTCACCCTGCACAATGAAAAAATTATGAGTAGCACATTCATTGCTAGCTACATACAGTATATGTGTCATGAAGAGCAGTTCTGCAACCAATGCTAACCTATGACTAACATGTATTGTTCTTTTCTAGATTTCCTACTGCACTAACTCAGCCATTTGATCAGTTCAAGTGGGCACATAGAGCAAAAAGTCATTGCAAGGACTAGAGATATGTAAGCAAGGCACCAATGACCAATCTAGGCCATGACTGGAGATTAAGTTATCTATTTACATGGTTTGTAAACAAAGTAGGGATAGCGGTGCACAGATTTCAGAAACAGTAGGGCCAATGCCTGGCCACGCCATCACTCAGCTTCAGCACAATTGTGCGTTCGTAAGAGTTTACAGCACACATCACCTTATACTAAGGAATACAATCTTTGAACAACGAACCACTGAAATAGAGAAAGCACTTTATACTAAGGAATACAAACTTTGAACAATGAAGCACTGAAATAACTGCATGGATTCAAGTGTTACCTACATTATCCAGAAGCATGAGCCGCTGATAGTCCTGCAAGTGAACGTAGTTGCAGTACTCAGGATCAAAGTCTCACTGAAAATCGCGCTGGTAATACTTATAGAGTCATAGTACCAATTGTCGTCCAGATGGGAGGGCGGGAAGAGCGCTAAGAGGCTCGCATCGTCCATTCCCCGGTATTTCTCCTGCATCAAATCAAATCAAACATCCCGGAAGCAGAGTAATTTGACACAAAACAGAGTCTATTAGACGCAGAAAGTTGTTGTAAGTTTGTAACATGATATCTTGCCACGCATATGTATGCTGTGGTGCTGATGACAGGGCACCTCGTGAGCTCTGATGCGGCACAGCGCGAGGCGTTGGTTGAGCGCCTTGAGCCGCTGCTCGTCGCACCAGGCCGGTGACTCGGTCGTCGTTGTCGTCGTCTTCAGGTGCAGGGGGACCGCCGTTCAACCGCTCGAAAAGAGAAATGAACTCCCTTTGGAGCTTGTCGTTGTCCCAGTCAAGGCCTTCGATCTGCTCTTGTCCGATTCTCCATGTGCAATCACGGACACCCCTCTGGATCTCCCGCGGGTACGATTCGATCCGAAATCTGGAGGATAATCTGGGATGGTTTGGCGAAGAAGGCGAGGATCGATTTGGCGGGAGATCCACCCACGCCGAAGCCCAACCCAAGCCGTTCCAGCAGAAAAAAGATGCAAGTACCTCTCTTGCTGGGCCGTATTCCCGTCCAGGCCGCGAGGCGGCAGAACGCTTGGCCCGCCAAAGGACCGGGAGGCCCGAGCTGCCGCGGCCCGCTGTGAGTCAGTCACCCACACCGCCCGTTCTTCATCCTCTTCTCCGGCGGTTCTCCCAAACGTCGCGGTCCCGTCCTGCCCGGCGGGTCGTCGGAGGGTTCGACGCCGCTGTCCCGTCCCGTCCATGCAGGTACCGCGACCCCCTCCTCCTCGCCAGTGCCAGTCCCAGCCCCGCCGCCGCCTCGTCCACTCCGCCTCTAAAACCATCCGCGGCGGAGCTCCAGAAGTGCCGTCAGGTGGGTGCCCGCGAGCTCCTCTCACCTCTGTTTCGGTTCGATTTCCGGAGCTTATGTGGGGTTAATCGATTCCCTAAGTTTGTCTCTGCCGGGTTTGGGGGAATTTTCCGGCTCGACGTCCAAGCAAACATCGACCAGGTGTGGATTAGCAAATTCACAGTGTCAAATCTGTATAGTATATACTTGACCGCTGTTGTTCATTCAACCTGACGTGGGGGGTTCTGAATTTCGTGCGGCTGCTATTGCAGGGGAGAGGGGACAGACTTGGCTGATGAGCAACAGAAGAAGGGTAGCATTTGGGGGGAGATCTTCAGCGAGGCTCAGTCGGAGTAAGTAACCAACCCTCCCTCATTTTACTCAAATTTGGTGCTATATGTCGGTGCCGCAAGTCCGCAATCCCGTGATAATGTCAATTAAATACTGCTAGCTACGTTGTGTCACGATGTCAAAGAAATTCCCAGTTACAGACTTACAGTAATGTATTCAGTATTGGCATCACTTTGTGACGACTTGTGGTATCTGTTTTGGTGTATTCGTATCTTGCAGATATCCTGTACCTTCACAAACAGCGGCTTGTGGCCATGGAGGAGCCGAAGAAATTGCAGGATGAAAATAAATCGCTTCTTCAGGAAATGGAGGTACTAGAGATGGAAAAGAAAGGTGCCGTGAAAAACTTACCCTGTTAGCAGAAAATAAGTAGTAGGAACCAGAGTGTATATCCTAAAATGGGAACCAGAATGTGAAATTCGAACCCAGAAGGAAAACAAACAACAGAAGCTAAAAGACTACAGAAGAACTAGGCTACAACAGAAGCTCGTACTATGTATGCTTTCACATCAGTTGATTGACAATTATGTTGTAACTTATGGCTCTGAGCTTTTATTTACTTGTAACCAGGCAATCTGTCCTTCATGACCACCACAATACAGCCATGTCCGAGTACATCACGTCTACATATGGAGACATGTCTCTTTCTCAAGCTCTCGTCGACATTGTAAGTTCACAATCTCCAGGGCACTAGCCATTATTTTTACATAACAGGGTATTATCTCTTGTGACACAGTGCTGTAAGTTACTGATTATGTGCGACTAATCATCTCCGCATAAATCAATAAAGGGATGAATATGTGCGACTAAAAGGGATGATTTGACGACACCAAGTTTGCAATAATCTCTCTGAGTAAATTATATTCTGAACTTAGCCAGTCTAGGACATATCTAACACAATTTGCTGATTTAGATAATTTCTACAATTTCACTGAATTCTACAACCCGTGTGAGATTTATATCTCACTTTTCTGCAACCATAATATGTGCACGTGTTTGCTTACATCCAAAAAAACACATGTCTGAAAGGATCTGGAGAAAAAATGGAACAAAATATTTTGATCTACGAGCTAAAGCTGTCTGTGCTGCTTGCTTCAAAATCAAGGACATAATCCTGTGTGAATTTGTAATTCACATTCTGTTGTTCCATAGCAAGCAAGCTCTGTTCCTCCTCTGGATTAGCATCTGCTTGAGCCCACGGGTAGTGGTGGTATCTCCTCAGCATCTCTAACCTCTCTGCAACCTCCTTCATCGTTGGCCGCTCCTCCCCACTCATGTTCAAGCATCTCATAACGAGGTGTGTGATCTCTTCAAGTGCTTCGTTTCTCATCCCGTCCCTCACTTGGCTGTCCAGAAGGTCTTGGTGCTGGCCTACCTTCACTGCCATCATGAAGCATAAAACAAGGCTTCTATCTTCCTCCGGTCCGTCGAAGTACAATGCCTTCTTCCTTGTCAGAAGCTCCAATAGGACAACACCAAAGCTGTACACATCACTCTTATCAGTCAGCCGGCATGTCATTAGGTATTCTGGGTCAAGGTAACCGCAAGTTCCCTGCACCAATGTTGCCATCTTGGCCTCATCAGTTGGTGCCAGTTTTGATGCTCCGAAATCTGAAACTTTTGCTGTGAGCTTGTCATCCAACAGAATGTTTGCCGTCTTGACGTCTCCATGGAGAATCGGCGGCGAGGCTGAAGAGTGCATATATGCCAATGCCTCGGCTGACTCTACTGCTATCCGAAGGCAGGTGTGGAATCCTGTATCAGAGTCAAGGCCCCTTCTACCATGGATGTACTGGTAGAGTGTACCGTTCGAGACGAACTCATAGACCAACATGGGCACTTCTACTTCGAGGCAACATCCGAGCAGCTTGACGACATTCTTGTGGTTGATCTGGGAGAGGATGAACATCTCCCTTGCGAATTCCTTGGTCGGGACTTCTTCTGTCATCTTTGACTTCTTGATCGCCACCACTGTCTTGTCCTCAAGGTCACCCTTGTAGACGATGCCATGCCCACCGCGGCCGAGAATACGGTCAGCCGCGAAGTTGCTGGTTGCTTTCTCCAGCTCTTCCTTGGAGAAGATCTTGAACCCACCAGTGCCTGTGCTGGTGCCATTGTAGTTACTTATCTGCTGCTGCAGGAAGAGGCCTCCATTTAGCTCGAAGAACATTTGCTTTGTTCTGATAAGCTTCCTCTTCTGGAGCCCCAAGTAGAGCCAGAAACACATGAACAAAGGCAAGAACACTCCAACGCTGACTCCTGAATACGACATAGCATTATCAATTTATCATTAGCTTTCTGAAGTACAATTGCAGGAACAACAGTGAAATTGCAAGAGCAACACATTTGCGAAATTATCTGTTTACCTGTAACTACTTTCAGTGCTAACGTGAAATTGTCCTTCGGCCGGCAGCCAGTCTTTGTTGTGGCATCTCCACTAGTCCCTGGGGGGCATTGGCAAGTGTGGCTTCCCAGAGTATTTGCACAGACACCGTAGCATGATTGCTCTTCTTTGTGTTTGCACTCGTTGATGTCTTCCATTTTGGCAAAACAATTCATCAGATGAAGGAGCAGGAAATGAAACAGTAAAACAGGACAGCAGTGTATACCTGTGCATCCATCTTGTAGATAGGGGTTGCCCTCGTAGCCCTTAGAGCAGTTGCAGTGGTACCCAATGCCATTCTTGGAGTCGACACAATCGCTGAGCGCGCTCTGGCACGCGTAGTCGGTTGTGTTGCGCTTGGCGGCGCTGCAGTTGCCGACGTTTCGGACTGCCCATTCGAGGATGACGGGCACAGCGAAGTTGTTGGTCCGGTTGAGGTACTCACTGTTACCAGTCAGTGTTGTAGTTAACCACTTGGTCTCCGCCAGGAACACATACCGGCAGGTCGTGCTGTTGCTATAGGAGACTATGCCTTTGTCTGTCTGCTCCTTTGTGAAGTCGAGCACGTATGGCTCGTAGTAGTCGATAGCGGGGGGTATCGTGCTCTGGCAGCAGGCCACGCCTGTGCAGGACCCCAACTCAATGAAGTGTTGTGGTCCGCACACGGCCATGCACCCACTGACGTAGTAGCCGGCGGTGTCGACAAAGTAGCCGAGGTTGGAGCAACCAAGCGCAACAAGGCGGTTCCTGGCCTGGGAGAAGAGGTAGTGGCTGCCAATGAGTGGTACGGACGTGTCGCCGCTCCTGCCGGTGATGCGCCCCTTGCTGTCATAGCATCGGCGTGTTGCTCTGAGGAGGGCCCTGGCCTCGCTGGCGATGATGGACAGGCTGGTTATGCGGATCCCATTGCCAGCCACGGTGAGCCGCGGTGTCAAGCGTGAGTCATTGCACTCGAGCTCGAAGCCACCTCGGCCGTCGTTGCGGAAGCAGCCGGCGCCGATGCCAAAGGGGTAGGGGATGGTGATGTTGCCGCACTTGTCACGGCAGCCAGGCTGCACAACCTGCTGCGGTGGCTGCTGCTGCTCCTGGGCTGAGACTCGAGTCACTGGCAGTAGTAACAGCAACATGAGCTGCATGACCAGTGTGGTCGCCATTCTTGCTCTGCTGGTCTACTCAGAGACCGCTGAGGAAGTGGGAAGTGTCAGTTGCTGAAGAATCATGGAAGTCCATATATGCACACGGATGCCTGAAGAATCTGTTCACTAGCTAGGACTGGGTCAATTACCCAGTACTAGTTAATGATGTTCTGTTATGCTTTATCTCGAGTGCTGACGGTGACGACAGCGACCAGAGCTTCGCCATTTAGCCAATGGCAGAACTTGTCTAAGCAGGCAGCTCTTGGCAGAGCCATACATGTCACCACATGTCAGTACAAAGAGTTTCTGATGGTTATTCTGAAATTTTTCGCATGTATGCCTACCTGAAAAGAGAACTTTAGGCCTGTTAATGCTAGTGGAGACTAAAGGGGTTAATTGCACTGCCGGCAATCATTGGCTCTTTCATTGTCCATGTAATTTTGTTGACCAAGCTTACTACAGCCACCTGATCCAATCCAGCATGTGAGACATAACTGGGGACAAAACTAGCATCTTAGTTTAGTTTGTTATATGAGAATATTTTCTGTTGGAACTTCTTCTTTTGAGAATCTTCCTTGTCCAGTATCTTCCCTAAATAATGCCGTACACTCACTTAACCGTTTGGTAAGAAGAACATCTGTTGCATAAACCTCATGTTTCTTTTTACTGACCTGGACAGGAAAAATGAATACGGACCCCTACCTGTCAGCAAGCAGAACTATTCTGCCCCTCTGAGTCTCTGATCCCGTAGAGGAACTCTTCTTTAGATTCACCACCTCTATTCACAGCAGTGACGAACCTTTCTGCCTGCCAGCCGGAGGCAAAGCAGTCTAGCCTTTAATGGAGCGTTGGTGCCCAAGCTCCCCGTCTCTGGTAAATCAAAGCTGCACGGATCAACTGGCGGAGGCTATCTTAATTTATAGGCATTTTCTGGTGGCTGTTTGAGTGAATCGTGCGTCGTGCACACAGGCTCGACATTGGTTGCAGCTTCGCAGGTATGAAATGCCATAGGCTTGAAACCGATGGTGTTGGATTTCCCTGTTCTGTTTGTTGTGTATATCTTGCACTGTATTGTTATTCTATTATGAATAATTAGGACGGAATTTAACAAATGCAAAATTGCTGTTCTTTTATTGTTTTAAATGTCTTTTAATTAAGATGATTTTTTTAACCAATTAATGAGCATATAGTTTTTAAAATTTAATTAATGTGCATAGCTACATACTTGGAGTATTGATCTGGAACATTTCTAGAATTTCCATGAATTGTGAAACCTGTGAGGTTAGATCTTGGCAGTGTTCAGTTTTCGGCCACCATCATATGTGCATTTGTTTTCTTACATCCAAAAGAATTCATATATAAGGGAATGTGCAGAAATAACGATACAAAATAGTTTGATTTACGACCTAAAGCTGAATGTACTTCCTTCAAAAATCAAGGATGTAATCCTGAGTGAACTTGTAAGTCACATTCTGTTGGTTCATAACAAGCAAGCTCTGCTCCTCCGGATTCCCATCCGCTTGAGCCCACGGATGGTGCTGGTATCTCCTCAGCATCTCCAGCCTCTCCGCAACCTCCTTCATCGTCGGCCGTTCCTCCCCACTCATGTTCAAGCATCTTATCACGAGGTGCGTGATCTCTTCGAGCACTTCGATTCTCATCTCATCCCTCACTTGTCTGTCCAGAAGCTCTTGGTGCTGACCTACCTTCGCTGCCGTCATGAAGCATAAAACGAGGCTTCTATCTTTTGCCGACCCGTCCAAGTACAACGCCTTCTTCCTAGTTAGAAGCTCCAATAGGACGACGCCAAAGCTGTACACATCACTCTTGTCAGTCAGCAAGCATGTTATTAGGTATTCTGGATCAAGGTAACCACAAGTTCCTTGCACCAGCGTTGCAATCGTGGCCTCATCAGTTGGTGCCAATTTTGATGCTCCAAAATCAGAAACTTTTGCTGTGAGCTTGTCATCCAACAAAATGTTTGCTGTCTTGACGTCTCCATGAATGATTGGCGGCGAGGCCGAAGAGTGCATGTACGCCAATGCCTCGGCTGACTCTACCGCTACCCGAAGACAGGTGCCAAAAGCTCTGTCGGAGTTGATACCCTTGCCACCATGGATGTATTGGTCGAGGGTGCCATTTGAGACGAACTCGTAGACCAACATGGGCACTTCTGCTTCGAGACAGCATCCGAGCAGCTTGACGACATTCCTGTGGTTGATCTGGGAGAGGATGAACATCTCCCTCGCGAATTCTTTGGTCTGGGCCTCTTCCATCATCTTTGACTTCTTGATCGCCACCACTGTCTTGTCCTCAAGGACACCCTTGTAGACAATGCCGTGTCCTCCATGGCCGAGAACACGGTCGGCTGCAAAGTTTTTGGTCGCTTTCTCCAGCTCTTCCTTGGAAAAGATCTTGAACCCACCAGTGCCTTTGCTGTTGCCATTGTAGTTATGTATTTGCTGCTGCAGGAAGAGGCCTCCATTTAGCTCAAAGAACTTCTGCTTTGTTCTGATAAGCTTCCTCTTCTGGAGTCCCAAGTAGAGCCAGAAGCACATGAAAAATGGCAGGAACACTCCAAGGCTGATTCCTGAGTATGATGAGGGATTGCCATTAGTTTTCCAGCAGCAACCAAAGGAGCAACCAAAGGAGAAAAAATTGCAGGATTATATGTTTACCTGTAACTACTTTCACGGCTAAAGTGAAACTGTCCTTTGGCTGGCAACCATTCTTCACGGTGGCATCTCCACTAGTCCCAGGAGGGCATTGGCAAGTGTAGCTTCCGGGCGTATTTGTGCAGACCCCGTAGCATGCGTGTTTTCCTCTCTGCTCACACTCATTGATGTCTTCAGTTAAATGGTAGAAGGACAGTAGACATTTGTCAGAGCACGAGACAAAATTGGCAGAAGGACAGTAGACGTTTAACAAAAAAAGTTAAACTGGACAATTTTTGAGTAATGGTCCAGTTGTATCAGGATCAAATATCGGTGAATACCTTTGCATCCATCGTATAAATAGGGGTTGCCCTCATATCCCTTGGAGCAGCCGCAACGGTACCCGGCGCCATTTTTGGAGTTGACGCACTTGCTGAACGTGCTCCGGCATGCATATGTGGTTGCATTCTTCCTAGCGCCTCTGCAGTTTTCCACGTTCCGGACAGCCCAGTCGAGCATGACAGGCACGGCGAAGTCGCCGGTCTTGTTGTGGTTCTTGCTGGTGTAGTTGGTATGTAACCACGTCGCCTCCACCAGGAACACATACCGGCAGGTCATGCTGTTTACATAGATGATCAGGTCTCCCTTGCTCTTTGGGATGTCGAGCAGGTATGGCTGATAGTAGTCGACAGCGGGGGGTATCATGCTCTGGCAGCAGCCGACACCTGTGCAGGATCCTGATGCAGTGGATTTCCGTGGCCGGCACACGGCCATGCAGCCACTGACGTAGTAGCCGTCAATGTCGTTGAAGTAGCCGAGGTTGGGGCAGCCGAGCACGACGAGGCGGTTCTTGGTGTCCGAGAAGAGGAGGTTGGTCCCAACGAGTGGTACAGCTACCGGGCCGCCTTGGCTAATGACGCTCCCCTTGCTGTTATAGCAGCGGCGAGTCGCGTTGAGGGAGGCATGGGCCTCACCGGTGCTAATGGATAAGCTGGTGATCTGGATGCCGTAGTCAGCTACGGTGAGCCGTGGGACTGGTAGGGAGTCGTCACACAAAAGCTGGAAGCCACCTCGGCCATCGTCGCGGAAGCAACCCGCGCCGATGCCAAAGGGGTAGGTAATGGTGATGTTGCCGCACTTGTCACGGCAGCCCGGCGGCACAACATGTTCCGGCGGCGGCGGCTGCTGCTGCTGCTGCTCCTGAGCTGAGACTCGAGTTACTGGCAGTAGCAACAGCAGCACGACCAGTGTCATCGCCATTCTTGCTCTGCTGGTCTGTTAAGAGACTGTTGAGGAAGTGGGAAGTGTTAGCTGCTGAAGAATCATGCTAGTCCATATATGCACGCGGATGCTGAAGATTCAGTCACCAGCTAGGACCAGATCAACTATACCCAGCATTAGTGAATGATGTTCTCGTCAGGTGTTATCCAGAATTCCAGAGTGCACACGGATGCTGAAGGCCTGAAGATTCTGTCACTAGCTTGGACCGGGTCCGGTCAATCATACCCAACATTAGTAAATGATGTTCTCATTATGTGTTATCCAGGGTGGTGACAGTGACGACAGCTTTGCCATTTAGCCAATGTCAGAACTTGTTTAACTAGGCCACTGTTGGCAGAGCCATGCATGTCGCCACATGTCAGTCGAAAGAGTTTCTGATGGTTATTCTGAAATTTTGGCATCTGTACCCAGCTGAAAAGAGAAGTTTTGTCCTGGAGATGCTAGTGGGTTAGTGGTTAATTGAACTGCTGGTGATCATTGGCTCTTTCATTATCCATGTAATGTAGTTGATTGAGTTTACTATGGCCACTTGATGGCCTGATCCAGTCCAGCACATGAGACATCACTTGGGACGAACAGCTGCTCACTTACAAAACTAGCATAGCCGTTTAGTTTCTTGTGAGAATATTTTCTCCGAACTTTTTATTTGTGAGAAGCATCCTGGTTTAGCTGCTCACTTTTAATGTACTCACTTAACCATTTGTAAGAACATTTGTTGCACGCATAAAACTCATGTTTCTTCTTACTGACTTTGACAGGAGAAATGAACATGAACAGGGGACTGTCAGCGAGCAGAAATATTTCTGCCCCTCTGAATCTCTTATCCCGTCAAGGGTGCACACAGGCTCGGCAATGGTCGCAGGTACAAAATGCTTTAGGCCTGAAACCAGTGAACTGGGCTTGGGCATCCATATGATAGGCAGTGCGCTGGATCAGTGGAAGCAATCCGTCCGAGCTTCTTTCACAGGCCGAACTTAGGCGATCTTCTTTACCATCTCAGCTCAGGTGGGAAACAAATGATCTCATCATATTCAGAACATACAGCCGCATCCACATTCTTCTTCAATTTATTGTTGGCGGGAACTTGCATTTCTGTTTTTACTTTGAAAAGAATTCAAGTCTTGGTATACTTTTGCAAAAGAACAGCACACACTAGCCAGTGGCAGAACTTGTTTAACCAGGCAGCTCTTGGGAGAGACATACATGTCGCGACATGTCAGCACAAAGAGTTTCCAATTCTTATTCTGATTTTTTGACATGTGTACCTACCTGAAAAGAGATATTTTATCTTGTAGACAGCTAGTGTAGTAGTGGTTAACTGAACTGCCGGCGGTCATTGTCTCTTTCATTATCCTTATAATGTAGTTGACCGAGTTTACTACAGCCACTTGATGACCTCATCCAGTCCAGCATGTGAGACATCACTCGAGACGAACTTGTGCTCGCTTACAAAACTTGCATCGTCGTTTAGATATTTTTTGTGACTGTTGGAACTTTTTGTTGTGAGAATATTCCTGGTTCAATATGTACAACCCTAAGAGAATCACATGTCTAAATAATGCACACTCACTTAACCTTTTGGTAAGGAAATTTTGTTGCATGCATAAAACTCATGTTTCCTCTTACTGACCTGAACAGGAATAATGAACATGGACTCCTACCGGTCAGATTCTGTCCCTCTGAATCTTTGACCCCGTCGAGGGTGAGCACAGGCTTGAAAGTGGTCACAGGTATGTAATGCTATAGGCTTGAAACCGATGAACTGGTGCTGGATTTCCTTGTTCTGTTTGTTGTGTGTATCTTGCTGTGTATTACCATCCTGTTACGAGTTTAAATTTTTTGTGGGTATTACGAGTTTAATAGGATGGATTTTAACAAGAGCAAACTTGCAGTTTCTTTTAGCACAACCTCAGCAGTGTGGGCCAATGTTTGTCGATCGAAACACACGTCGAGCCTGTTCAAGTCTCGTTTGATGTTTTCTGAAACTGTTTGTGCTTTCCCTTGACAACAATTCATCACACTGACCCTTTCTCAAGAACCTAGCTAGTTCGATCTGAATGCTCACTGTTTTCTCCCATTATTACAACTGATGCTGCAACCTTACAGTTACTGAGCGAAGGCGGCATCATACTTAGTAACTTAAACATAGCAGATTGACGCTGCCTTACTTATTGAGCAATATATATAAAGCATCCTTGAACACTCCGGCACCTTTATTCATTGATAGACCTAGTGATGGTCCATGCCGTGGCATGCTCACCCTGTGATGTGATCTCTTCAGGCAGCGTTTGGAGGAAGGGGTGGGAGCTTGAATCCCGGCACAGGCGCGATGAACTTGAGTTCCTCCATGCTGCCGGCCCGGCTGCTTTCCTCGCCTGATGGCAAACATATTTAAGTTAGCACATATCAATGCAACAGCCAGCACATATCAAGTTACAGGAGAATCATCTAGTACCTTCTTGCACCCAAGAAATGGCGCGGCGGCGGGCAGCAGAAGCAGCAGTCTCTGATGGCTGCATGCCACTAGGGGGGCCTCCCTTCATGCCTTGCATCCAGCCGAGGCTCCGCGGGGCGCGCCCGAGCGGCGGAACGGCGTGGCCATGGGCGAGATCGCCGGCCACAAGGACGAGAAAAAGCACAGCCATGAGCGCTGTTTTGGATGCCATTCTTCTTGCCGCCTCTGCTCCTCTTTTGCTAGCTGCTGGATCTACCCCAAACACGTGTAGTCTGCACTGCACATGCAGTGGCGGAGCGTGACCAAATCTCAAGAGGGGGCGGATTTCACGTATCAAAAATGTACCGCAGCAGTATGCCAGGGGTATCAAATATTATTTCCCTTTTAAAAATCAAAAAAGTCGAGTGGTGCATATGGGATACGTATCGGACTGTATCAAGGCAGTATCCGGCTAGATACGAGAGCTATCTGAAGTATCCGCACAACACAGCTGCTACCTAAAAGGAAATTGATAAAGCACTGCAATTTCTATCCAATAATCGACTAGGTAGACATCAAAGTTACCACTTACCAGAACATCTCAACTCGTCACATATGACATAACATTAACAGAAGCAGACAAGCAGTGACTAGTAGCAGTGGTGACAAGAACTCTAGAAGAACATCTAAAATCTGTACCTAGCAAGAAGCTGAGAGGAGGTTAGGAGGAGTGGACGCAGACGCGTAGTGCCGAAACCGGTGTCGTTGTGGCCGGTGGGCGCGCCGCGCGCGAGAATGGGATCGAGGTCTGCTCGAGCTTGCCGCCGCCGTCGCCGAGGAATTGGGTCGCAGGGACGGGGAGGCAGGACCACAAGAGGGTGGGGATTTGGGGAACAACTCATTGACTCTCACGATTCACGAACGAGGTGATGGTGGCTCGATCTCTGCTGCCGAGCGGTGCTGCAAGTGGGCTGTGGCCTGTGGACTCATCTCCTGATGGGCTGGGGCGTTGGGCCAGATCGTAAGCATACCTAGTAAAAGGAGTTTACTTCGGAAGGAGGGGTCATAGCCCAGTTTCATCTCCACGACGCTCCGCCAGTGTGCACATGGCCGGGGAATGCAGATATATAGCACAAGTGTGGAACGGTGCATGTTACTGCTACTACTCTGCAGACTCGGTAGGTTAGGCCTTTGATGAGATGATGAGTGCGTAGCAAATGAATGGAGGAATCGGTATCTTGTAGCGCCGCAAAGGAGGTTTCCATCAACACACACACACACACACACACACACACACACACACACACACACACACACACACACACACACACACACAAATGTTCTCATCATATTCAGACCTTGCAACTGCTTCTACACTCTTCTTGGATCTAGTGATCTGCTGGAATTCGCATTTCTGCTTCTACTTTGAAAACAATTTAATTAAATCATATCATTTAAAAACAGAAATTCAAATCACATGAAAAATAGACAAAAAACCGGCCGTATGCGTATATACGGAGCGTAGACTTGGCTCGCATTTGCGATGCGTGTATGCATTCTTCCTTGTTAGAAGCTCCAATTGATTACCTTTTGCCGACCCGTCCAAGTACCTTTATTCACAGCAGTGACAAACCTTTCTGCCTTGCAGCCGGAGGCAAAGCAGTCTAGCCTTTAATGGAGCGTTGGTACCCAAGCTCCCCGTCTCTGGTAAATCAAAGCTGCACAGATCAACTGGCAGAGGCTATCTTAATTTATAGGCATTTTCTGGTGGCTGTTCGAGCAAATGGTGCATCTTGCACACAGGCTCGACAATGGTTGCGGGTTCGCAGGTATGAAATGCTATAGGCTTGAAACCGATGATGTTGGATTTCCTTGTTCTGTTTGTTGTGTATATCTTGCACTGTATTATTATTACTCTATTCTGAATAATTAGGATGGAATTTAACAAATGCAAAATTCCCGTTCTTTTATTGTTTTAAATGTCTTTTAATGAAGATAAAAAAATTAACCAATTAATGGGCATAGTTTTTTAATTTAATTAATGTGCATAGTTACATACTTGGAGTATTGATCTGGAGCATTTCTAAAATTTCACTGAATTGTGAAACCTGTGCGGTTAGATCTCTGCAGTGTTCATTTTTCTGCCACCATCATATGTGCGTTTGTTTTCTTACATCCAAAAGAATTCATATATAAGGGAATGTGCAAAAACAATGATACAAAATATTTTGATTTACGAGCTAAAGATGAATGTACTGCTTCCTTCAAAAATCAAGGATGTAATCCTGCGTGAACTTGTAATTCACATTCTGTTGGTTCATAACAAGCAAGCTCTGCTTCTCCTCCGGATTTGCATCCGCTTGAGCCCACGGATGGTGCTGGTATCTCCTCAGCATCTCCAGCTTCTCTGCAACCTCCTTCATTGTCGGCCGTTCCTCCCCACTCATGTTTAAGCATCTTATCACAAGGTGCATGATCTCTTCAAGCACTTCGATTCTCATCTCATCCTTCACTTGTCTGTCCAGAAGCTCATGGTGCTGACCTACCTTCACTGCCGTCATGAAGCATAAAACGAGGCTTCTATCTTCTCCCGGCCCTTCCAAGTACAATGCCTTCTTCCTTGTCAGAAGCTCCAAAAGCACGACACCAAAGCTGTACACATCACTCTTGTCAGTCAGCAGGCATGTCATTAGGTATTCTGGATCAAGGTAACCGCAAGTTCCTTGCACCAACGTTGCCATTTTGGCCTCATCAGTTGGTGCCAATTTTGATGCTCCGAAATCTGAAACTTTTGCCGTGAGCTTGTGATCCAACAGAATGTTTGCCGTCTTGATGTCTCCATGGAGGATTGGCGGCGAGGCCGAAGAATGCATGTATGCCAGTGCCTCGGCTGACTCTACCGCTACCCGAAGACAGGTGCCAAATGCTATGTCAGAGTTGATGCCCTTGTCACCATGTATGTAGTGGTACAGTGTACCGTTTGAGACGAACTCGTAGACCAACATGGGCACTTCGGCTTCAAGGCAGCATCCAAGCAGCTTGACGACATTTCTGTGGTTTATCTGGGAGAGGATGAACATCTCCCTTGCGAATTCCTTGGTCGGGGCCTCTTCCATCTTTGACTTTTTGATCGCCACCACTGTCTTGTCCTCAAGGACACCCTTGTAGACAATGCCGTGTCCTCCATGGCCGAGAACACGGCCAGCTGCAAAGTTTTTGGTCGCTTTCTCCAGCTCTTCCTTGGAAAAGATCTTGAACCCACCAGTTCCTTTGCTGGTGCCATTGTAGTTACTTATCTGCTGCTGCAGGAAGAGGCCTCCATTTAGCTCGAAGAACTTCTGCTTTGTTCTGATAAGCTTCCTCTTCTGGAGCCCCAAGTAGAGCCAGAAGAACATGAAAAATGGCAAGAACACTCCAAGGCTGACACCTGTGTACGACATATTGCATAGCCCTTAGTTCTGCAGCAGCAAAATAGCATGAAAAACAAAAGGGGCAAAAATTGAAGATCTGTCTGTTTACCTGTAACTATTTTCAGTACTAAAGTGAAACTGTCGTTTGGCCGGCAGCCATTCTTCGCTGTGGCATCTCCACTAGTCCTAGGAGGGCACTCGCAAGTGTAGCTTCCCGGCGTATTTATGCAGACTCCGTAGCATGCGTCTTTTTCTTCGTGTTCACACTCATTGATGTCTTCAGTTTGGCAAAACTTGTTGTTAGAGCATGAGGCAAAAATGGTAGAAGGACAGTAGACATTTAACTAAATGGGACAACAGTTGAGTAATGTTCCAGTTGCAGCAAGATCAATATCTGTGAATACCTTTGCATCCATCGTCTAGATAGGGATTGCCCTCATACCCCTTGGAGCACTTGCACCGGTACCCAGCGCCGTTTCTGGAATTGACGCACTGGCTGACCGTGCTCCGGCATGCGTACTTGGTTTCGTTGCGCTTAGCAGCTCTGCAGTTCCTGACGCTCCGTACTGCCCAGTCGAGAACGACAGGCACGGCGAAGTCGTCTGTCCGGTTGAAGTTCTCGCTGGTGTAGCCGGTACTTAACCACTCCGTCTCCACCAAGAACACGTACCGGCAGGTCGTGCTCTTTCCATAGAAGATCGGGTCTCCCTTGTTCTTCGGCATGTCGAGCAGGCTCGGCTGGTAGTAGTCGACGCCGGCGGGTATCGTGCTCTGGCAGCAGGTGACACCTGTGCAGGACCCTGACGCGTTGAATTTCTGTGGCTGGCACATGGCCATGCAACCACTGACGTAGTAGCCGGCAACGTCGTTGAGGTAGCCAAGGTTGGGGCAGCCCAGCACGACGAGGCTGTTCTTGGTGGCCGAGAAGAGGAGGTTGGTCTTGACGAGTGGTACAGCTACCGGGCCGCCTTGGCTGATGATGCTCCCCTTGCTGTTGTAGCAGTGGCGTGATGCGTTGAGGGAGGCCTGGGCCTCGCCGGTGCTAATGGATAAGCCGGTGATCTGGATGCCGTAGTCAGCCACGGTCAGCCGTGGCACTGGTAGGGAGTCCTCACACAAAAGCTGGAAGCCACCTCGGCCATCGTCGCGGAAGCAACCCGCGTCAATGCCAAAGGGGTAGGGGATTGTGATGTTGCCGCACTTGTCACGGCAGCCCGGCGGCACAACATGTTCCGGCGGCGGCGGCGGCTGCTGCTGCTGCTCCTGAGCTGAGACTCGAGTTACTGGCAGTAGCAACAGCAGCACGACCAGTGTCATCGCCATTCTTGCTCTGCTGGTCTGTTAAGAGACTGTTGAGGAAGTGGGAAGTGTTAGCTGCTGAAGAGTCATGCTAGTCCATATATGCACGCGGATGCTGAAGATTCAGTCACCAGCTAGGACCAGATCAACTATACCCAGCATTAGTGAATGATGTTCTCGTCAGGTGTTATCCAGAATTCCAGAGTGCACACGGATGCTGAAGGCCTGAAGATTCTGTCACTAGCTTGGACCGGGTCCGGTCAATCATACCCAACATTAGTAAATGATGTTCTCATTATGTGTTATCCAGGGTGCTGACAGTGACGACAGCTTTGCCATTTAGCCAATGTCAGAACTTGTTTAACTAGGCCACTGTTGGCAGAGCCATGCATGTCGCCACATGTCAGTCGAAAGAGTTTCTGATGGTTATTCTGAAATTTTGGCATCTGTACCCAGCTGAAAAGAGAAGTTTTGTCCTGGAGATGCTAGTGGGTTAGTGGTTAATTGAACTGCTGGTGATCATTGGCTCTTTCATTATCCATGTAATGTAGTTGATTGAGTTTACTATGGCCACTTGATGGCCTGATCCAGTCCAGCACATGAGACATCACTTGGGACGAACAGCTGCTCACTTACAAAACTAGCATAGCCGTTTAGTTTCTTGTGAGAATATTTTCTCCGAACTTTTTATTTGTGAGAAGCATCCTGGTTTAGCTGCTCACTTTTAATGTACTCACTTAACCATTTGTAAGAACATTTGTTGCACGCATAAAACTCATGTTTCTTCTTACTGACTTTGACAGGAGAAATGAACATGAACAGGGGACTGTCAGCGAGCAGAAATATTTCTGCCCCTCTGAATCTCTTATCCCGTCAAGGGTGCACACAGGCTCGGCAATGGTCGCAGGTACAAAATGCTTTAGGCCTGAAACCAGTGAACTGGGCTTGGGCATCCATATGATAGGCAGTGCGCTGGATCAGTGGAAGCAATCCGTCCGAGCTTCTTTCACAGGCCGAACTTAGGCGATCTTCTTTACCATCTCAGCTCAGGTGGGAAACAAATGATCTCATCATATTCAGAACATACAGCCGCATCCACATTCTTCTTCAATTTATTGTTGGCGGGAACTTGCATTTCTGTTTTTACTTTGAAAAGAATTCAAGTCTTGGTATACTTTTGCAAAAGAACAGCACACACTAGCCAGTGGCAGAACTTGTTTAACCAGGCAGCTCTTGGGAGGGACATACATGTCGCCACATGTCGGCACAAAGAGTTTCCAATTCTTATTCTGATTTTTTGACATGTGTACCTACCTGAAAAGAGATGTTTTGTCTTGTAGACAGCTAGTGTAGTAGTGGTTAACTGAACTGCCGGCGGTCATTGTCTCTTTCATTATCCGTATAATGTAGTTGACCGAGTTTACTACAGCCACTTGATGACCTCATCCAGTCCAGCACGTGAGACATCACTTGAGACGAACTGGTGCTCGCTTACGAGAGGCGTGATTCTGGACCATGGTTCAGCCGAACCTATGGTCGACGCCGTACGATTCAACATCCTGCTACATGTGGATCCGCGTCATGCATTGTTTAACATGCAAACAGCTCCCATCATGCATTTTTTAATCAATCATGCACGGATCCTTATGAAAAGTGTCCAGAGATCAATGGTGTCGAGCATAGGTTTGGCTGAACCATGGTTCCATATAACATTTTCGGCTCGCTTACAAAACTTACATCGTCGTTTAGATATTTTTTGTGACTGTTGGAACTTTTTGTTGTGAGAATCTTGCTGGATCAGTATCTACAACCCTAAGAGAATCACATGTCTAAATAATGCACAGTCACTTAACCTTTTGGTAAGGATATTTTGTTGCATGCATAAAACACATGTTTCCTCTTACAGGCCTGAACAGGAATAATGAACATGAACTCCTACCTATCAGATTATGTCACTCAGAATCATGGTTTTCACTTTCAGTGGGATTTCAATGAAATTCACTAAATTTCATTAATTTTAGCGGACACTGAAATATTACGTTTCGGCCAAAATATTTCAACAATTTCAGTAGTACACATAAATTCAAATGTTTTCCAAAATATTTTTCTAATATTTTTAAAATTTCAATTGAATTCAAGTGAATATTTCAGCCCTTTGACTGAAATGAAAACTGAAATCACTGAAATCACTGAATTTCGGTGATTTCGGTTGGTGCTGAAATTTTTCTAAAACTGAAATTGAAAACCATGCTCAGAATCTTTGACCCTGTCGAGGATGCGCATAGGCTCGAAAGTGGTCGCAGGTGCGTAAGGCTAACTGGTGCTGGATTTCCTTGTTCTGTTTGTTGTGTGTATCTTGCTGCGTATTACCATCCTATTATGAGTTAATTTTTATTTCGCGGGTATTACGAGTTTAATAGGATGGAGTTTAACAAGAGCAAACTTGTAGTTTCTTTTAGCACAACCTTGCAGTGTGCAGCGGGGCAATGTTTGTCGATCAAAACGCACGCCGAGCCTGTTCAAGTCTCATTTGATGTTTTCTGGAACTGTTTATGCTTCTCCTTATCAACAATTCATCATACTGACCCTTCCTCAAGAACTGAGCTAGTTCAAGGCGAATGCTCACTGTTTTCTCCCATTAATAACCTTACAGTTTACTGACCAAAGGCAGCATTGTACTTAGTAGTAACTTCAACGTAGCAGATCGACGCTGCCTAACTTATTGAACAATAGTATATATAAAGCATTCTTGAACACTCCCGGCACCTTTATTTGCTGACAGACCTAGTGATGGTCAATGCCGCGGCAAGCATGCATGCTCACCCTGTGATGTGATGTGATCTCTTCTCAGGCTGCGTTCGGAGGGAGGGGCGGGAGCTTGAATCCCGGCACGGGTGCGATGAACTTGCGTTCCTCCATGCCGGCGGCCCGGCTGCTTTCCTCGCCTGATGACAAACATATGAAGTTAGCACATAGCAATGCAGCAGCTAGCACATACAGTATTAAGTTACAGAAGAATTACCTAGTACCTTTTTGCACCCAAGAAATGGCGCGGCGGCGGGCAGCAGAAGCAGCAGTCTCTGATGGCTGCATGCCACTAGGGGGCCCTGCCGAGGCTCCGCCGGGCGCGCCCGAGCGGCGGCAGAATGGTGTGGCCATGGGCGAGATCGCCGGCCACAAGGACGAGCAGAAGCAGAGCCATGAGCACTGTTTTGGATGCCATTCTTCTTGCCGTCTCTGCTCCTCTTTTGCTAGCTGCTGGATCTACCCCAGACACCAGTAGTCTACACTGCACTGCACATGGGCGGGGAGTGCAGATATATACGTAGCACAAGTGTGGATCGGTGCATGATTGCCGCTACTACTCTGCAGATTCGTGGGTTATAGGCCTTTGATATGAATGCGTAGCAAATGAATTGAAGGAGTCGGTATTTTGTAGCGGGCAAAGGAGGTTTCCATCGTACACGTTGCCAGGTCAACCCCGACAGACACACACACACAAACAAACAAATGTTGTCATCGTATTCGGACCATGCAACTGCTTCTACACTCTTGTTGGATCTAGTGATCTGCTGGAATTTGCATATATCATTTTAAAAAGAAATTTAAATCACATGAAAAATAGACCAAAAAGACCGACCGTATACGTCTATACGGAGCGGCTAGACTCGGCTCGTATTTGCGCTGCGTGTAATGCCTCAATGTCTAGACGACGCTCGTATAGACTCGGCTCGCATTTGCGCTGCATGTGTGCCTCAACGTCTATACGTCGGTCTTTTGCCTCGCAAACCCGATTAGCCTGCGCTAACTGGCCCGTGATTGCTTCCTCGGCTCTACGTACGCCAAGAGCAGCCTAATTAAGACGCGTAACTGTTTTGCACACGAGCGGTGTGGTACTTTTTTTTTTGAGAAAAGCGGTGTGGTACTATTAAGCAGCTATATAAGTGCACGCGGCCTAATTAAGCAGCAAGCGCATGCTGGCCGTCCTCGGTGCAGGTCGCCGGCGTGTGGCCGCGAATCGACAGTTACTCCAGGGCCCCTACCCATAAGTGAGCAGAAATATTTCTGTCCCTCTGATGAATCTCTGATCCTTTCAAGGGTGCACACAGGCTCAACGATGGTCGCAGTAATGAAATGCTATAGGCTTGAAAGATGAAACGGATGAACCGGTGCTGGATTTCCTTGGTCTATTGTGTGTATCGCTGCCCTATTATGAGTTTAATTAGGTTGCGGTGCTGGATTTCCTTGGTCTATTGTGTGTATCGCTGCCCTATTATGAGTTTAATTAGGTTGCAATTTAACAAGTGCAAACTTTCAGTTTCACTCAATTCGGGCACAACGTAAGCAGCGTGGGGTTCATGTTCAAGTCTCATTTGATGTTTTCTGAAATCGTTTATGCCATGACCAATCGTCGTTCTTTCCCTTATCGACAGATCACCACGCAGACACTTTCTGTAGAACTGAGCTAGATCAAGCACAATGCTCACTGTTTAATTCCGTTACTGCGTACAGCTGATGCTGGCTTAAAATTACTGAACAAAGACGGCATCATACTTAGTAGTAACTTAAACATGGCAGATAGTTTCAAAAAAAACTTAAACATGGCAGATCAGTGCCGCCTTACTTACTGAACGATATATAAAGCATCCTTGAGCACTCCTGCACCTTTGCTGCCATGGCATGAGTGCATGCTTGCCCTGTGATGTGATCTCTTCTCAGGCAGCGTTGGGAGGAAGGGGCGGGAGCTTGAAACCAGGCACGGGCGCGATGAACTTGCCTTCCTCCCTGCTGGCGTCCCGGCGGCTTTCCTCCCCTGATACAATGTGAGTAAAAAAATCCACATGAGGGCACATTCAAGAATATGTGCATCAGGGAACATGACAATAGGTAAATTAGTTACCAATGCATTCCACTGTTTGCTTCTCTTTCTTTGACTCTTTCTGTAGTATCAGAAGAAAATCATGAACGCAATGATGCAGGGTTACCTACCCTTTTGCACCGTAGAAATGGCGCGGCTGTGGGCGGCAGCAGCGGCAGTATCTGATGGACCTAGTATCTGATGCAGGGTTACCTACCCTTTCTGTAGTATCTGATGCACCGTAGAAATTAGTTACCAATCTTGTCGTGGAATTGTCACGGCAGATGTCCTAGCAGAAGAACTTAGTCGTAGGGCCATCGCAACTAGGAAGATTAAAGGGGTTAATCGGGACGAAGGACAGAAGAGGTTTTATACTAGTTCGACCCCTTACGATGAAGGTAAAAGCCTACGTCTAGTTGTGTTGATATTGCTGGGGGTTTCGGTCAACAAGAGGCTAGTTCGCCGGCTTGGTTATCGATCTCTTGTTTCTTGCCCTAAGCCGCCACTGGGTCGTCCCCTTATATACACGGGTTGACGCCTGGTGGCCTACAGAGTCCTTGCCGGCTCATAAATCGTGTCCGGCTCGGTGACTTCTTTTACATGCCTTTCTTTACAAGTCTTTCCTTACATACGACGGTTTACAATATTGGGGCTTAAGCCGCCTCTAGGCCTTTAGGCCTTCTATAAGATTTAACAAACTATCGCCTTGAGTGTTTACTGGGCTTCCTTTGTGACCCGCCATTGGGTTGGGTATTGACCCGACCCCTCTTGAGCAGTCATAACTGATAGCTATATCCCCAACATTAGGCCCCAGGTTGACTTCGAACTTTGTTCTTGGTCAATCTTCAACACTTAGACAAAATCCATCTTCTTATCTTCGCAGAGGTTTTTTTTTGTAACCCGCCATGACGTCATATCTTGAAAGCACAAAAAACTTTTATGACGTCATCTCTCAACGGATCTTCATCTTTAATGCCTTCCGAGAGTCGAGGCGTCCGTTTAGTTGGATAACCATTATTTGGGTTTTCCTCGATTTTCGCGCCCGCCTGTTCGCATTTTACCTTATAAATAGGCACGTGGCCGGTTTTTCTCATTCTCCTCTCTTCTTCGTCTTCCTCCTCTCGCGACCTCCGCTGCTGCTCGAGCTCCGCCGCCGTTGCAGAGCATCTCGTCATCCTGGACCTTGGCCGCTGCATCAACCAGAATCAGTTCAGAGAAAGGCGGCGACCTTCCGTGGAGGATCCGTGGTCGTAAGTATTCACCCTCCATTCCTCAGATCCGCATTTAGAGCTTCTAGGTTTTCCTGCATGTTCTTCGTAGTTCTTCCACTACTGCCTCTTCTTGATCCAAAAAGAGATGTATGCTTATGCTGTAGCTGTTTGGTGCCTACTCTTGAATTTAGTAGACCCTTTTTTCTGGTACGAAGGCCGCATTAGAACTGATGAACTCATCTGGGCTATATTTTTAGGTCTAGGAAAATTTTCATTTTGAATGGCCATTTGATCCATAATAATATCCAGAAGTTAAGAAACATGTTTGTCTCCATACTTAACCAATTCTGCCGCTGGTATTTCTCAAGTGTCTGTAGTCATGGCGGCTTACTATGCCGGCTTACTTTTCCTTATATGACATTAACCCTTATTTAAGCCGCCATTACTCCCCTGTATCATCATTATTGAATTGAGCCGGCATGCTGCTTTCTTTTCAGTTTGTTTTTGAACATCATGCCGTACAAAGCGCCGACTGTCTGCAACTGGGTTCCCTCAACCGTGACTGAGGACAATTTGAAGGAGTTCTTCTCCATAGGTTTTTTGCCAGGGAAGAACGGCATGTCTTATCGTGCACCTGACTCGGACGAGGAACGACCCAATCCAAGAGATGGTGAAGTCATTGTCTTTTCTGGCCACATGAACCGTGGTTTTTCCCCACCCAGCTCAAAGTTCTTCAGAGAAGTCCTCCATTTTTTCAACCTCCACCCTCAAGATATCGGACCAAATTCCATATCCAATATCTGCAACTTCCAAGTACTCTGTGAGGTTTACCTTCAAGAAGAGCCGACCGTGGAGCTCTTTAGAGAGTATTTTTATCTGAACCGGCAGAACGAGTGCACCAATGGCCTTAGCTTGGAACTTGGAGGCATCCCGATTCAACGCTGACAGGGCGCCGTCTTCCCCCTTATAGTCTTGCCGAGTCATCCCAAAGACTGGAATCAGACTTGGTTCTACTGTCAAGATATTTCACCAGCAAATGAGAAGCCACTGCCGGGTTATCGCGCCGAGCGTCTTGACTCCAAGTTTGTGCTCCCTGACAAACTTACTGTTGCCGAACGCAAGAAGCTGATTCCATCAATCAAAAGGATTAATGCTTTATTGGGGAACGGCTTAACCGGGGTTGATTTGACCCGCTGCTGGATCTCATGGCGGGTCATCCCTCTAAGCCTCCGATCCAAACTGATGTATGAATATGGTGGAGGTCCGAATGATTCTCTTTGTTACAGCTCCGTCCAGTTACCCGAAGAAGATATTGTTGCAATGTTAAATCTTCTGGTAAACGGCAAATATGAAGATTGCAGTAAGGTCGGGTTAAACCCCTTCTGCAAACTTAACCCGGCGCCAGAGGTAAAGAACCTCTGATATCTCTCTTTTGTATTTTTCCCAGCCGTGTTTTTTTTACTTGCATGACCTTTCATCTTGCTTGTTTGTTTATAGGCCAAATCTGATTTCTGGAAAGCCAAGTACGATCACGAAGCCGCCAAAAAAGCCAGAGCCGCCGCCATAACCGCCAAGAAAATGACCCGGAGATCTAAGAAGAAGAAGAAAAGCACCGCTGAAGATCTGTTGAAGCTTGATGATACTTCTGAGTCGGAGGTAGCCCTTGACTCATTGGCCAACTTTTTAATAATCTTATTAACACTGATCATTGCCAGGACGACATAGGGGCCAGTCAGGCCGTGGAAGAAGAGGTAACTATTTCCTCCGACTCAGAAAGTTCGACTGGTAATCCGGAAAGTAAGGTTTTCACACCCTTTGGCTTATCTGGATCCTCATTTTCTTTTGAAAGAGCAGCAACACGAGAGCCGTCGTCAGACCCGGAATGATGATGAACCGCGTGCTGTTCTTCAACAGACTCCTCAAAAACGCCAGAATGAGGTTTATTTCTTTGTTTTTAACTTTCTGTTAATGGATCTTCTCCCTTGCATTACTTACTTTGTTTTATATTTGCAGGAGGTGTCTCGCTCTTCCGGCGACTCGTCTCAGACCCAATTTCCGGCCTTCAAGACTGCCCCTGGGTAAGGAAAAAAATCCTCTTTCCTCCATATCTTTCAAACTGCTTTTTTATACTGACTGTTTCACAATATCTTTCTTAGTGGCCAAGCCAAGTCCAAGAAGGCCAAGGTAACTAAGCCGGTGGAAAACCCGCCAGTCCTTGCATCTGAACCGACCATGCCATCTTCTCCTCCATTGACTGAAGCTCCAGAAGACCCGCCTCTCAACGCTGAAGTAAATCCTCCTGAGCCGTCAGTTGACGATACCACCGTTAACCCTTCTGCTACTGGACCGTCCAGCTCGGCTAACTCGCCATCATCGTCTGCTCAAGATGTTCTGATCACTGGAAGCCGCTTCATTGAGACGGGGAATCCCACCGTGTTGGCTCGTCATACTGCGAAACAAGAGGCGCTGGAGAAACAAAAAGTGCGTTTTGATATTTCGCATTATGACCATCTGAATGCCAACGACATATTATCCGGCTATCTCAGCCATGTACACTCCAGCCGTGACTCAGAGATCGAAATGGTCAAGCAGTTGCAGCCGAAGTATGAGGTATGTTCCTCCGGCTTACTTATATTCTTTAGATTTTTCTGGAGTCCAAAAATAGAACAAAGCTTCACCTGTAGCCCCCAAGGGTCGGTTCATTTGACCATAAATGAGCCGGTTCTTTGAAATTTTCGTAACTGCCTTGTGCCGAATCCAAAAAATATTGTAATCCGGCTTAACCTTGAGAAATTTGCTGAATAGCATACATTAGCCCCCAAGTGCCAAGTGCTGTTACTTTGTAAAGTACTTGGGACTTAAAGTATGTTAGAGTCATAAAAAATTGTTTTGGCATACATTAGCCCCCAAGTGTCAAGTGGTTTTGCAGTGCAAAGTACTTGAGACTTGAATCTTAAATGTTGAACCTTAATTGAAATCTTGACTCATCTCGGTATGTTTTGCAGAATGCCTTATCTGAACTGAGCTCGCAACTAACTGATGCGAAGACCCGGCTGGCGGATCAGGAGCCAGAAATTAAGTCAGCTGACTCCAAACTGCAATTAAGTCTTGCTGAGACGGAAACATTGAGAACCAACTTGGCCGCCAAGAGGAAAACCTGGGCTGAGGAGAAAACGCTGCTGACACAACGCGCCGATAAAGCTGAAGCAGCTCTTGAAGAGGTTACTACGGAGCTGACCGGTTTAAAAGACCGGGTGTCTCAAATGGTGTCCGCCATTTCGGTAAGTCACCTGTACTGACCTTTTTGACCTTCTTTGGACCGGAATACAAAACGCTAGTTGACCCTTTGTTTTAAAAACCATGTGCAGGCCCACGAAGCAAGAACCTGAGCCAAGACTATGTGACTAAACTGAAGGTGGTGTATACTTTAGTAGAACAATTGTACATTGGCGCACAACGGGCACTTGCCGCTATCTCTCCTGCCAATCAAGGACCCAACCGGCTCAGTGATGTCTTAAAGAAGCTGTCAATCTTACCCGCCAGGTTCCAAGAAGTCAAGCATTCCTGTGCTAGAGCCGGGACTTTAACTGCTCTAAGCCGCGCCAAGGCTTGGGTGCCAGATCTAGACCCGGCGGATGTAGCCAGAGGGTACCCCACGGTAAAGGAAGACGGGTCATTATTTGAACAAGATGACTTTGTTGCTTGCGTGAGGGAGGTGCGACCTTAGGCCACCATTCCTGGAGATGAAACAAATATCGATAAATACCAGCCGGGTTTTGACTTGGACAATAAGAAGATGGAGACTCCCTCCTACAAAGTGACCGACCTTATCCCGTCGGTTCGTCAGCATACATTTGCTCCGGATATTGACCCAGCCAGCTTGATTGATGAAGAAGCAGAGTTTATTGCTGTAGACGGTTTTGACTGGTCAAAACCTAACTTCCAAGTGGCAGAAAGTGGTGAGCCGGCGAGGGAGGGGTGAAGACCATCTTCATGGGCTTTTTAAAGCCTTGTAATAGATTAGCTGTGAAAACACTACATAATTTGCGTATGCCATCGCGCATAAGACACCGTGTGTGATTCCGTGCTTTGCTGATGTTAAAATATGCATCATATTTATGGTTGTTCCTGCAATATTTCTGCTCTGTTTCTATAGATAAAAGGGAAAAAACTGGCTTGGTTGCTTAGTACCGAATGGGTCAGAACACCCGGTTTACAACCAATATTTTTGTCATAGTAGAAAACAGAACCAGACGTAAAAAGAAAACAAGGTTGAAATAACCTTGGATTAATACAGAAGGAAATCGTACATAAACAATAGCCATACCTGTATCTTTGACCTCTGGACCACTGGTTTATATGACCCGGGTGACGAGGTTGATAATCAAGTCTTTGCGAGAAGTCAATGCTTCTGAATACCTGATGATTATCATGCCCTGGTGGCTTGTTGTCAAATAGTCAAGCCGGTGAAAAAACCATGATTGTTTATTGATATAACAAAAAACCGATAAGACAAATAACGGGTGGTAAAAAAAAATTAGCCTTGTAACTAAAGGTTGGGGGTTTTCTGATTCGAATACGATCAGTAAACCGGACTAAAGGGGTTAAGCTAAGATTCGAATACGATCACATAGCCCCCAGTGGCTTTGGCGTTGCGCCGATCAAAAGGGTACCGACAACTATGTTCTCTTTGGTTCGAATACGACCTATGTTTGAACAGGAAGCCCCCAAATGACCTTGAGAGGTTTTTAACGACCCTGATTCGAATACGACCCAACTCGGACTCAAAAGGGGTTAAGCCGTGATTCGAATACGATCAAGAAGCCCCCTAGTGAGTTTGGCTTTGAGCCGATCAAGAGGGTTACGACAGCTATGTTCTCTTTGGTTCGAATACGACCTATGTTTGAACAGGAAGCCCCCAAGTGGCCTTGATAGTTTGCAGCTAGATTCGAATACGATCATAAGCCGGACCAAAAAAGTTAGACTTGATTCAAATATGACCAGCTCCTTAATAGTCATTTGAAAATATTAGTCAAAAATAGCAAAGATGCGTAATCTTTGAAAAGAAAAGAGACTGATGGTCCTGCTTTATTACTTTCATAGTATATACAACCTCAAAGTATGTACATGATGAGAGCCGGTGGCTCAGGTGTAGTATGGCCGAAGTTGAGCAATGTTCCATGGCCGGCGGGTCTCCTCTTCCGACTTACGTGAGTCTTTGTGCTCTCGAACGTCAATGAGGTAATATGACCCGTTGTTTAAGTTCTTGCTGACCAGAAAGGGTCCTTCCAAGGTGGGGATATCTTGTGTGCATCTGACAGATCCTGGATGAGCCGGAGCACCAGGTCACCTTCTTGAAAAGTCCTAGACTTAACCCGGCGGCTGTGATAACGGCGCAGGTCCTGTTGATAAATTGCTGATCGAGCCGCCGCTAAGTCTCTTTCCTCATCTAACAAGTCAAGTGCATCCTGTCTGGCCTGTTCATTGTTAGCTTCAACATAAGCCGCCACACGGAGCGAGTCATGACGGATGTCACTAGGCAATACTGCTTCCGCTCCATAAACCATGAAGAAAGGTGTATAACTGATAGACCTATTAGGGGTGGTGTTGATACTCCACAGCACCGAGGGTAACTCCTCTACCCAACAACCCGGCGCTCGCTGCAAAGGAACCATAAGCCGGGGCTTGAGACCTTTTAAGATTTCCTGATTTGCTCTCTTAGCCTGACCATTGGATTGAGGATGAGCTATAGAAGAAACATCAAGCCAGATATGCTCGCACTGACAGAACTCCTCCATAGCCCATTGGGATAGATTAGTGCCATTGTCAGTGATAATGCTGTGTGGAAAACGAAAACGGAAGATCACCTTTTTCATGAACTGAACCGTTGCGGCCGCATCACACTTACTCACTGGTTCTGCCTCAACCCACTTTGTGAATTTGTCAACTGCCACCAAAAGATGTGTCTTTTTATCCTTAGACCTTTTGAAAGATCCAACCATGTCAAGCCCCCGGACCGTGAACGGCCAAGTGACTGGAATCATCCGCAGCTCTTGAGCTGACACATGCGCTCGTCATGCAAATTTTTGACATCCATCACATCTACTGACCAGATCTTCTGCATCAACGTGAGCCGTCAACCGGTAAAAACCATGACGAAAAGCTTTGGCCACCAGAGATTTTGACCCAGCATGATGACCACAATCACCTTCATGGATCTCACGAAGTATTTCTTGGCCTTCTTCAGGGGAAACGCACCGCTAAAACGCTCCAGAAACACTACGATGGTATAGTTCTCTGTCAAAAATCGTCATGGACTTCGATCGCCGGGTTATCTGTCGGGCCATGGTCTCATCCGCTGGCAGCTCGCCCCGGGTCATGTAAGCCAAGAACGACACTGCCCAATCTAGGATGACGTGAAGAGCCGCCACCAACTGTGCTTTCGGGTCAGGAACGGCTAGATCTTCTTCTGTAGGTAGCTTAACAGACGGGTTATGCAAAATATCCAAAAAGGTGTTAGGTGGCACCGGCTTACGCTGAGATCCCAACCGGCTTAAAGCATCAGCCACTTCGTTCTTCCTATGGTCAATGTGCTCCACTTGATAACCTTTAAAGTGCCCTGCAACAGCATCAACTTCACGGTGATAAGCCGCCATGAGAGGATCTTTGGAATCCCACTTGCCTGACACTTGTTGAGCTACTAAATCTGAGTCGCCAAGACACCGGACCCGGCTCAGGCTCATCTCTCTAGCCATTCGAAGACCATGGAGTAACGCTTCATATTCCGCTGTGTTGTTAGTGCAAGGAAACATCAGCCGCAACACATAACAAAATTTGTCACCTCGAGGGGAAGTTAACACGACTCCAGCCCCCGAGCCCTCTAACTGTCTGGACCCATCAAAGTGAATCGTCCAATATGTGTTGTCTGGTTTCTCCTCCGGCATATGCATTTCTGTCCAGTCATTAATAAAATCAACCAGCGCTTGAGACTTGATCACAGCACATGGCACATACTTCAACCCGTGAGACCCAAGTTCAATGGCCCACTTGGCGACTCGTCCAGTAGCCTCTCTATTCTGGATGATGTCTCCCAAAGGCGCAGAGCTAACCACAGTGATTGGGTGATCCTGGAAGTAATGTTTGAGTTTTCGGCTTGCCATGAATACCCCATACACGAGCTTCTGCCAATGTGTATATCTTTGTTTATATTCAATCAGCACCTCACTGACGTAGTAAATTGGCCGTTGAACCGGATCTTCCTTGCCAACCTCCTTACGCTCCACCACAATTGCCACGCTAACAACTCGTGAGTTGGCGGCTACGTATAACAATAGCGGCTCTTTCTCAATCGGAAGAGCAAGGACCAGCGGCTCAGCAAGCTGTTTCTTCAGATCCTCAAAAGCAGAGTTCGCAGCATTGCTCCAAACGAAATCATCCTTTTTCTTCATCATCTGATACAAAGGCATCGCCTTCTTCCCTAACCGGCTTATGAACCGGCTCAAAGCAGCAACACAACCAGCCAGCCGTTGAACATCATTGATGCATGTTGGTTTGGCCAGGGATGTGATTGACTTAATCTTCTCCGGGTTAGCTTCAATACCTCGGTTAGACACCAAAAAACCCAAGAGCTTGCCAGCTGGGACTTAAAAACACACATGGCCGGGTTAAGCATCATTTTGTAAACCCGGAGGTTCTCAAAGGTCTCTTTCAGATCTGTGAACAAGGTTTCCTCTTTCCTGGACTTTACCACTATATCATCCACATAAGCATGAACATTACGCCCAATTTGACTGTGAAGGGAATTTTGCATACACCGTTAATAAGTTGCCTGGGCACTCTTGAGCCCGAAGGGCATAGACACATAACAGAAGGCTCCAAATGGAGTGATGAAAGCTGTCTTCTCCTGGTCCTTGACTGCCATCTTGATCTGATGATAGCCTGAATAAGCATCCAGAAAACTCAAACATGTGCAACCCGTCGTAGCATCGATGATCTGATCAATACGAGGGAGAGCAAAAGGGTCAGCTGGACATGCCTTGTTTAAATCAGTGTAATCCACACACATACGCCAGGTGCCGTTCTTCTTGACTACAAGCACCGAGTTGGCTAACCACTCTGGGTGAAAGACTTCCACAATGAACCTGGCCGCCAAGAGCCGGGCCACCTCTTCTCCAATGGCCTTGCGCCTTTCCTCGTTGAATCGCCGGAGAAATTGCCTGACCGGCTTAAACTTTGGGTCAATATTGAGAGTGTGCTCAGTGAGTTCCCTCCGGACACCCGGCATGTCAGAAGGTTTCCATGCAAAGACGTCCCGGTTCTCAAGGATGAACTTGATGAGCGCGCTTTCCTATTTTGGATCCAAGTTGGCACTGATGATGAACTGCTTGGATGAGTCGCCGGGCACAAAATCAACTGTCTTGGTGTCATCAGCTGACTTGAATTTCAACACCGGTTCATGCTCCGTTGTTGGCTTCTTTAAAGATGTCATGTCTGCCGGGTCAACATTATCTTTATAAACTTTAGCTCCTCTATTGCACAAACAGACTCAGCATATGTAGCATCTCCTTCTTCACACTCCACGGCTATTTTCCGGCTTCCATGTACTGTAATGGTGCCCTTATAACCCGGCATCTTGAGCTGCAGATACACATAGCACGGCCGAGCCATGAACTTGGCGTAAGCCGGCCGTCCAAACAAAGCATGATATGGGCTTTTAATCTTAACCACCTCAAAGGTTAATTTCTCCGCTCTGGAATCATATTCATCCCCAAAGGCTACTTCCAGTTCAATCTTGCCAACTGGGTATGCCGACTTGCCAGGTACCACACCGTGAAAAACAGTGTTGGGTTGCTTAAGACTCTTATTAGTCAACCCCATCCGACGAAACGTCTCATAGTAGAGGATGTTGATGCTACTGCCTCCATCCATAAGTACTTTAGTGAATTTATATCCACCAACCCGAGGCGCTACTACCAAGGCTAAGTGACCCAGATTGTCAACCCGGGGAGGATGATCCTCTCTGCTCCACACAATAGGCTGTTCTGACCACCGTAAGTAACGTGGAATCGCCGAATCAACGGCATTGACAACCCTCTTGTGTAGGTTTTGGTCCCTCTTGCACAAGCTAGTGGTAGATACATGATATTGCCCACTATTCAACTGTTTTGGGTTGCTTTGATATCCGGACTGCTGCTGATTACCTTGGCCGGGTTGTGGATTATAACCTCCCTGGTTACCCGCATGTCTCTGATCGTGAAAACCGCCCCCACCCGAGCCGGCGCCCGGGCCATGGAAGCCGCCTCCACCTGAACCGCCGCATGGGCCGTGACCTCCATCAAATGCATTTGAATTTTTAAACGCTTTCATGATTGTATAGTCTTTCCATAGATGGGTGGCTGGCTTTTCCTGGGTGCCATGTCTTGGACAAGGTTCATTCAATAGTTGCTCAAGGATGGAACCTGACCCGCCCGATCGAGGGGGTTGCCTACCCTTGCGCCGTTGATTGTTGCCGTGCGCATTGGTGTTAGCTACAAATTCGTCAGCCTAATGTTTATTACCTTCTTGATTTGCCGGGTTTTGCTGGTGACCCTTGCTGTTGCCGTTCTTCTTTCCCTTCCCTGTCTTTTCTTCATCAGACGTAGGGTCCTTGGTGCTATCAGAATCAACATACTTGACGAGAGCCGCCATCAACTGGCCCATGCCATTGCAGTCTCGCTTGAGCCGCCCCAGCTTCTGCTTCAGAGGTTCAAAACAGCAGTTCTTCTCTAACATTAAGACTGCTGAGCCGGCATCCATCTTATCAGATGAATGTATTATCTCCTTGACCCGGCGCACCCAATTGGTTGTAGACTCACCTTCCTCTTGTTTACAATTAGTCAGGTCCACAATTGACATAGGTTGCTTACATGTGTCTTTGAAGTTCTGAATGAACCGGGCCTTCAACTCTGCCCATGAGCCGATGGAATTGGGTGGCAACCCCTTCAACCAAGTATGAGCCGTTCCATACAACATCATAGTGAAATACTTAGCCATTTGCCGCGTCGCTGACCTCCAACAGCTCCATTGCCATCTCATAACTCTCAATTCAAACTCCAGGCTGCAAATCGGCCGTGTAATTAGGCACCTTACGAGGCCCCTTGAAGTCCTTCTGCAAACGCTCATTACGTATGGCCGACACTAGACAAGGGACACCTCCGGTTCTTGTGGCTACTCCTGCCTCAACCGAGGTTGCTGGATAAGCCGGAAAAGTTTGATGAGCCGCCTGCTCCGCCGCCAGTCGAACCGCCCGCTCAGCCTCCTGTCGGATCCTCTCTTGATCCTCCAAGTTAAGGGCTCCGGCCTATACCGGCTCATGCTTGTGCGGCCGGTTGCGGCGTTGAGCATTGCTTGACATGTCAGCTGAATCCATATGTCTACTATAGCTTGGGCTCCGACTCGGGCGAGGAGTTGAATGCATCCTGTCTTGACTGTAAGAGTATGCATCCTGCTGCGCTAGAGCTGTTTGAAGAAGTTCTCTCACCCTTCGCGTTTCGATCGCCGCTGGCGAGTCGCCTTCCTTTAGGAGAGCTGCCAAATGAGCCGACGCGGCAATGAGGTTTTCCAAGGGATTGGAGAAGTGACCCGGTGGTGTTGGTACATAATGAGGCGGAGTGGTATGTACACGAGGTGGTTCCATGGCGCGCGGCTGAACCGGTGCCCCGGGTGTCGTGATCCGATTTGCCTCCGGTGGGTTACTTGTCCCGGCCCTGGGTGTAGGAAAAAGGTTCCTAGGATCGAGCGTCAGAGGTAGACGTGACTGAGTTTTATGATGCCTTCTTCTCATGACCTCGTTTGATGCATTCAGATCCACCGAGAGCCGGAAAGTCTTTGCTTGAAGCTGTTGAGCACGAGCGTCCAAAGCCGCCCGCTCCGCGGCCATCTTGACCTCTTTTGCTGCTAAATTTTCTTTAGTTTGCACCATCTCCTCACGTACGCGTGCTACCTCTGTGTCATGCTGAGCTTTATCTGCCGGCTCTACCACGGCAGTCAACAGAGTCGTCCGTTTATCCATGAGGTCCATCAGAATCTGAGCCGGGGGGCGCGCGGGGTCTCCTGACCCGGCTGCGGCCGACCCGGTGGTTGTTGCTGCTGCTGCTGCTGCTGCTGTGGAGTTCTCCCCGGGTTGTGTTCCTGCCATGAAGGCTCCGGCCCAATTCGGTGGCTCAAGGGGGTCTGGAATACTGCTGGCATCGAAACAGCCCCCGAGCATGCCATCCTGCAGCTGATATAAAAAGTTCGTCTCACCCGTTGATGATGTGGCGTCAGAATAGACGGCCGTCTCACCGCCATCCACCGATTCTTTAGAGTATTCACCGCCGTGGATGCAACCTACGAAAGCATGCTTCACGATAGATTGAACACGGGTGGACCTCGCATGCTGAGTCATTTCGATGAGGTTGGTGTGGATGTCCGGCTTAGGGCCCGACTTGCCGATCCGGCCGATGAAGACATGAATTCCGCCGAAGGGGACCCGGTACCCGTACTCAATTGAGTCGGCCTTGGGGCCCCAGCCTTTGTCGTTAATGTAGAGCTTGCCGCGACGACTCTTGGTCATCCGGCCCACAACGTATCCCTTGAGCCCTTCGAAGTTGCCCTTCAAGAACTCAAATCCACCGTGCGCTGGCCCCACGGTGGGCGCCAACTGTCGTGGAATTGTCACGGCAGATGTCCTAGCAGAAGGACTTAGTCGTAGGGCCATCGCAACTAGGAAGCTTAAAAGGGTTAATCGGGACAAAGGACACAAGATGTTTTATACTAGTTCGGCCCCTTACGATGAAGGTTAAAGCCTACGTCTAGTTGTGTTGATATTGCTGGGGGTTTCGGTCACCAAGAGGCTAGTTCGCCGGCTTGGTTATCGATCTTTTGTTTCTTGCCCTAAGCCGCCACCGGGTCGTCCCCTTATATACACGGGTTGACGCCTGGTGGCCTACAGAGTCCCTGCCGGCTCATAAATCGTGTCCGGCTCGGTGACTTCTTTTACATGCCTTTCTTTACAAGTCTTTCCTTACATACGGCGGTTTACAATACTGTGCCTTAAGCCGCCTCTAGGCCTTTAGGCCTTCTATAAGATTTAACAAACTATCGCCTTGAGTGTTTACTGGGCTTTCTTTGTGACCCGCCATTGGATATTGATCCGGTCCCTCCTGAACGGGTCATAACTGATAGCTATATCCCCAACAAATCTGCTGCACTGCACATGGCCGGGCAGTGTAGATAGATATGTATCACAAGTATCGATCGGTGCATGAGCTGCTAGGCAGACAAAGGAGATTACTGCTAGTAATCTACAGGCTCGTAGGTAGGGTGGGTCATTGATGAGACGATGAATGCGTAGCACGTGAAAGGAGGAATCGGTATCTTATACTACACGCACACACGCTCGATTGGTACTCTCTCTGTTCAATAGATTTACTCATTTTGCTTTATATATAGTTTATATTGAAATATGTAAAAAGATTTATATTTAGAAACCAAGGGAGTAGATAGATCTCATCCAATTCGGACCATGCAACTGCTTCTACACTTTTTTTTAGGATTTCTACACTCTTTCTCGATCTAGTGATCTGCTGAATTTGCATTTCTGTTGCTAACTCGAAATGAATTCAAGTCCTGTTACACTATTGCAGGAGAACAACACATGGTACTATTAGAATGGACTACAAACTTAAAGTAAAGAGAAAAAATAATTATGTTTTTGTCCCTCAAGTTTCCCAAAGGTGCAGACTTGATCTCTCAAGATTTTTTTGGTATACAATTGGTCCTTCAAGTCTCAAAACCGAATAAGTTTGGCCCAAAACCAGATTTTGAGCATGTTGACCGGGGTTTACCACGTTTGACCGATGAACAGTAAATTTTAAAAAATAGAAAACAAAATAAAAAAATCTGAAATTTCGTGACAACCAACTTGCTTGGGTGTGCTAGGTGCGTGTAAATTTGTGTGGTCAAATAACATCCGAGGAGCACTAGCCAGAAAAAGTAATGGTTTTTTGTGAGCTATTTTTTTTTTGCCACGAGCTCCTCAAATGTTGAAACACCACACAAATTTTCACGCACTCAAGCATCTTTGTTGCCACGAAATTTCATATTTTTTGCTATTTTCATTTTCTGTTCATCGGTCAAACCTAGTCAATGTGGTCAAACTAGGTCAACGTGCTTAAAATCTTGAGGGACCAAGCTTATCTGGTTTTAAGTCTTTGAAGCATCAAATGTATACCAAAAAAAAAATTCTTGAGGAACCAAGTCTATACTTTTATGGAACTTGAGGGACAAAAACATACTTTTCTCTAAAGTAAACGTGTTGCTCCCTTCGAGATCAAGAATGTCTTGAAACCCAAACATGTACACCCGGTTGAATATCCCCCAGACCAAAACAAGGTCCGCCCTTCCTCCAAATCACTGCCACCAGCTTTACCCCATGGCGCGAGGCTGGTAGCTCCAGCCTCTCCGCGACCTCCTTCATGGCCGAAAGCTTCTTCCTGATCACGCTCACGCATCGTGTCACGATGTGAGTGACCTCTTCGAGTGCCTTGGGCCCCATTTTCTGTTGGAAATATGAGTAAATTACTATAAGATTTAATCCGAATAAACAGAATATAAATCATGACCACAACAGTAGAGATTAAACTAATCATGCGAACTAGCATAGCAGATGAACATATCACATCTAGGGCACATACTAGAAACATGAATTCTACCACGATCTCGAACAGGAAGGATAGAATCACATACGGTGCAGCGGGTGCAGCACCGCCGGCGTTGATGTTGTCGCCCATGTCGTCGAGGATGAGGTTGCCGAGGTCGGGGAAGAAGTCGTCGTTCGCGAAGTCGTCGCTGCCAGCAGTCGCGCGAGTGCGTTCCCCAAAAACCTGATCGCCCCTCTCCCGTACAGGATCACGAGAGGCGGGGTTCCGGAGGCCTGCTGTCCCTTCTCGCGGTGCACGCCGGAAGGAGAGATGGAGAAGACTAGCTTGGCGGCGCAATGATCTGGAACGGTGATGAGAAACCATATGAAGCGGCGGCTAGGATAGACGTCTGCCTGACTATATATTGCGGGCCGGGTAGGTCGTGGGAGTAAACCCCACGTCCGAGTCGTCACGATCCAAAAGAATCGGAAACGGTTCAGTAATTAACGCGTCCATTAATTATTAATTAATGACTCATTAATTTTCTCATGCAGCAAAAATATAGACAACGTGCATAGCTCTGTCCTCGGCTCGGCTCAATCCCGCAACCCGCGGCGCGTCGTGACGAGGCGAGCGAGGAGGAGGAGCGCGCGTGTAGGTCTCCTCTTCTCATGCTCATACAAGTGGTAGAAGAGCTCACCTTATAAAGAGGTGCAACTCTCTCTCAACTTCCAAGGTGGGACTAAACTTTAGCCTCACTCACTCCACTCACATGTGTGCATGAATGGGCCAAGAGAATTTCAGAATTTTAGTTGGGCCTTTGGGCCAAAGGCCTACTAGCAAAATTCCAACAATCCCCCACAAAGTCTCATTGGCACATCTCATCATTTAGTTCCAAAACATTGTTTTATATATCGGTGCTTAGTGGAGACTGTGAAGTTGAACTTTCACTTAGAAATTTATGCTACACTAGATCACAACTTGAATAGTGGACTATGCCTTGAACTACAAGTTTTCTGTGAAACTAGTTTCACACAAATTCTTGACCGATACTGGGCTGCCGCAAGGCTTCCCCGCGGGTGGAGCGTATTCGTCATACTCCAGGGCCTTTCATGAATTTATTAGAGAACACCCAATTCTCACAGACTGCGACGTTGACACTCAAATTCATATAGGTGTGTTCGTCAGAAGATTTTCTGCAGGACAACATCTCTGCTTACCCGAATAAGCCACTTGGAACACATTAAGATAAGTATCAACCTGCCATGCAGATCAGGAGAGTATTGCATCTTCACGGAGTGGGATAATTAATATAGGGATACTCTCCTCCCAGCTGACCAACAACTTGTCTCCCACTTCTACTTCACGGGATCTCCGATCACATAGAGTGGGTTACCACTATGGACAACTCATGCGGTGGGTCTCAAACCCATCTCCATCGATGCATTATCTATCACATTACGTGATAGACCCTTTGTGAAGGGATCTGCCAAGTTTTTCGATGTTTGGATATAATCCAACGTAATAACTCCGGAGTTCCTCAATTTTCTGACAGATTTTAGTCTCCTCTTCACATGCCTTGAGGACTTCATATTGTCCTTAGAACTGTTTATCTTGACGATCACAGTTTGATTATCACAGTTCATCAGGATAGGGGGTATTGGTTTTTCAACCATAGGTAAGTCCATCAAGAGTTCACGAAGCCACTCTGCTTCAACAGTGGCAGTGTCTAATGCTGTGAGTTCTGCTTCCATAGTTGACCTCGTTAAGATGGTCTGCTTGCAAGACTTCCAGAAAACAGTGCCACCACCAAGTGTAAAAACATAACCACTTGTGGCCTTAATCTCATCAGCATCAGATATCCAGTTTGAGTCACTATGACCCTCCAATACCCTTGGATACCCGGTGTAGTGAATCCCATAGCTCGCGGTGCCTTTCAAATAGCGCATAACTCTCTCAAGCACATGCCAATGATCATCTCCCGGTTTTGACACAAACCGACTCAGCTTGCTCACAGCAAAAGAGATGTCAGGCCTCGTGGCACTCGCCAAATAAATAAGCGAGCCAATAATCTGAGAATACCTCAGTTGATCTCTAGCAATCCGTCGATTCTTTCGAAGCAACACACTAGCATCATATGGAGTTGGAGAAGGCATGCAGTCGCTATACCCAAAACGACTCAAGACCTTTTCCACATAATGAGACTGAAGCAGTGTGATCCCACCATTCTCATCTCTCAACAGCTTGATGTTTAAGATAACATCAGCTACTCCTAGATCCTTCATCTCAAAACAGCGAGGTAAGAAATCCTTAACCTCCTTGATTGAATCAAGTTTGGTTCCAAAGATCAATATGTCATCGACATACAGACAAAGAATAACTCCTTCGCCCCCACCATAGCGATAGTACACGCACTTGTCACCATCGTTTACTACAAAGCCGGCAGCAGCTAATGTTCTTTCGAACTTCTCATGCCACTCCTTAGGAGCTTGTTTAAGGCCATATAAAGACTTTAATAACTTGCACACCTTTCCTTCCTGACCAGGTACTACAAAACCATCTGGCTGATCCATGTAAATTTCCTCCTTCAACTCTCCATTAAGGAAAGCCGTCTTAACGTCCATTTGATGAACGAGAAGACCATGTGAGGCAGCCAGTAATAGTAGCACCCGAATTGTGGTCAGTCTAGCCACGGGTGAGTAAGTATCAAAGAAGTCTTCACCTTCTTTCTGGGTATAACCCTTGGCCACAAGCCGTGCCTTGTACTTTTCAATCGTACCATCAGGTCTAAGCTTCTTCTTGAACACCCACTTACATCCTACAGGTTTGCACCCATATGGACGGTCAGTGATCTCCCAGGTACCGTTAGCTAAGATGTAATCCATCTCACTACGTACAGCTTCCTTCCAGTAATCAGCATCAGGAGATGCATAGGCTTCTGAAATAGTCCTGGGTGTGTCATCCATAAGGTACACAATGAAATCATCACCAAAAGACTTTGCAGTCCTTTGTCTCTTACTCGTCATAGGAGTTCCATTGTTACCCTCAACAGGATTCTCAACGTGTTCCATCGCAATGGTGGGTTCAGGAATTATAGTGAATTCCTCACTAGATGGAGTAGGTATCTCCTGATTTGATGAACTCGACATATCCTTCATAGGAAATATGTCCTCAAAGAAAGTTGCATCATTTGATTCCATAATCGTACCAACATGCATGTCGGATACCTCAGATTTTATTATCAAAAATCTATAGCCGATGCTATGAAAAGCATAGCCCAGAAGAACACAATCCACGGTTTTTGGTCCAAGCTTGCGCTTCTTGGGAATTGGTATATTGACTTTCGCCAAACAACCCCAAGTACGTAGGTAAGAGAGTTTCAACCTTTTCCTTTCCCATTCCTCAAATGGAGTCATGGTCTTATGCTTTGTGGGAACTCGGTTTAGGACATGACACGCAGTCATTAGCGCCTCCCCCCACCATTCCTTGGATAGACCCGAAGTGTCTAACATGGTGTTAACCATATCAGTTAGAGTTCGGTTCTTTCTTTCGGCTACCCCATTTGACTGGGGTGAGTAGGGAGGCGTCCTCTCATGGATTATACCATGTTCCGCACAAAACATATCAAATTCATTGGAAAAATACTCTCCACCACGATCGGACCTAAGCCGTTTAATTTTCCGATCAAGTTGGTTCTCTGCCTTAGCTTTATAGTTTTTAAAGAAAGTCAAAGCCTCATCTTTTGATTTCAGAAGATACACATAACAATATCTAGTGGAGTCATCAATCAACGTCATGAAGTATCTCTTTCCACCTTTCGTCAACACACCATTCATCTCACAAAGATCAGAATGTATAAGCTCTAGTGGTGCCAAGTCTCTTGCCTCTGCAGTCTTATGGGACTTGCGAGGTTGCTTAGCTTGCACACATACTTGGCACTTGGAGCCTTTGACAGTAGAGATTTTCGGAATTAAATTCATATTGGCTAACCGCGTCATGCAACCAAAGTTAATATGACAGAGTCGTGAATGCCAAATATCAGACTCATTATTGTGGCAAACATTATTAATAACTTTAGTGCAAATATCTGACAAAGATAGGCGGAACAAGCCTCCGCACTCATAGCCTTTTCCAACACATTGTCCACACTTAGAAATTACAACTTTATTGGATTCGAAAACCAACTTAAAACCATCTCGACATAAATGGGAACCACTAACGAGATTTTTATTGATGGACGGCACATGATGAACGTTCTTCAGACGCACAGTCTTCCCCGAAGTAAACTTCAGATCGACCGTACCAACACCTCGAACGATGGCATGTGACCCATTTCCCATCAGCACGGGTGAAGTCCCTGTTGCCTGGTAAGAAGAAAATATGGAGGCGTCAGCACAAACATGTACATTGGCACCGGTGTCAATTAACCAATCAGTGTTGGGGAACGTTGCAGAAAACAAAAATTTTCCTACGGTTTCACTAAGATCCATCTATGAGTTCATCTAGCAACGAGTGATCGGATGCATCTACATACCTTTGTAGATCACGAGCGAAAGCGTTCAAAGAACGGGGATGAGGTAGTCGTACACAACGTGATCCAAATCACCGATGACCAAGCGCCGAACGGACGGCACCTCCGCGTTCAACACACGTATGGAGCGGATGACGTCTCCTCCTTCTTGATCCAGCAAGGGGAGAGGAGAGGTTGAGGAAGATGGCTCCAGAAACAGCACGACGGCGTGGTGGTGATGGAGCTACAGTACTCCGTTAGGGCTTCGCCAAGCACTATGGAGGAGGAGGAGGTGTTGGAGAGGGAGAAGGAGGCAACCAAAGGCGTGGATGAAAAGCCCTCCTTCCCCCACTATATATAGGAGGGCCTAGGGGGGGGGGGGGCGCCGGCCCTAGGAGATCCAATCTCCTAGGGGGGGGGGGGGGGCGGCCAAGGGAGGTTTCCCTCCCCCCAAGGCACCTAGGGGTGCCTTCCACTTGTGGGACTCTTCCCCTTTTGGAACCCTAGGCGCATGGGCCTATTGGGGCTGGTGCCCTTGGCCCACGTAGGCCAAGGCGCACCCCCTACAGCCCATGTGCCCCCCCGGGGCAGGTGGCCTGTCGGTGTACTAAAGTAGGGGTACCTTAGTATCCCGAACTTGTGCACGGGCAGTCGCAGCGTCCCGCGGCAAGGCTTGCCGGGCGACCGCCAAGATCCTCCATGGTTCGTTTGGAGCTATTCAAGAACAAAGTATCCAAGACCCCGGCAAGAGGAGCTTGCCGGGAAGGAGACAAGACCCCGGCAAGAGGAGCTTGCCGGGGAGGCCAACCAAGACATCTCAAGGAACTTGCCGCAACGCATCATGTGTCCCGGCAAGACCCAGTGAGCGACAAGCTCCCGGACGCGACAAGACCCGGTGAGCGACAAGCTCCCGGACGCGACAAGACAACATCCGCGGCAAGGCGCTTGCTGCGGCAAGGTACTACTCCGCAGCCCGCGCTCCAGCTCACCCACCAACGTGTCACTCTGGGACCGTTCCTGGCGTACGTGGTGGGAGTCTGTGCAGCTAGGGGCATGCGGTGGCAAGCAGGCGCTGACAAGATAGCCATCGTGGCAAACGGTGGCGCCCCTGACGGTCCCTTTCCGCACCGTCTAGGCGACACAGACATGCATTTAATGCCTTTGTCCCCTGCCGTCAGGGTTAGGTATGATACAACTGTAGTAAGCTGTGGCGCCAACTACCACCTCTTTTACCTTTTTACCCTCATCTCTGTTGCCACCTGTCGGTGACCCCTTTGACATATAAAAGGAGGCCCATGCGCAACAGGAAAGGGGGGGGGGGGAGGATCATTCTGACGCTCGGTCTCGCTAGCCACCCAACTGTACTGTAGCATTCATCGCCCCTGAGCAAGAACACAATACAAATCAAAGCAGGAGTAGGGTTTTACGCATCCGTGCGGCCCGAACCTGGGTAAACTGATCGCGTGCTCGTGCGCTTCGCCTCGATCTACTCTTTGCGCTCTCTCCGCCCCCTGCCGAACCGAAAGGGGCCTTGGTCCGCCGTGGTCCCATAGGTGTCCATGGGGATCAGTCACCCCGGACATCTTTGGCGCGCCAGGTAGGGGTGCGTCGAGGTTGTGCGAACCTGATCCGGCGTTCGCACGAGCTAGATCTTCATCATCTTCGTCAACATGCCGCCGAAGAAGAAGATTTCGGAGGTAGTTACTCCGTCTGCGCCGAGCCCACCATCGCCGGAGCAAACGGCTGGTGGAGTAGGCGCCGGCGGAAGAACGGGCGCCGACGAGGAGGCTCATGGTGCTGCCAGGTCCAAGGACAAGGCTGCGCTGCACATCGGAGGCGCGGTCGGCTCCCACAACGACCGGGCGCACTCCAAGACCTCGGCGTCCGTACACGCACCGCGCCCATCTCAGGAGGCGCGGGACCAGCAGCGTCATGGTACTCACGGTACCATACGTTTGCTGGGCCAAGATCAAGCTGGCGGATCCCGGAGTGCTCGAGACCAGCATGCACGCCAGCATGCTGGCGCGAGCATGGCACGGTCGCCCGGACGAGATATTGCTCCTTCTAACGTAGTTAGAAGTCCGAGCATGTCCCGTTCCTCGCACCGTTCGCCGCCGCCGCCCGCCACTCCGGCAGAAGCGTTGGCACGGGCCCAACTGCTACTAGATTACCCTCCAGCGCCAGAGAAGATCGATGACTGGAGGGCCACTATCCAAAGCCTCATCGACTTCGCCAACGGTGACAACCCACGGCAGCCGAGCGCATCGCTGCCGCGGCAAGTCAGCCAGGCGCGAGCCAGTGGCGACAAGACCGGCGAGGGTGCAACTACTGTGCACTCTCCGCCCCGAAGGCCAAGATCGCTGACTCGTCGGATCCACCACGATAGCTACTCCACCGCGTCATCAGACCCGCGAGCTCGTCGCGATCAGCGCCAAGTTCTTCATGAAAGACAACAAGAAGACGCTCGAACGCGCATCGAGCGCCGAAGAGAAGCGCGGTGTCAATCAGACCTGCACGCTGGGCCCTCTGTTGACATGCATGCGCCCGAAGAACCAGGCGACTTGCCGTACGCGGTAGGTTGCCCTGCGTTCACCCGTGAGCTGCGGCAAGTCCAGTGGCCCAGCCAGAAGCATTTCAAGCCAGACGTACCAGAGAAGTACGACGGCAAGTCGCACCCGTCAGAGTTCCTCAGCATCTACACCATTGCGGTGCAAGCTGCCGGGGGGCGAGACGACAAGGTCCTTGCCAACTACTTCCTGCTCGAGCTCAAGCCCGAAGTCAGATCCTGGCTCATGCACTTGCCGGACAACTCCATATCCTCTTGGACGGCCACAAGACACATGGCCAGGAAAGTGACCTTCACCTGCTTGCCCAGAAGGAAGGAGAGCCCCTGCGCAAGTATATTCAGAGGTTCAGCCGTGTACAGCGCAACATCCCAGACATCCACCCTGCCGCGGTTATCAGCGCGTTCCATCAGAACGTGCGTAACCGCAGGATGCGGGAAGAGATGGCGATGAGCAGGATTAGAGACGTCAGCGAGCTTTATGCCCTGGCCGACAAATGTGCACGCGCTAAAGAAGGGAGGAAACTCCCCGGAGAGAATACTGGAGCAGGGGGATCTGACAGCGAAGATGCTGCCCCGGCAAAGAAAAACCGGAGGCGCAACCGGAAGAAGAAGGACAAAGAGGTGCTAGTCGTCGAGCAGTCCGGCAATGACGGCGCCGCCAAGCAAGCCAAAGTTGGCAGCTCCGGCAAGGAGGTTGCCTCGTGCACCAACTGCCAAGCTATGGCGGCCGCCGACAAGCAGGACGGCTCCGACAAGCAGTACTGCAAGATCCACCGCACCAAGGGCCATGACCTCCAGAGCTGCAAGAAGGTCGAGCAACTTGTACAGCAACAAAAAGCTGAGTATGAGCGCCGCGACAAGGAGAGGGCCCAAGGAGGCGGTGGAGAGGCCGGCAAGAAGCGCGCTGGCCGGGGAGAACGCTGCGGCAAGGCCAAGCAGCGGCAAGGAGACAGACCTCCCCGTGGCCGCGACAAGGATGAAGACGAAGACAAAGATGAAGACATGGATGATGTTGAGAATAGTGAGCAGGAGTTTCAGAAAGCTACAGAAGTTTTGTGTGTTGACGGCGGTGCCTCTCTGCATACTTCCCACCGCCAACTCAAACAGTGGCTGCGGGAAGTTAATGCGGCAGAGCCACCTGTCGAATCGCGCAAGCTTCTGAAATGGTCCAGCACGCCTATCATCTTTGACATTGAGGACCACCTTGATCGCACAACTGCGGTCGGGTGCTTGCCGTTGTTGGTTTCGCCAACAATCCACAACCTCAAAGTTACTAAGATGCTAGTTGACGGCGGGGCCGGCTTAAATCTGATCTCCTCCGCTGTTCTCCAGAAGCTCCAGATCCCTGACAGCGAGCTCGAAGAGACCGGCACGTTCCAAGGAATTAACCTGGGAAGGAGAAAGCCGAAAGGGAAGGTCACGTTGCCGGTGACATTTGGCAGCGAGCTGAATTTCAGAACGGAGAGGGTCACTTTTGACGTTGCCGATCTCCCATTGCCTTACAATGGGATACTTGGCCGTCCAGCACTCGCCAAGTTCATGGCAGCCTCTCACTATGCATACAACATACTCAAGATACCAGGTCCGATAAGTGTCATCTCTGTCCCTGGCGACAAGAAGGATGCCCTTATCTGCGCTGACAAGATCTACCGGGAAGCAGCTACTGCGACAGACCGCAAGGCACTTGCCGCTGAAGCTCCCGGGGGGAAGAAGAAGACCAAGTCCAGCAAGAGCTCTGATGCCCACTCCGGCAAGCGCACCTCCTCGGAGTGCTACGCTGCCATCGAGGACGCACCATCGAGCTCCACCGGCAAGTGTAAGAAGGCAATGGCAGCTCCACCACATACCAGGAGGGTGTCCGCCAAGTAGGACGACACTGGTGGTACTTTTACCATCAGTGCCACGCTTGACCCTAAATAGGAAAGCGCGCTCGTTGCTTTCCTGCGGGCGAATGTCGACGTGTTTGCATGGCAGCCGTCTGACATCCTCGGTGTTCCCAGGGAAGTAATTGAGCACCATCTTGCTGTTTGTCCTCACGCGCGGCCCGTCAAGCAGAAGGTCAGGAAACAGGTAGCGGAGCGCCAAGAATTCGTAGCAGAAGAAATCAAGAAATTGGAAGCAGCAGGCCTTGTCAGAGGAGTGCTCCATCCCACATGGTTGGCCAATCCTGTTGTAGTGCGCAAGGCAAATGGAAAATGGAGGCTTTGTATTGACTTCACTGATGTTAATAAAGCTTGTCCCAAAGACCCATTTCCCTTGCCGCGCATTGACCAGATTGTTGACTCCACAGCCGGATGTGATTTGCTTTCATTCCTTGACGCATATTCAGGATATCATCAGATCTTCATGGCAGAAGAGGATGAGGAGAAAACCGCATTCATTACTCCATGTGGCACGTACTGTTTCGTACGGATGCCTTTCGGTTTAAAGAATGCCGGTTCAACATTTGCCAGGGTAGTCCATGTCGCTTTGAAGCCACAGATACACAGAAATTTAGAAGCTTACATGGATGATATAGTGGTCAAAAGCAAGGACAGGATGACTCTGATCCAAGATTTAGAAGAGACTTTTGCAAATCTGTGCAAGATCAACCTCAAGCTCAACCCCGAGAAGTGTGTGTTTGGAGTCCCTTCCGGCAAGCTTCTCGGGTTCTTTGTGTCTCAGCGGGGAATTGAAGCCAATCCCGACAAGATCAAGGCCATTGAGCAGATCAAAGCACCAAAGCGCGTCAAGGATGTCCGAAAACTTGCCGGCTGCATGGCTGCTCTCAGCAGGTTTATCTCTCGGTCTGCTGAGCGCGCCCTTCCATTTTTCAAAATTTTGAAAAAGGCAAGTCCAATGAAATGGACTCCGGAAGCGGAGGCTGCGCTGCAGGACTTGAAGAGATACCTGTCCTCCACTCCAACACTTGTCGCACCTAAACCACAAGAGAAGTTGCTGCTGTACATAGCGGCAACCAATCAAGTGGTTAGTGCTGCGTTAGTGGCGGAGAGGGAGGCAGACGACGAGCCAGCAACCGCGGCAAGCGCATCCAGCGACAAGCAGGGGGCTTCCCCGACAAGCTATGGTCCCGACAAGGATGGATCTACGCGGATGCAAGAGGAGATACAGAAGAGGATGGTGCAGCGCCCAGTTTACTTTGTCAGTTCCCTTTTGCAGGGGGCTAGGTCAAGGTACTCTGGTGTGCAGAAGTTGCTTTTCGGCCTTCTTATGGCCTCGAGAAAGCTGCGCCATTACTTCCAAGCACATGAAATCACAGTTGTCACTCGCTTTCCGCTGAAGAGGATATTGCAAAATCCAGAAGCAACAGGCAGGATTGTCGAGTGGGCACTGGAATTGTCAAGATTTGGCCTCAAATTTGAGAGTACATCAACAATCCAAAGCAGAGCATTGGCAAAGTTCATAGCAGAGTGGACGCCAACTCCAGATGAAGAAATTCCGGAGACGAGCATCCCCGCCAAGGAAACAAACAAAGAGTGGCTTATGTACTTTGACGGTGCCTTCTCGCTGCAAGGCGCCGGTGCTGGAGTGCTGCTTGTCGCACCCACCGGAGAGCACCTCAAGTACATAGTCCAGATGCACTTTCTCAAGGAGCAAGCGACAAACAACACTGCAGAGTATGAAGGCTTGCTTGCCGGTCTCAGGATCGCGGCAAAACTTGGTATTAAGAAGCTCATAGTCAGGGGTGACTCGCAGCTTGTCGTCCGCCAAGTGAACAAGAATTACCAGAGTCCCTTAGTGGAAGCTTACGTTGACGAAGTGAGAAAGCTAGAAGAGCACTTTGACGGCCTGTAGATGGAGCACGTCCCAAGAGCTCAGAATGACATTGCCGATGGCCTGTCAAAGTGCGCTGCACTTAAATTACCTGTGGAACCAGGGATTTTTGTGCTCAAGCTGACTCAGCCGTCCGTAACACCACCAACTGGACAGAGCAAGAAAAGGAAGTTGGTTTCTGGCGACTATTTTCCGGCAGAGCTTCCCGAAGCCGCCGCCAAGAAAGTCCCCAAGATCAACACCCACAGTGCTGAGGAGCAGTCTGCTCCGGCAAGCCCCAGGGTTTGTTCCATTGAAGCAGACGCTCCCGACAAGTTTTGCTCCGGCAAGCTTGCTGGGGAACGTCGAGCTCCGGCAGAACTTCGGGCTCTTGCCGTGGAAGAAGATGTTCCCGCAGCAGCAGAATTGCCTTTAGTCCTTGTTGTCGAGCCACAGGCTCCAACATGGGCGCAACAGATTGTCTGTTTCCTTCAGACAGGAGAACTTCCCGAAGAGCTAGAAGAAGCGGAAAGAGTAATACTGTGCAGTCTAGTATGTACCAGTTTGTCGATAACATACTGTGCAGAAGAAGACTCAACGGTGTGAAATTGAAGTGTATTCCCCGGGAAGATGGACAGAAGCTGTTGACAGAGATACATGGAGGCATATGTGGTCACCACATTGGCGCAAGAGCCCTTGTCGGAAAAGCATTCTGGCAAGGTTTCTTCTGTCCGACAGCCCTCCAGGATGCAACTGCACGAGTAACCAAGTGTGAAGCGTGCCAGTTCCATTCCAAACAGATACACCAGCCAGCTCAAGCTCTCCAGACGATCCCTTTACCTGGCCATTTTCGGTCTGGGGGCTCGACATCCTCGGCCCCTTTCCCCGAGCTGTCGGGGGCTTTGAGTACTTGTACGCTGCAATCGACAAGTTCACAAAGTGGCCGGAAGTGGAACCAGTGAGAAAGGTGACAGCAAAGTTAGCAGTCAAGTTCTTCAGGTCGATTGTTTGCCATTTCGGGATCCCTAACAGGATAATCACCGACAACGGTACGCAATTTACGAGCCGCACCTTCATGCAGTACGTCGAAGATCTTGGCGCCAAGGTCTGCTTCGCTTCTGTTGCTCACCCGAGAAGCAACGGTCAAGCGGAGAGGGCAAATGCTGAAGTGCTGCGCGGGCTCAAGACCAGAACTTTCGATGGGCTGCACAAGTGCGGAAGAAACTGGATCGAGGAGCTGCCGGTGGTTCTTTGGTCGATCAGAACGACGCCAAATCAAGCCACTGGCCAGACACCCTTCGCTCTAGTCTATGGAGCGGAGGCAGTTCTCCCCACGGAACTCGTATACGGGTCGCCTCGAGTGCTCGCTTATGATGAGCTCGAGCAAGAGCAGCTGCGGCAAGACGACGCGCTGCTCCTCGAGGAAGACCGTCTTCAGGCTGCTGTGCGAGCTGCTCGCTACCAGCAAGCTTTGCGCCGCTACCATAGCCGCAAAGTTAATGCCAGAAGTCTCGAGGAAGGCGACCTTGTTCTTCGGCGCGTTCAGTCCGCCAAGAATTCCAACAAGTTGACGCCGAAGTGGGAAGGACCTTACCGGGTGAAACGAGTCACCAGGCCTAGCGCTGTCCGCCTGGAGACCGAAGATGGCATCCCGGTGAGCAACTCCTGGAATATTGAGCATCTTCGTAAGTTTTACCCGTAAGGCGTGGTTGTCGGACCCTGTCCGGCAACCATCCTTTTTGTACAAGTCTTGCCGCTGTTGCATATAATCCTTTGTACAAAGCCAGGCGCAGACCCTGAGCACAACTAAATGAAGCGCTGGCGTGCTGATTTATAGCATGCATGCTAGATCGAGTCTCCTCCTTGGTTAGGGTTGATAGTGCTTAACAGCGGCTAACCCCTAGCTTAGAGGTCGAGTGTGCGTCCCTTTGCCTTTCTTTCATTTCCCTTGGCTCGCAAGGCTCGCATATCCTGGCCGGACCGCTTGAGGACGAAAAGGAGAAGAAGGACGTACCTGCATCTGGACCCCGGCAAGCCAGTGTTGCTGGGGGCTGCAAGTACCAAGATTCACCCATGGCAAGCCAGAGTTGCCGGGGGCTGCAATCTCAGATAAGTCTTTCATCCCTCATCATGCATTCTCTTATGGACTGGGGAATACGAAACCTCGTTTCTTCCTGAAAACTATCGTGCTCCCTTAACTCTAGGCCCTAGGGCTCGTTCCTGGGGCCAAGTTTGGTCGTAGTCGCGGCAGCAAAGGGATGAAACGAGGGGGCCGCACCCGCCTCATCCCTGCCTCCGTCAAAAGTGTGAGAAAGGTCGAGCGACGTGGGAAGACGGCAGGGCCTATTGCCGGGAGAAGAAGTGTCTATCTGAAAGATACCAAGGATTTGCTCCTTGACGTGGGTTCTACCCGCGAGACAAATGACCCGGCAAGCATCCCCTTTTCATTAAAAAATATTCCACTCAGGTACAGTCCATAGAGGATGAAAAACGTGAGAGAGAGGATTACAAGTTTTAAATGCAACTAAGGCTCGAAGGCTTACAAATTAAAAAGATAAGATGCCCGTAATCCCTTTCTTGTCCCTCTCTTCAGGAGGTAGGTCAAGGAGGCGAAAAGGGCAAAAGGGGCACCTAGGCGAGCTACGGGTGCCAGAAGACACCAAGAGAACATCCCGGGGGCCGTCCGAAGGCTGGACGATGATGGCGGCGCCGGAAGCGGGGCTCGAAGACGAGGCGGCAGGACGTCAGCACACTGTCGAGGGCACCACGCCCTCGTACTCCGACTTGACAGCCTTGCCGCCAGCCCTATTCCTCTTCCGCAGCCTCCCTATGCTAGCCGCCCAAGGAGACGACCCCGGGGAGTTCAAGGAGCCGGCGACACGGATGATGGGGTTGCCGGTGCCGCACGGAGCGGCGCCCGGCACCTAGTCGGACCCGTCATCTTGCCGCCCGCTACCCTCGTCGTTGCTGTCGCTCTCCTCCTCGCCACTCTCGCTCGAGGAGGAGCCTTCGCTATCGGAGGAGCTGTCCACGCAGCACATTGCCCGAGTGCCGAAGCACCCGAAGACCTTGACGGAGAGGAGATCGCCCTCCATCAACTTAAAATGGAGGGTGAGCCCCCCCATTAGGCTGTGGATACGGGCGAACGTCTTCCACCCTCGACCAAGATACATCACATTAGGGGCTGGGAATTCAACGCGGACTCGCGTGCCGCTGATCCCACAACCTCTCATGTGCAGTCTCAGTGTCTCGGGCGGGTCCAACTCCATCGCGCTCGCAAACGGAGCTGGGAGCCGGAGACGATGACGAGGCGCCCGGCGCAGCCTGACGAAGAACTCGCAAGGGTCGTCCCCAATATGGACCGCCGTGGGAAGAGGAACCGCCGGCGGAGGAGAAGCTGGCGCGCCGCCCCATCCACCTCTTCCCCGAGCGCCTCGTCATCGTCCTCGACCTCGTCCACGACCTTGCCCCTCCCTCTTCCCCTTATGGCTGGCTCTGCCACCACGGGTGCGGGAGAGGGAGGGATGCACTGTCTGGTGGCGACCCTCGCCGCCACTGATGAAGGACGAGGGTTCCCTTTCTCCATGGCGAATGAGAGAAAGGGGAGCAGAAGCTGAAGGAAGGAGGAGATGAGAGAATGCGGGCTTCCGTCCTCCCCTCCCGCTCCTTATAAAGGAGCGAGGTGGGGGCTCGGCCGCCCCGCTCAGCGAGTCAAGACACGGGAAGAGCAGGGAGCTGGGGCCGACCCGCTGCCTCGACCCGTGACGGCCCAGTCTCCCGCCTCCACCGTCCGCGACCCCAAGCGCATGGGAGCCGCGTGGCAGGCGTGCAGAACCGAGGCGACGGATGAGGCGACCTCTCCCCACCCCGTGATCGTGGGGAGTGGACGCCTCGAAAACCGTGCATGGGAGCCGCATGGCAGGCGCATGGGAGCCGCCTGGCAGGCGCGCCAAAGATGTCGGGGGTGATTGATCCCCACGGACACCTATGGGACCACGGCGGACCGAGGCCCCTTTCTGTTCGGCAGGGGGCGGAGAGAGCGCAAAGAGCAGATCGAGGCGAAGCGCACGAGCACGCGATCAGTTTACCCAGGTTCGGGCCGCACGGATGCGTAAAACCCTACTCCTGCTTTGATTTGTATTGTGTTCTTGCTCGGGGGCGATGAATGCTACAGTACAGTTGGGTGGCTAGCGAGACCGAGCGTCAGAATGATCCTCCCCCCTTTCCTGTTGCGCATGGGCCTCCTTTTATATGTCAAAGGGGTCACCGACAGGTGGCAACAGATATGAGGGTAAAAAGGTAAAAGAGGTGGTAGTTGGCGCCACCGCTTACTACAGTTGTATCGTACCTAACCCTGACGGCAGGGGACAAAGGCATTAAATGCCTGTCTGTGTCGCCTAGACGTTGCGGAAAGGGACCGTTAGGGGCGCCACCGTTTGCCACGATGGCTATCTTGTCAGCGCCTGCTTGCCACCGCATGCCCCTAGCTGCACAGCCTCCCGCCACGTACGCCAGGAACGGTCCCAGAGCGACACGTTGGTGGGCGAGCTGGAGCGCGGGCTGCGGAGTAGTAGCTTGCCGCGGCAAGCGCCTTGCCGCGGATGTTGTCTTGTCGCGTCCGGGAGCTTGTCTCTCACCGGGTCTTGTCGCGTCCGGGAGCTTGTCGCTCACTGGGTCTTGCCGGGACACATGATGCATTGCGGAAAGTTCCTTGAGATGTCTTGGTTGGCCTCCCCGGCAAGCTCCTCTTGCCGGGGTCTTGTCTCCTTCCCGGCAAGCTCCTCTTGCCGGGGTCTTGGATACTTTGTTCTTGAATGGCTCCAAAGGAACCATGGAGGATCTTGGCGGTCGCCCGGCAAGCCTTGCCGAGGGACGCTGCGACTGCCCGTGCACAAGTTCAGGATACTAAGGTACCCCTACTTTAGTACACCTACAGGAGCCCCCAGGCCTGGGCCATACATGGTGCCGAGCGCTGTTGGGCCAGGCCCAAAACAGTGCACGGGCACGCGCGGCCTGGGTCACGCCGTATCTGACTCCGCATTCACCGCGCCCTCCCCGAGCAGCACGCGTCAAACGCGGCGTCATGCGTGACGTGGGCGGTGTGCGCGGGGCTAAGCCCCGCGTGCATGCGTCACGTCATGGCAAAGGGGACGGTTCGCCCCCCCCATAAACGGACGGAGGCGTGGAGGCGTGGTTCATTTACTGGACGGGGCCGATGCGCGGTTTTCGAGGCGTCCACTCCCCACGATCACGAGGTGGGGAGAGGTCGCCTCATCCGTCGCCTCGGTTCTGCACGCCTGCCACGCGGCTCCCATGCGCTTGGGGTCGCGGACGGTGGAGGCGGGAGACTGGGCCGTCGCGGGTCGAGGCAGCGGGTCGGCCCCAGCTCCCTGCTCTTCCCGTGTCTTGACTCGCTGAGGGGGGCGGCCGAGCCCCCACCTCGCTCCTTTATAAAGAGCGGGAGGGGAGGACGGAAGCCCGCATTCTCTCATCTCCTCCTTCCTTCAGCTTCTGCTCCCCTTTCTCTCATTCTCCATGGAGAAAGGAAACCCTGGTCCTTCATCGGTGGCGGCGAGGGTCGCTGCCAGATAGCGCATCCCTCCCTCTCCCGCACCCGTGGTGGCTGAGCCAGGCGTAACGGGAAGAGGGAGGGGGCGAGGTCGTGGACGGGGTCGAGGACGAGGCCGAGGCACTCGGGGAAGAGGTGGACGGGGCGGCGCACCAGCTTCGCCTCCGCCGGCGGTTCCTCTTCCCACGGCGGTCCATATTGGGGACGACCCTTGCAAGTTCTTCGTCAGGCTGCGCTGGGCGCCTCGTCGTCGCCTCCGGCTCCCAGCTCCGTTTGCGAGCGCGATGGAGTTGGACCCGCCCGAGACACTGAGACTGCACATGAGGGGCTGTGGGATCAGCGGCACGCGAGTCCGCGTTGAATTCCCAGCCCCTAATGTGATGTATCTTGGTCGAGGGTGGAAGACGTTCGCCCGTATCCACAGCTTGATGGGGGGGGCTCACCCTCCATTTTAAGTTGATGGAGGGCGATCTCCTCTCTGTCAAGGTCTTCGGGTGCTTCGGCACTCGGGCAAAGTGCTGCGTGGACAGCTCCTCTGATAGCGAAGGCTCCTCCTCGAGCGAGAGTGACGAGGAGGAGAGCGACAGCGACGACGAGGGTAGCGGGCGGCAAGATGACGGGTCTGACTAGGTGTCGGGCGCCGCTCCGTGCGGCACCGGCGACCCCATCATCCATGTCGCCGGCTCCTTGAACTCCCCGGGGTCGTCTCCTTGGGCGGCTGGCGTAGGGAGGCTGCGGAAGAGGAAGAGGGCTGGCGGCAAGGCTGTCAAGTCGGAGTACGAGGGCGTGGTGCCCTCGACAGCGTGCTGACGTCCTGCCGCCTTGTCTTCGAGCCCCGCTTCCGGCGCCGCCATCACCGTCCAACCTTCGGACGGCCCCCGGGATGTTCTCTTGGTGTCTTCTGGCACCCGTAGCTTGCCTAGGCGCCCCTTTTACCCTTTTCTTCGCCTCCTTGACTTACCTCCTGAAGAGAGGAACAAGAAAGGGATTACGGGCATCTTATCTTTTTAATTTGTAAGCCTTCGGGCCTTAGTTGCATTTAAAACTTGTAATCCTCTCTTTCACGTTTTTCATCCTCTATGGACTGTACCTGAGTGGAATATTTTTTAATGAAAAGGGGATGCTTGCCGGGTCATTTGTCTCGCGGGTAGAACCCACGTCAAGGAGCAAATCCTTGGTATCTTTTAGATAGACACTTCTTCTCCCGGCAACAGGCCCTGCCGTCTTCCCACGTCGCTTGACCTTTCTCACGCTTTTGATGGAGGCAGGGACGAGGCGGGTGCGGCCCCCTCGTTTCATCCCTTTGCTGCCGCGACTACGACCAAACTTGGCCCCAGGAACGAGCCCCAGGGCCTAGAGTTAAGGGAGCACGGTAGTTTTCAGGAAGAAACGAGGTTTCGTATTCCCCAGTCCATAAGAGAATGCATGATGAGGGATGAAAGACTTATCTAAGATTGCAGCCCCCGGCAACTCTGGCATGCCGTGGGTGAATCTTGGTACTTGCAGCCCCCGGCAACACTATCTTGCCGGGGTCCAGATGCAGGTACGTCCTTCTTCTCCTTTTCGTCCTCAAGCGGTCCGGCCAGGATATGCGAGCCCTGCGAACCAAGGGAAACGAAAGAAAGGCAAAGGGATGCACACTCGACCTCTAAGCTAGGGGTTAGCCGCTGTTAAGCACTATCAACCCTAACCATGGACGAGACTCGATCTAGCATGCATGCTATAACTCAGGGCGCCAGCGCTTCATTTACTTGTGCTCAGGGCCTGCGCCTGGCTTTGTACAAAGGATTACATGCAACAGCGGCAAGACTTGTACAAAAGGGTGGTTGCCGGACAGGGTCCGACAACCGCGCCTTACGGGTAAAACTTACGAAGATGCTCAATATTCCAGGAGTTGCTCACCGGAATGCCATCTTCGGTCTCAAGGCGGACAGCGCCAGGCCTAGTGACTCATTTCACCCGGTAAGGGCCTTCCCACTTCGGCGTCAACTTGTTGGAATTCTTGGCGGACTGAACGCGCCGAAGAACAAGGTCGCCTTCCTCGAAGCTTCTGGCTTTAACTTTGCGGCTATGGTAGCGGCGCAAAGCTTGCTGATAGCGAGCGACTCGCATATGTAACGCCCCATATGTAACCTTCCCGAATTGTACTCCAACTCTTGCCGTTTCCGGCATTAAGTTATATTTAATTCTCGGGTTCGGGTCTTTGTCTCCGTGTGTTGTTTTTGTTTTCGTGCATCACATATCATGTCATCACGTGCATTGCATTTGCATACGTGTTCATCTCATGCATTCGAGCATTTTTCCCGTTGTCCGTTTTGCATTCCGGCGCTTCGTTCTCCTCCGGTGGCCAATTCTAGCTTTCTTTCGTGTGTGGGGATTAAACATTTCCGGATTGGGCCGAGACTTGCCATGCGGCCTTGGTTTACTACCGGTAGACCGCCTGTCAAGTTTCGGGTCATTTGGACTTCGTTTGATACTCCAACGGTTAACCGAGGGACCGAAAAGGCCTCGTGTGTGTGCAGCCCAACACCCCTCCATTTTGGCCCAAAACCCACCAAACTCTGCTCCATCGTCTCGGTCGTTCGATCACGATCGTGTGGGCGAAAACCGCACCTCATTTGGACTCTCCTAGCTCCCTCTAGGTCTATAAATAGACCCCCCCTCAAAATCCCGGGTCTCTCCTCCCCCAAACCCTAGCCTCTTTCGTCCTCCGCGCCGCCGGACAAAAACCGGACGGCCGGACGTGTCCGTCCGCCCCACCGCACCAGTCCGAAACCGCCACATGGCAGGACCACATCGCCGCAGCCGCCGGCCCGGGGCGAGCCCCCGCGGCCCACTTCGCCCCGCCGCCCGGTGCCTCCCTGCGCGGCCTCCTTCCCCGTCGACGAGGAGCCGCGCCGCCGCCGCGCCATCGTCGCTACCCGCCGGAGCTCACCGCCGTACCTCGCCGGGCCTCCTCGACGCCGGCCGCGCCGCCCCGGGGACGTCTCCGGCCGGGGCCCGCCTCCCCTCGCCGGACCCCGCTCTCCTCCCGCCGGCCAAGCCCCTCCCCTACCTCGACGCCGGCGAGCTCGAACCGGCCGTGAACAGTAACTCCGGCCGCCTCGGTATCCATGCCCGATCCAGATCTGGATCTGGGATATTTCGGTTGACTTTCTCCTCCCGAAACCCTTGATTTTCTTGCTACTTTGACCTGTCATATCTTTGCATCCGTAGCTCCGATTTGGGCATATGATATGTCAAAATCTTCGTCTCAACGAGTACATCATTTCATTCCATTGCATCATTTGCATTTGAGGTCATCTTGGTGCCCAAAATGCTGTTGGAAGGAGGCATCATGAGTTAAATTGCAGATCCGATAGTTCATCATGCACTTTTGTCATTTTTGCCATGTTTAATCTGTGCATGATATGCCTGTGCCCCTTTGGGATGAATTGTTAAGCATGTTGTCTTCTTTCAAGAGGTGCCTCCCATGCATTTTTAGGATGTGTGTGTTGTCTTGTGCAAGCTTGCGAAGAGGGCTACCTGAGTTTACTGATTTCAGGGACTTAGTGAAAATCACTAAGTCTGGGATGTTTTAGTTCACGATGCTATATGTCCAGCTTGTTTCCTAGTGATCCGTGCCTCTTTTGAGGATGATCGGTAAGAGTGATTTGTTATGCTTGTTGTGCTTAATCCATCCATGTCTTTACTTGTTATGTTGGAGCACCCTAGGTTGACTCAATCGAGCTCAACTTTTGCATAGTTGTTGTTTTGGGCAGACCGTGAACTCTTTTGCGATTTTGCCGGAGTTATTGCTAGTGATCCATGCATGTTATGCCATTGTTCTTGCCATGTCTAGCTAGCATTTTGTGCCTTATTAATGGATATATGCTTTCCTTGCCATGACTTGCACCGTAGTGAGTGCATCAAGCTCGTTTACATGCCTCCGTGAGTTATATTTCAGCATGTCCCAGTTTTCACTAAGTCTGAAAACTGATTGTGTTTCATCGATGTTCGTGTGCTCGGTAGAGTATTTTGTGAACCCTTTTTGGCCCAGGTCATTTTGGGTGTTTTGTTAAGCTTGTTGAGTAGCTCCATGCCATGCTCTTACTTGCCATGTTCAGGTTTTGCTTCATGTTGTTTTGCTGCTCCGAAGAGAGCATCGTGGTCTGAAATTTCAGACTAGCGTTGATTTCGCTAAGTGTGAAGTCTGTTTTGCTTATTCAGTTTTGCCATGCTTGTTTGAAGCCCTTAATGGATGAATTTGCCTATGCCTCAGCCCTGGTGATTTGTTAATCTTCTTGAGTACATCACTACCATGCAATTTGTTTTCATGTTTAGTGGCTGTAGCATGTTCATTTTGTTGCATTTAGGAGCCTACTTGCTGTAAATCGCAGATCGGTTCGTTTAGTAAATCGCTTGCCATTTCTAAACCGTAGCTCCGATTGCCATGATCTTTATATCGTTTTCAGGGGATTTCTCCCCCTCTATCCAGTGGCACACTTGGTTTTCCAAGTTGAGGCCAGGTTCATGCATTTCCTGTTACATCTTGCATTTGGCATCCCGCATCGCATCCCGCATAGCATATCATCTTTGCATACTATTGGTTGCCCTTGCACGTGGTTGATTGTATCCTTGTTGCTTGTTTGTGTTGTTGGGTAGAGCCGGGAGACGAGTTCTCTAACGAGGAGCCCGTTGAGTTTGCTTTTGAGGAACCAGTCAATTCTGACAACTGTGCAGGCAAGATGATCACACCCTTGAAATCACTACTATCTTTGCTATGCTAGTTTGCTCGCTCTTTTGCTTTGCCAATGCTACGATGCCTACCACTTGCTTGTCAGCCTCCCAATTGCCATGATTGAGCCTCTAACCCACCTTTGTCCTAGCAAACCATTGATTGGCTATGTTACCGCGTTGCTCAGCCCTTCTTATAGCGTTGTTAGTTGCAGGTGAAGATTGGAGCCGTTCCTTGTTGGAACACTTATTTACTTGTTGGGATATCATTATATTGCTATGTTATCTTATTCATCTATATACTTGGTAAAGGGTGGAAGGCTCGGCCTCTCGCCTAGTGTTTTGTTCCACTCTTGCCGCCCTAGTTTCCGTCATATCGGTGTTATGTTCCCGGATTGTTGCGTCCCTTACGCGGTTGGGCTATAATGGGAACCCCTAGATAGTTCGCCTTGATTAAAGCTTTTCCAGCAATGCCCAACATTGGTTTTACCATTTGCCACCTAGCCTCTTTTTCCCTTGGGTTTCCGGAGCCCGAGGGTCATCTTTATTTTAGCCCCCCGCGGGCCAGTGCTCCTCTGAGTGTTGGTCCGACCGAGTAGACTGCGGGGCCACCTCGGGGCAACTTGAGGGTTGGTTTTACTCGTAGGATGTCTCATCTGAGTGTGCCCTGAGAATGAGATATGTGCAGCTCCTATCGGGATTTGTCAGCACATTCGGGTGGTGTTGCTGGACTAGTTTTGACCTGTCGAATCATCTTGTTGTACCGGGATACCGAGTCTGATCGGTGGGTCCTCGGTGGAGGTCTATTCCTTCATTGACCGTGAGAGCTTGTTATGGGCTAAGTTGGGACCCCCCTGCAGGGATTGATCTTTCGAAAGCCGTGCCCGCGGTTATGGGCAGATGGGAATTTGTTAATGTCCGGTTGTAGATAACTTGAACTTAAATAATTAAAATGAATCAATTGAGTGGTTGCCGTGACGGGCTCTTCTCGGCGGAGTCTGGGAAGTGGACACGGCGTTGGAGTTATGTTAGCGTAGGCTGCTCTATGTAGTTTCCCGCTCGTGCTTTGCCTCCTCTTCTCGCTCTACTTTGCGAATAAGTTAGCCACCATATATGCTAGTCGCTTGCTGCAGCCCCACTTACATTACCCCTTTCCTACCTATTAAGCTTAAATAGTCTTGGTCGCGAGGGTGCGAGATTGCTGAGTCCTTTGTGGCTCAGAGATTACTATTACACCAGATGCAGGGACCGATGATACTTCTCCGGATGGCGCGCTCGAGCTGAAGTGGGAGTACGACGAGGACTCTCAGCGATACTATGTGTCTTTTCCTGATGATCAGTAGGGATGCCTATTCGGGGTTAGATTCAGGGCCTAGTCGCTTGTTGGGGGTCTTTTCTATTTTGGCGCCGTAGTCGGGCCATGAGTGATTATATGATGGATGTTATTTATGTACTTTGATGTGACGTGGCGAGTGTAAGCCAACTATGATATTATTCCCCCTTTATATATTATATATGTACATGGGTTGTGTAATGATTCCCGACTTGCGACATTGCTTTCCATGCGCGTATGTCTCTAAGTCGTGCCTCGACACGTGGGAGACATAGCCGCATCGAGGGCGTTACAAGTTGGTAATCAGAGCCTTCCCCGACCTTAGGAGCCCCATTGCTTGATCGTTTTTAGCAGCCGAGTTGTGTCTAGAAAAAAATGTTTTGAGTCCTTAGGAATTATATATCGGAGAGCTTAGGAATTCTTTTTACTTCCCAGTCTCCTCATCGCTCTGGTAAGGCATCCTGACGTAGAGTTTTGACTCTTCTCTTCTCAAATTTCACTAAATTTTTTTTTAGGATCACGCGAGTATCTTAGTTTTGTTCCGATGGCTTATGATGAGAATACTGTCCTGGTGCCTCCTGTCAGGGGTTTAGTGGAAGTGTCCCGGGGAGTTGAGCTCTGAGGTGTTGTCATCATAATTCTATCGTTGCAATTCTGGCATACTTGAGATATGTGCGCGACATCGAAAATCTCCTTTGTGCAGTTCGTTGGTGAGATAACCTCGACGCCACCCAGTACTGGGGCGGGAGTTCGGGAGTATCGCCATAACTTGTATAACGGATGCTTTTCGAAGGTTGAGATAGATGGTTTCCGAAGGTTTCTTGGTTATGTGTTGAAGGATGGATGCAGCTGGATGTAGGATTTGCTAGCTTGGGTGAGATATTATGCTTCCCCTGTATCCTCAACACCTGATTGCATAACCAGAAAGTTTCGGGAATTTCATAGGTGGGAATTCAAGTAGCCTTAGGATATCTTTCCAACAGATGTGTGATATGAAATTGGGGTTCGACGTCTAGTGGTTCGCCTATTCACGGTCGATTTTACAGTGGCCTCGTTGTGTCTTAAAGAGTCCTTGGCTATGCTGACTCGGGGACGCTTCGTATGTCATGTGCACTGCCTTGTACATGATGGTGCTGTACGGTCGAGCCCGTGTAGGTCCTACCACGAACACTTCGGACGAAATTTCTATCATGTGTTTGTTCCGGCTTATTCCGCAAGCCAACCCTTGGTTTTATTTCGAGTTGTGGTATTCGTTCTTCTTCGACGTCATATGTTGATTTCTTCCCTCCTTGATGTACCTCTTCTACCTGATTCTTCGTGGCTTCGCAATTTAGGAATATGTGACCACTTCAAGAGAAGTGCATTCGTTCATTTTGTTCGGATGTGAAGACTTTATGTTGCAATTTTCATTCCGTTGGTTTCACCTTCAATATTTTTCTATTTGTGTGCTAATGGTGGTCAACCTCTTCAGGATGGCTCCCGCTAAGAGCACCAGTCAGAACCAGAATCATGATCCTCTGCCACCTCCGCCTCCTCCGGAAGCATGGCAGGCTGTGATGGCTGCTACTAATGCAAATACTCAGCTGCTCATGCAAATCATCCAATAGCGGAATCAAAGCAGTCAAGGAAATCAAGGCAACAACCAGAACCAATTTGCAACTCTAAATCAGTTCCTCGCAAATGGTCCAAAGACGTTCAGCAACTGCGTTGAGGCTACCGATGCTGATGATTGGTTAGTCGATCTGGGCAAGCATTTTGAATGTAGCAACATCAGACCTGAAGATTTCGTCAAGTTCGCGTCTTTCCAGCTCAAGGATCAGGCCGCAGAGTGGTTTCAGCAGTACCGGGATTCCAGAGGTGGACGTTTGATCACTTGGGATGATTTCCGTCGTGATTTCCGCGCTCATCACATTCCTCAAAGTGTGACTGAAAGCAAACATGAAGAATTCCGCAATCTGAAGCAAGGCTCTTTGTCTGTCTATGACTACAACAAGTTGTTCCAGAAGCTCGCCCGTTTTGCCAAGCAGGATGTTCCTGATGAGAAGAGCATGATCTATCAGTTCAGGGGTGGTCTTCGTGAATAAATTCAGCTCGCTCTTGTCCTCTTCGAGCCGCTGAGATACGATGAGTTCTACAACATGGCACTGAAGCAAGAGGCTGCTCAGCTCAGGTGTGATGCTTCCAGGAAGCAAGTCAGAGACACTACGTCTTCTTCCTCTACTGAAGTGGCCAAGCAGCAGAAGTATTGGCTTCCTCCTCCTCCGTTCCGTCAGCCGTATCAGCAGAAGAGCAAAGGTGGCAGTAGTTCGTCCCACCCACCCAACCCAGGCTTTCAGAACAAGACTTCGTCTCAAGCTTCAAGATCGAGTGCTCCGTACCACCGTCCGCTCTCATAGGTCACGTGCAACAAGTGCCAACAGAAGGGTCACTATGCCAACAAGTGTTTCAACCAGAGGCGTCTTCCTCCTCCTCCTCCTCCTGTCAGATCGGCAAGTTCAGCTGTGGTCAAGCATAACCCCAAGCACGCCAAGGTCAACTTGCTGAATGCAGCTCAGGCAGAGGACTCGCCGGATGTGATTATGGGTAACCTTCCTGTTAACGATGTTCCCGCAAAAGTACTTTTTGATACTAGTGCATCACATTCTTTCTTGTCATGCCCGTTTGCATCGAAGCACAATGTTGATACTGAGATTATGCCCAAAGCCATGCAAGTTGTTTCTCCAGGCAAGCTGTTGACTTCAAGTTTGGTTGCTCCCGATATTTCTATCACATTGGGCGATTACAAGTTTCTCTCTTCTCCGGTGGTTCTTGGTAATTCTGATATCGACCTCATTCTTGGGATGGACTGGCTCTCTAAACACAAGGCTCACCTTGATTGTGCAGCCAGGCAGATTCAACTGACTCATTCATCTGAAGATGTCATTGTCTTTGCTGCTCGGGATAATACCATCCAGTTGTTCTCTCTCAATGAAAAGGGTGAATTGGATGCTATTTCGCAGATTCCGGTTGTTTGTGAGTATCAAGATGTCTTCCCTGAAGAACTCCCAGACATGCCTCCAAACCGGCCGGTTGAATTTGTTATTGAACTTGAGCCCGGTACGGAACCTGTGTGCAAACGGCCTTACAAGCTCGGCCCCGAAGAGTTGAAGGAGTTGAAGAAACAACTCGATGTGCAAGAAAGAATGGGTCTCATTCGGCCTAGTACTTCTCCGTGGGGTTGTGGTGTTCTTTTTGTGAAGAAGAAGGATGGAACGGACCGACTTTGTGTTGATTATCGTCCATTGAACAAGAAGACCATCAAGAACAAATATCCACTTCCCAACATTAATGAGCTGTTCGAACAACTCAAGGGTGCCCAAGTATTCTCCAAGCTTGATCTCCGTATGGGTTATCATCAAATTCGCATTCGTGAACAAGATATTCCAAAGACGGCGTTCAGAACAAGCTATGGGTCATATGAATACACAGTTATGTCTTTTGGCCTCGCCAATGCTCCTCCGACGTTCTCACGCATGATGAATTTCATCTTCAACCTCTACACCAACGACTTTGTTTTGGTCTATCTCGACGATATCCTGGTTTTCTCGAAGAACAAGGAAGATCATGCCAAACACTTGCGTTTGGTTCTTGACAAGCTCAGGGAACATCAATTCTACGCCAAGTTCTCCAAGTGTGAGTTTTGGCTCGATGAGGTTCTTTATCTTGGCCATATTATCTCTGCCAAGGGCATTTCCGTGGATCCTGAGAAGGTGTCTGCAATCGTTAATTGGGAACCTCCTCAGAATGTGAAGCAACTCCGTAGCTTCCTCGGTCTCGTGAGTTATTGCCGAAGATTCGTTGAAAACTTCTCCAAGTTCGCGAAGCCTCTCTCAAATCTTCTTCAGAAGCATGTCAAGTACGTTTGGTCTCCGGAGTGTGATATCGCTTTCAACGCTTTGAAAGAGAAATTGATCACTGCTCCAGTTCTAACTCCGCCTGATGAAGCCAAGCCGTACGAGGTCTTTTGTGATGCCTCTCTCCAAGGTCTCAGTGCAGTACTGATGCAAGAGAAGAAAGTTGTTGCTTATACCTCTCGCCAGTTGAAGCCTAATGAGAAGAACTACCCCACTCATGATCTCGAGTTGGCGGCAGTTGTGCACGCATTGTTGACTTGGAGACATCTTCTCTTGGGAAGGAAAGTGGACATTTTCACTGATCACAAGAGTCTCAAGTACATCTTCACTCAGCCTAATCTCAACCTCAGGCAGACTCGATGGGTCGAAATGATTCAAGAGTACAATCCGAGTATCGAGTATACTCCAGGCAAGGCTAATGTGATTGCTGACGCTTTGAGCAGGAAAGCATATTGCAACAGTCTGATTCTCAAGCCTTATCAACCCGAGCTTTGTGAAGCTTTCCGCAAACTTAATCTGCAAGTTGTTCCTCAAGGTTTCCTCGCCAACCTTCAAGTTTCTCCTACCTTGGAAGACCAGATTCGCCAAGCCCAGCTTCTTGATGCCATGGTGAAAAAGGTGAAGATTGGTATTGCAAAGAGTCAGTCCAAGTACAAGTGCTACCGACTTGATGACAAGGACACTCTCTTCTTCGAGGATCGAATTGTTGTGCCCAAAGGTGAACTTCGTAAAGTGATCATGAATGAGGCTCACAACTCTCTCCTCTCCATCCACCCTGGGAGCTCGAAGATGTATCAAGACCTGAAGCAAACTTATTGGTGGACTCGAATGGAGCGCGAGATCGCTCAATTCGTGAATGAATGTGATGTCTGCAGAAGAGTGAAGGCAGAACACCAAAGGCCAGCAGGTCTCCTCCAACCTCTCGCCATTCCAGAATGGAAGTTTGACCACATTGAAATGGACTTCGTGACTGGGTTTCCTAAGTCCAAGCGTGGCAATGATGCTATATTTGTTGTCATCGACAAGCTCACCAAAGTGGCTCATTTCTTGCCTATCAAAGAGTCAATCACTGCAGCTCAATTGGCGGAGCTCTATACCTCTCGTATTGTCTCTCTGCACGGTATTCCTCAAGTGATATCTTCAGACCGTGGCAGCATTTTTACCTCCAAGTTCTGGGATTCTTTTCAGAAGGCCATGGGCACCAACATTCGCTTCAGCACTGCTTTCCATCCTCAAACAAGCGGTCAAGTCGAGCGTGTCAACCAGATTCTTGAAGATATGCTCAGGGCTTGTGTTATCTCCTTCGGTATGAAGTGGGAGGATTGTCTTCCTTATGCTGAATTCTCGTACAACAATAGTTTCCAAGCAAGTTCCGGCAAGGCCCCATTTGAAATTCTGTATGGTAGGAAGTGCCGTACACCTCTCAACTGGTCCGAAACCGGTGAACGTCAGCTGCTGGGTAATGACCTGATCACAGAGGCAGAAGAAATGTGCAAGGTCATTCGTGATAATCTCAAAGCAGCACAATCTCGTCAGAAGAGCTACTATGACAGCAAGCACCGTGATTTGGCCTTTGAGATCGGAGATCATGTCTACCTCCGCGTCTCTCCTATGAAAGGGACTCGTCGCTTCGGTATCAAAGGGAAGCTTGCCCCCAGATACGTCGGGCCTTTCAAGACCGTCAGCAAGAAAGGCGACCTCGCCTATCAACTCGAGCTTCCTGCAACCTTTGCCAATGTTCATGATGTGTTCCACGTCTCGCAACTCCGAAAGTGCTTCAAGACGCCTGAGCGAACCGTCAACTTCGAGGACATTGAGCTCCAAGAAGATCTCTCCTACCGTGAGCACCCAGTTGCAATCCTTGAAGAGACTGAACGCAAAACTCGCAACAAGTCAATCAAGTTTCTCAAAGGCAAGTGGTCACACCATTCCGACCATGAAGCTACCTGGGAACACGAGGATCACCTCCGTTCTGAGTACCCGGAGTTCTTTCAGTCCTAGATCTCGGGACGAGATCTTTTCGTAGTGGTGGAGTGTTGTAACGCCCCATATGTAACCTTCCCGAATTGTACTCCAACTCTTGCCTTTTCCGGCATTAAGTTATATTTAATTCTCGGGTTCGGGTCTTTGTCTCCGTGTGTTGTTTTTGTTTTCGTGCATCACATATCATGTCATCACGTGCATTGCATTTGCATACGTGTTCATCTCATGCATTCAAGCATTTTTCCCGTTGTCCGTTTTGCATTCCGGCGCTTCGTTCTCCTCCGGTGGCCAATTCTAGCTTTCTTTCGTGTGTGGGGATTAAACATTTCCGGATTGGGCCGAGACTTGCCATGCGGCCTTGGTTTACTACCGGTAGACCGCCTGTCAAGTTTTGGGTCATTTGGACTTTGTTTGATACTCCAACGGTTAACCGAGGGACCGAAAAGGCCTCGTGTGTGTGCAGCCCAACACCCCTCCATTTTGGCCCAAAACCCACCAAACTCTGCTCCATCGTCTCGGTCATTCGATCACGATCGTGTGGGCGAAAACCGCACCTCATTTGGACTCTCCTAGCTCCCTCTAGGTCTATAAATAGACCCCCCCTCAAAATCCCGGGTCTCTCCTCCCCCAAACCCTAGCCTCTTTCGTCCTCCGCGCCGCCGGACAAAAACCGGACGGCCGGACGTGTCCGTCCGCCCTACCGCACCAGTCCGAAGCCGCCACGTGGCAGGACCACATCGCCGCAGCCGCCGGCCCGCTCGGCCCGGGGCGAGCCCCCGCGGCCCACTTCGCCCCGCCGCCCGGTGCCTCCCTGCGCCGCCTCCTTCCCCATCGACGAGGAGCCGCGCCGCCGCCGCGCCATCGTCGCTACCCGCCGGAGCTCAGCGCCGTACCTCGCCGGGCCTCCTCGACACCGGTCGCGCCGCCCCGGGGACGTCTCCGGCCGGGGCCCGCCTCCCCTCGCCGGACCCCGCTCTCCTCCCGCCGGCCAAGCCCCTCCCCTACCTCGACGCCGGCGAGCTCGAACCGGCCGTGAACAGTAACTCTGGCCGCCTCGGTATCCGTGCCCGATCCAGATCTGGATCTGGGATATTTCGGTTGACTTTCTCCTCCCGAAACCCTAGATTTTCTTGCTACTTTGACCTGTCATATCTTTGCATCCGTAGCTCCGATTTGGGCATATGATATGTCAAAATCTTCGTCTCAACGAGTACATCATTTCATTCCATTGCATCATTTGCATTTGAGGTCATCTTGGTGCCCAAAATGCTGTTGGAAGGAGGCATCATGAGTTAAATTGCAGATCCGATAGTTCATCATGCACTTTTGTCATTTTTGCCATGTTTAATCCGTGCATGATATGCCTGTGCCCCTTTGGGATGAATTGTTAAGCATGTTGTCTTCTTTCAAGAGGTGCCTCCCATGCATTTTTAGGATGTGTGTGTTGTCTTGTGCAAGCTTGCGAAGAGGGCTACCTGAGTTTACTGATTTCAGGGACTTAGTGAAAATCACTAAGTCTGGGATGTTTTAGTTCACGATGCTATATGTCCAGCTTGTTTCCTAGTGATCCGTGCCTCTTTTGAGGATGATCAGTAAGAGTGATTTGTTATGCTTGTTGTGCTTAATCCATCCATGTCTTTACTTGTTATGTTGGAGAACCCTAGGTTGACTCAATCGAGCTCAACTTTTGCATAGTTGTTGTTTTGGGCAGACCGTGAACTCTTTTGCGATTTTGCCGGAGTTATTGCTAGTGATCCATGCATGTTATGCCATTGTTCTTGCCATGTCTAGCTAGCATTTTGTGCCTTATTAATGGATATATGCTTTCCTTGCCATGACTTGCACCGTAGTGAGTGCATCAAGCTCGTTTACATGCCTCCGTGAGTTATATTTCAGCATGTCCCAGTTTTCACTAAGTCTGAAAACTGATTGTGTTTCATCGATGTTCGTGTGCTCGGTAGAGTATTTTGTGAACCCTTTTTGGCCCAGGTCATTTTGGGTGTTTTGTTAAGCTTGTTGAGTATCTCCATGCCATGCTCTTACTTGCCATGTTCAGGTTTTGCTTCATGTTGTTTTGCTGCTCCGAAGAGAGCATCGTGGTCTGAAATTTCAGACTAGCGTTGATTTCGCTAAGTGTGAAGTCTGTTTTGCTTATTCAGTTTTGCCATGCTTGTTTGAAGCCCTTAATGGATGAATTTGCCTATGCCTCAGCCCTGGTGATTTGTTAATCTTCTTGAGTACATCACTACCATGCAATTTGTTTTCATGTTTAGTGGCTGTAGCATGTTCATTTTGTTGCATTTAGGAGCCTACTTGCTGTAAATCGCAGATCGGTTCGTTTAGTAAATCGCTTGCCATTTCTAAACCGTAGCTCCGATTGCCATGATCTTTATATCGTTTTCAGGGGATTTCTTCCCCTCTATCCATTGGCACACTTGGTTTTCCAAGTTGAGGCCAGGTTCATGCATTTCCTGTTACATCTTGCATTTGGCATCCCGCATCGCATCCCGCATAGCATATCATCTTTGCATACTATTGGTTGCCCTTGCACGTGGTTGATTGTATCCTTGTTGCTTGTTTGTGTTGTTGGGTAGAGCCGGGAGACGAGTTCTCTAACGAGGAGCCCGTTGAGTTTGCTTTTGAGGAACCAGTCAATTCTGACAACTGTGCAGGCAAGATGATCACACCCTTGAAATCACTACTATCTTTGCTATGCTAGTTTGCTCGCTCTTTTGCTTTGCCAATGCTACGATGCCTACCACTTGCTTGTCAGCCTCCCAATTGCCATGATTGAGCCTCTAACCCACCTTTGTCCTAGCAAACCATTGATTGGCTATGTTACCGCGTTGCTTAGCCCTTCTTATAGCGTTGTTAGTTGCAGGTGAAGATTGGAGCCGTTCCTTGTTGGAACACTTATTTACTTGTTGGGATATCATTATATTGCTATGTTATCTTATTCATCTATATACTTGGTAAAGGGTGGAAGGCTCGGCCTCTCGCCTAGTGTTTTGTTCCACTCTTGCCGCCCTAGTTTCCGTCATATCGGTGTTATGTTCCCGGATTGTTGCGTCCCTTACGCGGTTGGGCTATAATGGGAACCCCTTGATAGTTCGCCTTGATTAAAGCTTTTCCAGCAATGCCCAACATTGGTTTTACCATTTGCCACCTAGCCTCTTTTTCCCTTGGGTTTCCGGAGCCTGAGGGTCATCTTTATTTTAGCCCCCCACGAGCCAGTGCTCCTCTGAGTGTTGGTCCGACCGAGTAGACTGCGGGGCCACCTCGGGGCAACTTGAGGGTTGGTTTTACTCGTAGGATGTCTCATCTGAGTGTGCCCTGAGAACGAGATATGTGCAGCTCCTATCGGGATTTGTCGGCGCATTCGGGCGATGTTGCTGGACTAGTTTTGACCTGTCGAATCATCTTGTTGTACCGGGATACCGAGTCTGATCGGTGGGTCCTGGGTGGAGGTCTATTCCTTCCTTGACCGTGAGAGCTTGTTATGGGCTAAGTTGGGACCCCCCTGCAGGGATTGATCTTTCGAAAGCCGTGCCCGCGGTTATGGGCAGATGGGAATTTGTTAATGTCCGGTTGTAGATAACTTGAACTTAAATAATTAAAATGAATCAACTGAGTGGTTGCCATGACGGCCTCTTCTCGGCGGAGTCTGGGAAGTGGACACGGTGTTGGAGTTATGTTTGCGTAGGCTGCTCTATGTAGTTTTCCGCTCGTGCTTTGCCTCCTCTTCTCGCTCTACTTTGCAAATAAGTTAGCCACCATATATGCTAGTTGCTTGCTGCAGCCCCACTTACATTACCCCTTTCCTACCTATTAAGCTTAAATAGTCTTGGTCGCGAGGGTGCGAGATTGCTGAGTCCTTTGTGGCTCACAGATTACTATTACACCAGATGCAGGGACCGATGATACTTCTCCGGATGGCGCGCTCGAGCTGAAGTGGGAGTACGACGAGGACTCTCAGCGATACTATGTGTCTTTTCCTGATGATCAGTAGGGATGCCTATTCGGGGTTAGATTCAGGGCCTAGTCGCTTGTTGGGGGTCTTTTCTATTTTGGCGCCGTAGTCGGGCCATGAGTGATTGTATGATGGATGTTATTTATGTACTTTGATGTGACGTGGCGAGTGTAAGCCAACTATGATATTATTCCCCCTTTATATATTATATATGTACATGGGTTGTGTAATGATTCCCGACTTGCGACATTGCTTTCCATGCGCCTATGTCTCTAAGTCGTGCCTCGACACGTGGGAGACATAGCCGCATCGAGGGTGTTACAGCATAGCAACCTGAAGACGGTCTTCCTCAAGGAGCAGCGCGTCGTCTTGTCACAGCTGCTCTTGCTCGAGCTCATCGTAAGCGAGCACTCAAGGCGACCCGTATACGAGTTCCGTGGGGTGAACTGCCTCCGCTCCATAGACTAAAGAGAAGAGTGTCTGGCCAGTGGCTCGATTTGGCGTCGTCCTGATCGACCAAAGAACCACCGGTAGCTCCTCGATCCAGTTTCTTCCGCACTTGTGCAGCCTGTCGAAAGTTCTGGTCTTGAGCCCGCGCAACACTTTAGCATTTTCCCTCTCCGCTTGACCGTTGCTTCTCGGGTGAGCAACAGAAGCGAAGCAGACCTTGGCGCCAAGATCTTGGACGTACTGCATGAAGGTGCGGCTCATAAATTGCGTACCGTTGTCGGTGATTATCCTGTTAGGGATCCCAAAACGGCAAACAATCGACCTGAAGAACTTGACTGCTGACTGTGCTGTCACCTTCCTCACTGGTTCCACTTCCGGCCACTTTGTGAACTTGTCGATTGCAACGTACAAGTAGTCAAAGCCCCCAACAGCTCGGGGAAAGGGGCCGAGGATATCGAGCCCCCAGACCGAAAATGGCCAGGATAAAGGGATCGTCTGGAGAGCTTGAGCTGGCTGGTGTATCTGTTTGGAATGGAACTGGCACGCTTCACATTTGGTTACTTGTGCAGTTGCATCCTGGAGGGCTGTCGGCCAGAAGAAGCCTTGCCGGAATGCTTTTCCGACAAGGGCTCTTGCACCAATGTGGTGACCACATATGCCTCCATGTATCTCTGCCAACAGCTTCTGTCCATCTTCCCGGGGAATACACTTCAATTTCACACCGTTGAGTCTCCTTCTGCACAGTGTGTCGTCGACAAACTGGTACATACTAGACTGCCGGGCTACTCTTTCCGCTTCTTCTGGCTCTTCGGGAAGTTCTCCTGTCTGAAGGAAATGGACAATTTGCTGCGCCCATGTTGGAGCCTGTGGCTCGACAACAAGGACTAAAGGCAATTCTGCTGCTGCGGGAACATCTGCTTCCACGGCAAGAGCCTGCGGTTCTGCCGGAGCTCGACGTTCCCCGGCAATCTTGCCAGAGCAAAACTTGTCGGGAGCGTCTGCTTCAACGAAACAAACCCCGGGGCTTGCCGGAGCAGACGGCTCCTCAGCACTGTTGGTGTTGATCTTGGGGACTTTCTTGGCGGCTGCTTCGGGAAGCTCTGCCGGAAAATAGTCGCCAGAAACCAACTTCCTCTTCTTACTCTGTCCGATTGATGGTGTTACGGACGGCTGGGTCAGCTTGAGCACAAAAATCCCTGGTTCCACAGGTAATTTAAGTGCAACGCACTTTGACAGGCCATCGGCAATGTCATTCTGAGCTCTTGGGATATGCTCCATTTGCAGGCCGTCAAAGTGCTCTTCTAGCTTTCTCACTTTGTCAACCTAAGCTTCCATTAAAGGACTCTGGTAATTCTTGTTCACTTGGCGGACGACAAGCTGTGAGTCACCCCTGACTATGAGCTTCTTAATCCCAAGTTCTGTCGCGATCCTGAGACCGGCAAGCAAGCCTTCATACTCTGCAGTATTGTTTGTCGCTTGCTCCTTGGGAAAGTGCATCTGGACTATGTACTTGAGGTGCTCTCCGGTGGGTGCGACAAGCAGCACACCAGCACCGGCGCCTTGCAGCGAGAAGGCGCCGTCAAAGTACATGAGCCACTCCTTGTTTGTTTCCTTGGCGGGGATGCTCGTCTCCGGAATTTCTTCGTCTGGAGTTGGCGTCCACTCTGCTATGAACTCTGCCTATGCTCTGCTTTGGATCGTTGATGTACTCTCAAATTTGAGGCCAAAGCTTGACAGTTCCAGTGCCCACTAGACAATCTTGCCTGTTGCTTCTGGATTCTGCAATATCCTCTTTAGCGGAAAGCGAGGGACAACTGTGATCTCATGTGCTTGGAAATAGTGGCGCAGCTTTCTCGAGGCCATAAGAAGGCCGAAAAGCAACTTCTGCACACTAGAGTACCTTGACCGAGCTCCGAGCAGAAGGGAACTGACAAAGTAAACTGGGCGCTGCACCATCTTCTTCTATATCTCCTCTTGCATCTGCGCAGATCCATCCTTGTCGGGACCAGATCTTGTCGGGGAAGCCCCCTGCTTGTCGCTGGATGCGCTTGCCGCGGTTGCTGGCTCGTCGTCTGCCTCCCTCTCCACCACTAACGCAGCACTAACCACTTGATTGGTTGCCGCTATGTACAGCAGCAACTTCTCTTGTGGTTTAGGTGCGACAAGTGTTGGAGTGGAGGACAGGTATCTCTTCAAGTCCTACAGCGCAGCCTCCGCTTCCGGAGTCCATTTCATTGGACCTGCCTTTTTCAAAATTTTGAAAAACGGCAGGGCGCGCTCAGCAGACCGAGAAATAAACCTGCTGAGAGCAGCCACGCAACCGGCAAGTTTTCGGACATCCTTGACGCGCTTTGGTGCTTTGATCTGCTCAATGGCCTTGATCTTGTCGGGATTGGCTTCAATTCCCCGCCGAGACACAAAGATCCCGAGAAGCTTGCCGGAAGGGACTCCAAACACACACTTCTCGGGGTTGAGCTTGAGGTTGATCTTGCGCAGATTTGCAAAAGTCTCTTCTAAATCTTGGATCAGAGTCGTCCTATCCTTGCTTTTGACCACTATATCATCCATGTAAGCTTCTACATTTCTGTGTATCTGTGGCTTCAAAGCGACATGGACTACTCTGGCAAATGTTGAACCAGCATTCTTTAAACCGAAAGGCATCCGTACGAAACAGTACGTGCCACATGGAGTAATGAATGTGGTTTTCTCCTCATCCTCTTCTGCCATGAAGATCTGATGATATCCTGAATATGCATCAAGGAATGAAAGCAAATCACATCCGGCTGTGGAGTCAACAATCTGGTCAATGCGCGGCAAGGGAAATGGGTCTTTGGGACAAGCTTTATTAACATCAGTGAAGTCAATACAAAGCCTCCATTTTCCATTTGCCTTGCGCACTACAACAGGATTGGCCAACCACGTGGGATGGAGCACTCCTCTCACAAGGCCTGCTGCTTCCAATTTCTTGTTTTCTTCTGCTATGAATTCTTGGCGCTCCACTGCCTGTTTCCTGACCTTCTGCTTGACGGGCCGCGCGTGAGGACAAACAGCAAGATGGTGCTCAATTACTTCCCTGGGAACACCGGGGATGTCAGACGGCTGCCATGCAAACACGTCGACATTCGCCCACAGGAAAGAAACAAGCGCGCTTTCCTATTTAGGGTCAAGCGTGGCACTGATGGTAAAAGTACCACCAGTGCCGTCCTCCTTGGCGGACACCCTCCTGGTATGTGGTGGAGCTGCCATTGCCTTCTTACACTTGCCGGTGGAGCTCGACAGTGCGTCCTCGAAGGCAGCACAGCACTCCGAGGAGGTGCGCTTGCCGGAGTGGGCATCAGAGCTCTTGCCGGACTTGGTCTTCTTCTCCCCCCTGGGAGCTTCAGCAGCAAGTGCCTTGCGGTCTGTCGCAGCAGCTGCTTCCCGGTAGATCTTGTCGGCGCAGATAAGGGCATCCTTCTTGTCGCTAGGGACAGAGATGACGCTTATCGGGCCTGGCATCTTGAGCATGTTGTATGCATAGTGAGAGGCTGCCATGAACTTGGCGAGCGCTGGACGGCCAAGTATCCCATTGTAAGGCAATGGGAAATCGACAACGTCAAAAGTGACCCTCTCCGTCCTGAAGTTCAGCTCGCTGCCAAATGTCACCGGCAACGTGACCTTCCCTTTCGGCTTGCTCCTTCCCGGATTAATTCCTTGGAATGTACCGGTCTCTTCGAGCTCGTTGTCCGGGATCTGGAGTTTCTGGAGCACAGCGGAGGAGATCAGATTTAAGCCGGCCCCGCCGTCAACTAGCATCTTAGTGACTTTAAGGTTGCGGATTGTTGGCGAAACCAACAACGGCAAGCACCTGACCGCAGTTGTGCGATCAGGGTGGTCCTCAATGTCAAAGATGATAGGCGTGCTGGACCATTTTAGAAGCTTGCGTGATTCGACAGGTGGCTCTACCGCATTAACTTCCCGCAGCCACTGTTTGAGTTGGTGGTGGGAAGTATGCAGAGAAGCACCGCCGTCAACACACGAAACTTCTGTAGCTTTCTGAAACTCCTTCTCACTGTTCTCAACATCATCCATGTCTTCATCTTCGTCTTCGTCTTCATCCTTGTCGCGGCCACGGGGAGGTCTGTCTCCTTGCCGCTGCTTGGCCTTGCCGCAGCGTCCTCCCCGGCCAGCGCGCTTCTTGCCGGCCTCTCCACCGCCTCCTTGGGCCCTCTCCTTGTCACAGCGCTCATACTCAGCTTTTTGTTGCTGTACAAGCTGCTTGACCTTCTTGCAGCTCTGGAGGTCATGGCCCTTGGTGCGGTGGATCTTGCAGTACTGCTTGTCGGAGCCGTCCTGCTTTTCGGCGGCCGGCATAGCTTGGCAGTTGGTGCACGCGGCAACCTCCTTGCCGGAGCTGCCAACTTTGGCTTACTTGGCGGCGCCGTCATTGCCGGACTGCTCGACGACTAGCACCTCTTTGTCCTTCTTCTTCCGGTTGCGCCTCCGGTTTTTCTTTGCCGGGGCGGCATCTTCGCTGTCAGATCCCCCTGCTCCAGTATACTCTCCGGGGAGTTTCCTCCCTTCTTCAGCGCGTGCACACTTGTCGGCCAGGGCATAAAGCTCGCTGACGTCTCTAATCCTGCTCATCGCCATCTCTTCCCGCATCCTGCGGTTACGCACGTTCTGATGGAACGCGCTGATAACCGCGGCAGGGTGGATGTCTGGGATGTTGCGCTGTACACGGCTGAACCTCTGAATATACTTGCGCATGGGCTCTCCTTCCTTCTGGGCAAGCAGGTGAAGGTCACTTTCCTGGCCATGTGGCTTGTGGCCGCCTGTAAAGGCGCCGACAAACTGGTGGCACAAGTCCGCCCAAGAGGATATGGAGTTGTCCGGCAAGTGCATGAGCCAGGATCTGACTTCGGGCTTGAGCACGAGCGGGAAGTAGTTGGCAAGGACCTTGTCGTCTCGCCCCCCGGCAGCTTGCACCACAATGGTGTAGATGCTGAGGAACTCTGACGGGTGCGACTTGCCGTCGTACTTCTCCGGTACATATGGCTTGAAATGCTTCTGGCTGGGCCACTGGACTTGCCGCAGCTCATGGGTGAACGCAGGGCAACCTACCGCGTACGGCAAGTCGCCTGGTTCTCCGGGCGCATGCATGTCAACAGAGGGCCCAACGTGCAGGTCTGATTGACGCCGCGCTTCTCTTCGGCGCTCAATGCGCGTTCGAGCGTCTTCTTGCTGTCTTTCATGAAGAACTTGGCGCTGATCGCGACGAGCTCGCGTGCTCGTGCGCTTCCCTCGATCTGCTCTTTGCGCTCTCTCCGCCCCCTGCCGAACCGAAAGGGGCCTCGGTCCGCCGTGGTCCCATAGGTGTCCGTGGGGATCAGTCACCCCCGACATCTTTGGCGCGGCGGGTAGGGGTGCGTCGAGGTTGTGCGAACCTGATCCGGCGTTCGCACGAGCCAGATATTCATCATCTTCGTCAACATGCCACCGAAGAAGAAGATTTCGGAGGCAGCTGCTCCGTCTGCGCCGAGCCCACCATCGCCGGAGCGAACGGCTGGTGGAGTAGGCGCCGGCGGAAGAACGGGCACCGACGAGGAGGCTCATGGTGCTGCCAGGTCCAAGGACAAGGCTGCGCTGCACATCGGCGGCGCGGTCGGCTCCCACAACGACCGGGCGCACTCCAAGACCTCGGCGTTCGTACACGCACCGCGCTCATCTCAGGAGGCGTGGGACCAGCAGCGTCATGGTACTCACGGTACCATACGTTTGCTGGGCCAAGATCAAGCTGGCGGATCTCGGAGTGCTCGAGACCAGCATGAGCGCACGAGCACGCGAGCTCGTCGCGATCAGCGCCAAGTTCTTCATGAAAGACAGCAAGAAGACGCTCGAACGCGCATCGAGCGCCGAAGAGAAGCGCGGCGTCAATCAGACCTGCGCGCTGGGCCCTCTATTGATATGCATGCGCCCGGAGAACCAGGCGACTTGCCGTACGCGGTAGGTTGCCCTGCATTCACCCGTGAGCTGCGGCATGTCCAGTGGCCCAGCCAGAAGCATTTCAAGCCAGACGTACCGGAGAAGTACGACGACAAGTTGCACCCGTCAGAGTTCCTCAGCATCTACACCATTGCGGTGCAAGCTGCCAGGGGGCGAGACGACAAGGTCCTTGCCAACTACTTCCCGCTCGTGCTCAAGCCCGAAGTCAGATCCTGGCTCATGCACTTGCCGGACAACTCCATATCCTCTTGGGCGGACTTGTGCCACCAGTTTGTCGGCGCCTTTACAGGCGGCCACAAGCCACATGGCCAGGAAAGTGACCTTCACGTGCTTGCCCAGAAGGAAGGAGAGCCCCTGCGCAAGTATATTCAGAGGTTCAGCCGTGTACAGCGCAACATCCCAGACATCCACCCTGCCGCGGTTATCAGCGCATTCCATCAGAACGTGCGTAACCGCAGGATGCAAGAAGAGATGGCGATGAGTAGGATTAGAGACGCCAGCGAGCTTTATGCATTGGCCGACAAGTGTGCACGCGCTGAAGAAGGGAGGAAACTCCCCAGAGAGAATACTGGAGCAGGGGGATCTGATAGCGAAGATGCCGCCCCGGCAAAGAAAAACCGGAGGCGTAACCGGAAGAAGAAGGACAAAGAGGTGCTAGTCGTCGAGCAGTCCGGCAATGACGGCGCCGCCAAGCAAGCCAAAGTTGGCAGCTCCGGCAAGGAGGTTGCCGCGTGCACCAACTGCCAAGCTATGGCGGCCGCCGACAAGCAGGACGGCTCCGACAAGTAGTACTGCAAAATCCACCGCACCAAGGGCCATGACTGTTAGGGAACGTAGTAATTTCAAAAAAATTCCTACGCACACGCAAGATCATGGTGATGCATAGCAACGAGGGGAGAGTCTGATCTACGTACCCTTGTAAATCGCAACGGAAGCGTTGACACAACGTAGAGGAAGTAGTCGTACGTCTTCTTCCCGATCCGACCGATCCAAGCACCGTTACTCCGGCACCTCCGAGTTCTTAGCACACGTACAGCTCGATGACGATCCCCGGGCTCCGATCTAGCAAAGCTTCGAGGAGGAGTTCTGTCAGCACAACGGCGTGGTGACGATCTTGATGTTCTACCGACGCAGGGCTTCGCCTAAGCACTACAACGATATGATTGAGGTGGAATATGGTGGCAGGGGGCACCGCACACGGCTAAGGAACAATCTCAATGATCAACTTGTGTGTCTAGAGGTGCCCCCTGCCCCCATATATAAAGGATGCCAGGGGGAGGGCTGGCCGGCCAAGCCTATGGAGGCGAAGGAGGAGTCCTACTCCTACCGGGAGTAGGACTCCCCCCAATCCTATTCCTAATAGGACTCCCAAGGGGGAAAGAGAGAGAGAGAGAGAGGTGGCCGGCCACCTCTCCTAGTCCTAATAGGACTAGGGGAGGGGGGAGGCGCGTAGCCCACTATGGGCAGCTCCTTTCACCTTTCCACTAAAGCCCAATAAGGCCCATATGGCTCCCGGGGGGTTCCGGTAACCTCCTGGTAATCCGGTAAAATCCCGATTTTACCCGGAACACTTCCGATATCCAAATATAGGCTTCCAATATATCAATCTTTATGTCTCGACCATTTCGAGACTCCTCGTCATGTCACCGATCTCATTCGGGACTCCGAACTACCTTCGGTACATCAAAATGCATAAACTCGTAATAACTGTCATCGTAACGTTAAGCGTGCGGACCCTACGGTTCGAGAACAATGTAGACATGACCGAGACACGTCTCCGGTCAATAACCAATAGCGGGACCTGGATGCCCATATTGGCTCCTACATATTCTACGAAGATCTTTATCGGTCAGACCGCATAACAACATACGTTGCTGCCTTTGTCATCGGTATGTTACTTGCCCGAGATTCGATCGTCGGTATCCAATACCTAGTTCAATCTCGTTACTGGCAAGCCTCTTTACTCGTTCTGTAATACATCATCCCGCAACTAACTCATTAGTTGCAATGCTTGCAAGGCTTGTGTAATGTGCATTACCGAGAGGGCCCAGAGATACCTCTTCGACAATTGGAGTGACAAATCCTAATCTCGAAATACGCCAACCCAACATCTACCATTGGAGACACCTGTAGTACTCCTTTATAATCACCCAGTTACGTTGTGACGTTTGGTAGCACCCAAAGTGTTCCTCCGGCAAACGGGAGTTGCATAATCTCATAGTCATAGGAACATGTATAAGTCATGAAGAAAGCAATAGCAACATACTAAACGATCTTGTGCTAAGCTAATGAAATGGGTCATGTCAATCAGATCATTCAACTAATGATGTGACCTCGTTAATCAAATAACAACACATTGTTCATGGTTAGGAAACTTAACCATCTTTGATTAACGAGCTAGTCAAGTAGAGGCATACTAGTGACACTCTGTTTGTCTATGTATTCACACATGTATTATGTTTCCAGTTAATACAATTCTAGCATGAATAATAAACATTTATCATGATACAAGGAAATAAATAATAACTTTATTATTGCCTCTAGGGCATATTTCCTTCAGTCTCCCACTTGCACTAGAGTCAATAATCTAGATTACATAGTAATGATTCTAACACCCATGGAGCCTTGGTGCTGATCATGTTTTTCTCGTGGAAGAGGCTTAGTCAAGGGTCTGCAACATTCAGATCTGTATGTATCTTGCAAATCTCTATGTCTCCCACCTCGACTAGATCCCAGATGGAATTGAAGCGTCTCTTGATGTGTTTGGTCCTTTTGTGAAATCTGGATTCCTTTGCCAAAGCAATTGCACCAGTATTGTCACAAAAGATTTTCATTGGACCCGATGCACTAGGTATGACACCTAGATCGGATATGAACTCCTTCATCCAGACTCCTTCATTTGCTGCTTTCGAAGCAGCTATGTACTCCGCTTCACATGTAGATCCCGCTACGATGCTTTGTTTAGAACTGCACCAACTGACAGCTCCATCGTTTAAAGTAAACACGTATCCGGTTTGCGATTTAGAATCGTCCGGATCAGTGTCAAAGCTTGCATCAACGTAACCTCTTATGGTGAGCTCTTTGTCACCTCCATATACGAGAAACATATCCTTAGTCCTTTTCAGGTATTTCAGGATGTTCTTGACTGCTGTCCAGTGATCCACTCCTGGATTACTTTGGTACCTCCCTGCTAAACTTATAGCAAGGCACACATCAGGTATGGTACACAGCATTGCATACATGATAGAGCCTATGGCTGAAGCATAGGGAACATCTTTCATTTTCTCTCTATCTTCTGCAGTGGTCAGGCATTGAGTCTGACTCAACTTCACACTTTGTAACACAGGCAAGAACCCTTTCTTTGCTTGATCCATTTTGAACTTCTTCAAAATCTTGTCAAGGTATGTGCTTTGTGAAAGTCCAATTAAGCGTCTTGATCTATCTCTATAGATCTTAATGCCCAATATGTAAGCAGCTTCACCGAGGTCTTTCATTGAAAAACTCTTATTCAATTATCCCTTTATGCTATCCAGAAATTCTATATCATTTCCAATCAGCAATATGTCATCCACATATAATATCAGAAATGCTACAGAGCTCCCACTCACTTTCTTGTAAATACAGGCTTCTCCAAAAGTCTGTATAAAGCCAAATGCTTTGATCACACTATCAAAGCGTTTATTCCAACTCCGAGATGCTTGCACCAGTCCATAAATGGATCGCTGGAGTTTGCACACTTTGTTAGCTCCCTTTGGATCGACAAAACCTTCCGGTTGCATCATATACAACTCTTCTTCCAGAAATCCATTCAGGAACGCAGTTTTGACATCCATCTGCCATATTTCATAATCATAAAACGCGGCAATTGCTAACATGATTCGGACAGACTTAAGCATCGCTACGGGTGAGAAGGTCTCATCATAGTCAACCCCTTGAACTTGTCGAAAACCTTTTGCAACAAGTTGAGCTTTATAGACAGTAACATTACCGTCAGCGTCAGTCTTTTTCTTGAAGATCCATTTATTCTCAATTGCTTGCCGATCATCGGGCAAGTCAACCAAAGTCCATACTTTGTTCTCATACATGGATCCCATCTCAGATTTCATGGCTTCAAGCCACTTTGCGGAATCTGGGCTCACCATCGCTTCTTCATAGTTCGTAGGTTCATCATGATCTATTAGCATGACTTCCAGAACTGGGTTACCGTCCCACACTGGCGCGGATCTTGCTCTGGTTGATCTACGAGGTTCAGTAGTATCTTGTTCTGAAGTTTCATGATCATTATCATTAACTTCCTCACTTATTGGTGTAGGTGTCGCAGAAATAGTTTTCTGTGATGTACTACTTTCTAATAAGGGAGCGGGTACAGTTACCTCATCAAGTTCTACCTTCCTCCCACTCACTTCTTTCGAGAGAAACTCCTTCTCAAGAAAGTTTCCGAATTTAGCAACAAAAGTCTTGCCTTCGGATCTGTGATAGAAGGTGTATCCAATAGTTTCCTTTGGATATCCTATGAAGACACATTTCTCCGATTTGGGTTTGAGCTTATCAGGTTGAAGCTTTTTCACATAAGCATCGCAACCCCAAACTTTCAGAAACGACAACTTTGGTTTCTTGCCAAACCATAGTTCATAAGGCGTCGTCTCAACGGATTTTGATGGTGCCCTATTTAACGTGAATGTGGCCGTCTCTAGAGCGTATCCCCAAAATGATAGCGGTAAATCAGTAAGAGACATCATAGATCGCACCATATCTAGTAAAGTACGATTACGACGTTCGGACACACCATTACGTTGTGGTGTTCCGGGTGGTGTGAGTTGCGAAACTATTCCACAATTTTTCAAATGTACACCAAACTCGTAACTCAAATATTCTCCTCCACGATCAGATCGTAGAAACTTTATTTTCTTGTTACGATGATTTTCCACTTCACTCTGAAATTCTTTGAACTTTTCAAATGTTTCAGACTTATGTTTCATTAAGTAGATATACCCATATCTGCTTAAATCATCTGTGAAGGTGAGAAAATAACGATATCCGCCACGAGCCTCAATATTCATCGGACCGCATACATCTGTATGTATGATTTCCAACAAATCTGTTGCTCTCCCCATAGTACCGGAGAACGGTGTTTTAGTCATCTTGCCCATGAGGCACGGTTCGCAAGTACCAAGTGATTCATAATCAAGTGGTTCCAAAAGTCCATCAGTATGGAGTTTCTTCATGCGCTTTACACCGATATGACCTAAACGGCAGTGACACAAATAAGTTGCACCATCATTATCAACTCTGCATCTTTTGGCTTCTACATTATGAATATGTGTATCACTACTATCGAGATTTAACAAGAATAGACCACTCTTCAAGGGTGCATGACCATAAAAGATATTACTCATATAAATAGAACAACCATTATTCTCTGATTTAAATGAATAACCGTCTCGCATTAAACAAGATCCAGATATAATGTTCATGCTCAATGCTGGCACCAAATAACAATTATTTAGGTCTAGTATTAATCCCGAAGGTAGATGTAGAGGTAGCGTGCCGACCGCGATCACATCGACTTTGGAACCGTTTCCCACGCGCATCGTCACCTCGTCCTTAGCTAATCTTCGCTTAATCCGTAGTCCCTGTTTCGAGTTGCAAATATTAGCAACAGAACCAGTATCAAATACCCAGGTGCTACTGCGAGCATTAGTAAGGTACACATCAATAACATGTATATCACATATACCTTTGTTCACCTTGCCATCCTTCTTATCCGCCAAATACTTGGGGCAGTTCCGCTTCCAGTGACCAGTCTGCTTGCAGTAGAAGCACTCGGTTTCAGGCTTAGGTCCAGACTTGGGTTTCTTCTCCTGAGCAGCAACTTGCTTGCCGTTCTTCTTGAAGTTCCCCTTCTTCTTCCCTTTGCCCTTTTTCTTGAAACTAGTGGTTTTGTTAACCATCGACACTTGATGCTCCTTTTTGGTTTCTACCTCCGCAGCTTTCAGCATTGCGAAGAGCTCGGGAATAGTCTTGTTCATCCCTTGCATATTATAGTTCATCACGAAGCTCTTGTAGCTTGGTGGCAGTGATTGGAGAATTCTGTCAATGATGCAATCATCTGGAAGATTAACTCCCAATTGAATCAAGTGATTATTATACCCAGACATTTTGAGTATATGCTCACTGACAGAACTGTTCTCTTCCATCTTGCAGCTATAGAACTTATTGGAGACTTCATATCTCTCAATCCGGGCATTTGCTTGAAATATTAACTTCAACTCCTGAAACATCTCATATGCTCCATGACGTTCAAAACGTCGTTGAAGTCCCGATTCTAAGCCGTAAAGCATGGCACACTGAACTATCGAGTAGTCATCAGCTTTGCTCTGCCAGACGTTCATAACATCTGCTGTTGCTCCAGCAGCAGGCCTGGCACCCAGCGGTGCTTCCAGGACGTAATTCTTCTGTGCAGCAATGAGGATAATCCTCAAGTTACGGACCCAGTCCGTGTAATTGCTACCATCATCTTTCAATTTTGCTTTCTCAAGGAACGCATTAAAATTCAATGGAAGAACAACACGAGCCATCTATCTACAATCAACATAAACAAGCAAGATACTATCAGGTACTAAGTTCATGATAAATTTAAGTTCAATTAATCATATTACTTAAGAACTCCCACTTAGATAGACATCCCTCTAATCCTCTAAGTGATTACGTGATCCAAATCAACTAAACCATGTCCGATCATCACGTGAGATGGAGTAGTTTCATTGGTGAACATCATTATGTTGATCATATCTACTATAAGATTCACGCTCGACCTTTCGGTCTCCGTGTTCCGAGGCCATATCTGTATATACTTGGCTCGTCAAGTATAACCTGAGTATTCCGGGTGTGCAACTGTTTTGCACCCGTTGTATTTGAACGTAGAGCCTATCACACCCGATCATCACGTGGTGTCTCAGCACGAAGAACTTTCGCAACGGTGCATACTCAGGGAGAACACTTCTTGATAATTTAGTGAGAGATCATCTTATAATGCTACCATCAATCAAAGCAAGATAAGACGCATAAAAGGATAAACATCACATGCAATCAATATAAGTGATATGATATGGCCATCATCATCTTGTGCTTGTGATCTCCATCTCCGAAGCACCGTCATGATCACCATCGTCACCGGCGCGACACCTTGATCTTCATCGTAGCATCATTGTCGTCTCGCCAATCTTATGCTTCCACGACTATCACTACCGCTTAGTAATAAAGTAAAGCATTACATCGTGATTGCATTGCATACAATAAAGCGACAACCATATGGCTCCTGCCAGTTGCCGATAACTTGGTTACAAAACATGATCATCTCATACAATAAAATTTAGCATCATGCCTTGACCATATCACATCACAACATGCCCTACAAAAACAAGTTAGACGTCCTCTACTTTGTTGTTGCAAGTTTTACGTGGCTGCTACGGGCTTAAGCAAGAACTCATCTCACCTACGCATCAAAACCACAACGATAGTTTGTCAAATAGACTCCGTTTTAACCTTCTCAAGGACCGGGCGTAGCCACACTTGGTTCAACTAAAGTTGGAGAGACAGTCGCCCGCAAGCCATCTATGTGCAAAGCACGTCGAGGGAACCGGTCTCGCGTAAGCGTATGCGTAAGGTTGGTCCGTGTCGTCTTGTCCAACAATACCGCCGAAACAAAGTATGACATGCTGGTAGGCAGTATGACTTGTATCGCCCACAACTCACTTGTGTTCTACTCGTGCAAATAACAGCAAACCATAAAACCTAGGCTCGGATGCCACTGTTAGGGAACGTAGTAATTTCAAAAAAATTTCTACGGACACGCAAGATCATGGTGATGCATAGCAACGAGGGGGAGAGTATGATCTACGTACCCTTGTAAATCGCAACGGAAGCGTTGACACAACGTAGAGGAAGTAGTCGTGCGTCTTCTTCCCGATCCGACCGATCCAAGCACCGTTACTCCGGCACCTCCGAGTTCTTAGCACACGTACAGCTCGATGACGATCCCCGGGCTCCGATCCAGCAAAGCTTCGAGGAGGAGTTCTGTCAGCACAACGGCGTGGTGACGATCTTGATGTTCTACCGACGCAGGGCTTCGCCTAAGCACTACAACGATATGATTGAGGTGGAATATGGTGGCAGGGGGCACCGCACACGGCTAAGGAACGATCTCAATGATCAACTTGTGTGTCTAGAGGTGCCCCCTGCCCCCGTATATAAAGGATGCCAGGGGGAGGGCTGGCCGGCCAAGCCTATGGAGGCGCAGGAGGAGTCCTACTCCTACCGGGAGTAGGACTCCCCCCCCCAATCCTATTCCTAATAGGACTCCCAAGGGGGAAAGAGAGAGAGAGAGGTGGCCGTCCACCTCTCCTAGTCCTAATAGGACTAGGGGAGGGGGGAGGCGCGCAGCCCACTATGGGCAGCCCCTTTCACCTTTCCACTAAAGCCCAATAAGGCCCATATGCCTCCCGGGTTGGTTCCGGTAACCTCCTGGTAATCCGGTAAAATCCCGATTTTACCCGGAACACTTCCGATGTCGAAATATAGGCTTCCAATATATCAATCTTTATATCTCGACCATTTCGAGACTCCTCGTCATGTCCGTGATCACATCCGGGACTCCGAACTACCTTCGGTACATCAAAATGCATAAACTCGTAATAACTGTCATCGTAACGTTAAGCGTGTGGACCCTACGGTTCGAGAACAATGTAGACATGACCGAGACACGTCTCCGGTCAATAACCAATAGCGGGACCTGGATGCCCATATTGGCTCCTACATATTCTACGAAGATCTTTATCGGTCAGACCGCATAACAACATACGTTGCTGCCTTTGTCATCGGTATGTTACTTGCCCGAGATTCGATCGTCGGTATCCAATACCTAGTTCAATCTCGTTACTGGCAAGCCTCTTTACTCGTTCTGTAATACATCATCCCGCAACTAACTCATTAGTTGCAATGCTTGCAAGTCTTGTGTAATGTGCATTACCAAGAGGGCCGAGAGATACCTCTCCGACAATCGGAGTGACAAATCCTAATCTCGAAATACGCTAACCCAACATCTACCATTGGAGACACCTGTAGTACTCCTTTATAATCACCCAGTTACGTTGTGACATTTGGTAGCACCCAAAGTGTTCCTCCGGCAAACGGGAGTTGCATAATCTCATAGTCATAGGAACATGTATAAGTGATGAAGAAAGCAATAGCAACATACTAGACGATCTTGTGCTAAGCTAATGAAATGGGTCATGTCAATCAGATCATTCAACTAATGATGTGACCTCGTTAATCAAATAACAACACATTGTTCATGGTTAGGAAACTTAACCATCTTTGATTAACGAGCTAGTCAAGTTGAGGCATACTAGTGACACTCTGTTTGTCTATGTATTCACACATGTATTATGTTTCCGGTTAATACAATTCTAGCATGAATAATAAACATTTATCATGATACAAGGAAATAAATAATAACTTTATTATTGCCTCTAGGGCATATTTCCTTCAATGACCTCCAGAGCTGCAAGAAGGTCGAGCATCTTGTACAGCAACAAAAAGCTGAGTATGAGCGCCGCGACAAGGAGAGGGCCCAAGGAGGCGGTGCAGAGGCCGGCAAGAAGCACGCTGGCCGGGGAGGACGCTGCAGCAAGGCCAAGCAGCGGCAAGGAGACAGACCTCCCCGTGGCCGCGACAAGGATGAAGACGAAGATGAAGATGAAGACATGGATGATGTTGAGAACAGTGAGCAGGAGTTTCAGAAAGCTACAGAAGTTTCGTGTGTTGACGGCGGTGCTTCTCTGCATACTTCCCACCGCCAACTCAAACAGTGGCTGCGGGAAGTTAATGTGGTAGAGCCACCTGTCGAATCACGCAAGCTTCTAAAATGGTCCAGCACGCCTACCATCTTTGACATTGAGGACCACCCTGATCGCACAACTGCGGTCGGGTGCTTGTCATTGTTGGTTTCGCCAACAATCCGCAACCTTAAAGTCACTAAGATGCTAGTTGATGGCGGGGCCGGCTTAAATCTGATCTCCTCCGCTGTGCTCCAGAAACTCCAGATCCCGGACAGCAAGCTCGAAGAGACCGGTACATTCCAAGGAATTAATCCGGCAAGGAGCAAGCCGAAAGGGAAGGTCACGTTGCCAGTGACATTTGGCAGCGAACTGAACTTCAGGACGGAGAGGGTCACTTTTGACGTTGCCGATTTCCCATTACCTTACAATGGGATACTTGGCCGTCCAGCGCTCGCCAAGTTCATGGCAGCCTCTCACTATGCATACAACATGCTCAAGATGCCAGGCCCGATAAGCGTCATCTCTGTCCCTGGCGACAAAAAGGATGCCCTTATCTGCGCCGACAAGATCTACCGGGAAGCAGCTGTTGCGACAGACCGCAAGGCACTTGCCGCTGAAGCTCCCGGGGGGAAGAAGAAGACCAAGTCTGGCAAGAGCTCTGATGCCCACTCCGGCAAGCGCACCTCCTCGGAGTGCTGCGCTGCCGTCGAGGACGCACCATCGAGCTCCACCGGCAAGTGTAAGAAGGCAATGGCAGCTCCACCACATACCAGGAGGGTGTCCGCCAAGGAGGACGGCACTGGTGGTACTTTTACCATCAGTGCCATGCTTGACCCTAAATAGGAAAGCGCGCTCATTGCTTTCCTACGGGCGAATGTCGACATGTTTGCATGGCAGCCGTCTGACATCCCCGGTGTTCCCAGGGAAGTAATTGAGCACCATCTTGCTGTTTGTCCTCACGCGCGGCCCGTCAAGCAGAAGGTCAGGAAACAGGCAGTGGAGCGCCAAGAATTCATAGCAGAAGAAATCAAGAAATTGGAAGCAGCAGGCCTTGTCAGAGGAGTGCTCCATCCCACGTGGTTGGCCAATCCTGTTGTAGTGCGCAAGGCAAATGGAAAATGGAGGCTTTGTATTGACTTCACTGATGTTAATAAAGCTTGTCCCAAAGACCCATTTCCCTTGCCGAGCATTGACCAGATTGTTGACTCCACAGCCGGAAGTGATTTGCTTTCATTCCTTGACGCATATTCAGGATATCATCAGATCTTCATGGCAGAAGAGGATGAGGAGAAAACCGCATTCATTACTCCATGTGGCATGTACTGTTTCGTACGGATGCCTTTCGGTTTAAAGAATGCTGGTTCAACATTTGCCAGAGTAGTCCATGTCGCTTCGAAGCCACAGATACACAGAAATGTAGAAGCTTACATGGATGATATAGTGGTCAAAAGCAAGGACAGGACGAATCTGATCCAAGATTTAGAAGAGACTTTTGCAAATCTGCGCAAGATCAACCTCAAGCTCAACCCCGAGAAGTGTGTGTTTGGAGTCCCTTCCGGCAAGCTTCTCGGGTTCTTTGTGTCTCAGCGGGGAATTGAAGCCAATCCCGACAAGATCAAGGCCATTGAGCAGATCAAAGCACCAAAGCGCGTCAAGGATGTCCGAAAACTTGCCGGCTGCGTGGCTGCTCAGCAGGTTTATCTCTCGGTCTGCTGCGCGCGCCCTTCCATTTTTCAAAATTTTGAAAAAGGCAGGTCCAATGAAATGGACTCCGGAAGCGGAGGCTGCGCTGCAAGACTTGAAGAGATACCTGTCCTCCACTCCAACACTTGTCGCACCTAAACCACAAGAGAAGTTGCTGCTGTACATAGCGGCAACCAATCAAGTGGTTAGTGCTGCGTTAGTGGCGGAGAGGGAGGCAGACGACGAGCCAGCAACCGCGGCAAGCGCATCCAGCGACAAGCAGGGGGCTTCCCCGACAAGCTCTGGTCCCGACAAGGATGGATCTGCGCGGATGCAAGAGGAGATACAGAAGAGGATGGTGCAACGCCTAGTTTACTTTGTCAGTTCCCTTTTGCAGGGGGCTAGGTTAAGGTACTCTGGTGTGCAGAAGTTGCTTTTCGGCCTTCTTATGGCCTCGAGAAAGCTGCGCCATTACTTCCAAGTGCATGACATCACAGTTGTCACTCGCTTTCCGCTGAAGATGATATTGCAAAATCCAGAAGCAACAGGCAGGATTGTCGAGTGGGCAGTGGAACTGTCAAGCTTTGGCCTCAAATTTGAAAGCACATCAACAATCCAAAGCAGACCATTGGCAGAGTTCATAGCAGAGTGGACGCCAACTCCAGATGAAGAAATTCCGGAGACAAGCATCCCCGCCAAGGAAACAAACAAAGAGTGGCTTATGTACTTTGACGGTGCCTTCTCGCTGCAAGGCGCCGGTGCTGGAGTGCTGCTTGTCGCACCCACCGGAGAGCACCTCAAGTACATAGTCCAGATGCACTTTCCCAAGGAGCAAGCGACAAACAACACTGCAGAGTATGAAGGCTTGCTTGCCGGTCTCAGGATCGCGACAGAACTTGGTATTAAGAAGCTCATAGTCAGGGGTGACTCGCAGCTTGTCATCCGCCAAGTGAACAAGAATTACCAGAGTCCCTTAATGGAAGCTTACGTTGACGAAGTGAGAAAGCTAGAAGAGCACTTTGACGGCCTGCAGATGGAGCACGTCCCAAGAGCTCAGAATGACATTGCCGATGGCCTGTCAAAGTGCGCTGCACTTAAATTACCTGTGGAACCAGGGATTTTTGTGCTCAAGCTGACTCAGCCGTCCGTAACACCACCAACTGGACAGAGCAAGAAAAGGAAGTTGGTTTCTGGCGACTATTTTCCGGCAGAGCTTCCCGAAGCCGCCGCCAAGAAAGTCCCCAAGATCAACACCCACAGTGCTGAGGAGCAGTCTGCTCCGGCAAGCCCCAGGGTTTGTTCTGTTGAAGCAGACGCTCCCGACAAGTTTTGCTCCGGCAAGCTTGCCGGGGAACGTCGAGCTCCGGCAGAACCGCAGGCTCTTGCCGTGGAAGCAGATCTTCCCGCAGCAGCAGAATTGCCTTTAGTCCTTGTTGTCGAGCCACAGGCTCCAACATGGGCGCAGCAGATTGTCCATTTCCTTCAGACAGGAGAACTTCCCGAAGAGCCAGAAGAAGCGGAAAGAGTAGCCCGGCAGTCTAGTATGTACCAGTTTGTCGATAACATACTGTGCAGAAGAAGACTCAACGGTGTGAAATTGAAGTGTATTCCCCGGGAAGTTGGACAGAAGCTGTTGGCAGAGATACATGGAGGCATATGTGGTCACCACATTGGCGCAAGAGCCCTTGTCGGAAAAGCATTCCGGCAAGGTTTCTTCTGGCCGACAGCCCTCCAGGATGCAACTGCACAAGTAACCAAGTGTGAAGCGTGCCAGTTCCATTCCAAGCAGATACACCCGCCAGCTCAACCTCTCCAGACGATCCGTTTATCCTGGCCATTTTCGGTCTGGGGGCTCGACATCCTCGGCCCCTTTCCCCGAGCTGTCGGGGGCTTTGAGTACTTGTACGCTGCAATCGACAAGTTCACAAAGTGGCCGGAAGTGGAACCAGTGAGAAAGGTGACAGCACAGTCAGCAGTCAAGTTCTTCAGGTCGATTGTTTGCCGTTTCGGGATCCCTAACAGGATAATCACCGACAACGGTACACAATTTACGAGCCGCACCTTCATGCAGTACGTCCAAGATCTTGGCGCCAAGGTCTGCTTTGCTTCTGTTGCTCACCCGAGAAGCAACGGTCAAGCGGAGAGGACAAATGCTGAAGTGCTGCGCGGGCTCAAGACCAAAATTTTCGACAGGCTACACAAGTGCGGAAGAAACTGGATCGAGGAGCTGCTGGTGGTTCTTTGGTCGATCAGAACGACGCCAAATCGAGCCACTGGCCAGACACCCTTCGCTCTAGTCTATGGAGCGGAGGCAGTTCTCCCCACGGAACTCGTATACGGGTCGCCTCGAGTGCTCGCTTATGATGAGCTCGAGCAAGAGCCGCTGCGGCAAGACGACGCGCTGCTCCTCGAGGAAGACCATCTTCAGGCTGCTGTGCGAGCTGCTCGCTACCAGCAAGCTTTGCGCCGCTACCATAGCCGCAATGTTAATGCCAGAAGTCTCGAGGAAGGCGACCTTGTTCTTCGGTGCGTTCAGTCCGCCAAGAATTCCAACAAGTTCATGCCAAAGTGGGAAGGCCCTTACCGGGTGAAACGAGTCACCAGGCCTGGCGTTGTCCGCCTGGAGACCGAAGATGGCATCCCGGTGAGCAACTCCTGGAATATTGAGCATCTTCGTAAGTTTTACCCGTAAGGCGCGGTTGTTGGACCCTGTCCGGCAACCACCCTTTTTGTACAAGTCTTGCCGCTGTTGCATATAATCCTTTGTACAAAGCCAGGCGCAGACCCTGAGCACAAGTAAATGAAGCGCTGGCGCCCTGAGTTATTGCATGCATGCTAGATCGAGTCTCGTCCTTCGTTAGGGTTGATAGTGCTTAACAGCGGCTAACCCCTAGCTTAGAGGTCGAGTGTGCGTCCCTTTGCCTTTCTTTCGTTTCCCTTGGTTCGCAGGGCTCACATATCCTTCCCGGACCGCCTGAGGATGAAAAGGAGAAGAAGGACGTACCGGCATCTGCACCCCGGCAAGCCAGTGTTGCCGGGGGCTGCAAGTACCAAGATTCACCCACGGCAAGCCAGAGTTGCCGGGGGCTGCAATCTCAGATAAGTCTTTCATCCCTCATCATGCATTCTCTTATGGACTGGGGAATACGAAACCTCGTTTCTTCCTGAAAACTACCGTGCACCCTTAACTCTAGGCCCTGGGGCTCGTTCCTGGGGCCAAGTTTGGTCATAGTCGCGGCAGCAAAGGGATGAAACGAGGGGGCCGCACCCGCCTCGTCCCTGCCTCCGTCAAAAGCGTGAGAAAGGTCGAGCGACGTGGGAAGACAGCAGGGCCTGTTGCCGGGAGAAGAAGTGTCTATCTGAAAGATACCAAGGATTTGCTCCTTGACGTGGGTTCTACCCGCGAGACAAATGACCCGGCAAGCATCCCCTTTTCATTAAAAAATATTCCACTCAGGTACAGTCCATAGAGGATGAAAAACGTGAGAGAGAGGATTACAAGTTTTAAATGCAACTAAGGCCCGAAGGCTTACAAATTAAAAAGATAAGATGCCCGTAATCCCTTTCTTGTCCCTCTCTTCAGGAGGTAGGTCAAGGAGGCGAAAAGGGCAAAAGGGGCGCCTAGGCGAGCTACGGGTGCCAGAAGACACCAAGAGAACATCCCGGGGGCCATCCGAAGGCTGGACAGTGATGGCGGCGCCGGAAGCGGGGCTCGAAGACGAGGCGGCAGGACGTCAGCACGCTGTCGAGGGCACCACGCCCTCGTACTCCGACTTGACAGCCTTGCCGCCAGCCCTCTTCCTCTTCCGCAGCCTCCCTATGCCAGCCGCCCAAGGAGACGACCCCGGGGAGTTCAAGGAGCCGACAACACGGATGATGGGGTCGCCGGTGCCGCACGGAGCGGCGCCCGACACCTAGTCGGACCCATCATCTTGCCGCCCGCTACCCTCATCGTCGCCGTCGCTCTCCTCCTCGTCACTCTAGCTCGAGGAGGAGCCTTCGCTATCGGGGGAGTTGTCCACGCAGCACTTTGCCCGAGTGCCGAATCACCCGAAGACCTTGACGGAGAGGAGATCGCCCTCCATCAACTTAAAATGGAGGGTGAGCCCCCCCATCAGGCTGTGGATACGGGCGAACGTCTTCCACCCTCGACCAAGATACATGACATTAGGGGCTAGGAATTCAACGCGGACTCGCGTGCCGCTGATCTCACAGCCCCTCATGTGCAGTCTCAGTGTCTCGGGCGGGTCCAACTCCATCGCGCTCGCAAACGAAGCTGGGAGCCGGAGGCGACGACGAGGCGCCCGGCGCAGCCTGACGAAGAACTTGCAAGGGTCGTCCCCAATATGGACCGCCGTGGGAAGAGGAACCGCCGGCGGAGGCGAAGCTGGCGCGCCGCCCCGTCCACCTCTTCCCCGAGTGCCTCGGCATCGTCCTCGACCTCGTCCACGACCTCGCCCCCTCCCTCTTCCCCTTACGGCTGGCTCTGCCACCACGGGTGCGGGAGAGGGAGGGATGCGCTGTCTGGCAGCGACCCTCGCCGCCACCGATGAAGGACCAGGGTTTCACTTTCTCCATGGCGAATGAGAGAAAGGGGAGTAGAAGCTGAAGGAAGGAGGAGATGAGAGAATGCGGGCTTCCGTCCTCCCCTCCTGCTCTTTATAAAGGAGCGAGGTGGAGGCTCGGCCGCCCCGCTCAACGAGTCAAGACACGGGAAGAGCAGGGAGCTGGGGCCGACCCGCTGCCTCGACCCGCGACGGCCCAGTCTACCGCCTCCACCGTCCGCGACCCCAAGCGCATGGGAGCCGCGTGGCAGGCGTGCAGAACCGAGGCGACGGATGAGGCGACCTCTTCCCACCCCGTGATCGTGGGGAGTGGACGCCTCGAAAACCGGACATCGGCCCCATCCAGTAAATGAACCACGCCTCCACGCCCCCCTCCGTTTATGGGGGGGGGGCGCGAACCATCCCGTTTACCACGACGTGACGCATGCACGCAGGGCTTAGCCCCACGCACGCCGCCCATGTCACGCACGACGCCGCGTTCGACGCGTGCCGCTCAAGGAGGGTGCGGTGAATGCGGAGTCAGATACGGCGTGGCCCAGGCCGCGCGTGCCCGTGCACTGTTTTGGGCCTGGCCCAACAGCGCTCGGCACCGTGTATGGCCCAGGCCCGGGGGCTCCTGTCGGTGTACTAAAGTAGGGGTACCTTAGTATCCCGAACTTGTGCATGGGCAGTCGCAGCGTCCCGCGGCAAGGCTTGCCGGGCGACCGCCAAGATCCTCCATGGTTCCTTTGGAGCCATTCAAGAACAAAGTATCCAAGACCCCGGCAAGAGGTGCTTGCCGGGAAGGAGACAAGACCCCGGCAAGAGAAGCTTCCCGGGGAGGCCAACCAAGACATCTCAAGGAACTTTCCGCAACGCATCATGTGTCCTGGCAAGATCCAGTGAGCGACAAGCTCCCGGACGCGACAAGACCCGGTGAGCGACAAGCTCCCGGACGCGACAAGACAACATCCACGGCAAGGCGCTTGCCGCGGCAAGCTACTACTCCGCAGCCCGCGCTCTAGCTCACCCACCAACGTGTCGCTCTGGGACCGTTCCTGGCGTACGTGGCGGGAGGCTGTGCAGCTAGGGGCATGCGGTGGCAAGCAGGCGCTGACAAGATAGCCATCGTGGCAAACGGAGGCGCCCCTGACGGTCCCTTTCCGCACCGTCTAGGCGACACAGACAGGCATTTAATGCCTTTGTCCCCTGCCGTCAGGGTTAGGTATGATACAACTGTAGTAAGCGGTGGCGCCAACTACCACCTCTTTTACCTTTTTACCCTCATCTCTGTTGCCACCTGTCGGTGACCCCTTTGACATATAAAAGGAGGCCCATGCGCAACAGGAAAGGGGGGGGAGGATCATTCTGACGCTCGGTCTCGCTAGCCACCCAACTGTACTGTAGCATTCATCGCCCCCGAGCAAGAACACAATACAAATCAAAGTAGGAGTAGGGTTTTACGCATCCGTGCGGCCCGAACCTGGGTAAACTGATCGCGTGCTCGTGCGCTTCACCTCAATCTGCTCTTTGCGCTCGCTCCGCCCCCTGCCGAACCGAAAGGGGCCTCGGTCCGTCGTGGTCCCATAGGTGTCCGTGGGCATCAGTCACCCCCGACATGGCCCCACCCGGTGGGCCCCCGGGACCCTTCCGGTGGTCCCGGTACAATACCGATAACCCCGAAACTTGTCCCGATGGCTGAAATAGCACTTCCTATATATAATTCTTTACCTCCGGACCATTCCGGAACTCCTCGTGACGTCCGGGATCTCATCCGGGACTCCGAACATGATTCGGGTTACTGCATATACATATCCCTACAACCCTAGCGTCACCGAACCTTAAGTGTGTAGACCCTACGGGTTCGGGAGACATGTAGACATGACCGAGATGACTCTCCGGTCAATAACCAACAGCGGGATCTGGATACCCATGTTGGCTCCCACATACTCCACAATGATCTCATCGGATGAACCACGATGTCGAGGATTCATGCAACCCCGTATACAATTCCCTTTGTCAATCGGTATGTTACTTGCCCGAGATTCGATCGTCGGTATCCCAATACCTCGTTCAATCTCGTTACCGGCAAGTCACTTTACTCGTACCGCAATGCATGATCCCGTGACCAGACACTTGGTCACCTTTGAGCTCATAATGATGATGCATTACCGAGTGGGCCCAGTGATACCTCTCCGTCATACGGAGTGACAAATCCCAGTCTTGATCCATGTCAGCCCAACAGACACTTTCGGAGATACCCATAGTATACCTTTATAGTCACCCAGTTACATTGTGACGTTTGGTATACCCAAAGCACTCCTACGGTATCCGGGAGTTACACGATCTCATGGTCTAAGGAAAGGATACTTGACATTGGAAAAACTCTAGCAAACGAACTATACGATCTTTATGCTATGTTTAGGATTGGGTCTTGTCCATCACATCATTCTCCTAATGATGTGATCCCGTTATCAATGACATCCAATGTCCATAGTCAGGAAACCATGACTATCTGTTGATCAACGAGCTAGTCAACTAGAGGCTTACTAGGGACATGTTGGTGTCTGTTATTCACACATGTATTACGATTTCCGGATAACACAATTATAGCATGAATAAAGACAATTATCATGAACAAGGAAATATAATAATAGTGCTTTTATTATTGCCTCTAGGGCATATTTCCAACAGTCTCCCACTTGCACTAGAGTCAATAATCTAGTTACATTGTGATGAATCAAACACCCATGGAATTCTGGTGTTGATCATGTTTTGCCCTAGGGAGAGGTTTAGTCAACGGATCTGCTACATTCAGGTCCGTATGTACTTTACAAATATCTATGTCTCCATCTTGAACATTTTCACGAATGGAGTTGAAGCGACGCTTGATGTGCCTTGTCTTCTTGTGAAACCTGGGCTACTTTGGAAGTGCAATAGCTCCAGTGTTGTCACAGAAGAGCTTGATCAGCCCCGACGCATTGGGTATGACTTCTAGGTCGGTGATGAACTCCTTCACCCAGATTGCTTCATGTGTTGCCTCCGAGGCTGCCATGTACTCCGCTTCACATGTAGATCCCGCCACGACGCTCTACTTGCAACTGCACTAGCTTGCTGCCCCACCATTCAAAATATACACGTATCCGGTTTGTGACTTAGAGTCATCCAGATCTGTGTCGAAGCTAGCATCGACGTAACCCTTTACGACGAGCTCTTCGTCACCTCCATAAACGAGAAACATTTCCTTAGTCCTTTTCAGGTACTTCAGGATATTCTTGACCGCTGTCCAGTGTTCCTTGCCGGGATTATTTTGGTACCTTCCTACCAAACTTACGGCAAGGTTTACATCAGGTCTGGTACACAGCATGGCATACATAATAGAACCTATGGCTGAGGCATAGGGGATGACACATCTCTTCTATATCTTCTGCCGTGGTCGGACATTGAGCTGAGCTCAATTTCACACCTTGTAGCACAGGCAAGAACCCCTTCTTAGACTGATCCATATTGAACTTCTTCAATATCTTATCAAGGTATGTGCTTTGTGAAAGACCTATGAGGCGTCTTGATCGATCTCTATAGATCTTGATGCCTAATATATAAGCAGCTTCTCCAAGGTCCTTCATTGAAAAACTCTTATTCAAGTAGGCCTTGATGCTGTCCAAGAGTTCTATATCATTTCCCATCAAAAGTATGTCATCTACATATAATATGAGAAATGCTACAGAGCTCCCACTCACTTTCTTGTAAACGCAGGCTTCTCCATAAGTCTGCGTAAACCCAAACGCTTTGATCATCTCATCAAAGCGAATGTTCCAACTCCGAGATGCTTGCATCAGCCCATAAATCGAGCGTTGGAGCTTGCACACCTTGTCAGCATTCTTAGGATCGACAAAACCTTCCGGCTGCATCATATACAATTCTTCCTTAAGGAAACCATTAAGGAATGCCGTTTTGACGTCCATTTGCCATATCTCATAATCGTAGAATGCGGCAATTGCTAACATGATTCGGACGGACTTCAGCTTCGCTACCGGTGAGAAAGTCTCATCGTAGTCAACCCCTTGAACTTGTCGATAACCCTTAGCGACAAGCCGAGCTTTATAGATGGTCACATTGCCATCCGCGTTTGTCTTCTTCTTAAAAATCCATTTATTTTCTATGGCTCGCCGTTCAACGGGCAAGTCAGTCAAAGTCCACACTTCGTTTTCATACATGGATCCTATCTCGGATTTTGTCGGGGTAAATAGATATGGGTAGCCCAGCCGGCTTCCCTTAGCCCCTCAGAAAAAATTGTGAGCCCATCCGGCTCATAAGAAGACTCAAGACTTGGGCCGCCTCCCCCAGCCGGCTTCGGGGCGGCCCACCCTTTCACCCTCCTGGAGAAGCCTGCAGAGGGCCGGCTACGGCAAGGCCGGCTACGGCAGGGCCGGCTACTTCAGGGCCGGCTACAGCAAGGCCGGCTACTGCTGGGCCGGCTCCCATAAATCGGTCAACGCCGTACCCGCAATATACGCGTCCACTCTGCAATGATGAAGTGGGGCATGGCAACAGTCGAGCCTGCCACCCCCAAAGCCCGGAGCACGCCTGGTACAGCGCGTCGTGCGGGCCGCTGCGGCCCGCCCGGCGCGGCACTGTAGCCCCCCCCCGGCTCTAGCGCTGTCCTCTACGGGTCGCCAGCGTGGCCCCCGAGGCGGTGGGCCCCTTCGGGCAGAGAGATGCCGAAGGCAGCCGCGCCTCCTCTCAAGCCGGCAAGATAGAGGGCCGGCTTCACGTAGCCGGTCTGCCGCCCTCCTCGAAGGAGACGCCCATTAAGGAGACAAGACACAGCGGGGCTACAGTAATCGCCCGCCAGGGCGGCGTTACTGTAGCCACGCTTACCCCGACCAAGCCTGCGCCCACGACACGAAGTAACAGTAACCAGCCGCCGACCAGGCCCTGGCCAGTGGGGCCGGCCTGTCGACCCAGGAGCCGGCAGTCGGCGGGACCCACCAGCCGGCGGGCCCCAGAAGCCGGCGGAGAAGCCGGCGAGCATAGTCACAGACGGCTGGGCCCCGCGCCCAGTCGGATTACCATTGTACCCCCGGGGGGTAGGCCTATATAAACCCCCCGGTGCACCCATGCAAAGGGAGAGCTCTCTTTCTAGACCTAGACACGTACAAGGAGAAGAAGCAAGCCGAGCCGAGCCTTTCTTCCTCCTTCCACCCAAAACAGCTCAAGGAGCATTGTAGCTAGTTGTCCACTTAGTAACCATGCGGAGACCCCGCGGAGCAGCAGTAGGGATGTTATCTCCCCGGAGAGCCCTGAAGCTGGGTAAGATTCGCCGGCGTGCATGTCTTCGCCTCATCCCGTTTCCAGGCACCGGCGACGTTCTTTTGGCCCCCGCAATGATAAGCCACCCGTTGGCATATGTCGATCCTACCACCCGACATTTGGCACCCACCGTGGGGCCAGGTGCACCGAGACCTGTTCTGGATGGGAACCCTTTTCCTCCCTCGCGGGCGTAGCCAGCCTGGCTCGCCCGATGGCGCTTGCCGCGACGCGCTGCATGGCGTCGCCGACGTCTACGCGGCTAGCGGCCTCGCCAACCTCTTCGACAAGGCCCGCATCTCCGACGAGCTCGCCTCTGATGTGGGCACAGATCACCTCGCCAACCTCCTTAGCCAACTCCACGTCTCCAGCGAGCCCGCTGCGGACTTGGAGTCGGTTGGCTCCACCGACCCGATGCCCGTCGACTCCGACGCGGCATCCTGCGATACCTTCCCCACCAATGTCACGGTCTACAACGACCCGCTCCCTCCGGCTGGCGATCGCGATTCTGACGCCCCCGAGGTGATGGTTATCGGCCTTGACGGCCCGACTGACGAGGGCGCCCGCGACTCCCCACGCGCGGCAGCCCAAGACTTGTCCGCCCCCCTTCCGGCTGACGCCAGCGACGAAGTTCTGGAGGCACGCCGCCTCGCCCTCCTCGCGGAGGGCCGGCGGCTGGCCTCCATAAGACGCCTCATCGAGGCCTACCAGCGCGAAGCTGACCGCGCCGCCTTCGGCACGCCGGCTCCGGCTGGCCCTAGCCGGGCCGGCGCTGTCATGCAACGCGGTGCCGTCATCGCCGACACGCTTGGGGTGGATCGCCCGGTCTACGCCACCCCGCTCGAGAACCTGCGCGCCGCCCAGGCGGCCGTAGACGAGCTGGACGGCTTGGAAGCCGAAGACCTCCCTCATATGACGTGGCGCATCCAGCAACTAATCGATGCGGCCGCACGACGGCACGAGGCCGACGCCTGCGCGGGGAGCCCTCCCCCGCGCCGCGAACACGGCGCGACCTCCCGGTCGCCGACTACCAGCTACACCCGCGCGCGGCGCGAGAAAGAGCCGGCTTCCACCCGAAGCCGGACCCAAGTCTCCATCGAGCGAGACGCGGACGGCCGCCCCCGAGCCACGGAATGGCGGGGCACCCCGCCTCCGCCTCGAGCTCGCGGAGAAAGATATCCTACCCCGCCTCCAGTGGCTCACGCGACTCTCAGCGGCCGGCTTGGTCGCCGCGAGGGAATCGGCGAAAACGACGCCCGCCACCGGATCGACCGCCTGGCCCGATCCCTGGCTCTAGAAGAAGAAGACGATGTCGGCCCGCCTTGCTTCGGCCCCCGCATCCGCGACGAGCCCTTCCCCAAGGGGTTCTCGCTCCCAAGAGACACACCCAAGTACAACGGCTCGGTGAAGCCGGAAGACTGGCTGACCGACTACTCCACAGCCGTCAGCATCGCCAATGGCAACCGGCGCGTTGCCGTAAAGTACGTGCCCCTCATGCTGCAAGGCACGGCACGGACTTGGCTTAACAGCCTCAAGCCCCTCAGCATCAACAGCTGGGTGGATTTCACTGAAGCCTTCGTTCGCAACTTCACCAGCACCTACAAGCGGGCTCCCAAGCCCAGACAGCTCTCCCTGTGCGTACAGGGCCCAGCCGAGTCCACTCGCGACTACCTGACGCGTTGGGCCGAGCTCCGCAACTCCTGCGAGGGGGTGCACGAGGTGCAAGCCATCGAATACTTCACAGCCGGGTGCCGAGAGGGCACCCTCCTCAAGCACAAGCTTCTCTGTGATGAGCTGACTACCCTCGACGAGCTCCTGAACATCGCCGACAAGTACGCCACCGCCGACTCCTCGATGAAGACCGAGCTCCGGGTGGACGCATCCGGAAAGGTGCTCAATCCGGCGCCCAAAGCGCCGGCTAGAGACGGCGGCCGACGCCAACACCAGAATGATCAAAAGCGCAAGGGCCCTGCGCCGCCTCCCGCCAGTCGGCAGGTGGCCACGGTCGAAGACGCGCCGCCAGAAGGGCGGCCCGCACCCAAGAAGCCCAAGGGCGGCCGGCCGGCTTGGCAGCCGGCCTTCTCCTACGAGCAAACCCTTGATGCCCCGTGCAAGTTCCACAGCGGCGCGAAGCCGTCCAACCACACGACCCGCAAATGCAACTGGCTCGCCCGAATCTCGAAGGGTGAAGGGCTCACGCCGACTCCGCTTGCCGGCCCGCCGCCGCCGGCTCCGCCGCCCAAAGCCGCCCGGCCCGCGGTCGATGCCGTGCAGGACGAGTTCCCCGACGAGCAAGCGTCTTATGTCGTCTTCACGAGCCAGCCCGAAGACCGGCGCAGCAAGTGCCGAGAGCAACAAGAGGTCAATATGGCCGCCACCAGCCCAGCCGGCCACATGCACTGGTCGGAGAAACCCATCAGCTGGAGCCGGGCCGACCACCCAGAGGTGATGCCATCCCCTGGCTCCTACGCATTGGTCCTGGAGGCCACCCTGGCAACGGATACGCGCGCCGCACGCTTCTCCCGCATGCTGATCGACGGCGGAAGCAGCATCAACATCCTGTACCGCGACACCATGGAGAAGCTGGGCGTCAAGGCAAAGCAACTTGCGCCGACTCGAACGGTGTTCCACGGCATCGTACCCGGTTTGTCCTATGCCCCCATCGGCAAGCTCAAGATCGATGTACTCTTTGGGGGCAAGGATCATTTCCGCCGGGAAGCAATCTGGTTCGAGGTGGTGGACCTGGAGAGCCCTTATCATGCCTTTCTTGGCCGACCCGCCTTGGCCAAGTTCATGGCGGTCCCCCACTATGCTTACCTCAAGATGAAGATACCGAGCTCCAAGGGTGTCATCACCATCGCCGGCAACTACAAGAAGTCCGCCGACTGCGCCGCCGCCAGCAGCCGGCTGGCCGAATCCCTCGTGATCGCTGCCGAGAGGAAGACGCTGGACCGGGTCGTGGCCCTGGCCAGCAAGCAGCTAAACCAACCTGCCGACTCCAAGGAGTATGATGCCCAAGGATCTTTCCAGCCGGCCAGGGAGACCAAGAAGATACAGCTCGACCCCGAGCACCCCGAGAGGTTTGCCGTCATTGGGGCGAGCCTAGATAGCAAATAGGAAGGCGAGCTCGTCGATTTCCTCCGTGAGAATCGGGATATCTTTGCATGGTCCCCCAAGGACATGCCGGGTGTTCCGAAGGATTTCGCCGAGCACAAATTGCACGTGCGGGAGGATGCTAAACTAGTCAAGCAGCCCCTCCGCCGACTGTCAGAAGAGAAAAGAAGGATCGTAGGGGAGGAGATAGCCCGGCTTGTCGCAGCCGGCTTCATCATGGAAGTTTTCCGGTTCTCGTGCTGAAAAAGAATAACAAGTGGCGCATGTGTATAGATTACACAAGTCTCAACAAAGCCTGCCCAAAAGATCCCTTCGCTCTGCCAAGGATTGATCAGGTGATAGACTCCACAGCCGGATGCGAGCTGTTGAGCTTTTTGGATGCCTACTCGGGATACCACCAGATCAAGCTGAACCCGGATGACCAACTGAAGACCGCCTTCATCACGCCGTTTGGAGCCTTCTGCTACCTGACTATGATGTTCGGCTTGAGGAATGCCGGCGCCACTTTTCAGCGTTGCATGCAGAAGTGCCTCCTCACGCAGCTCGGCAAGAACGCCCACGTTTACGTGGATGATGTTGTGGTGAAGACGGAGAAGCGTGGCACACTGCTGGAAGACCTGAAGGAGACATTCGAGAACCTGCGCCGGTTCCGGATCAAGCTCAACCCGGAGAAATGCGTGTTCGGAGTACCAGCGGCCAGCTCTTAGGCTTTCTAGTCTTTGAACGCGGCATAGAGTGCAACCCTGTGAAGATCAAGGCCATCGAGAGGATGGCGGTCCCAACCAAGCTCAGAGAGATTCAGAAGTTCACCGGGTGCCTGGCCTCTCTGAACCGCTTCATCAGCCGGCTCGGAGAAAAAGCTCTCCCCCTCTACCGCCTCATGAAGAAGAGCACTCACTTTGAGTGGAATGACCAGGCCGACCAAGCTTTCCATGAGCTGAAGAAAATGCTGTCCACGCCGCCTGTCTTGGCGGCACCGACTGAGAAGGAGCCCATGCTCCTATATATTGCCGCCACTAGCTGGGTGGTCAGCACTGTCATTGTGGTCGAACGCCCCGAAGAAGGCCGAGCCCTGCCGGTCTAGAGGCCGGTTTACTACCTGAGCGAGGTGCTGTCCGCCTCGAAGCAAAATTACCCGCACTATCAGAAGATGTGCTATGGCGTGTACTCCGCCGCCAAGAAGCTGAAGCCGTACTTTCAAGAGCATCCCATCACGGTCGTATGCACTGCCCCGCTAGCCAACATCATAGGCAGCCGGGATGCATCCGGCCGGGTGGCCAAATGGGCCATCGAGCTGGCCCCCTACACGATCTTCTACCAACCCCGCACCGCCGTCAAGACGCAAGCGCTGGCCGACTTCCTCGTCGACTGGGCCGAGACCCAGTACTTACCACCAGCGCCCGACTCCACCCATTGGCGCATGCACTTTGACGGATCAAAGATGCGCACCGGCCAGGGAGCCGGCGTCGTCCTTACCTCTCCAAAGGGCGACAAGCTCAGATACACGCTGCAGATCCACTTCGCCACCTCCAACAACGTAGCCGAGTACGAGGCGCTCATACACGGGCTCCGGCTTGCCAAGGAACTTGGCATTCGCCGGATCCTGTGCTATGGTGACTCGGATTTGGTGGTGCAGCAGTCTTCTGGCGACTGGGACGCCAAGGACGCGAACATGGCGAGCTACCGCTTCCTAGTGCAGCAAATCAGCGGATACTTCGACGGGTGTGAATTCCTTCACGTGCCGCGAGCCGACAATGAGCCAGCGGATGCTCTGGCCCGAATAGGCTCCACGCGGCAAGCAATACCAGCCGGCGTCGCCCTACAGCGCCTCCTCAAGCCTTCAATCAAGCCATCTCCGGAATCCGACTCCATTTTCGTGCCGCCTAACCCCGAGGAGGCCGGGTCTGGATCGAAGAATCAAGCAGCCGGTCCGGGAACTTCAATATTTGGCTCGGGGACTGCAGTACCCGGCCCGGGGACTGCCGCACCCGGCCCGGGGACTGCAGTACCCGGCCCGGGGACTGCGGTAGCCGGCCCGGGGACTTCTTCAGCACAGCAAGCGGCGGCCGACTCCAGCACTGCACTACCCAGCCCGCCCACCCTGGTGGCTGTGGCCACATTGGTGGCAGAGGAGGTCGCCGCCCCATCATGGGCCCAAACCATCCGCAACTTTTTGGTGAACCAGGACCTGCCGACTGACAAAAACAAAGCAAGACAAGTTCAGCGCCGGGCTGGAGCATACACAATCGTCAATAGAGAGCTTGTCAAGCGCAGCGCCACCGGAGTCTTGCAGCGATGCGTTGAGCAGGAGAAAGGCATCGCGATCCTCAGGGATATAAACCAAGGAGAGTGCGGCCACCACGCCGCGTCAAGATCACTTGTCGCCAAAGCCTTCCGCCATGGTTTCTTCTGGCCGACTGCTTTGGATGACGCCAAAGAGCTAGTCAAACACTGCAAAGGCTGCCAGCTTTTCAGCTCGCAGCAACACATGCTGGCTTCGGCACTCAAGACCATTCCCATCACCTGGCCCTTTGCCGTCTGGGGATTGGATATGGTGGGCCCATTCGAGACGGCGCGCGGCGGCATGACACATTTGCTCGTCGCCGTCGACAAATTCACCAAGTGGATCGAGGCGAAGCCGATCAAGAAGCTGAATGGGCCGACTGCAGTGACCTTCATTGCAGATATAACAACCCGGTACGGCGTACCGCACAGCATCATCACCAACAACGTCACGAACTTTGCCAAAGGTGCCTTGGCACGGTTCTGCGCTGCGCAAGGTATCCGGCTGGACCTTGCGTCAGTCGCCCACCCGCAGTCAAACGGCCAAGTGGAGCGAGCAAATGGCCTTATTTTGTCCGGCATCAAGCCTCGACTGGTCGTACCTCTGGAGCGTTCAGCCGGCTGCTGGCTCGATGAGCTGCCGGCTGTCCTATGGAGTCTGCGCACTACTCCCAACAGATCAACCGGCTTCACTCCCTTCTTCCTTGTATATGGTGCCGAGGCGGTCATCCCAACAGACATCGAGTTCGACTCGCCTCGCGTAACCATGTACACGGAAGCAGAAGCCAAAGAAGCACGAGAAGACGGCGCCGACCTGCTGGAAGAGGCCCGGTTGTTAGCCCTCAGCCGGTCCGCCATCTACCAGCAGGGTTTGCGCCGCTACCATAGCCGGAGGGTCCGACCAAGATCCTTCCAGGAGGGCGACCTTGTGCTCCGGCTGATCCAGCGAACAGCCGGCCAGCACAAGCTCGCAGCCCCCTGGGAAGGCCCCTTCATCATCAGCAGAGCCTTGGGAAACGACGCCTACTACCTCATCGACGCACAGAAGCCGAACGCACGCAAGAGAGACGACTCCGGCAAGGAGTCGGAGCGACCATGGAACACAAATCTCCTTCGGAAGTTTTACAGTTAAAGCGCAGTATGTGTTATTCCCACTTTTGTATTTAGTACGAAACAGTAGGCTCCCCGAGAAAGACTCGGGGACTGCCACCCTTTATCTTATGAATGAAAGTTATCATGCGTATGATTTTACCTCTTCATTTATTTTGTCCGGTACCGGGTCCGACGAGTCGGCCCGGGGACTGGCCGACTAGAGTTATATTAGGAGCCCTACCCGTGGTCAGACAAGTAATGTGCCGACACCCAGGCCTGGCTCTTGCCGAAATCGTAGCTCGAAGAACCGACTGCCCGGCTGGCAAGAGCCACAAGCCGGAAGGGGTGCACACATGAAAAAAGGCTAGGGACCAAACAGGCTCGCATATATAACAAAAGCCGGCTGACTGCCTCACGCCGACCGACTACCAGAGTAGCCGGCCGGCCGGCTTACATTCAGTCTACTTCAAATCCACGAAAGCTCAAGTACTTGCCTTCCCAAAGAGGGAAGGCGGCAAAGGAAAGAGCCTAAGGACAAAAAGTACACTCGGATGAACGCCAACACATGCATATATTAGTATTTACACAAAAGGCCTCCAGAGAGGTCGACGTCCAACATTGTTCGATACACCCCCAGTGGGTGGAATTGCAGAAACTTAAAATTGTCCGAAAAAGTAAAAACAGGGACAAAAAGAACGGCAGATCAAGCCGGCGGGGCCGCAGACGAGCCGGGCTGGGCGGTGGATGTAGTCGCGCCGGCTGGAGGAGCGGCCGGCTGGCCAACCTTGGCTTGATCGTCGTCTCCGGCAGAGGGCGCGCTCCCGCATGGCTCGTTGCTGGAGGCACGGTCGGCTGGGGGACGGTCGGCCGTCTCACCAGTCGGCTCGGCGTCCTCGTCGTCCTCCTCCTCGTCGTCCTTGCCCTCGTCGCTGGAGGCGATCTCCTCGGCCGAGTCTTTGCTGTCCGCCGGGTTCAGCCCGAACCATTCCTCCGGCTGGGCGGCGCCATCGTCGTTGAGCTCCGGCGCGAAGACGCTGGTGTCGGTGCACTCGGCGATCGTCGAGGCGCGTTGCGCGATCGCCGGCCGCATCTCCTCCAGCTCCGCGTCGGCTTCCGACCACCACGTCCGCAGCTTGTCCAAGCTCAGCCCTGGGTACCAAGCGCGGACGAACTCCAGCGCGCGCCCGGCTCCAAGACGGGCCGCGGACGCCTTCCAGGCCTCGAGGCGGCCGACTGCGACTTCGAGCCAGTCGGCCGTTCGGCTTGGGGTGCGGGGAATTGTCTGGCCGGGCCAGAGCGCGGCCAGCATCGTCGCCCCGGCGCGTTGGAGCCGGCGGAGCAGCCGGTGGGCCGGCTGCAGCCGCGCCTGGACGGTGATAAGCTGCTCCGACAACGTCCGGTTCGCATCCGGCGGAATCACGACCCCGGCCTGACGGCGCTCCTCGCGGTAAGCTTCAATGGCTTGGGCGGCAAGGACGGATTGACCGGGGAAGTACTCTGCGCAAGACAGCAAACACAAGTCAAAACAAAACCATAGGCGGCCGGCAGATGGAAGAAGAGCAAGAAAGACAGCCTACCATTGATGAGATCCTCGATCCGGCCGAAGCCTTCTTCCAGCGCCTGGCGCGTCTCGGCCTAGCTCGCTTCCCTGGCCTCGAACTCTGCCTTCAGGGTAGCCTCGCCGTCCTGCGCCTTTTGCAGGGCCGCCTTGTGGCTCTCCTCCTGGTCGGCCAGCTTCTTTGCCAGGCGGTCGCGCTCTTGAACCAAGTCAGCATACTCGGCGTTCTTGGCGCGAAGAGCGGCCTGCACCTCGCCGAGTTCCCTCCGCAAGTAGGAGTTGGCCTCTCCACGAGCAAAAGATAAAGAGAAAAAGTTAGCAAAGGAAAAAGTTGTCGAGGAAGATCTGACCCGACTACGCTGCAGTCGGCCCGGATCTCGGGGACTACACCCAGTGGGTGCGCTGTCGCGCCCCCACGAGAAACTAACAAGGAGAAAACACTTACGCCGACTGCTGGCGAGGTCTTTAGTCCTCCGGCTCAGCTCCCGAGCCTGGGAGTTGAAGGCGGCGGCACGAGAATTGTGATAATCCCGGAGATCAGAAAAAATAGTCAAGATAGTCGTCAAGTAAGATCCGACCCGACTGCGCCGAAGTCGGCCCGGATCTCGGGGACTACACCCAGTGGGTGCGCTAGCGCGCCCCCACGAAAAAAATTCAAAGGACCAGAACGGTCAATGAGCGAAGACTTACTCGGATTGCAGACCGCGTCGACAGAAACTCCTGAGTAAATTGCCTCAGGAGGCCGGCCTGTGCCTGCAGCCGGCTCCGAACCTCTTGAGCCGCGATGTTTAGCTCGCCGCTCCCTCCGCTAGGAGTCCATCCGAACGTGGCGGAGCTGGCCGCCTCCAAGGCGTCTGCCGTCTGCTCGGCCCCCGCGGCTCGGCGCGTGTTCGGCGGGGCCGTGCCCCCTCCGGCACGCCGGCCCGCCGCCAGCTCGATCTCGAGGCCGGCTCCGGCCTCAGGCGCAGCCTGGGCCGGCTCCTCCGGCACCGCCGACGATTGGTCGCCTTCGCCTGCTCCGGCTGGCGCTGCCGGTGACGTCCTCTCGACGGAAACCTCGAAGACTTCGTCCCTCTGCACCGGCGGCTGCTCGGGGATAATCTCCTCCGCCGTGGGCAGAGGGATGTCTGGATCCAAAGTTTGGAGGGGGATGGCGAGTAGCGGAGGCTGGCTACGCGCGCCGTCCGTCTCCGTCTCCGCGGCCGCCCGCTCCGCCGCCTCCCGCTCCACCGCCTCCCGTTCCGCCGCCTCCCGTTCCGCCGCCTCCCGCTCCGCCGCCTCCCTCTCTCGACACGCCTCGCGAGCGTTGCGCTCCGTGGCTGCATCGAGTTCGGCGCGGGGGTCCACTCGGCGGGACCCTGAGGATCCGGCACTCGGCCCGACAACGGAGCCGGCTGGGCCTCGCTCAAGGGAGAGCGGCGCCCTGCTCAGAAGATCAGAAAAGCATTCAAGAAAAGGAAGACTGCAGAATAACAAGAGCGTCGGCGGCTACAAGACTTACGCGGAAACTGAGGGGGGCTTCTTCACCGCCTTCCGGAAGCGGGCCGCCTTCGCCGCCGCCTCCTCGCGCTTCGTTGCCGCGGCGGAGGCCTTCGGCTTCTTCGGCCGGCTCCCGAAGAGTGGGAACGCGGCCCGGCGTTTCCCTTTCCCACCACCGGTAGTCGGCGCGGCAGACGAGCCCGCGCCGCGGCGGTCGGTTGCCGGCTGGTGGCGCGGGATTTCTTCGGCTTCGAAGTCATCCGGCCAGTCGTCGAAGCTGGCCGAGAGCCCCGTGCCGCCAAGCTCGGCGGCGTCCCCCGTGGCGGCGTCCTCCATGGCGACTGCGGAAAGGTCCGGGTCGTCGGGGTCGTCCACCGTGCGGTCCGGGGCATACTCGCGATCGACTCCAGCCGCCCCAGCTGGCGGCGGGAGGAGAGGATACTGATTAATAGAAAGAAGAGAAGAGCCGCCTGGTCAGAAGCCGACTGACTCAAGCCGGCAGACGACGAGAAGAAAAACTTACGACAGGCGGAGGATGGGCGCGGGAGTACGGCGCCTTGCCGAACTGCCACTCGTCGGTGAGCTTCAGGTTGGCGATGTAGTTCACCATCAGAGCCACCTCGGCATGGGGCATCTCCCATGTGCTCAGCCGGCAAGGGTCGAACCGGCCACTCATCTGGCACATCATGTGCGGCCGGCTTTGGAGGGGCAGAACCCGGCGCTCGACGAAGGCGGCCACCAAGTCGGATGCGCGCAGGCCTTTCGACTGGATCATCACCCAAAGCCGGGCGACGGAAGCATTCCCAGCCGGAGACAAGGACTTCGACCTGTAGCCCCAGGACCGCCGCCTCCCAACCGGCGGGCCGGCTACGTAAGCCGGCAGATTGACGTAGTCGCCGTGCGGGGCGACGTTCTTGACGTAGAAATAAGACTTCTGCCAGAGCTTGACAGACTGGATCAGAGGGATGTGGGGAAAGGGGTTGTCGTCGCTTGCCCTCTTCATCGCGATGAAGGCGCCGCAGGGAGTCGGCACGCCGGCGGAGACGGTGCCGAGCTTGTTTTGGAACAGCTCCGCCCAGAGCTCCAGCGTCGGCAGCACCCCCAAGAACCCCTCGCAGAGCGAGACGAAGGCCGAGAGCTGCAGCACGGTGTTGGGAGTGACGTGGTGTGGTTGGAGGTTGTAGAATTCGAGGAAGGAACGCATGAAGCTGCTCGCTGGGAAGCCGAAGCCACGGAGGAAGTGCATGCGGAAGACGACGCGCTCGCCTTCCTCTGGCGCCGGCGAGACCTCCTTCGTGGGCGCCAGGCGCACCTGCACGAGGTTGGCGGCGGGCAGGCGCCGGGTCTGGCGGAGGAACTCGATATGGTCCTCGTGGACATTGGACCCGTCCCACGAGCTCGACAAAGCCAGAGACATGGCGGCGTGGGTGGGCTGCGGCGCAAAACTGCGTCGGGCGCGAGGAAGAAGAAGAAGAAGAAGAAGAGGAGCAGGAGGGACGGGGAGCGTGGGAGTGAACGGGCCTGTGCCTCTCCCCCCTCCCCCCTACTTGTAGGCGCGTGCGCCAGAGCCGAGGAGGCGCGGCGTGGGGGATCGTGGGGATCAATCGTGCCCACCTCCCCCGCGCCCGCGTTAATTGCGCGCCTTGATGACGCGAAGTAACGGCCGCGGGGAGGCAAGCAGTCCCCTCGGGCCACAGAAGATCTGCGCCCGGGCCGAGGCCAGGGAGTGGCGGGCCCGGGCCTGCGGCGGCGTCCCGTCGCGCGCGTGCGACGGCAGGACTTCCCCGCCACGTGGCACGTCGTGGGGCCCGCGGCCGGCCCGTGGGTCAACCACTGCCACCCTGATAAACAAAAAAGTGCTCCGGAGTCGGCTGCAATGACGGGGTCGGCCCCTCGGGGTATGAAGCCGGCCAAGCTTCCCGCCCTTCCGTCTGCCGTCAAGCTCGCCTGCCTTCGGGGACTACTGTCGGGGTAAATAGATATGGGTAGCCCAGCCGGCTTCCCTTAGCCCCTCAGAAAAAATTGTGAGCCCATCCGGCTCATAAGAAGACTCAAGACTTGGGCCGCCTCCCCCAGCAGGCTACCTTCCTGGCCGGCTTCGGGGCGGCCCACCCTTTCACCCTCCTGGAGAAGCCTGTGGAGGGCCGGCTACGGCAAGGCCGGCTACGGCAAGCCGGCTACGGCAGGGCCGGCTACTTCAGGGCCGGCTACAGCAAGGCCGGCTACTGCTGGGCCGGCTCCCATAAATCGGTCAACGCCGTACCCGCAATATACGCGTCTACTCTGCAATGATGAAGTGGGGTGTGGCAACAGTCGAGCCTGCCACCCCCAAAGCCCGGAGCACGCCTGGTACAGCGCGTCGTGCGGGCCGCTGCGGCCCGCCCGGCGCGGCACTGTAGCCCCGGCGGCTCTGGCGCCGTCCTCTACGGGTCGCCAGCGTGGCCCCCGAGGCGGTGGGCCCCTTCGGGCAGAGAGATGCTGAAGGCGGCCGCGCCTCCTCTCAAGCCGGCAAGACAGAGGGCCGGCTTCACGTAGCCGGTCTGCCGCCCTCCTCGAAGGAGACGCCCATTAAGGAGACAAGACGCAGCGGGGCTACAGTAATCGCCCGCCAGGGCGGCGTTACTGTAGCCACGCTTACCCCGACCAAGCCTGTGCCCACGACACGAAGTAACAGTAACCAGCCGCCGACCAGGCCCTGGCCAGTGGGGCCGGCCTGTCGACCAGGAGCCGGCAGTCGGCGGGACCCACTAGCCGGCGGGCCCCAGAAGCCGGCGGAGAAGCCGGCGAGCATAGTCACAGACGGCTGGGCCCCGCACCCAGTCGGATTACCATTGTACCCCCGAGGGGTAGGCCTATATAAACCCCCCGGTGCACCCATGCAAAGGGAGAGCTCTCTTTCTAGACCTAGACACGTACAAGGAGAAGAAGCAAGCTGAGCCGAGCCTTTCTTCCTCCTTCCACCCAAAACAGCTCAAGGAGCATTGTAGCTACTTGTCCACTTAGTAACCATGCGGAGACCCCGCGGAGCAGCAGTAGGGGTGTTATCTCCCCGGAGAGCCCTGAAGCTGGGTAAGATTCGCCGGCGTGCATGTCTTCGCCTCATCCCATTTCCAGGCACCGGCGACGTTCTTTTGGCCCCCGCAATGATAAGCCACCCGTTGGCATATGTCGATCCTACCACCCGACAGATTTCATGGCTTCTAGCCATTTGTCGGAATCCGGGCCCGCCATCGCTTCTTCATAGTTCGAAGGTTCACCGTTGTCTAACAACATGATTTCCAAGACAGGGTTGCCGTACCACTCTTGTGCGGAACGTGTCCTTGTGGACCTTCGAAGTTCAGTAGCAACTTGATCTGAAGTTGCATGATCATCATCATTAACTTCCTCTCTAGTCGGTGCAGGCACCTCATTTTCTTGAGTTGCGCCATTTTCCGGTTCAAGAGGTAATACTTCATCAAGTTCTACTTTCCTCCCACTTACTTCTTTCGAGAGAAACTCCTTCTCTAGAAAGGATCCATTCTTGGCAACAAAGATCTTGCCTTCGGATCTGAGGTAGAAGGTATACCCAACAGTTTCTTTAGGGTATCCTATGAAGACGCATTTTTCCGACTTGGGTTCGAGCTTTTCAGGTTGAAGTTTCTTGACATAAGCATCGCATCCCCAAACTTTTAGAAATGACAACTTAGGTTTCTTCTCAAACCATAATTCAAACGGTGTCGTCTCAATGGATTTCGACGGAGCCCTATTTAAAGTGAATGCGGCAGTCTCTACAGCATAGCCCCAAAAAGATAGCGGTAAATCGGTAAGAGACATCATAGATCGCACCATACCTAATAGAGTGCGATTACGACGTTCGGACACACCATTATGCTGAGGTGTTCCAGGCGGCGTGAGTTGTGAAACTATTCCACATTTTCTTAAGTGTGTGCCAAATTCGTGACTCAAGTATTCTCCTCCACGATCTGATCGTAGAAACTTGATTTTCCTGTCACGTTGATTTTCAACCTCACTCTGAAATTCCTTGAACTTTTCAAAGGTTTCAGACTTGTGTTTCATTAAGTAGACATACCCATATCTACTCAAGTCATCAGTGAGGGTGAGAACATAACGATAGCCACCGCGAGCCTCAACACTCATTGGACCGCACACATCAGTATGTATGATTTCCAATAAGTTGGTTGCTCGCTCCATTGTTCCTGAGAACGGAGTCTTGGTCATTTTACCCATGAGGCATGGTTCGCACGTGTCAAATGATTCATAATCAAGAGACTCTAAAAGTCCATCTGCATGGAGCTTCTTCATGCGTTTGACACCTATGTGACCAAGGCGGCAGTGCCACAAGTATGTGGGACTATCATTATCAACCTTACATCTTTTGGTATTCACACTATGAACATGTGTAGCATTACGCTCGAGATTCATTAAGAATAAACCATTCACCATGGGAGCATGACCATAAAACATATCTCTCATATAAATAGAACAACCATTATTCTTGGATTTAAATGAGTAGCCATCTCAAATTAAACGAGACCCTGATACAATGTTCATGCTCAAACTTGGTACTAAATAACAATTATTAAGGTTTAAAACTAATCCCGTAGGTAAATGAAGAGGCAGCGTGCCGACAGCGATCACATCGACCTTAGAACCATTCCCGACGTGCATCGTCACCTTGTCCTTCGCCAGTCTCCGCTTATTCCGCGGCTCCTGCTTTGAGTTACAAATGTGAGCAACTGCACTGGTATCAAATACCCAGGAGCTACTACGAGTACTGGGAAGGTACACATCAATTACATGTATATCACATATACCTTTTGTTTTGCCGGCCTTCTTGTCCGCTAAGTATTTGGGGCGGTTCCGCTTCCAGTGACCACTTTCCTTGCAATAAAAGCACTCAGTCTTGGGCTTGGGTCCATTCTTTGGCTTCTTCCCGGCAGCTTGCTTGCCGGGCGCGGCAACTCCCTTGCCGTCCTTCTTGAAGTTCTTTTTACCCTTGCCCTTCTTGAACTTAGTGGTTTTATTGACCATCAACACTTGATGTTCCTTCTTGACTTCTACCTCCGCTGATTTCAGCATAGCAAATACTTCAGGAATGGTCTTTTCCATCCCCTGCATATTCAAGTTCATCACAAAGCTCTTGTAGCTTGGTGGAAGCGACTGGAGGATTCTGTCAATGACCGCGTCGTCCGGGAGATTAACTCCCAGCTGAGTCAAGCGGTTATGTAACCCAGACATAGTGAGTATGTGCTCACTAATAGAACTATTTTCCTCCATCTTACAGCTAAAGAATTTGTCGGAGACTTCATATCTCTCGACCCGGGCATGAGCTTGGAAAACCATTTTCAGCTCTTCGAACATCTCATATGCTCCATGTCTCTCAAAACGCTTTTGGAGCCCCGGCTCTAAGCTGTAAAGCATGCCGCACTGAACGAGGGAGTAGTCATCGGTACGTGCCTGCCAAGCGTTCATAACATCTTGTTCGGCAGGGAGAATAGGTGTGTCACCCAGTGGTGCTTGTAGGACATAATCTTTCTTGGCAGCTATGAGGATGATCCTCAAGTTCCGGACACAGTCCGTGTAGTTGCTGCCATCGTCTTTCAGCATGGTTTTCTCTAGGAACGCGTTGAAGTTGAGGACTACGTTGGCCATTTGATCTACAAGACATATTGTAAATATTTTAGACTAAGTTCATGATAATTAAGTTCATCTAACCAAATTATTTAATGAACTCCCACTTAGATAGACATCCCTCTTCTAATCATCTAAGTATAACATGATCCGAATCAACTAGGCCGTGTCCGATCATCACGTGAGACGGACTAGTCAACATCGGTGAACATCTTCATGTTGATCGTATCTTCTATACGACTCATGCTCGACCTTTCGGTCTTCTGTGTTCCGAGGCCATGTCTATACACATGCTAGGCTCGTCAAGTCAACCTAAGTGTTTGCATGTGTAAATCTGTCTTACACCCGTTGTATGTGAACGTTAGAATCTATCACACCCGATCATCACGTGGTGCTTCGAAACAACGAACTGTCGCAACGGTGCACAGTTAGGGGGAACACTTTCTTGAAATTATTATGAGGGATCATCTTATTTACTACCGTCGTTCTAAGTAAACAAGATGCAAAAACATGATAAACATCACATGCAATCAAACAATAATAGTGACATGATATGGCCAATATCACATAGCTCCTTTGATCTCCATCTTGGGGCTCCATGATCATCTTGTCACCGGCTTGACACCATGATCTCCATCATTGTGTCTCCATGAAGTTGCTCGCCAACTATTACTTCTACTACTATGGCTAACGCGATTAGCAATAAAGTAAAGTAATTTACATGACGTTTCTCAGTGACACGCAGGTCATATAAAATAAAGACAACTCCTATGGCTCCTGCCGGTTGTCATACTCCTCGACATGCAAGTCGTGATTCCTATTACAATAGCATGAACATCTCATACATCACATATAGATCATTCATCATTCATCACAACTTTAGCCATATCATATCACAAAGCACTTGCTGCAAAAACAAGTTAGACGTCCTCTAATTGTTGTTGCAAGTTTTACGTGGCTGAATTAGGGTTCTAGCAAGAACGTTTTCTTACCTACGTGAAAGCCACAACGTGATTTGTCAAGTTCTATTTACCCTTCATAAGGACCCTTTTCATCGAATCCGCTCCAACTAAAGTGGGAGAGACAGACACCCGCCAGCCACCTTATGCAACTAGTGCATGTTCGTCGGTGGAACCGGTCTCACGTAAGCGTACGTGTAAGGTTGGTCTGGGCCGCTTCATCCCACAATACCGTTGAAGCAAGATAAGACTAGTAGCGGCAAGAAAGTTGACAACATCTACGCCCACAACAAATTGTGTTCTACTCGCGCAAGAAGAACTACGCATAGACCTAGCTCATGATGCCACTGTTGGGGAACGTTGCAGAAAACAAAAAATTTCCTACGGTTTCACCAAGATCCATCTATGAGTTCATCTAGCAACGAGTGATCGGATGCATCTACATACCTTTGTAGATCGCGAGCGGAAGCGTACAAAGAACGGGGATGAGGTAGTCGTACACGACGTGATCCAAATCACCGATGACCAAGCGCCGAACGGACGGCACCTCCGCGTTCAACACACGTACGGAGCGGATGACGTCTCCTCCTTCTTGATCCAGCAAGGGGAGAGGAGAGGTTGAGGAAGATGGCCCCAGCAATAGCACGACGGCGTGGTGGTGATGGAGCTGCAGTACTCGGTCAGGGCTTTGCCAAGCACTATGGAGGAGGAGGAGGAGGAGGTGTTGGAGAGGGAGAAGGAGGCAACCAAAGGCGTGGATGAAAAGCCCTCCTTCCCCCACTATATATAGGAGGGCCTAGGGGGGGCGCCGGCCCTAGGAGATCCAATCTCCTAGGGGGGCGGCGGCCAAGGGAGGTTTCCCTCCCCCCCAAGGCACCTAGGGGTGCCTTCCACTTGTGGGACTCTTCCCCTTTTGGAACCCTAGGCGCATGGGCCTATTGGGGCTGGTGCCCTTGGCCCACGTAGGCCAAGGCGCACCCCCTACAGCCCATGTGGCCCCCCGGGGCAGGTGGCCCCACCCGGTGGGCCCCCGGGACCCTTCCGGTGGTCCCGGTACAATACCGATAACCCCAAAACTTGTCCCGATGGCCGAAATAGCACTTCCTATATATAATTCTTTACCTCCGGCCATTCTGGAACTCCTCGTGACGTCCGGGATCTCATCCGGGACTCCGAACAACATTCGGGTTACTGCATATACATATCCCTACAACCCTAGCGTCACCGAACCTTAAGTGTGTAGACCCTACGGGTTCGGGAGACATGTAGACATGACCGAGATGACTCTCCGGTCAATAACCAACAGCGGGATCTGGATACCCATGTTGGCTCCCACATACTCCACGATGATCTCATCGGATGAACCACGATGTCGAGGATTCATGCAACCCCGTATACAATTCCCTTTGTCAATCGGTATGTTACTTGCCCGAGATTCGATCGTCGGTATCCCAATACCTCATTCAATCTCGTTACCGGCAAGTCACTTTACTCGTACCGCAATGCATGATCCCGTGACCAGACACTTGGTCACCTTTGAGCTCATAATGATGATGCATTACCGAGTGGGCCTAGTGATACCTCTTCGTCATACGGAGTGACAAATCCCAGTCTTGATCCATGTCAACCCAACAGACACTTTCGGAGATACCCGTAGTATACCTTTATAGTCACCCAGTTACGTTGTGACGTTTGGTATACCCAAAGCACTCCTACGGTATCCGGGAGTTACACGATCTCATGGTCTAAGGAAAGGATACTTGACATTGGAAAAACTCTAGCAAACGAACTATACGATCTTTATGCTATGTTTAGGATTGGGTCTTGTCCATCACATCATTCTCCTAATGATGTGATCCCGTTATCAATGACATCCAATGTCCATAGTCAGGAAACCATGACTATCTGTTGATCAACGAGCTAGTCAACTAGAGGCTTACTAGGGACATGTTGGTGTCTGTTATTCACACATGTATTACGATTTCCGGATAACACAATTATAGCATGAATAAAGACAATTATCATGAACAAGGAAATATAATAATAGTGCTTTTATTATTGCCTCTAGGGCATATTTCCAACAATCAGGGGATTGAAATACTGAAAGGATGGTAGGAAAAATACCGTACCCTGATTCCTTCATATCAGTATCACCGATGACAACATTAGCGGACTTGCCGCTCTTCTCATGTTCGCGCTCCTCAAAGCGGTTAGGACACTTCGGAGCCCAGTGATTAGGATCACCGCAGACATGGCAAAGTCCCTTCCCCTTCTTATGAGAATTCTTCTTGAAGTTGGTAGAATGTGATGGCTTGTTCTTTGTATCAAACTTGCCTTTGCCCTGAGTTTTGTTCTTATTGTTTTTGTACTTGTTGGGCTGGGAGTTGTTCTTCTGTACCATGTGGGCACTAGAACCTCCCTCGGCAACTCGAGCACGTGTGTCCTTTGCTCTCGCCTTCTCTTCAACATCAAGAGTACCAATGACATCCGCAACGGAAAACTCCTGTCTCTTGTGTTTCAGGGAAGTAGCAAAATTGTTCCACGAAGGTGGAAGCTTGGCAATGATGCCTCCGGCAACAAATTAGTCCGGCAACACACACTTGAAGTACTCAAGTTCTTTTGCGAGTGACTGTATCTCATGAGCCTGCTGTACAAAAGGGCGCTCATCAGTCATCTTGTAGTCATAGAATTGCTCCATGACGTACAACTCGCTGTCGGCGTCCGAGGCACCAAACTTGGCCTCGAGCGCAGCCCACATGTCCTTGCCGTTGTCAAATGACATATACGAATCCACAATGGAGTCATCAAGAACACTCAGAAGAGCGCCTTTAAAGAGGGTATCGATCTTATCAAAAGCTTCCAGCTGTGCTGGATTAAGATCGCCCTTAGGCTTGCCCTTGGTGGCATCATAGCAGCCCATGGTCTAAAACCAGTAGACTGCTCTCGTGCGCCACCTCTTATATTGCGCCCCCTTAAAGGCAGGCGGTTTCAGATGCGCAGAAAAACCACTCGGAGTAAATTGCCTATAATCAGGTTTTTGGGTTGTTGGAAATATGAGCAAATTACTACGAGATTTAATCCGAATAAACAGAATATAAATCATGACCACAGCAGCAGAGATTAAACTAATCATGCGAACTAGCATAGCATATGAACATATCACATCTAGGGCACATACTAGAAACATGAATTCTACCACGATCTTGAACAGGAAGGATAGAATCACATACGGTGCAGCTGGTGCAGCACCGCCGGCATTGATGTTGTCGCCCATGTCGTCGAGGATGAGGTTGCCGAGGTCGGGGAAGAAGTCGTCGTTCACGAAGTCATCGCTGCCAGCAGTCGCGCGAGTGCGCTCCCAAAATACCTGATCGCCCCTCTCCCGTACAGGATCACGAGAGGCGGGGTTCCGGAGGCCTGCTGTCCCTTCTCGCGGTGCACGCCGGAAGGAGGGATGGAGAAGACTAGCTTGGCAGCGCAATGATCTGGAACGGTGATGAGAAACCATACGAAGCGGCGGATAGGGTAGATGTCTGCCTGACTATATATTGCGGGCCGGGTAGGTCGTGGGAGTAAACCCCACGTCCGAGTCGTCACGATCCAAAATAATCGGAAACGGTTCAGTAATTAACGCGTCCGTTAATTATTAATTAATGACTCATTAATTTTCCCATGCAGCAAAAATATAGACAACGTGCATAGCTCTATCCTCGGCTCGGCTCAATCCCGCAACCCGCGGCCAGGCGCGTCGTGACGAGGCGTGGCGTGGCGAGGCGAGCGAGGAGGAGGAGCGCGCGTGTAGGTCTCCTCTTCTCATGCTCATACAAGTGGTAGAAGAGCTTACCTTATAAAGAGGTGCAACTCTCTCTCAACTTCCAAGGTGGGACTAAACTTTAGCCTCACTCACTCCACTCACATGTGTGCATGAATGGGCCAAGAGAATTTCAGAATTTTAGTTGGGCCTTTGGGCCAAAGGCCTACTAGCAAAATTCCAACAATCCCCCACAAAGTCTCATTGGCACATCTCATCATTTAGTTCCAAAACATTGTTTTATATATCGGTGCATAGTGGAGACTGTGAAGTTGAACTTCCACTTAGAAATTTATGCTACACTAGATCACAACTTGAATAGTGGACTATGCCTTGAACTACAAGTTTTCTGTGAAACTAGTTTCACACAAATTCTTGACCGATACTGGGCTGCCGCAAGGCTTCCCCGCGGGTGGAGCGTATACGTCATACTCCAGGGCCTTTCATGAATTTATTAGAGAACACCCAATTCTCATAGACTGCGACGTTGATAGTCAAATTCATATAGGTGTGTTCCTCAGAAGATGTTCTGTAGGACAACATCTCTGCTTACCCGAATAAGCCACTTGGAACACATTAAGATAAGTATCAACCTGCCATGCAGATCAGGAGAGTATTGCATCTTCACGGAGTGGGATAATTAATATAGGGATACTCTCCTCCCAGCTGACCAACACCTTGTCTCCCACTTCTACTTCACGGGATCTCCGATCACATAGAGTGGGTTACCACCATGGACAACTCATGCGGTGGGTCTCAAACCCATCTCCATCGATGCATTATCTATCACATTACGTGATAGACCCTTTGTGAAGGGATATGCCAAGTTTTTCGACGTTTGGATATAATCCAACGTAATAACTCCGGAGTTCCTCAATTTTCTGACAGATTTTAGTCTCCTCTTCACATGCCTTGAGGACTTCATATTGTCCTTAGAATTGTTTATCTTGACGATCACAGTTTGATTATCACAGTTCATCAGGATAGGGGGTATTGGTTTTTCAACCATAGGTAAGTCCATCAAGAGTTCATGAAGCCACTCTGCTTCAACAGTGGCAGTGTCTAATGCTGTGAGTTCTGCTTCCATAGTTGACCTCGTTAAGATGGTCTGCTTGCAAGACTTCCAGGAAACAGCGCCACCACCAAGTGTAAAAACATAACCACTTGTGGCCTTAATCTCATCAGCATCAGATATCCAGTTTGAGTCACTATAACCCTCCAATACCCTTGGATACCCGGTGTAGTGAATCCCATAGCTCGCGGTGCCTTTCAAATAGCGCATAACTCTCTCAAGCGCATGCCAATGATCATCTCTCGGTTTTGACACAAACCGACTCAGCTTGCTCACAGCAAAAGAGATGTCAGGCCTCGTGGCACTCGCCAAATACATAAGCGAGCCAATAATCTGAGAATACCTTAGTTGATCTCTAGCAATCCGTCGATTCTTTCAAAGCAACACACTAGCATCATATGGAGTTGGAGAAGACGTGCAGTCGCTATACCCAAAACGACTCAAGACCTTTTCCACATAATGAGACTGAAGCAGTGTGATCCCACCATTCTCATCTCTCAACAGCTTGATGTTTAAGATAACATCAGCTACTCCTAGATCCTTCATCTCAAACCAGCGAGATAAGAAATCCTTAACCTCCTTGATTAAATCAAGTTTGGTTCCAAAGATCAATATGTCGTCGACATACAGACAAAGAATAACTCCTTCGCCCCCACCATAGCGATAGTACACGCACTTGTCGCCATCGTTTACTACAAAGCCGGCAGCAGTTAATGTTCTTTCGAACTTCTCATGCCACTCGTTAGGAGCTTGTTTAAGACCATATAAAGACTTTAATAACTTGCACACCTTTCCTTCCTGACCAGGTACTACAAAACCATCTGGCTGATCCATGTAAATTTCCTCCTTCAACTCTCCATTAAGGAAAGTCGTCTTAACGTCCATTTGATGAACGAGAAGACCATGTGAGGCAGCCAGTGATAGTAGCACCCGAATTGTGGTCAGTCTAGCCATGGGTGAGTAAGTATCAAAGAAGTCTTCACCTTCTTTCTGGGTATAACCCTTGGCCACAAGCCGTGCCTTGTACTTTTCAATCGTACCATTAGGTCTAAGCTTCTTCTTGAACACCCACTTACATCCTACAGGTTTGCACCCATATGGACGGTCAGTGATCTCCCAGGTACCGTTAGCTAAGATGGAATCCATCTCACTACGTACAGCTTCCTTCCGGTAGTCAGCATCAGGAGATGCATAGGCTTCTGAAATAGTCCTGGGTGTGTCATCCACAAGGTACACAATGAAATCATCACCAAAAGACTTTGCAGTCCTTTGTCTCTTACTCCTCATAGGAGTTCCAATGTTACCCTCAACAGGATTCTCAACGTGTTCCATCGCAATGGTGGGTTCAAGAATTACAGTGAATTCCTCACTAGATGGAGTAGGTATCTCCTGATTTGTTGAACTCGACATATCCTTCATAGGAAATATGTCCTTAAAGAAAGTTGCATCATTTGATTCCATAATCGTACCAACATGCATGTCGGATACCTCAGATTTTATTATCAAAAATCTATAGCCGATGCTATGAAAAGCATAGCCCAGAAGAACACAATCCACGGTTTTTGGTCCAAGCTTGCGCTTCTTGGGAATTGGTATATTGACTTTCGCCAAACAACCCCAAGTACGTAGGTAAGAGAGTTTCAACCTTTTCCTTTCCCATTCCTCAAATGGAGTCATGGTCTTATGCTTTGTGGGAACTCGGTTTAGGACATGACACGCAGTCATTAGTGCCTCCCCCCACCATTCCTTGGATAGACCCGAAGTGTCTAACATGGTGTTAACCATATCAGTTAGAGTTCGGTTCTTTCTTTCGGCTACCCCATTTGACTGGGGTGAGTAGGGAGGCGTCCTCTCATGGATTATACCATGTTACGCACAAAACAGATCAAATTCATTGGAAAACTACTCTCCACCACGATCAGACCTAAGCCGTTTAATTTTTCGATCAAGTTGGTTCTCTGCCTCAGCTTTATAGTTTTTAAAGAAAGTCAAAGCCTCATCTTTTGATTTTAGAAGATACACATAACAATATCTAGTGGAGTCAGCAATCAACGTCATCAAGTATCTCTTTCCACCTTTCGTCAACACGCCATTCATCTCACAAAGATCAGAATGTATAAGCTCTAGTGGCGCCAAGTCTCTTGCCTCTGCAGTCTTATGGGACTTGCGAGGTTGCTTAGCTTGCACACATACTTGGCACTTGGAGCCTTTGACAGTAGAGATTTTCGGAATTAAATTCATATTGGCTAACTGCGTCATGCAACCAAAGTTAATATGACAGAGTCGTGAATGCCAAATATCAGACTCATTATTGTGGCAAACATTATTAATAACTTTAGTGCAAATATCTGACAAAGATAGGCGGAACAAGCCTCCGCACTCATAGCCTTTTCCAACAAATTGTCCACACTTAGAAATTACAACTTTATTGGATTGGAAAACCAACTTAAAACCATCTCGACATAAACGGGAACCACTAACGAGATTTTTATTGATGGACGGCACATGATGAACGTTCTTCAGACACACAGTCTTTCCTGAAGTAAACTTTAGATCGACCGTACCAACACCTCGAACGATGGCATGTGACCCGTTCCCCATCAGCACGGGTGAAGTCCCTGTTGCCTGGTAAGAAGAAAACATGGAGGCGTTAGCACAAACATGTACATTGGCACCGGTGTCAATTAACCAATCAGGGGATTGAAATACTGAAAGGATGGTAGGAAAAATACCGTACCCTGATTCCTTCATATCAGTATCACTGATGACAACATTAGCGGACTTGCCGCTCTTCTCATGTTCGCGCTCCTCAAAGCGGTTAGGACACTTCGGAGCCCAGTGATTAGGATCACCGCAGACATGGCAAAGTCCCTTCCCCTTCTTATGAGAATTCTTCTTGAAGTTGGTAGAATGTGATGGCTTATTCTTTGTATCAAACTTGCCTTTGCCCTGAGTTTTGTTCTTATTGTTTTTGTACTTGTTGGGCTGGGAGTTCTTCTTCTGTACCATGTGGGCACTAGAACCTCCCTCAGCAACTCGAGCACGTGTGTCCTTTGCTCTCGCCTTCTCTTCAACATCAAGAGTACCAATGAGATCCGCAACGGAAAACTCCTGTCTCTTGTGTTTCAGGGAAGTAGCAAAATTGTTCCACGAAGGTGGAAGCTTGGCAATGATGCCTCCGGCAACAAATTTGTCCGGCAACACACACTTGAAGTACTCAAGTTCTTTTGCGAGTGACTGTATCTCATGAGCATGCTGTACAATAGGGCGCTCATCAGTGATCTTGTAGTCATAGAATTGCTCCATGACGTACAACTCGCTGCCGGCATCCGAGGCACCAAACTTGGCCTCGAGCGCAGCCCACATGTCCTTGCCATTGTCAAACGACATATACGAATCCACAATGGAGTCATCAAGAACACTCAGAAGAGCACCTTTAAAGAGGGTATCGATCTTCTCAAAAGCTTCCAGCTGTGCTGGATTAAGATCGCCCTCAGGCTTGCCCTTGGTGGCATCATAGCAGCCCATGGTCTGAAACTAGTAGACTGCTCTCGTGCGCCACCTCTTATATTGCGCCCCCTTAAAGGCAGGCGGTTTCAGATGCGCAGCAAAACCACTCGGAGTAAATTGCCTATAATCAGGTTTTTGGGTTGTTGGAAATATGAGCAAATTACTACGAGATTTAATCCGAATAAACAGAATATAAATCATGACCACAGCAGCAGAGATTAAACTAATCATGCGAACTAGCATAGCAGATGAACATATCACATCTAGGGCACATACTAGAAACATGAATTCTACCACGATCTCGAACAAGAAGGATAGAATCACATACGGTGCAGCGGGTGCAGCACCGCCGGCGTTGATGTTGTCGCCCATGTCGTCGAGGATGAGGTTGCCGAGGTCGAGGAAGAAGTCGTCGTTCGTGAAGTCGTCGCTGCCAGCAGTCGCGCGAGTGCGCTCTCCAAAAACCTGATCGTCCCTCTCCCGTACAAGATCACGAGAGGCGGGGTTCCGGAGGCCTGCTGTCCCTTCTCGCGGTGCACGCCGGAAGGAGGGATGGAGAAGACTAGCTTGGCGGCGCAATGATCTGGAACGGTGATGAGAAACCATACGAAGCGGCGGCTAGGGTAGACGTCTGCCTGACTATATATTGCGGGCCGGGTAGGTCGTGGGAGTAAACCCCATGTCCGAGTCGTGACGATCCAAAAGAATTGGAAACGGTTCCGTAATTAATGCGTCCGTTAATTATTAATTAATGACTCATTAATTTTCCCATGCAGCAAAAATTGTGACACCCCAAATATTTGGCCTTGTTTTAATGAATTAAAACTTTTGCCAGGAATTAAAACTTTGATTTCTGAGCTCCATTTTGATTTTTTTAAATCATTTTCTTCCCTATTGTTATGAGTTTTTCCCTAAGTGAAAATCTTTCAAATATGTTATTGGACTTATTTAATCTCTCAAGAAAAAACTTTTCTTTTATCAATATAACTAATTACATAATTAATTTGCTTGACCTTTACTTTCTTGAAAATGGTTTTTCAAGGTTAAATGGCCATATTTGAACTACAACCATTTGATAAATTCACTTAAAATTCCCACAAAAATTTGGAGATGTCATGTGATGTCTATAAATAACTTTTGTGCAAAAACATCTTTATTTCCTGAGATATTTTGAGCTCTACACCCAAATTTTCTTCTCTGGTCCAGAATGCAATTTTGCACTACAACTCATTTAAATAATTCTTTCTAGCCTCCACCAAAATTTTGGGATGTTAGTAGTATCATATGATTCAACTTTATGTAAAAACCCAGTGATGTTATTTGCAAATTTTGAGTGAATCAACCTCCTTTTTATTCTGGACCAACTTGATAGTTTGTACAGCAACCATATTTTTGCTTGCTCTTTAGCCCTTGATTCTTTCTCCTACTTGTAGTCCTCCATGTTAAACCCTTAAGTCCAGGAGCATGCACCCTTTGGATCATTTTTGGTTCATGAAATGATGCCATTTACTTCCTGTCCAGAATTGAAGTTTTGTAAGACTTGCACTAACAAGTTGCTGCATTCGACCAACTAACCTCACCACCCTCTTGTCCATCCAAAGAGACACTGATCTGGAGTTTTTGACCACTCCAAGACTTGCCTAAGTGCCCTTGGCATTTTGTCAAACACCTTATGGGCATGATCTGTTTTGGCATGATTCTTGACATTGCACTATGATCTTGCACCTCTGATCAAACTAGCATGTCCACTAGACTCCCAGTTGCTTCTAACCTCGATCTGCTAAACCCCAACCTCACCTGTGACCTGTAGCATGCCGCGGCATTGTGTCGAACATCTCCTGTGCGTGCACTGGACGCGCCCAGAGCGCGCGTATTGCACGATGCCGTGCCCGAGCCGACACGCTGGCCCCCCTGGTTTGGGCCCCCTCTGCAGCGCCACGCCACGCGCTACCCTCCTTGCAGCAACGCGCCAACCCGCCCTGGCAGCCAACAGCGCCGCCACCAGAGTCCCCTTGGCGGCACGCCTCGGCCGCCCGACAGCCCCTGCTCATGTCGGCGCCGCCCAAGCCACCCCGGCTCACCACCTGGCCCCTGGAGCAGTGCGAGCTCATCCGCAAGCGTGTCTGCTAGCCCTCGTCGCCGCCACGTCGCCCTAGCTACAGAGAGGCGGTTCGCCGGAGAGCTTATCCACGGCCGCCGTGGAACCGCCTTGCCACGCCTATAAAAGGAGGCCCCGAGACCATTCGAGCACGCAGGCGACTCTAAGCCATCCCCCTAGGACCCCTTGGGGCAGCCAATCGACCCGGGGAGGTCATCTTCCCCACCTCCGGCAGCAGCGGCCGCTGCCATGGCTCCCACTCTCCCAGCACCACCAGGGCCTCTCCCTCCCACTTCTCTTCACTAAGAACACCTTCTGCCTCCCGTGAATCTTTTCCACTACTCGATTTCGATCGGGGCTCACTGCGGGAGAATTTTCACTCCGCCCCCGAAGCCTCCTCCGCCGCGAAGCTCGCCGCCGGCAGCTCCCTCCGTCCCCACCGGCCTGGAAACCACCGGGAGGACCGCACTGGAGTGGCGGATCCATCCCCGCCCTCGGGGCCCCGCGAAGAGCTGCCAGTCGCCGGCGACGATCGCCTGAGCTCCGCCTCCGCTCGGGACAGAGGAAGGAGGGGGAAAGAGAGTCTAGTCAAACCTGACTAGTGGGACTTCCCGGGCCCACTGTCAGTGACCCCCGCACCGGTCCACGTGTTTAAGTGAAGGCGTATAACTCCCCAGTACGTTTCCTTCGCTCCGAAAGCGTATTTTCCCCCTGAAACGTTTTCTTTTCTATTTTTTTAACATAGATTTGACCAGAACTTTGACTGCCTATAACTTTTTAAATACAACTCCAAATGAGTTGATTCTTGTTCCTACCTTCCTCAAATTTGGTCTAGTTTATTTTAAGATTTATTTGAAAATTTTCCAAACAACTTTTTGTACTGTTTTTGAAATGTGTGTTAATTCAAATATATTTTAAAATAGATTTTGGAGAGAGAGAAGAAACTTTCAAAAGTTTTGGAGAGTACCTTACCCCTCCACAACTTAAAGGCAAGCATTCTGAACCCTGGCATAATGTTTTTGGTGTGTTATTTGACACGTTTATAACACCACCTTATTTCGGAGGACTTGTTATTTCATGTGATATGATCATATGCATGGAAGCATATTAGTGATTTCCTTGCTGTTGGAAATGAATATTATTGTGATGGTAATCATCCTCATGTGCCTTGCATGCATGCCGGAAAGGAATCCGGGAAAGCCTCGGCCTTGGGTAGGCATGAGCTTGTCACCGGTCCCCGTCGGGACGGTTATGTCCGGTATGGCATGGTAAGGTACATTGAGTGGTGACTTCGTCGGTTGAAATATATTTGATATACATGTCATGCAAGGAACTTATAAACCTCCTGAGTCGACCGCAGATCGAGTCTTGTTCCAGTAACCCCCATACTTGCCTCGTACTACCACTCGTCCCTGCCGCAGGTAGGGTACGGTTCAGTAAGTCGTCAACCCCTTTCCAGCACACACCGTACTGAGAGGCCATGGTGGAAGATATTGGTTGTAGCCGGTAGGCATGCTACCTGGTCAGGGGGCATGGGTGTTTCCGGTTGGGACCGAGAGGGGAGGCCACCCCGTAGAGCGCGCGATATAAATTTGATCCCATGCTACGCGAGGTTGTAGCCTCCCCACTTAGAGTTTGCTTAACAAGTGTCGTGGGTGATTCCAGACACCGATGAGTTAAGCTCGTGTGTGCAAGGTTAGGCGTGTTTTCAACAAAAAGGCCGTTAATGGAATTAGTCCCGATGGACTAAAGGAATCCGTTACTCGTGGGAAAAGAGTACACCCTCTGCAGAGATTAAAACCTATTCGAATAGCCATGTCCATGGTTAAGGACTACAGTCTGGGATGGGTCAAGTGTTGGTCTTAGTGTCGGTCTTCGGAGGTGAAATTGTTAAACCAAACTTGGATACTGACCGGGGACTTGTGAGGACCATGATTATTATTTTGTGATGGACTAACCTGTTGTATTATTTGTATTATCGAGTATCCCTGGGATGGTTCTACCCCCTGGATATTCATGGTGATTATTTATTTCTAAGCCCGGTTAAATGTTTATTCCTGTGGATGGACTAACCCGTTTATTATCATGAACGGAACATTTATTATGAGTATTATTTACTTGTGAATTAAAGCCCTTTCTGTGATGTCGCTCAGACGTCCGACTGTGGCATTTCTTTTAAAGCCCTTTCTGTGATGTCGCTCAGACGTCCGGCTGTGGCATTTCTTTTAAAGCCCTTCCTGTGATGTCGCTCAGACGTCTGACTGTGGCATTTCTTTTAAAGCCCTTTTTGTGATGTCGCTCAGACGTCCGACTGTGGCATTTCTTTTAAAGCCATTTCTGTGAGGTCGCTCAGACGTCCGACTGTGGCATTTCTTTTAAAGCCCTTTCTGTGATGTTGCTCAGACGTCCGACTGTGGCATTTCTTTTAAAGCCCTTTCTGTGATGTCGCTCGGACGTCCGACTGTGGCATTTCTTTTAAAGCCCTTTCTATGATGTCGCTCAGACGTCCGACTGTGGCATTTCTTTTAAAGCCCTTTCTGTGATGTCGCTCAGACGTCCGACTGTGGCATTTCTTTTAAAGCCCTTTCTGTGATGTCGCTCAGACGTCCGACTATGGCATTTCTTTTAAAGCCCTTTAAGTGGTGTCGCTTAGACGCCCGACTGTGGCATTTCTTTTAAGCCCTTTATGTGGTGTCGCTCAGACGCCCGGCTGTGGCATTGCTTGTTATTTATTTGCCTTATAAGCCCTTTATGTGGTGTCGCACAGACGCCCGACTGCGGCATTTTATTTCCACTCCATTATTGCTTATTCATGTGGCATATTAATAACCCGCTTGCATGCATAAAAGATGTTTTATTTGTGACTAACGATGTGATCATAGAATATTTAAGTGCATAATTATCAATTATATTATTCCAATGTTCTTAATGTTTGCGAGTACATTCAAAGTACTCACTGGCTTGTCCCTGGCTATTGTCTTGGCCAGATATTTGCATGGAAAGGAACGTTGCGGTGACAGCCCCGGAAACTAAGCAACGGTTATAGCAGCCTCGCGAAGATAGGAGTTAACCTGGTCAGCTGTTCCCGTGGGGAAATGGAGTCCCATACACTGATGATTCGCAAACCGCTTCCGCCATCGACCACTAGAAAACCATTCGATGTACTCATAGGCCACAATGGTCTTGTACTGCACATTTTGTACTTTTGCTTGGAATTTCTGTATCAAGTTGATACCTCATCAGCTAACAGTAATCCTGGGGCTGGTGAGCACGACGGCCATTTTCTGGAAATTTATGTCCGGAAAACCCGGTCGCGACAGAGTTGGTATCAGAGCCAGGCTGACCATTGGCTAATCCTATCTTAGCCAGGTCAATAAACCTAAGTAAACCAACCCACCAGACCTTAACCAAACCCCAGCCAAGCTTCCCATGCAAGATAGCCACACCGTGACCCGACACCTTTTTGGCAGTCGGTGCCCAACCTATCCATCTAACCTGTCAATCTTGCACCAGTGACCAAGTCCTAAATAGTCCTTTTTCGCAAGCGTGCGAAGGAAGACTCCGTCCCCTTTTTTCCTATAAAAAGGGCACGCTAGCCTCAACTCAGCACAGCACAGCCTCTACCCCAAACCGAGCCACAATGCCCGACCCTGTCGTGCACAATGAGACCACAGCAACCAACCTTGGAGGCTTTGTGACCATACTCGCAAACCTCACCCGTCATGCCTATGCGTTAGAAGAGCCCCCAGAATATGTTGTGTACCAAGGACCCATGAGCGGTGAGAGCCGTCAATTCTGGGCCACTGTGCACATTTATGGTAGGGGACTAGAGCCCGAGCGCCCCTACAGGTTCATTGGAAGGACAACTTCCTTTGAGCCACAAGCCATCCAACTAGCTGCTCGAGAAGCTATAGTTCATCTACGGCACTTGTCGCCCAGAGTTAACTGTCACTCGTTCCACTACTACCCCAGACGTGTAGGGTATGGTAGACCACCCCAAGTTGTCAACGGAGATCACGAGACAGATCCTGCATTGTTGCACCTAGTGCGCTATGTAAGTGCACTAGAGGAACTATGCGATCAAATCACGATTGATCTAATCGCAGCTCGTGGAGAGCTGGTTCGTCGAACCCCGGCGAGAGAAGAGAACGAGCCCAACACCAACAACCCAGTTGTGCTGTTTGGACACCCGATCGAGCCCCTGAGATCTGCCCCAGCCATCGGCCAAGGTGCCGCGATAACCCCAGAAGTGCTTCGCCGCATATTGGAAGCACACTCCAACGGGGTTGTGGCCAACAATCCCCGAGATGGTCATCATCGCTACCCCGAGCCTGCAGCCCCTCAGACCACTCCAGTTAATTCAGACGACGAGACCCGAAGAGAAGCCTCGACATCCACAAGGCACGCCCGCTTGGATATAAACAAGGTAGACTAAGTCACCCAAATCGTATCAAGTCCCAGTGTACCCTTGCTTTGTAATCATGTGGCCTTGTTTTTAAACGCCGCCTGTTGCCGTGCCTCTGTTTTAAATAGTATCCTTGCATGGGTATGTCAGCACACAGTTGCATATTTTTCCGGACACAACTACCCAAAAACCTTCCCCGACAACCCCCACGGTAACACATCACTATAGTGAAATGTGTGAATCTCTGGCTTGACCCCGACCTTGGAACAGAGCTGAAATATTTTCTTTACCATTCACCACGGTAAAAATGACCCAGCTCCAGTGCTATAAAAGGCCACCGCGTGACCTTGCCAAGCACCCCTCATCTTGTGCACCATCCTCACAATCAATTCTTGCCATGCCGAGCCCCAGCATTTACCTGCGAACCCCAGATGCAACCCAGGGTAGTTTTGTCAAGATATTGTGGGATTTTACCTGCAGTACCATGGGCGCTACCCAGCCACCCCAGTACGAACTGTTCAAATCGAGGATCACCTCTTCCACCTCAAGATATTGGGCAGCAGTGCACATTCCTCCTGTAAACTCAAACCAAGATCCAACGGAGGTCTCCTTCGTGGGGAAATCTATGCCAACCCCACAGATGGCCGTAGAAGCTGCTACATACGAAGCGCTTGCTCGCCTTCGATTCGCGGTACCCTATGCCAGCGAACGAGGGTATTATTACTTTCCAAGCCGTGCAGAACCCGGAGGAGTGATATCTTTTCCCGGTGGACGAATTGAGAGAGACCCAGTCCTGGCCAACCTTGTCCAGTACGTCATCGCTCAAGAGCGTTTAACCCAACATGTGATGGGTTATCTCCAGAGCCTCGCAGATTTAAATCCTCAAATCGCCATCGGCAGAGCACTAAGGCCCGACCGGGAGAGACACGTGCATCGACTGGTCAATCCACTTTCCCTGATAGAAGAGGAGTGTATCCCAGTACCAGAGACGTTTTCTAGGGACCCCGTCCAGTTACCATTCCCATTTTAGACGTCGCTGCGGTGTTCATTATTGCAACATTTATTTATGTGTTTGACTTATGCATGATACCCTGAGTTTGTACGACAAGTCAATTATTTGGCTTCTACTAATGTGTGTAGTTTTTGTTGTGGTTTATGCTCCTTTAAATTAACTGTTTTCCCTCGCAAAATCCTGGAGTGAGATTTCTTTTCCCTGAGTTGCTACATCTGCACCTTCTCACGACGTGGATTAATTAATTTCACATAGCACCACGCAGCAGACTCGCAACCACAACCATCCAAACACATACACTGTTTGCAAAACTTTGCAATAGTGTTACATCCAGCTAATCACCCCCTAACAACCGTTAGCTCCCGGCACACCCTATCTACTCCTCATGATCACCACCACCGCGGAGAGCCAACACCCGAGCAGCAGCGTCGCGATGATCGTCAAGGATCATCGCGCACAGGAGCATAGAGAGCCCCAGTAATGTCGCCAGCCCTGCAAATATCAGGATCGCAAACCAGTCCGGCATCGCCTCCGCCATTAGAGCCTCACCCGAGCTTCTGTAAGCAGTAATGGAGAAAGGAGGAGGAGAAGTGAGGCCAGGTGTGAGGAAGAAGAGAGGGACACCTCGACCGTTTTTATAGCTCGAGCTCGGTGTATGGTGGGCAAAGTCCACCAACGCCGCTCGTCGCCCGATCGCCGGTGTTCGGAGTCGAGTCCGCAAGCAGTGTCGATAGCGCGCTGGCCCGCGAGGTGAGTGCACACTGCCCCGGCAACTAGCACGCCGCGCACTACCTCAGTACGGCCTAGATGCCCTACGCGCTAGACGTCGCCGGTGGACAAAGCGTGGGAAAGCACGCGGGAGAGAGGAAGTAGAGAGAGCCAGAGGAAGAAGAAGAGGCCGACTGTGGGCCCCGGGTCCACCTGTCGGCCAGACTGAGCACTGTGCTCTCGGGTACGACCAACGTATATTTTAAATTTAGAATTTATTCTAAATTTATAACCAGCTAGGGATCCCACTTTTTTGTCCCGAACCGTAGATCTTTCCACGCAGCACCAGTTTTCACACTGTGGTTTTACACCACTTATTGCCCTCTCACTGTAGCCACATCTTTGTTGCAAAATTTTCTTGAAACAGCTTTTGACAAATCTCGAGGACGAGATTTTTCTTAAGGGGGGTAGTGTTGTGACACCCCAAAAATTTGGCCTTGTTTTAATGAATTAAAACTTTTGCCAGGAATTAAAACTTTGATTTCTGAGCTCCATTTTGATTTTTTTAAATCATTTTCTTCCCTATTGTGATGAGTTTTTCCCTAAGTGAAAATCTTTCAAATATGTTATTGGACTTATTTAATCTCTCAAGAAAAAACTTTTCTTTTATCAGTATAACTAATTACATAATTAATTTGCTTGACCTTTACTTTCTTGAAAATGGGTTTTCAAGGTTAAATGGCCATATTTGAACTACAACCATTTGATAAATTCACTTAAAATTCCCACAAAAATTTGGAGATGTCATGTGATGTCTATAAATAACTTTTGTGCAAAAACATCTTTATTTCCTGAGATATTTTGAGCTCTACACCCAAATTTTCTTCTCTGGTCCAGAATGCAATTTTGCACTACAACTCATTTAAATAATTCTTTCTAGCCTCCACCAAAATTTTGGGATGTTAGTAGTATCATATGATTCAACTTTATGTAAAAACCCAGTGATGTTATTTGCAAATTTTGAGTGAATCAACCTCCTTTTTATTCTGGACCAACTTGATAGTTTGTACAGCAACCATATTTTTGCTTGCTCTTTAGCCCATGATTCTTTCTCCTACTTGTAGTCCTCCATGTTAAACCCTTAAGTCCAGGAGCATGCACCCTTTGGATCATTTTTGGTTCATGAAATGATGCCATTTATTTCCTGTCCAGAATTGAAGTTTTGTAAGACTTGCACTAACAAGTTGCTGCATTCGACCAACTAACCTCACCACCCTCTTGTCCATCCAAAGAGACACTGATCTGGAGTTTTTGACCACTCCAAGACTTGCCTAAGTGCCCTTGGCATTTTGTCAAACACCTTATGGGCATGATCTGTTTTGGCATGATTCTTGACATTGCACTATGATCTTGCACCTCTGATCAAACTAGCATGTCCACTAGACTCCCAGTTGCTTCTAACCTCGATCTGCTAAACCCCAACCTCACTTGTGACCTGTAGCATGCCGCGGCATTGTGTCGAACATCTCATGTGCGTGCACTGGACGCGCCCAGAGCGCGCGTATTGCACGATGCCGCGCCCGAGCTGACACGCTGGCCCCCCTGGTTTGGGCCCGCTCTGCAGCGCCACGCCACGCGCTACCCTCCTCGCAGCAACGCGCCAACCCGCCCTGGCAGCCAACAGCACCGCCACCAGAGTCCCCTTGGCGGCACGCCTCGGCCGCCCGACAGCCCCTGCTCATGTCGGCGCCGCCCAAGCCACCCCGGCTCGCCACCTGGCCCCTGGAGCAGTGCGAGCTCATCCGCAAGCGTGTCTGCTAGCCCTCGTCGCTGCCACGTCGCCCTAGCTACAGAGAGGCGGTTCGCCGGAGAGCTTATCCACGGCCGCCGCGGAACCGCCTTGCCACGCCTATAAAAGGAGGCCCCGAGACCATTCGAGCACGCAGGCGACTCTAAGCCATCCCCCTAGGACCCCTTGGGGCAGCCAATCGACCCGGGGAGGTCATCTTCCCCACCTCCGGCAGCAGCGGCCGCTGCCATGGCTCCCGCTCTCCCAGCACCACCAGGGCTCTCCCTCCCACTTCTCTTCACCAAGAACACCTTCTCCCTCCCGTGAATCTTTTCCACTACTCGATTTCGATCGGGGCTCACTGCGGGAGAATTTTCACTCCGCCCCCGAAGCCTCCTCCGCCGCGAAGCTCGGCGCCGGCAGCTCCCTCCGTCCCCACCGGCCTGGAAACCACCGGGAGGACCGCACTGGAGTGGCGGATCCATCCCCGCCCTCGGGGCCCCGCGAAGAGCTGCCAGTCGCCGGTGATGATCGCCTGAGCTCCGCCTCCACTCGGGACAGAGGAAGGAGGGGGAAAGAGAGTCTAGTCAAACCTGACTAGTGGGACTTCCCGGGCCCACTGTCAGTGACCCCCGCACCGGTCCACGTGTTTAAGTGAAGGCGTATAACTCCCAGTACGTTTCCTTCGCTCCGAAAGCGTATTTTCCCCCTGAAACATTTTCTTTTCTATTTTTTTAACATATATTTGACCAGAACTTTGACTGCCTATAACTTTTTAAATACAACTCCAAATGAGTTGATTCTTGTTCCTACCTTCCTCAAATTTGGTCTAGTTTATTTTAAGATTTATTTGAAAATTTTCCAAACAAATTTTTGTACTGTTTTTGAAATGTGTGTTAATTCAAATATATTTTAAAATAGGATTTTGGAGAGAGAGAAGAAACTTTCAAAAGTTTTGGAGAGCACCTTACCCCTCCACAACTTAAAGGCAAGCATTCTGAACCCTGGCATAATGTTTTTGGTGTGTTATTTGACACGTTTATAACACCACCTTATTTCGGAGGACTTGTTATTTCATGTGATATGATCATATGCATGGAAGCATATTAGTGATTTCCTTGTTGTTGGAAATGAATATTATTGTGATGGTAATCATCCTCATGTGCCTTGCATGCATGCCGGAAAGGAATCCGGGAAAGCCTTGGCCTTGGGTAGGCGTGAGCTTGTCACCGGTCCCCGTCGGGACGGTTATGTCCGGTATGGCATGGTAAGGTACATTGAGTGGTGACTTCGTCGGTTGAAATATATTTGATATACATGTCATGCAGGGAACTTATAAACCTCCTGAGTCGACCGCAGATCGAGTCTTGTTCCAGTAACCCCCATACTTGCCTCGTACTACCACTCGTCCCTGCCGCAGGTAGGGTACGGTTCAGTAAGTCGTCAACCCCTTTCCAGCACACACCGTACTGAGAGGCCATGGTGGAAGATATCGGTTGTAGCCGGTAGGCATGCTACCTGGTCAGGGGGCATGGGTGTTTCCGGTTGGGATCGAGAGGGGAGGCCACCCCTTAGAGCGCGCGATATAAATTTGATCCCATGCTACGCGAGGTTGTAGCCTCCCCACTTAGAGTTTGCTTAACAAGTGTCGTGGGTGATTCCAGACACCGATGATTAAGCTGGTGTGTGCAAGGTTAGGCGTGTTTTCAACAAAAAGGCCGTAAACGGAATTAGTCCCGATGGACTAAAGGAATCCGTTACTCGTGGGAAAAGAGTACACCCTCTGCAGAAATTAAAACCTATTCGAATAGCCGTGTCCATGGTTAAGGACTACAGTCTGGGATGGGTCAAGTGTTGGTCTTAGTGTCGGTCTTCGGAGGTGAAATTGTTAAACCAAACTTGGATACTGACCGGGGACTTGTGAGGACCATGATTATTATTTTGTGATGGACTAAACTGTTGTATTATTTGTATTATCGAGTATCCCTGGGATGGTTCTACCCCCTGGATATTCATGGTGATTATTTATTTCTAAGCCCGGTTAAATGTTTATTCCTGTGGATGGACTAACCCGTTTATTATCATGAACTGAACATTTATTATGAGTATTATTTACTTGTGAATTAAATCCCTTTCTGTGATGTCGCTCAGACGTCCGACTGTGGCATTTCTTTTAAAGCCCTTTCTGTGATGTCGCTCAGACGTCCGACTGTGGCATTTCTTTTAAAGCCCTTTCTGTGATGTCGCTCAGACGTCCGATTGTGGCATTTCTTTTAAAGCCCTTTCTGTGATGTCGCTCAGACGTCCGACTGTGGCATTTCTTTTAAAGCCCTTTAAGTGGTGTCGCTTAGACGCCCGACTGTGGCATTTCTTTTAAGCCCTTTATGTGGTGTCGCTCAGACGCCCGACTGTGGCATTGCTTGTTATTTATTTGCCTTATAAGCCCTTTATGTGGTTTCGCACAGACGCCCGACTGCGGCATTTTATTTCCACTCCATTATTGCTTATTCATGTGGCATATTAATAACCCGCTTGTATGCATAAAAGATGTTTTATTTGTGACTAACGATGTGATCATAGAATATTTAAGTGCATAATTATCAATTATATTATTCCAATGTTCTTAATGTTTGCGAGTACATTCAAAGTACTCACTGGCTTGTCCCTGGCTATTGTCTTGGCCAGATATTTGCATGGAAAGGAACGTTGCGGTGACAGCCCCGGAAACTAAGCAACGGTTATAGCAGCCTCGCGAAGATAGGAGTTAACCTGGTCAGCTGTTCCCGTGGGGAAATGGAGTCCCATACACTGATGATTCGCAAACCGCTTCCGCCATCGACCACTAGAAAACCATTCGATGTACTCATAGGCCACAATGGTCTTGTACTGCACATTTTGTACTATTTCTGTATCAAGTTGATACCTCATCAGCTAACAGTAATCCTGGGGCTGGTGAGCACGACGGCCATTTTCTGGAAATTTATGTCCGGAAAACCTGGTCACGACAAAAATATAGACAACGTGCATAGCTCTGTCCTCGGCTCGGCTCAATCCCGCAACCCGCGGCGCGGCGCGTCGTGACGAGGCGTGGCGTGGCGAGCAAGGAGGAGGAGCGCGCGTGTAGGTCTCCTCTTCTCATGCTCATACAAGTGGTAGAAGAGCTCACCTTATAAAGAGGTGAAACTCTCTCTCAACTTCCAAGGTGGGACTAAACTTTAGCCTCACTCACTCCACTCACATGTGTGCATGAATGGGCCAAGAGAATTTCAGAATTTTAGTTGGGCCTTTGGGCCAAAGGCCTACTAGCAAAATTCCAACAATCCCCCACAAAGTCTCATTGGCACATCTCATCATTTAGTTCCAAAACATTGTTTTATATATCGGTGCTTAGTGGAGACTGTGAAGTTGAACTTCCACTTAGAAATTTATGCTACACTAGATAACAACTTGAATAGTGGACTATGCCTCGAACTACAAGTTTTCTGTGAAACTAGTTTCACACAAATTCTTGACCGATACTGGGCTGCCGCAAGGCTTCCCCGCGGGTGGAGCGTATACGTCATACTCCAGGGCCTTTCATGAATTTATTAGAGAACACCCAATTCTCACAGACTGCGACGTTGACAGTCAAATTCATATAGGTGTGTTCCTCAGAAGATGTTCTGCAGGACAACATCTCTGCTTACCCGAATAAGCCACCTGGAACACATTAAGATAAGTATCAACCTGCCATGCAGATCAGGAGAGTATTGCATCTTCACGGAGTGGGATAATTAATATAGGGATACTCTCCTCCCAGCTGACCAATAGCTTGTCTCCCACTTCTACTTCACAGGATCTCCGATCACATAGAGTGGGTTACCACTATGGACAACTCATGCGGTGGGTCTCAAACCCATCTCCATCGATGCATTATCTATCACATTACGTGATAGACCCTTTGTGAAGGGATCTGCCAGGTTTTTCGACGTTTGGATATAATCCAACGTAATAACTCCGGAGTTCCTAAATTTTCTGACAGATTTTAGTCTCCTCTTCACATGCCTTGAGGACTTCATATTGTCCTTAGAACTGTTTATCTTGACGATCACAGTTTGATTATCACAGTTCATCAGGATAGGGGGTATTGGTTTTTCAACCATAGGTAAGTCCATCAAGAGTTCACGAAGCCACTCTGCTTCAACAGTGGCAGTGTCTAATGCTGTGAGTTCTGCTTCCATAGTTGACCTCGTTAAGATGGTCTGCTTGCAAGACTTCCAGGAAACAGCGCCACCACCAAGTGTAAAAACATAACCACTTGTGGCCTTAATCTCATCAGCATCAGATATCCAGTTTGAGTCACTATAACCCTCCAATACCCTTGGATACCCGGTGTAGTGAATCCCATAGCTCGCGGTGCCTTTCAAATAGCGCATAACTCTCTCAAGCGCATGCCAATGATCATCTCCCGGTTTTGACACAAACCGACTCAGCTTGCTCACAGCAAAAGAGATGTCAGGCCTCGTGGCACTCGCCAAATACATAAGCGAGCCAATAATCTAAGAATACCTAAGTTGATCTCTAGCAATCCGTCGATTCTTTCAAAGCAACACACTAGCATCATATGGAGTTGGAGAAGGCGTGCAGTCGCTATACCCAAAACGACTCAAGACCTTTTCCACATAATGAGACTGAAGCAGTGTGATCCCACCATTCTCATCTCTCAACAGCTTGATGTTTAAGATAACATCAGCTACTCCTAGATCCTTCATCTCAAAACAGCGAGATAAGAAATCCTTAACCTCCTTGATTAAATCAAGTTTGGTTCGAAAGATCAATATGTTGTCTACATACACACAAAGAATAACTCCTTCACCCCCACCATAGCGATAGTACACGCACTTGTCACCATCGTTTACTACAAAGCCGGCAGCAGTTAATGTTCTTTCGAACTTCTCATGCCACTCCTTAGGAGCTTGTTTAAGGCCATATAAAGACTTTAATAACTTGCACACATTTCCTTCCTGACCAGGTACTACAAAACCATCTGGCTGATCTATGTAAATTTCCTCCTTCAACTCTCCATTAAGGAAAGCCGTTTTAACGTCCATTTGATGAACGAGAAGACCATGTGAGGCAGCCAGTGATAGTAGCACCCGAATTGTGGTCAGTCTAGCCACGGGTGAGTAAGTATCAAAGAAGTCTTCACCTTCTTTCTGGGTATAACCCTTGACCACAAGTCGTGCCTTGTACTTTTCAATCGTACCATCAGGTCTAAGCTTCTTCTTGAACACCCACTTACATCCTACAAGTTTGCACCCATATGGACGGTCAGTGATCTCCTAGGTACCGTTAGCTAAGATGGAATCCATCTCACTACGTACAGCTTCCTTCCAGTAGTCAGCATCAGGAGATGCATAGGCTTCTGAAATAGTCCTGGGTGTGTCATCCATGAGGTACACAATGAAATCATCACCAAAAGACTTTCCAGTCCTTTGTCTCTTACTCCTCATAGGAGTTCCATTGTTACCCTCAACAGGATTCTCAACGTGTTCCATCGCAATGGTGGGTTCAGGAATTACAGTGAATTCCTCACTAGATCGAGTAGGTATCTCCTGATTTGATGAACTCGACATATCCTTCATAGGAAATATGTCCTCAAAGAAAGTTGCATCATTTGATTCCATAATCGTACCAACATGCATGTCGGATACCTCAGATTTTATTATCAAAAATCTATAGCCGATGCTATGAAAAGCATAGCCCAGAAGAACACAATCCACGGTTTTTGGTCCAAGCTTGCGCTTCTTGGGAATTGGTATATTGACTTTCGCCAAACAACCCCAAGTACGTAGGTAAGAGAGTTTCAACCTTTTCCTTTCCCATTCCTCAAATGGAGTCATGGTCTTATGCTTTGTGGGAACTCGGTTTAGGACATGACACGCAGTCATTAGCGCCTCCCCCCACCATTCCTTGGATAGACCCGAAGTGTCTAACATGATGTTAACCATATCAGTTAGACTTCGGTTCTTTCTTTCGGCTACCCCATTTGACTGGGGTGAGTAGGGAGGCGTCCTCTCATGGATTATACCATGTTCCGCACAAAACAGATCAAATTCATTGGAAAAATACTCTCCACCACGATCGGACCTAAGCCGTTTAATTTTTCGATCAAGTTGGTTCTCTGCCTCAGCTTTATAGTTTTTAAAGAAAGTCAAAGCCTCATCTTTTGATTTCAGAAGATACACATAACAATATCTAGTGGAGTCATCAATCAACGTCATGAAGTATCTCTTTCCACCTTTCATCAACATGCCATTCATCTCACAAAGATCAGAATGTATAAGCTCTAGTGGCGCCAAGTCTCTTGCCTCTGCAGTCTTATGGGACTTGCGAGGTTGCTTAGCTTGCACACATACTTGGCACTTGGAGCCTTTGACAGTAGAGATTTTCGGAATTAAATTCATATTGGCTAACCGCGTCATGCAACCAAAGTTAATATGACAGAGTCGTGAATGCCAAATATCAGACTCATTATTGTGGCAAACATTAGTGCAAATATCTGACAAAGATAGGTGGAACAAGCCTCCACACTCATAGCCTTTTCCAACAAATTGTCCACACTTAGAAATTACAACTGTATTGGATTCGAAAACCAACTTAAAACCATCTCGACATAAACGGGAACCGCTAACGAGATTTTTATTGATGGACGGCACATGATGAACGTTCTTCAGACGCACAGTCTTCCCCGAAGTAAACTTTAGATCGACCGTACCAACACCTCGAACGATGGCATGTGACCCGTTCCCCATCAGCACGGGTGAAGTCCCTGTTGCCTGGTAAGAAGAAAACATGGAGGCGTCAGCACAAACATGTACATTGGCACCGGTGTCAATTAACCAATCAGGGGATTGAAATACTGAAAGGATGGTAGGAAAAATACCGTACCCTGATTCCTTCATATCAGTATCACCGATGACAACATTAGCGGACTTGCCGCTCTTCTCATGTTCGCGCTCCTCAAAGCGGTTAGGACACTTCGGAGCCCAGTGATTAGGATCACCGCAGACATGGCAAAGTCCCTTCCCCTTCTTATGAGAATTCTTCTTGAAGTTGGTAGAATGTGATGGCTTGTTCTTTATATCAAACTTGCCTTTGCCCTGAGTTTTGTTCTTATTGTTTTTGTACTTGTTGGGCTGGGAGTTCTTCTTCTGTACCATGTGGGCACTAGAACCTCCCTCAGCAACTCGAGCACGTGTGTCCTTTGCTCTCGCCTTCTCTTCAACATCAAGAGTACCAATGAGATCCGTAACGGAAAACTCCTGTCTCTTGTGTTTCAGGGAAGTAGCAAAATTGTTCCACGAAGGTGGAAGCTTGGCAATGATGCCTCCGGCAACAAATTTGTCCGGCAACACACACTTGAAGTACTCAAGTTCTTTTGCGAGTGACTGTATCTCATGAGCATGCTGTACAACAGGGCGCTCATCAGTCATCTTGTAGTCATAGAATTGCTCCATGACGTACAACTCGTTGCCGGCGTCCGAGGCACCAAACTTGGCCTCGAGTGCAGCCCACATGTCCTTGCCGTTGTCAAACGACATATACGAATCCACAATGGAGTCATCAAGAACACTTAGAAGAGCACCTTTAAAGAGGGTATCGATCTTTTCAAAAGCTTCCAGCTGTGCTGGATTAAGTTCGCCCTCAGGCTTGCCCTTTGTGGCATCATAGCAGCCCATGGTCTGAAACCAGTAGACTGCTCTCGTGCGCCACCTCTTATATTGCGCCCCATTAAAGGCAGGCGGTTTCAGATGCGCAGCAAAACCACTCGGAGTAAATTGCCTATAATCAGGTTTTTGGGTTGTTGGAAATATGAGCAAATTACTAAGAGATTTAATCCGAATAAACAGAATATAAATCATGACCACAGCAGCAGAGATTAAACTAATCATGCGAACTAGCATAGCAGATGAACATATCACATCTAGGGCACATACTAGAAACATGAATTCTACCACGATCTCGAACAGGAAGGATAGAATCACATACGGTGCAGCGGGTGCAGCACCGCCGGCGTTGATGTTGTCGCCCATGTCGTCGAGGATGAGGTTGCCGAGGTCGGGGAAGAAGTCGTCGTTCGCGAAGTCATCGCTGCCAGCAGTCGCGCGAGTGCGCTCCCCAAAAACCTGATCGCCCCTCTCCCGTACAAGATCACGAGAGGCGGGGTTCCGGAGGCCTGCTGTCCCTTCTCGCGGTGCACGCCGGAAGGAGGGATGGAGAAGACTAGCTTGGCGGCGCAATGATCTGGAATGGTGATGAGAAACCATACAAAGCGGCGGCTAGGGTAGACGTCTGCCTGACTATATATTGCGGGCCGGGTAGGTCGTGGGAGTAAACCCCACGTCCGAGTCGTCACGATCCAAAGGAATCGGAAATGATTCAGTAATTAATGCGTCCGTTAATTATTAATTAATGACTCATTAATTTTCCCATGCAGCAAAAATATAGACAACGTGCATAGCTCTGTCCTCGGCTCGGCTCAATCCCGCAACCCGCGGCGCGGCGCGTCGTGACGAGGCGTGGCGTGGCGTGGCAAGGCGAGCCAGGAGGAGGAGCGCGCGTGTAGGTCTCCTCTTCTCATGCTCATATAAGTGGTAGAAGAGCTCACCTTATAAAGAGGTGCAACTCTCTCTCAACTTCCAAGGTGGGACTAAACTTTAGCCTCACTCACTCCACTCACATGTGTGCATGAATGGGCCAAGAGAATTTCAGAATTTTAGTTGGGCCTTTGGGCCAAAGGCCTACTAGCAAAATTCCAACAATCCCCCACAAAGTCTCATTGGCACATCTCATCATTTAGTTCCAAAACATTGTTTTATATATCGGTGCTTAGTGGAGACTGTGAAGTTGAACTTCCACTTAGAAATTTATGCTACACTAGATCACAACTTGAATAGTGGACTATGCCTTGAACTACAAGTTTTCTGTGAAACTAGTTTCACACAAATTCTTGACCGATACTGGGCTGCCGCAAGGCTTCCCCGCGGGTGGAGCGTATACGTCATACTCCAGGGCCTTTCATGAATTTATTAGAGAACACCCAATTCTCACATACTGCGACGTTGACAGTCAAATTCATATAGGTGTGTTCGTCAGAAGATTTTCTGCAGGACAACATCTCTGCTTACCCGAATAAGCCACTTGGAACACATTAAGATAAGTATCAACCTGCCATGCAGATCAGGAGAGTATTGCATCTTCACGGAGTGGGATAATTAATATAGGGATACTCTCCTCCCAGCTGACCAACAGCTTGTCTCCCACTTCTACTTCACAGGATCTCCGATCACATAGAGTGGGTTACCACTATGGACAACTCATGCGGTGGGTCTCAAACCCATCTTCATCAATGCATTATCTATCACATTATGTGATAGACCCTTTGTGAAGGGATCTGCCAAGTTTTTCGATGTTTGGATATAATCCAACGTAATAACTACGGAGTTCCTCAATTTTCTGACAGATTTTAGTCTCCTCTTCACATGCCTTGAGGACTTCATATTGTCCTTAGAACTGTTTATCTTGACGATCACAGTTTGATTATCACAGTTCATCAGGATAGGGGTATTGGTTTTTCAACCATAGGTAAGTCCATCAAGAGTTCACGAAGCCACTCTGCTTCAACAGTGGCAGTGTCTAATGCTGTGAGTTCTGCTTCCATAGTTGACCTCGTTAAGATTGTCTGCTTGCAAGACTTCCAGGAAACAGCGCCACCACCAAGTGTAAAAACATAACCACTTGTGGCCTTAATCTCATCAGCATCAGATATCCAGTTTGAGTCACTATAACCCTTCAATACCCTTGGATACCCGGTGTAGTGAATCCCATAGCTCGCGGTGCCTTTCAAATAGCGCATAACTCTCTCAAGCGCATGCCAATGATCATCTCCCGGTTTTGACACAAACCGACTCAGCTTGCTCACAGCAAAAGAGATGTCAGGCCTCGTGGCACTCGCCAAATACATAAGCGAGCCAATAATCTGAGAATACCTCAGTTGATCTCTAGCAATCCGTCGATTCTTTCGAAGCAACACACTAGCATCGTATGGAGTTAGAGAAGGCATGCAGTCGCTATACCCAAAACGACTCAAGACCTTTTCCACATAATGAGACTGAAGCAGTGTGATCCCACCATTCTCATCTCTCAACAGCTTGATGTTTAAGATAACATCAGCTAGTCCTAGATCCTTCATCTCAAAACAGCGAGATAAGAAATCCTTAATCTCCTTGATTAAATCAAGTTTGGTTCCAAAGATCAATATGTCGTCGACATACAGACAAAGAATAACTCCGGCGACGAGTCCGGTGTGTCCCTGATCACCAAATTGATGGGGAGGGGCGACGATGCAGCCGGAATGTAATGGGAGAATTGATTCGATGTCAATCAGATTGGCAAGAAGTAAAATATGAATTGAAGCCCGTTTGAGTGTAAGGAGAAAAACAAAGTGGCGGCCGCCTGGATCAAAGGAAGGAAAACAATCTCTTGTCTTACTAAAGGATAGAAAAAATGATGTTAGCTACCTATTTCTCGCCCTCAAAACACATAAGTGAGCATGGTGACGGACGCAAGAGGAAAATAGGATACATTGCTTCATATTTTTGGCATCACAATGTTGTACCATCGTAAATTCGCAATGGAGAAGACAAGGTAGGGAAAACATATTTACAATGCTCGTCCATACTTCTTGCACAAGGGAGAGAAAAGAAGATGCACCAAAAGACCTTGTTTTTCCAAAATTAAAATTACATGGAGGGAATTATTTTTTGCATGGCACCGCTGGAACAAGGTGATGAGGAGAAGCGAGAGAAAAGAAGACATGGCATCTGGCCCTCGTTTCCTCAAAATTCAAATCTCGTACCACATGGAAAAAAAGACCGACCTACACGGAGCGGATCGTTAAGACTCGACTCGGCTCGCATTTGTGATGCGTGCATGCCTTCAACGTCTACACGTCGCTCATATAGACTTGGCTCGCATTTGCGATGCGTGTATGCCTCGACGTCTATACGTCGGTCTTTTGCCTCGGCAAACCTGATTAGCCAGTGGCCCGTGACTGCTTCCTCGGCTCTACGTAGGCCACCAGGAGCCTAATTAAGCCGCGCAAGTGATTTGCACTCGAGCCGTGTGGTACTATTTTAAATACCAGAACGGCGAACGGAGCGCACACGTGCGCGGTTTGCGCTCGAGCCGTGTGATATTATTTTAAATACCAGAACGGCGAACGGAGCGCACACAACCTAAATTTGTTTTCTTACAGCGCACGCTGGATGGCCCACCAGCCGAAAATTCCAGGCCCGCTAGGTTGCTTTCGTGAAGTCCTCCAGCGCCGCCGCGCACCGCCATGGATCCCCCGGCTTGCTTGGCACTCCACCACTTAACCGCATCCAGGCTGCCGGCGGCGATGGAGACCCGGCCTGTCCCCACATGCCATCAACGCGGCGGCTGTGCTGACCCGATGCGACGGCGAGCCGGCGCTGCTTGATGTGACGACGACCTGGCAACCTCGGTGTTGGCCTACGCGACAGCGACCCGGTACCCACGGCACTGCCGCACCCGATGGAAACCCGGCGGCCTCGGCGCTGCCTCGAGCCGACGGTCTCAGCACTGCTCTGATCCGAGTACGAATCCACGGCCTCGATGCTTCTCTGATGCGAGGACGACCGGACTTGATGATCTGAGACGAACTTGTCCCCACTTACAAAACTTGCATCGCCGTTTAGATTTGTTTTTCGTGAGAATATTTTCTGTCACAACATTTTGCTGTGAGAATCTTCCTGGTTCGGAATCTACAACTCTTCTAAGCTGCTTATACAGAGAACGCAGGTCCAACTAATTCTTACACTCTCTGAGCCTTTTGGCAAGAACATTTTTTGCATGCATAATACTCCATCCGTTTCTAAATATAAGTCCTTTTAGATATTTCACTATAAAAACTATATTCGGATGTATATAGACATCCTTTAAGATATAGATTCACTCATTTTGTTTCGCATGTAGTCTATATGAAATCTTTAAAAGGACTTATATTTAAAAACGGAGGGAGTACTCATGTTTCTTCTCACTGACCTGGACAGGAATAAGGAACATGGAACTCTACCTGTCAGCGAGCATAATTTTTCTGTTGCTCTGAATCTATGATCCTGTCGAGGGTGCACACAGGCTCGGCAATGGTCGCAGGTACGAAATGTTGTGGGCTTGAAACTGATGAACTGGTGCTGGATTTCCTTGTGCTCTTTGTTATTTTATCTTGCTGCGTATTACCATTGTACTCCCTCCGTTCCTTTATATTAGGTGCATTTGTTTTTTAATAAAATTACATAATGTAAGGTGCATTTGTTATAATTTTTCATAATTCCATTCTTGCCAATTTAGAAAGAAGGAAAATATCTCTCACCTGATTGCATGTATCTCTTTTTGTAGAGAAAAAAAGGAAAATATATCTCTCCTGATTGCATGTATCTTTTTTTGTAGAGAAAAAAAGGAAAATATATCTGTCCTAATTGCATGTATCTCTTTGTTTCCTAACCAAAATGATTTACTTGCCGTTGTTTGATGAATTAGACAAGGGTAATTTCGTCCTCAACTGTCTATAATTATGTGGTTTGGTCACCGTGCTGAAAATAATACACCTTACATAAAGGAATGAAGGAAGTATTACAAGTTTAATTAGGATGGAATCTAACTGGTGAAAACTTGCAGTTTCACTCGTTTTGAGCAAAACCTTATCAGTCTGGGGCTACGTTTGTCGATCAAAACCCATGCCGGTCCTGTTCAAGTCTTGTTTGATGCTTTCCCTTATCAACAGTACATCGCACTGACGCTTTCTCAAGAACTGAGCTAGTTCAAGTTGAAGCTCACTGTTTTCTCCCATTATTACAGCTGATGCTGCCTTATAATTACTGAACTTAGGCGTCGCCATACATAGCCGCCTTACTTATTGAACAATATATATTAAGCATCCTTTTTTTTTTACCCGATATTAAGCATCCTTGAACAGACCTAGTGATGGTCAATGCCACGGAATGCACGCATGAACGCTCTGTGATGTGATCTCTTCATAGGGAGCGTTCGGTGGAAGGGGCGGGAGCTTGAAACCCGGCACAGGCGTGATGAACTTGCCTTCCTCCCTGATGGTGTCATGGTGCCTTTCCTCGCCTGATATATACATCAACATGAGGGCACATTCAAGAATATCCGCATCAGTGAAATACAATTATAGGTAAATTTGTTAACAATGATGTGATGGTTTTGTTTGCTTTACTCTGTTTGCTTATCTTTCCGTGACCCTTTTTATTCCATAAGAAAATTATCAACCCAATGATACAGAGTCCTCTACCTCTTTGCACCCAAGAAATGGTAAGACAGGCAGTAGAAGCAGTGTCTTGTTTTTATTAAATTGGACCTGGCTCGCTGGCGCTCGTGCGCTCGTACGCAGGAGCGAGCGCTCTCCCATATAAGAAAGGACCACCCCGCGCACCAGCCAGGACAACCAAAAAAAGAAGCCGAATGTGCGCGCATAACTATCCCACCTGGATTTATTAGAGGATTAAAATTTTTAAAAACCTGTAACTTTTGATTAGAATATCAAAATTCAAATCCGTTTTCACCGCCAGGTTTCTCGCAACGAGTTCTTCAAAACTAGATCCCATATGAGTAGGTTCCGATGAACTTTCTTTTCAGAGCAACTTTGTGTGCTATAGAGGCAACTTTAGTGCTATAGGGAAGCAACTTTTCTTTTTGGCCTAGTAGGACTGACTATTAGGTTGGTTTGCGTAAAAAATGAGAAAAATCGCACAGAACATAAGGCAACTCTAGTGCTACATACAAAAGCAATTCATTGCACTGTGTGTATCTATGAATTTTGCTAACATTATCTTAAGTTGCATATCATGACTGCTCAATTGCCCATCATGTTGCCTATCATAACTAGCAATAGTAGACACAAAGAGTATCACAAGTAGATGACTTCATAGTATTATAGGCAATTTAGAAACAATGACATACTAGCGTGAACAATAGGCAACTTAGAGGTACTGGCGAGGAAGTTAAGAGAAAATTAGACAAAATTAACTAGGACACAGAATGTAGTGAAGTTGCCTGCTTTTAGCACTAAAGTTGCCTCTTGTAAAAGGAAAATTGTGATGTTATCTACCTCTATTTCGAAGTTGTTTTGTATCATTAGTTAGATGTTTATTGTTGCTAATTAGTTATTTTTAATGGAGTGAAGTTGCTTCTGTTTAGCACTAATGTTGCCTCATCTAGCATCAAAGTTTCTTTTGAAAATATTAATGAAACATATCCATGTGGAGTTTAGTTTTGAAAAGCTCGTCGCGACCCGACTAGCCAACTCATGTGTGTTTTCCATCATTATATCTGAAGATTTCAATGATTTTTGTAGGCAACTCGACTAAAAATTAAGAATTTTTGTAGGCAATTGTATGATCCGCCCTGCTATGAAACTTCTGATAACCCCCTATGCAACTTCTCATCTAACACCGCGACCTGACTAGCCAACAACTGTGCGCTTAGTAGCGTTGGAAATTTAGGTCCCCTAATGGACAACTTTCATAGTATTTTACGCAATTGCGGATCACCTGTGGGAAGCTTCCTAGCAATGTAGGCAACTTGATTTCTGAGGCAGACAACTAAGAAATCATGTTAGACAACTTCCCACTTTACGGTGAGCAACTTTCACAGTATGATAGGCAACGAACTATGTAGCCACCAATTACCTATTGCACACAACTAAGTAGGAGGCTACTAGGCGAATTCACTTATACACCTGGTGCAATTCTTCTAGCATCGAAGTTGCTCATGTTTAGCACTAAAATTGCCTCATCTAGCACCAAAGTTGCTTTAAAAAAATCATCAAAACATATTCACATGGGATCTAGTTTTGAAGAGCTCGTCAAAAGGAATCCAGCGGTGAAAACGGATCATCATTCCGACACACGGTGTGAAAGTTATAGTTTTTTGAATTTTCTTGTACGAGAATTAATGCACGTTACGTCATTGCTGCGTTGACACGGTTGGTCGGATTAGGTGAATAAAAATCAACGCACTGTAGTTGAAGAATCTTTCCATATATAGAATAAGTGGGTGGACAGTTTACCAAATCTAGAATCAGTCTCTTGCATCGTTCGATCTATGAGCGTGCGCTCGGGAGCCTGAAAAAGTGCAGCTGCACTTTTAAGTATTAGGTATTAAGTTTGTTACCATCACATATGCGTGGGAAAACATTCGACAGAGACCGTCTGTCTACCGTATTGCTAACAAAAACTATTTATACAGAAAACATAGAAAGAAAAAACCTGATAGAAAGAAGTAAAATGGCAGAAAACAATAGAAAAAACCAAAAGAAACAAGAAAAAGAACGGAAAAAACACATTTATTGTTCAATTTCGTTCTTTTGAGAAATTTGCATTTATGTTCTACACTCTTCTCTAATTTAGTGTTTATATATTCATAATATTTGGACAATACAACTGTTTTACAGTCTTCCCCAATCTAGTGTTTGCGTCTGCTACTATTTCAAAAAGAATTCAAGTCGAGATATACCTTTGCGAAAGAACAAACACAGTCTACAAGCTTAAAGTATATGTGCTACCCCCTTCAAGATCGAGGACATCTTGAGGCCCAAACATGTACTCCACACCCCGTTCCATATCCCTTCCAAACAAGCTCTGCCCTTCCTCCGAATCACTGCCACCAACTTGACCCCATGGGCGCCGCTGGTACCTCCTTAGCGCCTCCAGCCTCTCCGCCACCTCCTTCATGGCCGGCCGCTCTTCCCCGCTCACGCTCACGCACCGGGTCACGATGTGGGTGACTTCTTCCAGCGCCTCGGGCCCCATTTCCTTCCTCACCTGGACGTCTAGGAGCTTCTCATGCGTGCCGGCTTTCACGGCCGCTATGAAGCGCGACACGAGGCTCCTATCCTCCGGCCCACTGAAGCATATCGCTTTCTTTCCGGTCAAGAGCTCTAGCAACACGACGCCGAAGCTGTACACGTCACTCTTGTCTGTTAGCTGGCATGTCATGAGGTACTCTGGGTCCAGGTACCCGCAAGTGCCCTGCACCAGTGTTGCGATTTGGACCTCATCGCTTGGCGCCAGCTTCGATGCCCCAAAGTCCGAGACTTTGGTGGTGAGGTTGTTGTCAAGGAGGATGTTGGCGGTCTTGACATCTCCGTGGAGGATCGGCGGTGAGGCCGACGTATGCATGTACGCCAATGCCTCTGCCGACTCTACGGCTATGCGGAGACGGGTGTCCAAGGCTGTGTCGTTGTTAAGCTCCTTCCCGTGGATGAAGTGGTAGAGGGTGCCATTTGAGACATACTCGTAGACCAACATCGGCACCTCCACGTCAAGGCAGCAACCGAGCAGCTTGACGACGTTACGGTGGTTGATCTGGGAGAGAATGAGCATCTCCCTCGCGAACTCCTTGATATCGGACTTCTCCATCATCTTAGACTTCTTGATCGCCACCACAGTCTCGTCCTCCAAGACGCCCTTGTAGACTATTCCATGGCCGCCGCGCCCGAGGACCTGGTCTGTGGCGAAGTTGTTGGTGGCCTTCTCGAGCTCTTCTTCCGAGAATATCTTGAACCCGCCGCCGCCTCCTACAGAGGTACCTCTATTGGAACGCATCTGCTGCTGCAAGATGACGCCTCCATTGTGCTCGAAGAAGTTCCGCTTTGCTTTGATCAATTTCCTCTTCTGGAGCCCCAAGTAGAGCCAGAAGCACATGAACACCGACAAGAATACCCCAACGCTGACTCCTAAATATGACATTGCATACACGATCATTAGCTTAGATTATTCAGAAGAAATTACAGGAAGAACCAACGATGGAGATGGAATATGTTGCATGATGACCATCCATGGATCAGTGTGTTTACCTATTACGGTTTTCAGAGCTAAGGTGAAATTGTCCTTTGGCCTGCAGCCGTTCTTGGCGGTGGCACCTCCACTTGTACCCGGTGGACATTGGCAAGTGTGGCTCCCCGGCGTGTTTGTGCACACACCATAGCACGGGTATTCGTCTTTGAGATGGCACTCGTCGATGTCTTCAGTTTGCAAAGCAATTTCAACATCATTTGTTCAAACAAATCACAAAAATGTACTCCCTCCGTTCCGAATTACTTGTCGCAGATGTGGATGTATCTAGATATATTTTGGTTCTAGATACATTCATTTCTGCGACGAGTAATTTGAAATGGAGGGAGTAGTAACAGAGCACAACAGCTATACTATATAGTGTTGGTTTCGTGTGGCTAGCCCAAAAACTGTGGTGTTGGTGTCAGAAATCAGTAGGATGTGTACCTGCACATCCGCTGTCGAGGTAGGGGTTGCCGTCGTAGCCCTTGGGGCAGCTGCACCGGTACCCGGGGCCGTTGGTTGCGTCGACGCACTGGCTACCCACGCTCCGGCAGGCGAAGTCGGTCGCGTTTTGGCCGGCGGCGCTGCAGTTGTCGATGTTGCGAACGGCCCAGTCGAGCACGAGGGGCACCGCGAAGTCGTCGGTGCGGTTGAGGAAGACACGGTCGGTGTAGGTGAACCACTCGTCCTCGACGAGGAACACGTAGTGGCACGACGTGGCGTTGGTGGTGAAAGCGGTTGAATCTTTCGACGGCGGGAAGTTGCGCAGGTAAGGCCCGAAGAAGCTGATGTCGGCGGGTATCTCGCTCTGGCAGCAGCCGACGCCGGTGCACGGGCCCGGCATGGCGTAGCGCGAGGGGCGGCACACGGACATGCAGCCGCTGACGTAGTATCCGTCCCCGTCGACGAAGTAGCCGAGGTTGGGGCAGCCGAGCGCGACGAGGCGGTTCTTGGCGTCGGAGAAGCGGTAGACGCTGTACTGGAGGGACATGTAGCTGTTGGTGCGGTCGACGAGGGCCCCCGTGGAGCTGAAGCACTCCCGCGTCGCGTTGAGGTAGGCGCGGGCCTCGCCGGACGCGAGGGAGAGGCCCGCGAGCTGGTGGTCGAAGCCAGTGACGGTGAGGCGCGGAGGGGAGCCGTGGCACTCGAGCTGGAAGCCGGCTCGGCCGTCGTCGCGGTAGCAGCCGGCGCCGATGCCGAAGGGGTACGAAACGGTGATGTTGCCGCAGCTGTCGCGGCACCCCGGCCGCGCCACGGGCGGCCGCCGTCGAGCTGACGCCGGTGCCACTACCAGCACATGTAACAGCATCAGCAGGAACAGAACGGCGGCTGCTAGTGCCATTCTTGATGTGTGTTTTCTTCTCTGGATACTCTGCTTGGATATAGGTCGACTGGTGGAGTGTGTGGTGTGTGTAGGATATGAATGCCATGGCCTGCCTTGACCGGGAGACGCAGCATCTCAACTCAATGCCATGGTCGTTGAGAAATTGAACACGTATGACAGCGACATACGCGTCTCGATGCTGCTGGAAATAGGGAGCAGCCGAATCTCAGTCGACCTGCCGGCTAGAATGTTCATATCTCGAATAAGTAAATTCACAGGTTCCGGTACCTACGGGTTAGGAATCCATCGTCAAACGCTTTGCTTTGAGACTGATATGAAGACCCCACCATGCTATTATCTCTCTCTTTTAGCAATATAAATCTTATACAAACGGCTATACAAAACAGGATGGGGTGTCAGGGAATAATACTACACGTACAAACAAGTTACAAGCTTTTACAAAGAAAGTTAATTTGATTGGTCAATAGGTGGCGAGGTGGCCCATCCCCTGAAAATCGAGGAGGGGGGGGGGGGGGGGGGGGAACAGATACACCAGGGCTGCATGCACACACTAAATGCATGCACTTTGTTTTTCATGTGATATTTTAAAAGGTTGATAAGTTTTGAACCAAATATTCAATTTCTAAACATTTAATATTTTTGAATTCAGAGCGACAAGACCTTTAAAACAAGACCAATCTTGGATACACTTCGGCTAGTTTGAATTTAACGGTTTCACTCATTTTAGAAAACACAGTTCAGTCAATTTCACATTACACTAGTTTTAGAAAACATTTCAGTCAATTTGACATTTCACAAGATCCAGAAAACACATTACACTCATTTACAAAAGATAGATTACACTCATTCTAGAAAACACATTAAACTCATTTACAAAGATAGATTTCACTCATTTCAGAAAACACATTATACTCACTTAGATGAAAAACTATATTTCGCTCGTTCCCAAAAAACCTTGTTCACTCATTACAAAAGATACATTTCAAAACTATTTCACCGTGCGCTTGCTAAACTGATATTACACTCATATAAAAAATGATTTCACTCATTTCAATAAACATATTTCAGACATATCTTATGAAATAAGTTTCTTTAGCATATTTATTATGAAATAGGTTTGTTCGAGATATTTCTTTTGATCTAGGTTTCTTTTGAATATATGTTTACTCGTCATCACAAAAATAATTTCTCAGTTCCAGTAAACTTATTTCACTCAAAATCACATTTCACTAATTTCAGAAAACACATTACACTCACTCAATTGAAACACTATATTTCATTCGTTTCAGAAAACCTTTTTCACTCAGTACAAAAGATATATTTAAAACCTAATTTCTCTGCGCGCTTGCGAAACTGATATTTCAGTCATATAAAAATTAATTTCAATCACTTCAATGAACATATTTCACTCATTTCTGGAATGCTATATTTCACTCGTTTCAAATATGTTTCACTCAAAAACTCTATTGACATACTATATTTCACTCATTACAAAACTAATTTCTTTCAAAGTTTTCACTCATTACAAAGATATATATTTTACTCATTTCAAAAACTCTATTGAAATACTATATTTCACTTGTTTAAAAACATTAATTTTCACAATCGCTTGAAATGCAGACATAACTGATTTGACTCATTTGAAAGTTTTCACTCATTCAAAAAAATCCACTCTTCTGAAAAAGTAATTTCACTAAAATATACTCTCACTCCTTCTCAAAAAATAAGTTTAGCTCATTTCAAAATAATAATTTCACTAAAATCAAAAACTGATTTACAACACTTAATTAATAGATTGAGCGAAATAAGTGAATTGAAACGTTGAAATTTAAGAAATATATCCAAGAATGGTCTTGTTGTCTAGGTCTTGACCCCGAAAATTGAAATTGTGTATAACCCATTTGATATAAATTAATTAGCTGATTTAGTCAGTTGATTAGTTGTCCAGGACATGCAAGTGGTATGGCATCCTGGCGTCCTAGATATGCACGTGGTGGGACATCCTGGGTGGTGGGACCTCGCGTAGGAAATACACAACAGGATCCTAGGGAAAAGAATGGAATACACCTATACCTATTAGAGCATCTACAGCCGGGCACCCTAAACCCTCCTCAATCGCCCGAACGGCCCACTCAATCACTGACCGGTCACGAAATTTCGATCCAGACGGACACCTCAAATGCCCGGGCTGATCGGCACCCCTCATATCCGGCCCAAATATATGGCGGATATGAGGGTGTGATACGTCTCCAACGTATCTATCTACATTTACAAGCAACTTTATATCATTTTTTCGGACTAACCTATTAACTTAGTGCCCAGTGCTAGTTGCTGTTTTTTGCTTGTTTTCTACTTTTCAGACTATCAACATCAAATGAAGTCTAAATGGAACGAATTTTTTTGGAGATTTTTTCTGGTGATAAGAGACCCTGAAAGCTTGTGAAGGCCACGAGAAGATGGACGTGGGGCCCACTAGGCACCAGGGCGTGCTAGGGGCCTCTGGCACGCCCTGGTGGGTAGTGGAGCCCACGAGCATCGTCTTGACCTACCTCCGCCTCTATAAATACTTCAAAATCTCCAAAACCCTAAGGGAGTCCACGAAATACTTTTTCTGCCGCCGCAAGTTCCAGAACCACGAGATCCAATCTAGAGGCCTTTTCCGACACTGTCGGAGGGGGAAACAATCACAGAGGGGTTCTTCATCATCCTTACCGCCCCTCCGATAATGCGTGAGTAGTTTACCACAGACCTATGGATCCGTAGTTAGTAGTTAGATGACTTCTTCTGTCTTTATACGATGTTCTAGGTACCGTCACCGGTAAAAAACACTTTACGGTTCATATCTGCACATCCATGCAACTAGGCCTTCATGCAAACACTAGCTCGAGTCTCTCACATGAAAAACAATAGATAGGCAAAAGTAAATATGGAACAATGTACAAAAAATGTGTATCTTAGTTTTGGATTTAAGAAAAGTATACAAACCACAAAAGTTGGACACGCAAAAATTTGAGCAACTCTAAGCTCAGCAATGTGTGACTAGGCCAAAAGAGTAAAATAAAAATTCAACTCATATACATGTGTAGCCAGTGGCTGATGCCAATTTCAATTGATTTTAGGGATTTGGAAGTTTTCCATAGATGTAACCGAATGTAACACCCTAGATATCACAAGCAAGCAAGGCACACACTAAACAAGCTAGCAAGCAGTAAACACAAAGCTAGGAAACAAGATAACCAATATTACGTAGACGCCTGATGAAATCCATGTTCTTCGGAGAATGTAAATTTTGGCCGGCTAGGGTTAGTACGGGCGGCAAATGCAACAATGGGTATCTTTTTCCTTCTTGAAGGTGTCGTTTACTTCTCCCATATCACAGGTCTCTTTGGCCCTTGATCGTTGCTACGGTTGGTGGTGGATTCTAGTTTTGTTTAGGGTCTGCTTGTATTCGTCGTTGAGGTTCTTGCATCGTTGTCATGTGGTCAACCTTGATTTCGTGTACTTTTTTGGCTTAGTTTTCCTTATAAATTGGGCCAATTCTCTTTTTCTTATTGAAATCACAGGAGCACCATGCCCTCTGGTGAGGTTCCGTAATAAAATGTTCTTGGCTGAACATTCATATTTGTTGCAGAGACGAGTGGAACACAAAGATAGCCCAACGACACTGCGTCTCTCTTCTTCTTTGATAGCCTCGTCCAGTGAATGCCCAAGATAACTCATCTTGAGGTGACATCAACTTCCCAAAACAAATTTAGACACTTGAAAGCTTGCACGCGACTTCAACCATCCAGGATTCCCCACAAACTCAAGAGTAACAAGATGGGCAAGTGAATTGCTTTTTGGCTTGGTTGAATTATAGATCGGTGTCTCTTCTTGATTTTTCTAACTTGATTCGGATAATGAGGCTTTTGGGAGGAAGATCGCAAGCTTTCTAAGAGCATCTCCATCGGGTGCAGAAAAAATTTCGCTCCCTAAAATAGTTTTAGCGTGTCACTATAGCACTTTTAGCGCGCAGACTCAACATTGCTTTATCAGATGCCAAAAACGCGCGTCCAAAGAACACGCAGTGTAAATTATGAAGCGCGTGCAATCCGGCGCCTCAAATTTGTAGTATGCGATAGCGTTTTTCAGCGCGCGCTCAACCTTTTTTTACGCGTGCATTATTTTACAGCTTCTGATGAAGCTGTCCGGTGCCCAAAAAACCTGAATTTTAACGCGCGGAGTAGTTTTTGGGCGCCTGTTGGAGATGCTCTAAGATACAACAAATGGTCTGGTGAGAGAAAGAGTGGCCGTCCTCATTACAGTAATGCTACACAAACGACACCCATGCACGACTGCTGCACGATTCTACACATTCAGCCATCAAAATATTAAATGAAGTCCAGCACAGCCATTTGATCATCAATCATCCATGAATCGTTCATTTTGCATCGGCTGTCTTTCACCATCCATCGACATCTCGCCGATAGGAGTGCCGGCACAAAAATCAGCATGAGGGCACATGAAAAACATGTGCAACGGGGAACGACAATACTCCATCTAGGAGTACATTATTTCGTGCCATAAAAACATGAGTAGATGGTTAATAAACAATGTCAATACTCAATATACAATACTAAACAATGTCAATACTTAATAGAATACTCCGCTGAAAGGCGGGGAAGAATCATCTAGGAGTACATTATTTCGTGCCAAAAAAGAATTCCAGTATATTAGGTACATAAAATGGTGATGCTATTTGGTAGTCCATGATAGGGAGCGCATCTATCTCGTGCACTTTGGCAGATCCGAAGGTGGTGGTGGGAGAGTGGTCTCGAGCGTGGGTCCGTTGTCCACCTCAAACACGGCGGCCATGCCCATGGCCATGTGGAACTCGAAGTGGCAGTGCAGGAACCACGCCCCGGGGTTGTCGGCGACGAAGCGGATGGCGGCCCACCCGAGCCTCGGCACCTGCACGGTGTTCTTCATGGGCGGGTCCACCAGGTTGTAGCTCCTGACGTCCCGGGCGGCGTCGTAGTTGCCGTGGCCCTGCGCGAGCACGAAGAAGTCGTGGCCGTGGAGGTGCATCGGGTTGGAGTCGCTCTGCATGGTGGCCGTGCTCTGGAACACCACCTCCACCGTCGCGTTGTACGCGAACCGGCGCGTCATGGTGGCCTTACGCGTGGGCTCGAGCTCCTCCATCTTGCCGCCGGCCACGACCGGTATCAACGCCGTGTCAGTGAAGTTGAACGCCCTTGGCGGCCTGCTGGGCAGGTCCTGCACCGGCACGCCGTTGTTGTTCAACTTGCCGCCGTAGTATCGCGCTTGGAGCACCGCCGTGGTCTCCGGGAGGTGGAAGGACACGTTGTTGATGTAGGCCACCTCGAAGGACTCCGGGTTTCCTCCTCGCTTGCAGGACGTTTTGTTGTTCGTGCACATGGAGCCCTTGCCCAGCGTGAGGAACAGCCGCTCGTCCACACGATCCCGGACCTGAGGCAGCAGCGGGTTACCACCAGGCTGCAGGCCGGTGAGATTTCCATGGAAGTAGAAGGTCGTGATCGTGTCGTGCTGGTCAGGCATCACAGGCATGAGAGGCGATTTCTCTGTGCAGTTTTGCTCATCGCTGGGGATGTTCTTGTACTGCACCACCCCTCTGGAGACGAACACCGGGATCTGCGGGTCAGGCACCGGCGGCTGGTTGGCCAGGGCAGCCATGTAGTACCGGCAGGGTCGGGCGTCGGCGACCATGAGCACGTCGATGGTCTCGCCGGCCGCGACAGCCACGACGTCCGTGGTGAAGGGCCTCACGTAGTTGGCGTCGGCGCCGACCACTGTGAGCTTGTGCCCGGCGACCTTGAAGTAGTACTCGGAGAAGAGCGCCGCGTTCACCAGCCGCAGCATGTACGTCTTGCCGGGCTCCACGTCCAGGACGAAGTTGTCCTCTGCTACGCCTGTAAACAGAGCATGCAGAGGGTTCAGTACGCTTTTCTTGTGTTCACAAGTATATCGGAGGAGTAGCAAACAAACAGCTTACCGGAGCAGTTGTAGAGGTCTCCGAGCTTGCCGTTGATGGCGATGGCGGCGGGGTTGTCTTCAAACGAGCCCCCGATGGAGAAGTTCTGGTCCACCTTGACGAGGTCCCTCTGCCACCACTCACCGATGATGACCGGGACCTCCACGTCGGGCTTGGGAAACGGGTAGGCGCCGGACCTGGGGCGGATGACGATGATGCCGTGCAGGGTGGCCCGGAGCGCGGAGACGTGGGAATGCCACCACAGGGTGCCCTCCTGCCCGGTGACGTCGAACCGGTAGGTGAAGGTCGTGTTGGGCTGGATCGGGCACTGCGTTATCATCCCGGCGCCGTCGGCCCAGCACGTCAGCCGCTGCTTGACGCCGTGCCTGCAATTGGCCAGTTGCATGCATGCGTTAGAGGACGGACGGAGATGGAAGAAGAGGAAGAAAGTTCATGCGTGCATGCATGGTACGCACGTACGTACCAGTGGATTGTTATTCCATAGGGTGACTGGTTGACGAGGTGGACGACGACGGTGTCGCCTTCCGTGGCCTCCACCGCCGGGCCGGGGAACTGCCCGTTCACCACCGTCACCAGCGTGTCGTTGCACAGATGCCGCATGCGCACCTGGTTAACAACGAACGTGTGCTCGACGACAGCCGCATCGCCGCCAGCAGCCGCCGAGAGGAGGACGGCGAAGAAGAAGACGACGAGGCCTGCTGCCACGGGGGGCATGATCTTACACATGTTGCCTGCTTGCTGCCGGCCGGCTGCTCCACCACCTTCTCGAGCTATCAGGCTTAATTGTTGTTGCTTAATGCTTGTTGCAGTAACCCTACCCCGAGGTCATATATATACTACACCTGGCAGTGGCAGGTAGACCCTAGATGGCTCGTGCATGCGCTATTACAGTCAAAGACAGGGATCCAGTCAGAGGCCAAACTAGATACGGTCAGAAGCAGATTCCTCTTTGTTGGTTTAATAACAACACACCACACGCAGGGCATGATGTTACACACTTACACATACATACATCATCTACTCCCTCCGTTTCTAAATATAAGTCTTTTTAAAGATTCCACTACGGACTACATACGAAGTAACATGAGTGAATCTATACTCTAAAATATGTCTTTATACATCCATATGTAGTTTGTAGTGGAATCTCTAAAAAGACTTACATTTAGGAACAAAGGGAGTAGCTGGAATAGATGGGATGATTACGCATCACAAATTTACTCAAACATCGAGGTTGCACCATACATGGTGCATCAATGCCCAGTATGGCGTCGCCCCCCGCTCGGGCGACTTGGGTGGCTCCCCATCCCTAGCCGCTGCCGGGGCCTAGCCCATCTTCCTCCCCTCCTCCCGCCGCCGCCGGAGGCCGCCGCCGGCTTGCGCCCGGAGGCCGATGGCGGTGGCGGGGGCTCTTCCTCCCTCCCGCGTCTCAGGGGTGGCGGGGCCCCAACATGCGTGGAGGTGCGGCCGATCTAGAAGTGACGGCGTTGGCTTCGACGGCGGCGGCGGTCGGCCCTGCCTCGGACCACGGGCGGCTGCTTCGGCGGCTGGCCTGGATCGGGCGGCGGCGCGATGCAGTCTTCGGCGGCGGCGTGGAGGGCCTGGTGGACTGCTTGGCAACACCCATGACAGATCTGTTCTGGCCGGTGTAGCCAGTGGTGGTGGTCATCTTCTTCGTCGGCGGTGGCCGGCCAGAAGCTTGGTGATTGGATCTCGAGATCCATCATCTAGTCCCGGCTGCGAGTTGGGGAGACATGGTTGCCGGTGCAAATCGAGCCGACGGCAGGCGATGGCGGCATTCTACGCCGTTACCTTGATGAAGGCATCATCGTGTAACTACTGTCGACCCACTCGTGCTGCTCCGGGGGAAACCCTAGGATCTGGTGTTCCAGATCGGGCGATAGTGGCACTGTGGTGTCGTTTCTCTCTTAGGAGCATCGTTTGTGGAGCAGCGCTGGAAGTTAGAGGCAGGAGGTGGAGCGGCTTCGTCTTGCACGGAGCTTCGGTGGAGATGTCAAGTCATGCCTGACCGACAGGTGCTACGCTTTGTCATGCCTGGTCGGTAGGTGCTATGCACGACAGATCTTCCAAGGACTTCAAGTTGTGTCGGCTGGTGGTACTTGGCAGCATGTCGCTGAGGTGTATCAGTGGCGACCGCGACGTGCTCACTTGTTTGCGCGCAGGGAGGAGGTGCCGTTGGGCGCTGTGGTGGCGTCGGCGATAGCTAGACCGAGCAAGATTGATGCATCAATACAATTTTGAAGATGGAGCGGTGGCAGTTGGCGGCGGCGGCCTCTGAGAGCACGCCGGACCAGTGTGTGTCTCGGATCCGACAAGTGGCTAGGTTGGGGTCTTAGATGTTAGGCTTGACTGTGATGTCTGTTTGATATTAGGCTCAGACTATCTGCGCCCCTTCATCAACTGGATAGGTGTAATGACAGTTTGTTGCTTAGACGACGGCTTTAGTCTTACTGTTGTATGACTTTGTAAGGTTTTGTGAGAATAATTAATAAAGTGATCGTACGCATCCCCATATACAGAGGCAGGGGGTCATCGTCTTTTTCTAAAAAAATCAATGCCCAGTACAAATCTTAATCAAACAGGTAGCTCTGACCTGGCTGCCCACCGAACTCAATTACTCAACGATGTGTACGCTATGCACACGCATACGCAGAGACTATAGGTTCACCGCAGCAGCCGGCATAAAACAAAAGTACTGAGTACACATCACAAGTTCACAACTCAATCCAAATACCTAGTAACATGTCCAAGAGATTACTTCCAAGGGTCAAAGCAGGCAGCTAGTCAATTTTACATTGTATATTGGTAGTTTATACTATAGCTTCACGTGTGTGCTCTAACCGTGTATGTGTTGATCACTCGACAACAGAGGTTAAAAATAAACCGAAATTAAATGGCAGCCGATCATAAGACTTAGTCCGACTTCAGCAATTACCATGCAGATCTCTTAGTTTAGATTTTTGCAACATGTGTTTACCACGACATAGACAGCTACCAAGTCTTGTTTTGATACGGCTGCATTTCTTTAATTTGATGCATTTTTACAACTTTTTGGTCAGGGAAAACACGGCTCACTTTAAGAACTTCCTATTTTATGCAGAATAAGTATATATCTTGCCATGACCGTGTCAGTTTTGTTTTGGTCATAATTCGATCAAGTTCAAAATGTGAGTAAAATTCAAAAAAAAATCTACCATCTATTTGTGATCTTGTGAAAATATTAACCTCGTTTTTAAAATCTTGTTGCATTTTACACCTTAATCATTCAGAAAACAGGCCTTAATCATGCTTTAAGATAAAACAATCTTTACTCTATTTTATTATTACTTTTCCCAACTCGGAAGGCAACTAATATGTCAGCATGATGTGGTAGCTGACTAGGTGGATAATTCAGGCCTATAACGAGAGCGGGGTGGTGCAGCTAGCCGGGATTGGATTTAACAAATTTTGAAGGATTTTGACACAATTGTATATATGGCCATAATAAGTGCGCATCCAAGTTGCATGTTCATTCAATTGCTATGTCATCCTAACAAGTGAATCTAGCTTCAATTTGGGAAAAAATAGTTAAATGCGGCAAAAGTTGTCACAACTAAGAGGTAAATTGTGGCAAGATTTTAAATTGAGTAAACTATCACAGTGTCATGATTAGGCGATAAAATATTGGAATCTCTCGTATCTAAAATGAACTTAGTGGTTGTTTGGATATAGATAATTAGCAATGAGTTTACAAAAAAACTGGTTTATAGCAGACTTTTAGCAAAACCGCTTTTTTGTTCTGTTAATAATCAGCTTAAGGATAACTTTTTGTTACCAGACATCAGCATCAAGGTAGTTGGAATAAACCGGATGATCACGCATTACAAATTGACTCAAACGTTGAGGAACCAGAACCACCATACATGCATGGTGGATCAATATATGCCCAGTCCAAATATTAAACAAACCGGTAATTAGTCAGCTGCTAGCTAGCTCTGACTTGGCTGTTCACCTAGTCAGCTGGATTTCTGTTCTGACCTAATCTGTTATGATGGTGTCAGTTTTACTCCAACAATTTGGATGCTAGAAACTCTCCGGAATCTCAGTGGTCAACTCAACGGTGTGTTATGCACACGCACACGCAGAGACTATCGGTTGACGCGGAGCAGCAGCCGCCCGGCATAAACTAAACCCAGTACACACACACATCGGACCTCGATCCAGATACCCAGGTGCGGACAAGAGAATAGAGATTACGTCAAGGGTTCAAAGCAGGCAGCCAGTCAATTTTACATGGCAACTAGTAGTTATTTTTAACCCCCGTTGGTGAGTAATCAACACGTACACGGTTACATCACACATGTGAAGCTTATATAAAAACGACAATGGCAGCCGATCACAAGACCAAGTCCATCACCTTTTCTGTTGCCTGAATGGGACTTCAGCAATTACCTTGCAGGTCTCTTAGTTTATATTTTACTACTACATGTTTTACCACGACATCGACAGCCACCAAGTCTTGTTTTGCTACGGCAGCATTTCTTTGATGCATTTTCACAACATTTTTGGTCATGGGAAACACGGCTCGATTTAAGAACTTCCAGAACTTCCTATTTTTCGGAGGGGGTCTGACCATCTGAGTTCTGACACTTGCCTGTTCTTTTTATTTTATTTTTATGGAAAATATGAAGACTTCATTACTTACGGTGGCTTTTCAACCGTACACAAGTTTAAAACCTCGCAAGCACCCGTACCAAACCAAATGACAATGCGGGGAGCACTACGCCCATAGACTGTAAGACTATGACTGACTTTATTTTGAATGCGACTAATATTCATAATCAAAATCTTCCCAGGGTCCTTAGAAATCAACTCTTGGATGTCTCGTAGAAATGCCCAATACCGCAAGCGATCTCCGGAGCTCGCGGTTAACATGGAGACCGCCTGAGCGCAATCCAACTTGATAATTCTACGAGTGCGGCTAGCTAGGAGAAAGAAGAGGAACTCCATCTTCAGATTGCGCCGTGGTGATGCATTAAGTTCCGATCAGTAGGTATGGAAAATTTAGCCTTTGAGCACTTTTGTGGAACTCTAGGCTCGACAGTGTCCCGTTCAACGACTGTTGATTTACATGCGCTGGACCTGCCTGTGGTTAACCTTGACGAGTTGGAGTTAGATCTCACGGCTGAGGATCTTTGGAATGCTACCTAGACATTGCCTCTGGACACGGCACCATGCCCCGACTGATTTACTGCCCTTTTCTATCAGCGCTGTTGGCATCTGATCAAAGACAATTTCATGGCGACGGTGAATCAATTTTGTAGAGGCGACCGCAGCAATTTTCACTTCATAGACCAGGCCTTCATCACTCTTCTGCGCAAGCGAGATGACGCAACAGATGTTACTGACTTCCGCCCAATCAATCTCATCCATAGCTCGACAAAAATCATCGTAAAAGCTCTAGCATGACACCGAAAACCTCGGAAGTTGTCCAGAAAAGAAGACGCCTGTCGGTACTACAAGAATTGGTCGTACTTGCATGACACCGAAAACCTCCATTGCCTACAAAAGAGAATACCGATTCAGATACGAGCATCCCTGCTTGTACCAACCCTCGTACCAGGTACCCCAAAACTCTATGCATGCAAGATGGTACATGGTACGAGCATCCCCCCTCTTATCGCATGAAAAAATTGCCATCTAGGATTGGTGGCGGGGCAAAGGCTCAAATCAGCCATTACCCTGTGCCTCTCCTTGTCTCAAACTTCAACCTTGAATGCTCCCAAACCTTTGGTTCTTCATTTTTTTTCGTTTGAGTTGGGAATCTTCTCCTTGTAAGTTTCTCCGGATCCAGGGTTTATTTTCTCCAATATGTGGTTGTTTTCTCTGGCATTATGAACCTAGATGAGTTCAGTAGTTTAGCAATATTCCGTCCAATTTGAGCCTTAGTGTTCATAGTTCTTACATAGGATCGATTGTGTGTGATGCGGGACGCATTATCCACTTAAATTTCATGAAATTCCATTGTTTTTTTTTATAGAGAGGATGACCATATTTTCGAAGGAGGCAAGGGGACGAAGATCATGGAGGAAACTTCACCCTCCTACCCTTGCAGCTCTTCCAAGCGCGTGAGGGAAGATATCTCCCTCGGCCAGAAAGTTAACAAGGAGTACGTGAAGCAATGCTCGCGTGAGGTTGCATCTACGAGGTGGACGTGCGATGGCATTCTACTTGGGAAGGTCCCGCAGCCGACTTCGATTGGATGGCTAACAACATTGGCATGGGCGTGTTTGCCTAGTTACGCATGGACACGTACAAGGGGATCCTGCACGAGTCCCTTGCTACCTTCTAGGACAAACTCAAAGTCCAGGGTGCTCACATGTCTGCAACTTGACCCTCCAAGGCAACTATGTTCAGATTTCTTTGCAAACCTTGTGCAACATGTTTGGCTTTGAGCATGCAGGTGTCACCAAGCTTGGTGACGAGCATGCGGCTAAAGCATGCGACACTTGGCAGCTTATTTCCATCAAGTGCAAGCTCACCACCATCTAGAACCTGGCAATTTGCTACTTCACCATGTTTCTCGTGGACACCATCTTCGTTAGAGATAGTTTTGGGGGGTATGGCAGATCCCAAGATGAGTGTTTTCCACACCGCACTCCATGCTGATATAAGCTTTAGACCTACATTGGAGCACTCATGATCACCCACTTCCGCAAGCAGAGGATACAAGCTAGAGAAAACAATGGGAAAAAGAAAAATCAAAGACCGAAACAAAAACCTTCTAGAAACTTCCTAAATCCGGAAAACCAAGGCTAAGCTGATGGGCTGGGCGAACTTCGGTCGGTCGGGTCGCCCGTAGGTGAGTTTGCGTGACGACATTTTACCACAAAATGCAACAAAATAGAAATGCCGTCTGCCTGGCATGCCCGTCATTTGGTCAGCTCGTGGCGCACGGTCCATGAGCGAATGACGATGTGCGGCGCGGTGGAACCTGCCTCCGTCCGTCGTGTGTGTTTCTCGAGCATGTGATGGATCCCAGTGTGCCTATCTACAAGATACCGATTCCTCCTTTCACTTGCTACGCATTCATCGTGTCATCAAAGGTCTACCCTGAGCTGCTAGTGGTAGTCTCCTCTAGCTAGCTAGCTCATGGACCAACACTCGCGCCATATATATAGTCCTCGGCCATGTGCAAGACAAAAGAGTCAGAGAGACGGCAAGAAGAATGGCCACCAAAACAGCCTTCATGGCTGTGGTCTTGCTGGTCCTTGTGGCTGGCGATCTAGCCCATGGCCACGCCGTGCCACCCCTCGGGCGCGGCCGGCGGAGCCTCGGCTGGATGCAAGGCATGAAAGGAGGGATGCCTAGTGGAGTGCAACCATCAGACACTGCTTCTACTGCCCGCCAAGGCGCCATTTCTTTGGTGGACAAAGGTAGAGGACTCTTCGCCATTGCGTTGATAATTTTCTGGTGGTACGACAAAAAGGGTCACAGAAAGAGAAGCAGACAGAGGAGAGCAAACAGAACCGCCGCATCATCTTTGGTAACCCATTTACCTACTGTCGTCGATCCCTGATAAAGATATTTCTGGATCTGCCTTCATGTTTGATTTCTGTTGCATGCTTGTCAGGCGTGGAGGAAGGCAAGTTCGTCGCGCCTGTGCCGGGATTCAAGCTCCCGCCCCTTCCCCCCAACGCTGCCTGAGAAGAAGAGATCACACCACAGGGCGAGCATGCATGCATGCCGTGGCATTGACCATCACTAGGTCTGTCAGCAAAGGTGCCGGAGTGTTCAACGATGCTTTATATATATTGTTCGTTCAATAAGTAAGGCAGCATGCAGCATCGATCTGCTAGTATGATGCCGTCTATGTTCAGTAATTGTAAGGCAGCATCGGCTGTACCCTATATGCTGTAATGGAATAAAACAGTGAACACTCTGCTTGATCTAGTTCAATTTTTTCTTGTGTTGAGAAAGCGTCGGCGTGGTGATCTGTCGATAAGGGAAAGGTCGACGATTGGTCTTGGCATAAACGATTTCAGAAAACATCAAACCAGACAGAGTTGAACATGAACCCCATGCTGCTTAAGTTGTGCCCCAAGAGACGAAGCTTGCACTTGTTAAATTGCAACCTAATTAAACCCTGGCATGTTTTTGTTAATAAAATGATTACATGCATCATTCTGATGCAGAGGCAAGGCCTTTCCTTCTTTTCAAAAAAATAAAAAAATAATAGGACAGTGCACCGCAAGATACACACAACAGACGAAGGTAACCCAGCACCAGTTCACCGGTTTCAAGAAACCATTCGTACGAAATGATTGCATTTCGTACCTGCAACCATTCGTTGAGCCTGTGTGCACACTTGACAGGATCGGAGATTCATTCAGAGTGACAGAAATATCTCTCCTCACTGACGGGTAGGGGCCATGCATGGAGTCCCTGTCGATTATTCGCGGTCACACGCCGGCGACCTGCACCGAGGAGGACAGCAACCTAGCGGGCCGCGACCGGCCGCTGGGCCGTCAAGCGTGCGCTTACTGCTTAATTAGGCCGCGTGCACTTATAGCTGCTTAATAGTCCCACACGGCTCGAGCGCAAATCACTTGCGCTGTTTAATTAGGCTGCTCTTGGCGCACGTAGAGCCGAGGAAGCAATCACGGGCCAGTTAGCGCTGGCTAATTGGGTTTGCGAGGCAAAAGACCGACGCATAGACGTTGAGGCACACACGCAGCGCAAATGCGAGCCGAGTCTATACAAGCGTCGTCTAGACGTTGAGGCATTACACGCAGCGCAAATGCGAGCCGAGTCTAGCCGCTCCGTATAGACGTATATGGTCGGTCTTTTTGGTCTATTTTTCATGTGATTTAAATTTCTTTTTTTAAAACATCAAACAAGACTTGAACAGGATCGACATGGTTTTGATCAAGAGAGGTTGCCCCACACTGCTTAGGTTGTGCTAAAAGAAACTGCAAGTTTGCACTTGTTAAATTCCATCCTAATGAAACTCGTAACAGGGTGGTAACACACAACAAGCAGAACAACGAAATCCAGCACCAATTTGTCGGTTTGAAGCCCAGGTCATTTCATACCTGTGACCGTTGTCGAGCCAGTGTGCACCCTCAACGGGATCAGAGATTCAGTGGGGCAGAAATATTTCTGCTCGCTGACAGGCAGGAGTTCATGTTCATTATTCCAATCCAGGTCAATGAGAAGAAACATGAATCTTATGCATGCAACAAATGTTCTTACCAAAAGGTTAAGTGAGTGTACAAATTAGTTGGATCTGCGTTCTCAGTATGAGCAGCTTACAGTTGTAAATACTGAAGGAGGAAACATTCTCACAACAAAAAGTTGCGACTTCACAGTGCGAGCGTGGCGTGTCCTGAACTTTCATTAGCCCTGTGAAAGGTGTTGGGGAATCAAAGGATCCAAGGATGCTTAAGTAATACGTATAGTTCAATAACTTTAATGCAGCGTGCCAGCATCGGCTATGCTTTATGATGCCGCTTCAGTTCAATAATTGTAAGGCAGCAACGGTTGTTGTAGACTTGTAGTAATGGAAGAAACAGCGTGCACTTTGCTTGATCTGGTCAGGTGAGAAACTTGATGATCTTCGATAAGGGAAAGCATGATGATTGGTCATGGCATAAACGATTTCAGAGAAACATCAAACGAGACTTGAACAGGGTTGACTGTGTTTCCATCAACAAACAATTGGTCATGGCACAACCTAATATGAGTTTATGCATGCAACAAAATATACCTGCCAAAATGTTAACTGAGTGTATGAATTACTTAGACCTGCGTTCTATTTACGAGCAGCATAGAGTTATAGATACTGAACCAGGAAGATTCTGACAACAAAAAGATACAACAGAAAATGTTCTCACAAAAAAAAACTAAACGAACATGCTAGTTTTGTAAGTGAGCCGGTGTTCGTCTCAAGTGATGTCATATGCTGGATTGGATATTAAAAGGAAGCAGCGGTAAACTCAGCTTTAGCTCGTAAATAATATAATAATAATAATAAATCATTCTTTCTGCACATTTCTCTATATTATTATATACGATTTTCTTTGGATGAAAGATTGTCACAAGAAGAAGTTCCAATAGAAAACATTCTCACAACAAACTAGACGGCGATGCTAGTTTCTGTTTCATATGCTGGATTGGATTAGGTGGCTGTAGTAATCCTAGTCAGCTAAATTGCACAGATAATGAAAGAGCCAATGATCGCCGGCAGTGCAATTAGCCAATTCAAGCTCCACTAGCATTAACAGACCAAAATTTCAGAATAATCATCAGAAATTCTTTGTACTGACATGTGGCGACATGTGTGGCTCTGCCAAGGGCTGCCTGGTTAAACAAGTTCTGCCATTGACTAAAAGCCCTCCTCCGGTAGGTGTCTTTGCTGTCAGCACTCCGATAAAGCATAATGCGAACACCATTAACTAGTGCTGGCCTGCTGGGTAATTGACCTGGTCCTAGCTAGTGAACAGATTCTTCAGCATCCGTGCGGATATATGGACTTCCATGATTCTTCAGTACCTGACACTTTGCACTTCCTCAGCAGCTAGCCCCTGAACAGACCAGAAGAGCAAGGATGGCGATCGCATTGGCCATGCCACTTGTGCTGCTGCTGCTGCTGCTACTGCCAGTGGCTCGAGTCTCGGCTCAGGAGCGGCAGCAACCGCCGCGCCAGGTTGTGCGGCCTGGCTGCCGCGACAAGTGCGGCAACATCACCATCCCTTACCCCTTTGGCATCGGCGCCGGTTGCTTCCGCGATGATGGCCGAGGTGGCTTCCAGCTCGAGTGCAATGACTCCCGCTCAACGCCGCGGCTCACCGTGACAGGCTATGGCATCCGGATCACCGGCCTGTCCGTCGCCACCAGCGAGGCCCGGGCCCACCTGTTACTTATAAGTACAACATTAGGTAGCATATTTTTTCTAAGAAACATATACAAAGGTTGCTAAATTTAATATAAATTATTTGTTTAGGTTGCTAACATCAATCATCAAAAAATATATGCACACCATGCCAAATTAATTTTTGTGTTGCAGCAGAAATTGTTTCTATTTTAAACAATGCCCTTTATAAGATTATACAGGATTCCTTAAACTGGATTAGTAAAGAACAAATTCTCATCCTTTCACAGACTATCAAACTTGTGTAAATCATAGTGTAAGTTTTTTCTTTTGAAATAGAGGCATACCCTTGACCTTTGCATTATTTTGATGTACACAGCCATTTATTAAACAAAGTGCAGGTATCAAGTTCAAAGAACTAAAGTAGTAACAATTAAGAATTAAACAACCACAACAAAAACAAAATCGTACTGTATATATGTGTGTGCATTTGTATATTTCAATATTCTTAAATATCCCATGACAAGGATATATAAAGCATGGAGTTCAACAAATATCTTAGATCATGGCAAACAACTTTCCCTTGTCATCCCCATTCTTTGTATTGGGGGAATTTGGGCCAAAAACGAGCTCGGACATCCTACATTTCTCCAATAAATTATTGACGATCATCAATAAAAGAGTGAATTCCACTTTTTACCCCATATTTGTACATTTGTGACACTAATTACCCCGTCGAGTGAAAATTCGTCTAGAATACCCCTTTTGAAAGCTTTGGACCCTCGCTTTCTGATGCGTGTCCATCATGTAAGGTGTGAGGTGACGCCCCGGATCCAAAAACATGTGGACGGCCACAAGGAACGGAACAGATAGACAAGAGAAGCTTGGACAAGATCGTCAATGATGCCCTCCGATCCTTACATATATTTTTTACGAATCAATGATGCAACATGCCGATCCTATCGACCATAAACAAAGAAAATATAAAACTGGATTAAAACCGTGTTAAAAGTCTCCAAAATCCGATATTTCGATAAAAGTTCCACTAAATGGGGTAATGTGTGTCACAAATGTACAACTACAAGGTAAAAAGTGGAATTCACTCTCAATAAAACGACCCAACTCCCAATATATAGAGGGGAAGTTGGCCCAATTATGTCGAGGCACAACTCAATATCTAGACTATGATGAAGTCATGCCAAAAGTATCTCTGTCCAGTCTGAGCCAAAGTGCAAATTCTTCTCTTGGTGGGTTCTTCACGGCAGGATTCTCACAGCTGACATGCTCGCGGTGAGGGGATGGCCTCACTACCCTTGTTGACAGCGTTGCCCTTAGGCCAGGGGACTGTGAGCGACCTGTGTAACAATTGCCCTTTTACAGTCACAGTTTCGAATCACGTTAGGTCCTGGACTAGGGAGGCTAGCATGGCTACTTTATCTCTTCCGGGCCTGGGTCGTCTTCAACTTGTAGCATGGCATGCTTTCAGAGGAATATAAGGAATCATGCCACCACCGCAGCGGCCACCTTCTCTACACCTTTTGGAAATATAAACTTTGTAGGGCATGGTTTTATATTTCTCTCAACTGTATTCGTGACATTGTTACGTTAGAGGTTGTCGTGAACTTAGTAACAAAATGCAGCAAGTTCCCTTAAATACCTTTAATACAAGTTGAAGAAAACAAAATAACCAAGCCTCCATATCTGGGAAAGATTTCGCTTCGAGGTTTACCCACTTGGGTGAAAATGACTTCTTGGTTCTCTGCATGGCGACATGTGTAATATTTTGGGAGACTACCGTGCAGAATTACGTGGTGGTTGTAGATCATTGTTCAAATTTTTCTTAACGTGTGTACCGATTGTGCTGGTGCGCGCCTAGCGTATTCGGTTGCTTGTGGGCCAGCATGGCCCGTTGACTTCTCCGCCCGAGATTCTTTGGATTTAGCGATTTTTGATGAGATTGGGACATTCCTTCTGCGGCCATGTCGGTTTGTGCATCGGGTGCATGCATCTGCTTGATTTGGTTACGTCGCTTTTGGGTGTTGCATGTGGTAGGCCCGGCCTCTGAATTGTGACGCGTTAGTTTGTACAGTTTTTCTGAAACCCAGCTAGCTGAGTTTTAACTACGTCTCACTTTTTTTCCTTCTAGCCCTCGGATCGTCACGCATCAATATTCATGCTAGCGTTGTGTGTTCATTGAGTGGTGGTGCCAGAGTTAAGTCAGTAGAACTAGTGCTAGGCCAAGATGCCTATCGTCAAGCTGTATTTCTGCCTCTAGCTACAGATCGATGGTTTTGGTATCTGGCCAAAGGGAGGAAATGGGATGTAGATATCACCCTTTCTTTTTGGTATTCGCTTGCAATCTTCTCAAGGAGAAGTGGTTCTCATAGTTTCGTTTGAGAGGTCATCATAGTCTCTTCGACCATGTACATCTTTCAGAACAGCAGTGTAAGATCGAACGCAATTGAGATAAATTCATATTCTGTTTTGGTAAGATGTAAACGAAATTTGGGATAAACTTATGTTTTCCATTGAATCAAGGGCCTTGATATAGCACTTTAAACTCCAGACTTTCTCAACAGCACATTATTGGTACTAGTTCGGTGTACTCTGCTTTTATACCCCCTGATGATGATGATGACAGAAACAGAGTCACCCTGCAAACTGGACAACTTCACCCAAATTTATTCTTACTATTAGTACTGGCCACTTGATCGTTGGTCTCCAGCTCGGCTGCACTTGACGGTCTACTGACCGGAAGGCGGGACAGGAAGCGGGTTGTTGTGCGCCGTCAGGCTGTTGACCATGAAGGCCTTCTCTTCTTCCACGGCTGAACGCCCTCCTGGTATGACCCCAACCCAGACAAACGAGAGTCAGAACCAGGGACAGGTTACAAGTCATGACATGACAGGAGAATGGAATGGTTTACAAATGGCAAGCAAACGGAGAAGTACCGATAACACGATGTCGTCTGTAGATTACATACTAAAATCATGAGAGATTGGTTGCAGCTATAGATTACCAACGGTGGAGGAGTGGCCATGGGGAGGGGCGTAAGTCGGTGGCTGCAGTCCGGCAGCAGATCCTCCTCCCCTGATGCCGCCGCCGCCGCCGATGTACGCCTGGGCATGGCCGCCGACCATGAGCTGGGTGCAGACGAGCGCCAGAAGGACCAGAGCTGGGAATGCCTTGGACGTAGCCATCTCTCTTGGTCTCTGTTCTTTGCTTGGCTGCTCCGCTCTTCTCTGTGTCTGTGTCTGTGGTGTTGTGTTCTATGCAGACACAACTCGGGGTGTATAAATAGCAAGGAGGTTATCCTGGAGGGGCCTTGAATGTGTAGCACTTGAAAGGAGGAATCAGTATCTTGTAGCTCTGCAGGCAAGGCACACCACCTAAGCTACCGGGACAGATTACAAGGTCATGTGCTTGAGGAAAAATCACCCTGGCCTCTAGTCTAGCATAACCTTCTCGGCACAAGTTAGCCAAGTCAGCCAAGATAATGTTACAAATGCGCGTAGGTATCGTAATATGAAAGAAGTTTACAAGATTATTAAGTCCGTCGCTCCACCAATCGTGGGGCGTTGGAGATTCTTAACCTTGAGAAGTTACAAGGACTTTGCGGTTGAGATGGCCATGGTTAAAATGAAAGAAGTGGCTAGAAATACCGGGGAATGGACGATGCGAGCCTGTTAGCGTTGTTCCTGCCCTCCAATCTCGAGGAGAATCGGTACTATAAGCATTACGATGTCGGTCTTCAGTGGCGCTTCGATCATGTGTACTGCCACTATGTTCACTTGCAGGACTAGCAGCGCCTCATCCTTCCAGATAATGTATGTACGTAGGTGACAGGTGCTTTCTGGTAACCCGGGCTGCGCCGCCCCTTCCCCCCCCCCCCCCCCTCCCCCCCGAGGCGGCGGTGCCGTGCCGCCCCTGAGGAGCCCCCGTCCGCAGCGCCCTTCGCCCCCCCCCCCCCCCCTCCTTCGCCTCCCACTACTGCCGTCGTCGCTGAGGACGCCGCGGGGCGAAGCCCCTATGGTGAGGCGGCGGCGGCGCAATCCTCGGCTAGCGGTAACATGTGGGGGCAGCGGCGTCCATCTCCCTCCTCCTCCAACGACAGTGCGCAGCGGGTTGGCGGTGGTCAGAAGATCTCTGGCGGCCATTGGCGGCTGAGATTGCGATGAGATCTGATCTAGGCCCGAGGGATTTAGATCGAAATCTACTGTGGCTGCACCTTGTCTCGACAACGGCAAGAGAAGATCCCCCCTGGGTTATCTTCGCGGCACGAGGACATCCGGGTCTCTTGGCCCGGGCATGGTGGTGGTGGCTGCCTTCTCCACCGAAGGCGGTTGGCCAGGCTCATAGTGACGGATCTTGGATCCCACTATTACCATCGGCGGCGAGTTGGGGAGACAGTGTCACTGGTGAAAACCGAGCCGACTCCGGTCATGGCGGGCGATGGCGACGTCTATGTCGTTACTTTGATGAAGGCATCGTCAAGCAACTATTGTCAACTTGCTCGTGCCGCTCCGGGAGAAATCCTAAGATCACCGGATCGGACGATGGCGGTGCTGCGGTGTCGTGTTCCCTCTTGGGGGCATCGTTTGTGGAGCGGCGCCGGTTGGAAGAGGCGTGAGGTGGTGTGGCGTGCCATCTCTCGCGTCGACGATGGCGGGTCTTGGCGGCATGGAGCAGCGAGGTCTCGCCGGTGGGCGTGTGATGATGGACAAGCGCAGGATGGTGGCGTTGTCTGCCATCATGGTGGCGTCGATAGCAACTAGACCGGGCAAGGTAGATGCAGTAGTTCAACAATGAAGATGAATTGGTGGCAGGCGGCTACGGCGGCCTCATACCCGCAGGTGTCCTGGTTGAGGAGTGTGTCAGACTGATGGGTGCCCCATACTCAGCAGACGTCCTGATTGGGACCTCAGGTCTTATATGTTAGGTTTGGCTACGAGGTTTGTTTGGTATTAGGTCCAGACTATCAGCATCCTTCATCAACTAGATACGAGTAGTGACAGATGTTGTCATGTTGCCTATCAGCATCCCTCTTTTGCTCAAAAAAACTGGAGTGTTTGTTCTCACTAAAGAAATTTGTGTTTGCTTCTAGGGTCAGGAAGGCCACGATGTTAATGAGTTGATGAAGGATGCCATCAAAAAAATTACCAGTCGCTTCTTTTTTCTTACCAAGATGCTAGATGTACCTCAGTCCTGGCTAATTTTAATGCACGTTTTTTTCTGCTGATGTGGAAGCTAAATTTACTATACTTTCAGGTCAGGAAACCAAATACATATTATGATTATGCGAAGAAGAAGCTGGGCATTGCTCAAGAAATTGGTTTGCTCCTCCCTCAGCCACAAACCCTGGCCGACCAGCCCTCTTCGATCCCCTGAAACAAAAAAGCCCATCTTCGTCCCTCGAGTTCGCTGGCGTTTTTTGAATAGGGTGGTGCTTTCTGTAGGGCATCCATGGATGGTGAGCCGCGGGGGTGATGCGGTGGCTGGCTGAATTCGATTGACCAACATGATGCAACCGCTCCATCCATCTATAGATAGATCTTCACAGACAACGGCTCAATTTTTGCCTTGTTGATTTCTCACAAACTAGCGATGGGCAGAAGCAGTGGTGGTGCCAGGGTTGACTTTTTTTTTGACGCGTCAACGGCGGGCTTACGCGTACCTGAACCTTTATATTACCAAAAGTAGCAATTACATAGAGAGCAGAGGTACAAGGAGGAAGGAGATGAAGGAGCAAACTAGAGGGGAAACAAAATCGGGTAGAAGGCTATATTCTCCCAGCTAAATGAAACAACATAGAGCGCCAGTCTCGGAGCAGGTTTTGCTTGGGAACATTTTTACATCTGTGAGACCACAACATTAAATCATCCGCAGCCGAGCGAGCAATGTGGTAAACCCCCAGAGTGTCATTGCAGAATACTTTCGCGTTCCGCCGTTTCCAAATGTTCCAAAGAAGAGCTATAATGACGGTGGACCGAACTTTATTAGCCCTGTCAGCATTCCAAATATCCAGCAAAGAGTGTGGGCACCCGAAGTGAAGACTCTGAAGTTCGTCCCAGAGTGGACGGAGCAGATGACACTGGAACAGCAGGTGATCAATGCTCTCTCGGCCATCGCAGAGAAGGCACTGATCCGAGGTTGCAATGGAGTGTTTGAATCATCTCTCGTTGGTAAACACACGATCTTTATGTGCAAGCCAGACGAACATCCTACATTTGTTTGGTGAATAGTTCTTCCAGAGAGGGGTTGCAAGAGGGTCAGCCGGGGCTGCGGACCAGCGTGCCATGTAGGCCCTGCGGTTGGTTAGCGTCTTACCATCCCACCTGTCAGTCCTCACGTCGGTCACCTGCATATTCAAGTTTATCGTTGCCAAAATAGCGCGTAGGTTAGCTAGATCGTTCTCTGCTGCATACGATAGCCGGGGTGTAAGGTCAAGGTTCAGCTGCGGAGAATCCAGCACCCACGCGACCGAGGCCGTCGGCCTGTTGGTGTGGGAGAACAGAGCCGTGAATTGTTGTGAGAGGGGAATGTTGTCATTGGGGAGCCACAGGTCATACCAGAAGGATATGGTAGTGCCGTTTCCAACAGAGACTCTAGTGACCGAGCGGAAGAAGTCCAAACCTTTGAAAATATCGCGCCATACTGTAGTAATCATGGGGCTACAATTACCCAAGTCCCGCGCAGGAGTCCACCCATAGTTTGAGATGAAGTAGGTAGTAGGTTCGGTGGTTCCAGAGTCATGAAGTTTGGAGAGGTGTTTTAGAAGAAGGCAGAGGTTCATGTGTTTGAGGTTGTAGAATCCTAGACCCCCATGAGCGAACGGTGCACACACCAGATCCCAAGCCAGTTTACATTGTCCGCCCGTTGTCGTTTCCTGCCCAGACCAGAAGAAAGCACGACAACGTTTGTCTATTTCCTGAAGGGTACCAGCAGGCAGCATCAGAACACTCATCGCATATATTGGAAGGGCACGCAGAATTGCACGAACGAGGATCGCCCTTCCGGCTAAGGAGAGCATCAAACCCTTCCACCCTGCAAGCCGCCGGTCCACCTTGTCAATGATGAAGAAGAAGGCAGATAGATTGAGTTTTGTCGTTGAGAGAGGAAGACCCAGGTACGATTGCGGGAAGGATGCAACAGGGCATCCTAGGATCGCCGCAAGACTGACTGAGTTCTCATGGTCGATGTGAATTGGGGCAAACGTACTTTTGTGAAAATTAATCGAGAGCCCAGTGGCTTGTGAGAACAAGATGAGCGGCCTTTTAAGGTGGTGTAGCTGTTCAGGGACGGCTGGCAGGATGATTAAGGTATCGTCGGCGTACTGGAGAACCGGGCAAGGAAGGGATGGGTCTAAAGGGTGGGAGAGATACCCCGAGGCAGAAGCTTGCAGAATCAAACGTTGTAGAACGTCAGCCACTATAATGAACAGGTAAGGAGAGAGGGAGTCGCCCTGACGGAAGCCTCGCCGACAACGAAACCAAGGCCCGGGCTTCCCATTAAGAACTACTGCAGAACTGCTCGAGCAATTTAGGGATTCGATCCACCTACACCAAAGTGCAGGGAATCCTTTAGCCCGTAGGATACGAGATAGGGCGTCCCAAGACACGGAGTCGAAGGCTTTTTGAAAGTCTAATTTTAGAACGATCGTTGGAATTTTACGTTTATAGCAAGCTTGCACAATGTCAGCAGCTAGGAGGAAGTTGTCCACAATTCCACGACCCTTGATAAACCCAGATTGCGTGTAATGGATTAGCGTAGGCATAAGCGGAAGAGCCCTATTCGCTAAGCATTTCGAAGTAATTTTAACTACGTAGTTTTGAAGGGAAACCGGTCGGTAGTCGTGCGGATGGTTAGCACCGTTTTTCTTGGGGAGAAGCACGATGAAAGCCCTATTGATACGCATCATATCGGCCGTGCAGTTATGGAAATCAGAGAGCAGGTTGAACAGATCAAGTTTGACCAGCTCCCAATTAGCTTTGAAGAAGGCCGGCCCGAACCCATCAGGTCCAGGGCTCGCATTTTGATTCATACCCCAAAGCGCTAGTTTAATCTCATCTAATGAGAAAGGCTTTATGAGATCAACAGCTTGGTGGGAGGAAAGCGACGATCTTAGCAGCAGATTTTGTAGGTCGAAAGATATTGAAGAGGGAGAGGGAGTGCCGACTAGGTTTTTGAAGAAGTTGAGAAGAATGAGTTCTTTGTCCTTGTGGGCTGTGAACAGGGTGCCGTCCTCCATGAGAGACTTGATTTGATTTTTCCGGTGCCTGACCGAGGCGCAGACATGCATGTATCCGGAGTTTTCATCCCCAAGAACACAATCCTTAAGTTTAGCTCTTTGTCACCAGTAAGCGGCGATCGCTGCATGATGACGGTGCAGAGCTAGCTTAACGGCAATCCGAAGGCTGAGTTTGAGAGGGGACAAGTGTCTAGACTCTTCTATTTTATCCAAAAGGTTGATGGTGGTGTTGCAGTTCTGGGCCAGGATACTTGGAGATCGAGCATTGATGGTCCACTTCTTAGCCATGGCCCTAGTGCGTTTGATCTTGAGAGAAAGCTTGCCTGCAGAGCCCAACCGAAGGTGCTGCTGGCCCACACTGTTCCAATTGGTTGCAACCAAGTCCATGAACTGAGGATTGGCAAGAAGCGAGTTGTTCATCCTAAAGATGGTGTTTTTTGGAATTGTGGTTGCGGCAGATAGCTGGATCGGGACATGGTCCGAGGTAGATCGGGTGGTGGAGGTGAGGGAGCTGTCCGGGAATTTAGTGACCCAATGAATGTTGACAAGTGCCCGATCTAATCTTACAAGAATGGGAGCGTCCTGCTGATTAGACCACGTGAAATGCCTGTCGAGGAGTGGGAGGTCCTGGAGCTGCATGCTATGGATGGCAGAGGAGAACATTAATGCCTCATGCATGTTAAAGGAATTTGTGGACTTGTCCGTGGGTTTAAGAATTAGGTTGAAATCCCCAATGATTTTCCAGGGGCAACTAATAGATTTAGAAATATCAATAAGAGATTGAACGAAGACAGATTTCGTGTTTGGTTCGCAAGGGCCGTAAACGTTTGTGACAGCAAAAGATAGGTTGTCCGAATTGGATTCAAACCAACAGGTTAACGCATGAGGTTCGAGCAAGACGTTGGTGTATTCCCACAAGCTGGAATCCCAAGAGGTTATGATACCTCCGGATGCACCATTGGAGGGGATGAAATGGTAGTTTCTAAGGTTGGGTGGAAGGAAGGAAATCGCTTTGAAGATGGTAATCTCTTGTAGCTTAGTTTCTTGGCCACAAAAAATCAAACACTTGGACGTAGTGATCCCGGCCTTAATGTATGTACACTTCTTATGGCGGCCAAGGCCTCTGACATTCCAGGAGGAAACAATAAGCTCATTAATCATTGGATAAAGTAGATTCTACAATAGATGGCGAAGATAGAGCAGCCTGAAACAAGTCGATGGAGTTACAGTCGGTTACATGGTTGCTAAGCGAGGCAACAAGAATACAGAGAGATAACCGCTTGGACCGGACAGCACGGTGATCTCTAGGTAACGTGAGATGCAAAGTGAAAACTAAAACACCGGGTACATAGAGGGTAGAAGACAGGAGGGGGCGCCTAGAGCCTAAAGAACAGAGGCTAAAATTGGATCGGGAGCCACTGTTGCGAGGAGAGCAGGGCGAGAGACGGTGCCACCGATGACAAGGCTTGAGAAGATCACACATCAGCTTCGGGAGCCACCTTGTTGAGGTCGATCTCGGAAACCCCACAGGCAGCTGCAAACTGGACGACGTCCTTGCGAGGCAGTGGGTTCACCGCGCCGGAGGCCAGCTCGAGGAGCTTGACCGAGGGGAGGAGGGCATCATCAGAAGGCGCAGGCTTCTTCCCTTCCATCTTCATCTTCTTGCGCAGGGAGGCCTTTTCAAGCATAGTCATGCGGTTAGGCACCTCGGCCTTCTTGATGCGTGCACTCCTGCGGGTGTAGACGATTGTTGGCGAGGCAGCGCGGGGCGGCAGGACAGCAGCAGGAACAATGGCTGCGTGCGTCGTTGGCTGAGCGGTGCCATCTTCCAGGAGCAGAGGGGCAGGGAAAGGAGGGAGGCCATCATCGAAGCGAGCAATGGCCTCCATGACCCTCTCCTCACCCTCGACCCCAGGGACGAAGGCCCTCCCACGGAAGTCATGGCAGAAGACGTCGGCGCCGACCATTGGGGCATGTGAAGGCCCCACCGTGGCCACCCTGTCGAGGTAGCCGATGGAGCAGGAGGCGAGATTGGCGACGATGAGCTTGGGGGAGCCGGCGGGCCGCATCGGAATGCGGTAAAAGCCCCGCTCGCCATTGGCGCCCTGGACGCGAACGTCGTAGAACCCGCGGTAGAGCTTGACTTCCACCGACTTAGGGCGCGCGGTGAGAGGCACAGCGCACACCAGAGGCTTATGATTGGCCATCATGGTTAGGCCACCTGGCAGCTGGACCACCCTGTCGTCGTGCCCCACGTCGGTTGGTGGTGGAGGGGGGCAGCGAGTTCAGGGTCCATGCCCGCAGGGAAGTCGGCCCCGTTTCCACCATCATCGCTCCCGCCGCCACCGAGCTACCCGTCCTCAGAGTCAGGGACCGCGAAAGCAGGGTCCGGAGGCAACTCCTGCGACCGGACGACAAGGACAGTGGCGATGGCGCCAAGGCCGGAGAAGCCGTGGACAGGGATAGAGTGTGGGACATCATTGAGACTGCGGCTTTTGACAGAGACTAGGACAGCAGAGTAATCGACCCTAGTTAGGCAGACCGGGTCGATTTCGATGGGACAGGCAAAAGGAACAACAGAGTTCATTATGGTGGGGGTGAACCAGTACTCAATAGGAAAGTCCTCGATATTTAGGGCTGATACCGTGCCAAGGCGAAAGAGGAACCTATTTTCCGTGTCTTCGTGGCGCACTAGATCTACGGAGTTGAGGGGGCAGTTGAAAGGGTTGGAAAGGATAGAGATTTCTCTTTCGTAGGCTGACCCAAACACTACCAGACCAGCACCATACGAGGAAGCCCTAATCGACACTTGAGGGTCACCGGCCCCAGCTTGAAGGGCACGGCGGATGCAAGCTTGAGGAGAAGGGTGTGGAGGGTTGACGAAAGCATAGGCAAGGTTCTGGAAGTGTTCTATGGGTGTGTATGGCATGAAAACATTGGCGTAGTCCCGACGGTGCCTAGGTTGAGAGGCTTATTGTGAAGTTGTATTTCTGCCTCTAGTTAGAGATCGATGGTTTTGGTATCTGGCCAAAGGGGAGTGTGGGCTTATGGCGGCCGAGCCCCAGGCAGGCCGAAATCATGGTCGTTCGAATGGGCTTTGGGATCTGAAATCAGTCATGCTGTTGGCAGGCTGCTGTCAGCCTAGGCCCGCATATACGGTCCGGGATACAACTAGTTGTAGCGTAGGCGTACATGTTTGGCCCAGCGGCTTCGTTCGAATCGGCACATGAAAGAGAATCTCATCCTCCTCCCCTGATGTTATCCTGAACCCCGTGGGAGAAGCGGCAGCGACAGAACAGCCCTGCCTCTCGGCCCCATTCACTCTCTCCGTCGGACAACGGCGGCGCCGGTGCTGTGCCGCGAGATGTCCAACAATGGTGTTGACTGCAATGGGTATGTGTATTCCGCGGCCCCCTTTTTTCCTTCCGGCCCCCTCCTTTTCTTCAGGTCATGGCCTGCTTAATCCCCATGGCGGATTTGGATAGAGTTGACTGAGGAGCTTGATTTTGTACAGGATCCTTGGGGTTTACTGCTTCTCTCCAACCTGTGGAGTTGCAGGACTCCATGAGTGTCTCAATGGCCAGATGGGCGACGGCGGCGCGACCACACATCCACGTATAGATCCTCGTCTCTTTCCATTGATCTGAGTTCGTTTTGCTGTGTCAAACCCTTTTCTGCAGGATGCGTGTTCATGCGGCAGAGCTGATTGGTGCTGTCCTACCGGTGGAGTCGCAGGATTCCATGGCATCGCAGATGACCAGATGGGCCGCGGTGGCGAGGGCATAGAGATGTATGGGAACACCAGCTTTTGCGGCGTGATCAGAAGCTATAAGCGGCTGGACAAGGAGGTAATTGTGGATTAAAAATTCTCTCATCTAGCACAGGAAATGGTTTAATTTTCGGGATAATGCTAGACTGCCATGGTTTTCTAGTCAAAGACGCTTGTTGTTCAAACCAGAAGCATCCGAATTTGCAAAACAGATAGCCTCTTTTGTGCCTTGAATTGTGAAGCTAACTGAGATTTCCTGGTTGTTTGTGTATAGCATACCTTTTTTTGGTCCTGAATTCTGAACCTTACTGAATTTTTTTGGTTGTGTGTTATGACTTATGAGTGTAGTATACATTTTTTGGCCTGATTTCTTAACCATATCCGGGTATTGATTTTCCACAATCAGTGATGCACTCATGGTCATGTGTATTTGTTTGTCTACGTTACTTAATAGATTTAGTTTTTTTATCTGTATGCAGCCATCAGTTAGGTAACTGAAATTTGCTGACACTGGTGCATTATGTTCTTTAACTGCTATACTGAAGCAGTGGATCGAAACATTTAAAAACAATCAGCTCGTAAGTAATTAACTAGGACTTGGTGGTTATTTTATTATTATAGTATACATTTTTGGGCCTGAATTATGAATGTGACTGAAATATCCTTGTTTTGTGTTATTAGTAGAATAGTCCCCCCCCCCCCCTAATTCTTAACCTAACTGAAATTTATTTGCTAGGGTGAGGATCGGAAAAACACCTGTCGAGCATGAGTGGGGTTTCACTCTGATTTGGTATCGACATTTCCTTTTCTTTTTTTGCAGAGTGGAGTTTCATTGAGAGCTAACCTGCCAATCGAGAGGCATGCCAATAATGTTTACATCCGGGTGACTTTTGATCAATTTAGCGAAGTTATGTACAAAGCTGGTGCATATGTGCTGGAAGAACTAGAACTGAACATATGTTAGCATTTGGATTTTACAATGTCCAATTGCTAGTAATGTACATATTTGCTGCAGGTTAATTAGTTGGTCTATAGTACGCGGTGGTAACTTGGTTATCTGCCGCTGACTAATTATCTGAACATTGTTATGGTGTTGGCAGACTATACCAGTGCGTATACTATCATAGCTTTGGTTTAAACTACAAACTATCCGAAATTCTGATTTACGATGTGTGGCTTTGAGTGTTGCTAGCTTTTGTTGGAGATGGAATACCAAAGATCACTCTGAAAAGTTTGTTTTTTACAAAACCTTTAGGCCCTGAGTTGAATTTTGTTTTTGTTGGCATAATAGATGAAAATGTAGCCTTGGCTTCATATTTTGGAAGTTGAAGTATAAGATTATATTTTTTTTGCGGGAAAAGTATAAGATTATATTACCATTTTCAGTATGCCTTACTCGCTAATGCAGATGTGCTAGGCGTTTTATTTATTTTTGATTTAAATTTACAACGCTAAATAAATCCGCTAGTTATCATGTGAATCATGTTTTATACTATGTGATTGTTTAACTGGACCAAATGGGCGGTACAGATTAACTGACTAAGCGTCCATTGGAGAGACTAATCTCATCGTTGCACTGGATGGCACCTTACTACTAGAATCAGAACTTGTGGGTTGGGCTGGACTGATCTGTTTGCGTCAGTCTCGAGCGTGAACTGATAGTACAGTTGAGGAGGGCACGTCAGTTTTGGTCGTTTTTTTTATTTGAGAGAGAGAGAATTTTGATCGTTGTTAACACAGTGCATGCATGCATGCCCATTGTTCATCTCTTTTCCGGCTGCTCTGCTCACGGGCATGTCAACACTGTAGGAGTGCACGCGTGCTCGACACATTCGTGGGCTAGCTGTAGGAGGTGAAAGCTGATGGAAGCGCTACTCCCAAAAACTTTTCTCGTCGAGCCTGCCGCGCCACGCCGGGCAGCTGAGTGACAAGAATGCCAAACGTGCAATGAGCATGACCCTGCCGTTGGGTAGTGTTAAGTATCTCAACTAGCGCTTGTTAAAAAGACTGTTTACCCTATGACAATCCTCATTAGCGAGCTCAAGTATCTCGGATGGGTGGATTTTATACCGTGTCAAACTGACAAAAAATATCAACAGAACAGCCATAAAAAATTTCACACGGCAGTGGTAGATGGCGACAACTGTGATTGAGGTGACGGCGTAGTAAATTCCCATACATGACATGACTGTAAAAAAAGAACCAGGATGCGCGGCGGAAAGCTGATGCACAGCAGCGGGCATCATGCATAAAACCTGAACTGGCTAATGATATTTATATGGTTAATAGCAGCCGTCACATGTAAAACCTGAACTCGCTAATGCTAGTTACATCCGTGACAGCGTGGCACTATCGCGTCGTTGAGCTTGACTTAATACAATCACATGTTCCAAAAATGTTAAACTTCTTTAGATCGCAAGCATCACATGACTTGCATCGTACTGTAAGCAAGGGGGACATCTTACTACAACAATCAATGGTCAAATCCATGGTCAAAATCGGTGAGGTACTCCGTAAAATTTAATGGAGTCATCTCGGATTTGTTTGCACCGACGTGTGGGCCTCGGCAAGGTGACCTTTTATCCCCATATTTGTTTCTCTTTGTTGCTGATGGTCTTTCCGCTCTAATTAGCCAAAGTATCGATCTTGGGAACATATCACCGGTGAAAATTACTAGAAGGGCTCCAGGGATTTCTCAGTTGCTTTTTGCGGATGACACCTTGCTTTTTTTTAAAGCTTGTGACCAGCAGGCCGCCCATGTTAGGAATATATTAGAGGTTTATGAACATGGTACGAGGCAGTACATCAACCCGTCCAAGTGTTCTATCTTAGTGGGCGACGCTTGTCCTGATAATGTCATGCAAGAGATTAAGGGAATCTTGCAAGTTGAAACAGTTGGGTTTGAGGAGAAGTACCTAGGACTTCCCACTCCAGATGGGAGAATGACTAAAGGAAAGTTCCAGAATCTCCAAGCTAAACTCACCAAGCGTTTGTTTTCTTTTGATGGTCATCCAACTCAAGCTGGGAAAGAGATTCTAATAAAATTAGTTGCACAAGCCATCCCTAATTATTTAATGAGTGTCTTCAAGTTACCCCTTGGGGTTTGTGATGATCTTACCCGCATGATTCACAATTATTTTTGGGGTGTGGAGAAGGGGAAGAGGAAGACACACTGGTATGCTTGGAATAAAATAACTAGACCAAAATGCCAAGGTGGTCTGGGCTTTCGAGACTTCAGATTATTTAATCAAGCGTTACTAGCCCGTCAAGCTTGGCGGCTCCTTGCTTATCCAGATAGCTTGTGTGCACGACTACTTAAGGCAAAATACTACCCGAACGGTAGATTGGAGGACACAGTCTTTACGGGCAATCCTTCGTCTACTTGGCAGGGTGTGTGCCATGGTCTTGAACTATTGAAAAAAGGGATTGTGTGGAGGATTGCAAATGGTGAAAAAGTAAGGATTTGGCGTGATAGATGGATTGCCCGTGAACCCACTGGTGGTCTCATATCGCAAAAAGGACGATGTAGATACAAATGGGTTTCTGAGCTTATGGACCACAATGGTTGTTGGGACAACGCAAAACTAGCCCAGTTTTTTCTCCCAGTTGACATTTGTGAGATCCAGAAAATTCGCCCGTCACTTCGTCTTGGTGAGGATTTCATTGCTTGGGCACCAGAGAAATCAGGCTTATTTACTGTCAAGAGTGCTTATAAGTTAGCTTCGGATGAATTATACAATGGGCATGTTTCTTCTTCAAGTTCTCGGCCTGATGGACGACGGGAGGGCTGGAAGGCCCTATGGTCATGTGCGTGTCCTCCAAAAGTTCTAAGCTTCGCTTGGCGACTCGCTACAGACTCATTGGCCACGTGGTGTAACAAGAAGAGAAGAAAACTTGAGCTTGATGCGACTTGCCCCATTTGCGGATCGGAGGAGGAGGACTCCTTTCACACCTTTTGTACCTGTATCAATGCCAGAATGCTATGGAGGGCTGTTTTTGAAGAATGGACATTGCCAGATGTGACCTCTATCACAAGATCTGGTGAAGATTGGTTCATTCAGTTTATATGCCTGCTGGACGAGCCTACTCGACTTCGAATATTCATGCTGTTTTGGCGCATTTGGTATGTGCGAAACGAATTGGTACATAACAAACCTGCACCTCCAACTGATGTTTCTGTCAGATTTCTCTCTAGCTATTTGGCTTCACTTCAATCTGCTATAGATCATCCTGATGCTGATCATATTAAAGGCAAAAACCCTGTCCAGTTTTACCTCCCACGTACCACACTCACATGCAATAAAAGTTCAGAAAAGGGTACTTGTTGGAGGCCCTCAGCTGTTGGGAGAGTCAAACTAAACACAGATGGTTCTGTTCAAGATGGAGTAGGTGGAACAGGCATGCTATTGCGGGATCATATGGGTGAAATTATCTTCAGCTCCTGTAGGCATTTATCCTCATGTGATGATGTGCTCGAGAGTGAAATCTTAGCTATCCGTGAGGGGGTCATGCTAGCTCTACAATGGAGCAATCTTCCAATTGATATTGAATGTGATAACTTGACGGCTGTCAACATGTTGAAGAGCAGAGACACAAACATATCAAAGTACGCGTTTCTCGTTCAGGAGATTAAAGCTAGCATGTCGGAACGTAGCTCTTGTATTACTTATATACGTCGGAATTGTAATTTCTCTAGTCATGCTTTGGCAAACTTTGGTAAGACTCAGGGTAGAACAATGGTGTGGCTAGGGTCTGGACCAAAGGATGCGTTGGATGCTGTCGAGCGTGATGTAACCTTGATTGAGTAATACAAGAATTAGTTCGCAAAAAAAAATCCATGGTCAAACCTGGCAATTACTATAACAATCAATGTACTGTAATTGGGGCTGCTTAGAGAACTGATAACAAGCGAACCAACTTACGTGTTAGCTGGTCGTCGGTGTGCCACGTCCGCGATTGAAGTACGACATGCATGTCCGTACTGGAGCAACGTTGCAGACTCAGCACCACAAGTTTGTATAGATCGAACATGTCAGTACTCCCCTAAAAAAAAAAGAACATGTCAGTACTGACCAGGTCGAACATGTATAGATCGTCGCAATGCTGTTCGTACATGTCAGCTTCGCGTGAGAGCCCTATAGACTTTTGCATGTGCGTGAGGCCTGGTTGCTCCAATACGGACCAAAAATAAATAGAATACGTGAGGGATACACTGTCAGCAGGAATCCACATGGCGTCCTGGCGGCCTCGATACCGGCCTGCCTGGTGCGCGGCCGCCGTTCGCATTTTCCGACCAAAGGGAGGAAATCGGATGTAGTCATGTAGATATCGGCCTTTCTCTTTGGTATTTTCTTGCAATCTTCTCAAGGAGAAGTGGTTCTCGTGGTTTCGTTCGAGAGGTCGTTCTAGCCTAGACCATGCACATTTTTCAGTACAAAACAGTGTAAGATCAAAAACGTTCATACACCATTGAGACAAATTCATTCTGTTTTTTTGGTAAGATGTAGACGAAATTTTGGGATAAACTTACTTATATATGTTCCCTTGAAAGCACTGTGAATTCCCAACTTTCTCAAACAGTACATTATTAGTAGTTTGTTGTATTCTGCTTAATTTTATACCCCTGATGACAGAAACAGAGTCATCCTGCAAACACAGCAACTTAATGCTGGCTACACGGTCGTTGGTCTCAAGCTCGGCTGCACTTCATGGTCTACTGACCGGACGGCGGGACAGGAAGCGGGTGGTCGTGCGCCGGCAGGCTGTTGATCATGAAGGACTTGTCTTCTCCCATGGCTGAAGGCCTTCCAGTCCCGTCGTATCCTCCTGGTATGACCCCAACCCAAACAAACAACTGTCAGAAGACTCAGAACCAGGGACAGGTTACATGTCATGACATGGCAGGAGATGAAATGGTTTATCAATGGCAAGCAAATGGAGAAGTAGAGTAGGGATAACTCGATGTTGTGTGCAGAGATTGGTTACAGCTAAAATCATGAGAGATTGGTTACCGCAATAGATTACCAATGGTGGAGGAGTGGGCATGGGTGGCGGTGGAAGTCGGTGGCCGCAGTCCGGCGGCAGATCCTCCTCCTCCCCTGGTGCCGCCGATGTAGGGCTGGGCATGGCCGCCGACCATGAGCTGGCCGCAGACGAGCACGAGAAGGACCAGAGCTGGGAATTCCCTGGACGCCATCTCTCTTGATCTCTTTACTTTGCTTGGCTGCTCTGCTCTGTCTCTGGTGTTGTGTTCTATGCAGACACAACTCGGGGTGTATAAATAGCAAGGAGGTTATCCTGGAGGGGCCTTGAATGTGTAGCACTTGAAAGGAGGAATCAGTATCTTGTAGCTCTGCAGGCTACCGGGACAGATTACAAGGTTATATGCTCGAGGAAACATCACCCTAGTCTCTAGTCTAGAATAAACATCTCGGCACAAGTCAGCCAAGATATTGTTAGACATGTGTGCGGGTGTGGTGGTGTGCTCTGTGCTATCCGATGCTACTACTAGTATTTTTAATACATCAGGAGCTCATGAGACTTTTCTAGTGAAATTCGTAAGTCTCAATTCCCCAGCAATGAAAGAAGTTTACAAGATTAATTAGGAGATCATCTGTCACTCCACCATTCATGGGGGCTCCGGAATTCTTAACCTTGACAAGTTTGCAAGGGATTTATGGTTGGAATGGAAGACACAGTTGGCAAAACCGCACGATAGCACGGGCATGGACCTATTTTACGACTGCACCACCATCATCGTAGGCAATGGAGAGACAATATCATCTGTGTCAGCCTTACATACCTGAATGTATTAAAAATTGGTGATAACACACATTTCGCTACTCAAATTGAAGACCTAAAAACCTGTGTCAGCCTTACATACCTGAATGGAGGGAGTACCACGATCTACAAGCTAAAAATGTATGTATTGCCCCCTTCAAGGTCAATGATGCCTTGAGGTCTGAACTTATAACCTACATATCCTTATTTCTCCCGCCAAGCAAGTGATACCTCTCCCTCCTCTCCGAATCACCACCATCATGACCCCATGGTTGTCAATGTTTCCTCTCTGCGATGTCCTTCATCAACAGCTGCTCCTCCCTCCTCATGGTCAATACTGTGTCACAAAGAGTGTGACCTCTTCCTATACCTCGGGTCCCATATCCTTCCTCACTTGGTAGTCCAAGAGCTCATCGTGCCCCCTGGCCTTCACGATCACCATAGGCGGCACCGGACTCTTGTCCTCCTCATGCCCATTGAAGCATAGTGACTTCTTCCTAGTTAGGAATTGAGTTCTAGCAACACAACTTCAAAGTTGTACATGTTGTTTTTGTCTTAGCTAACACATCATGAGGTACTCCAGGTCTAGGTACCCGCGGGTCTCCTACACTATTGTGGCAATCTTAGCATTGCCACTTGATGTTGACTACGCCCCTAAGTCCAATACGTTGTAGTGAAATTGCTCTGGAGGAGGATGTTGGCCTTCTTGACATCTTCATGGAGGATTGGCATGTAGGTCTTTGAGTGCATGTATGGCAATGCCTCTACCGACTATCCATGGGCATGTCGGTGTTAAGCTACTTGTAGTGGATGAAGTGGAAGAGGGTGTCGTTTGAGACACTCGTAGACCATCATTGGGTACTCCACCTCAAGGAAGGAGACGAGAAGCTTCAAGATGTATTGGTGGTTGGCCTGGGAGAGAATGTGCATCTCCCTCACGAACTCCTTGGTCTTTTCCTGCTCCATCATCTTGGACTTCTCGATGGCCTCTATGGTCATGATCTTGTGAACACCTCTATATATGATGTTGTGTCCGCCGGAACCGAGGTTCTGGTTGGCGAACGATCTAGAAAGTATCTTGAACCATTGTGGAAATGCATCTACTACTGTGGGGTGACAACTCTATTGTGCTCCAAGAACCTCTGCTTTGTCTAGGTGAGTTTCATAGTCTAGAGCCCCACGTGGAGTCAGAAGCAGATGAATATTGACAGAACATCTCTATAGATGAGTCGTAAACATAAAACATCCCATACTAAATCACGGGTTAATTTAATGTATGCCACTGCAACTTTGGTGATTCAGAAAAATGCCACTACAATTTCACACTTTGGAAAAATGCCACTGCAACTTTGCAGACCTTCTCTAGATGCCATTATGCAAATTTTTGGACAAAAATGCCCACGTCTTCTTCCTTGCTCTTCTCCTTCCACCGACCTCCTTTTCCTCAATCATGGCAGGCTGCAGCTGAAAGGGAATTGGCCTCGCAATATCTCCTCTCCCCATTTCACCTCTCTTCCTTACCTCTCTTTGTGACCATCTCGACGAGGTCCCCATGGACCCGATCTCCATACCTTACCTCTTATTTGTTGGGGAACGTAGTAATTTCAAAAAATTTCCTACGCACACGCAAGATCATGGTGATGCATAGCAACGAGGGGGAGAGTGTTGTCTACGTACCAACGCAGACCGACTGCGGAAGCGATCACACAACATAGAGGAAGTAGTCGTACGTCTTCTTCCCGATCCGACCGATCCAAGCACCGTTACTCCGGCACCTCCGAGTTCTTAGCACACGTTCAGCTCGATGACGATCCTCGGGCTCCGATCCAGCAAAGCGTCGAGGAAGAGTTCCGTCAGCACGACGGCGTGGTGACGATCTTGATGTACTACCGACGCAGGGCTTCGCCTAAGCACTGTAACGGTATGATCGAGGTGGAATTTGGTGGCAGGGGGCACCGCACACGGCTAAGGAACGATCTCAAGGATCAACTTGTGTGTCTTGGGGTGTCCCCTGCCCCCGTATATAAAGGATGAAGGGGGGAGGCTGGCCGGCCAAAGGAGGGAGGCGCAGGAGGAGTCCTACTCCTACCGGGAGTAGGACTCCCCCCCGCCCCCAATCCTATTCCTAATAGGATTCCTAAAGGGGGAGAGGGAGAGAGAGGTGGCCGGCCCCTCTCCTAGTCCTAATAGGACTAGGGAGAGGGGGGGAGGCGCAGCCCTATGTGGGCAGCCCTCTCACCTTTCCACTAAGGCCCATGTTGGCCCATTTGGCTCCCGGGGGGTTCCGGTAACCCTCCCGGTAATCCGGTAAAATCCCGATTTCACCCGGAACACTTCCGATGTCCAAACATAGGCTTCCAATATATCAATCTTTACGTCTCGACCATTTCGAGACTCCTGGTCATGTCCGTGATCACATCCGGGACTCCGAACAACCTTCGGTACATCAAAATGCATAAACTCATAATATAACTGTCATCGAAACCTTAAGCGTGCGGACCCTACGGTTCGAGAACAATGTAGACATGACCGAGACACGTCTCCGGTCAATAACCAATAGCGGGACCTGGATGCCCATATTGGCTCCTACATATTCTACGAAGATCTTTATCGGTCAGACCGCATAACAACATACGTTGTTCCCTTTGTCATCGGTATGTTACTTGTCCGAGATTCGATCGTCGGTATCCAATACCTAGTTCAATCTCGTTACCGGCAAGTCTCTTTACTCGTTCCGTAATACATCATCCCGCAACTAACTCATTGGTTGCAATGCTTGCAAGGCTTAAGTGATGTGCATTACCGAGAGGGCCCAGAGATACCTCTCCGACAATCGGAGTGACAAATCCTAATCTCGAAATACGCCAACCCAACATCTACCTTTGGAGCCACCTGTAGTACTCCTTTATAATCACCCAGTTACGTTGTGACGTTTGGTAGTACCCAAAGTGTTCCTCCGGCAAACGGGAGTTGCATAATCTCATAGTCATAGGAACATGTATAAGTCATGAAGAAAAGCAATAGCAACATACTAAACGATCGGGTGCTAAGCTAATATAATGGGTCATGTCAATCAGATCATTCAACTAATGATGTGACCTCGTTAATCAAATAACAACTCTTTGTTCATGGTTAGGAAACATAACCATCTTTGATTAACGAGCTAGTCTAGTAGAGGCATACTAGTGACACTCTGTTTGTCTATGTATTCACACATGTATTATGTTTCCGGTTAATACAATTCTAGCATGAATAATAAACCTTTATCATGATATAAGGAAATAAATAATAACTTTATTGTTGCCTCTAGGGCATATTTCCTTCAGTCTCCCACTTGCACTAGAGTCAATAATCTAGTTCACATCGCCATGTGATTTAACAGCAATAGTTCACATCACCATGTGATTAACACCCATAGTTCACATCATCATGTGACCAATACTCAAAGGGTTTACTAGAGTCAGCAATCTAGTTCACATATCTATGTGATTAACACCCAAAGAATACTAAGGTGTGATCATGTTTTGCTTGTGAGGTAATTTTAGTCAACGGGTCTGTCACATTCAGATCCGTAAGTATTTTGCAAGTTCTATGTCTACAATGCTCTACACGAAGCTACTCTAGCTAATTGCTCCCACTTTCAATATGTATCCAGATTGAGACTTTAGATTCATCTGGATCAGTGTCAAAAACTTGCATCGACGTAACCCTTTACGACGAACCTTTTTGTCACGTCCATAATCGAGAAACATATCCTTATTTCACTAAGGATAATTCTGACCGCTGTCCAGTGATCTACTCCTAGATCACTATTGTACTCCCTTGCCAAATCAATGCAGGGTATACAATAGATCTGGTATACAGCATGACATACTTTATAGAACCTATGGCCAAGGCATAGGGAATGACTTTCATTCTCTTTCTATCTTCGTCCGTGGTCGGGCTTTGAGTCTTACTCAACTTCACACCTTGTAATACAGGCAAGAACTCTTTCTTTGACTGCTCCATTTTGAACCACTTCAAAATCTTGTCAAGGTATGTACTCATTGAAAAAACTTATCAAGCGTCTTGATCTATCTCTATAGATCTTGAAGCTCAATATGTAAGCAGCTTCACCGAAGTCTTTCTTTGAAAAACTCCTTTCAAACACTCCTTTATGCTTTACAGAATAATTCTACATTATTTCCGATCAACAATATGTCATTCACATATACTTATCAGAAATGCTGTAGTGCTCCCACTCACTTTCTTGTAAATACAGGCTTCACCGCAAGTCTGTATAAAACTATATGCTTTGATCAACTCATCAAAGCGTATATTCCAACTCCGAGATGCTTGCACCAGTCCATAAATGGATCGCTGGAGCTTGCACACTTTGTTAGTTCCCTTTGGATCGACAAAACCTTCTGGTTGCATCATATACAACTCTTCTTCCAGAAATCCATTCAGGAATGCAGTTTTGACATCCATCTGTCAAATTTCATAATCATAAAATGCGGCAATTGCTAACATGATTCTGACAGACTTAAGCATCGCTACGGGTGAGAAGGTCTCATCGTAGTGAACCCCTTGAACTTGTCGAAAACTTTTTGCGACAAGTCGAGCTTTATAGATAGTAATATTACCGTCAGCGTCAGTCTTTTTCTTGAAGATCCATTTATTCTCAATTGCTTGCCGATCATCGGGCAAGTCAACCAAAGTCCATACTTTGTTCTCATACATGGATCCCATCTCAGATTTCATGGCTTCAAGCCACTTTGCGGAATGTGGGCTCATCATCGCTTCTTCATAGTTCGTAGGTTCATCATGATCTAGTAGCATGACTTCCATAATTGGATTACCGTACCACTCTGGTGCGGATCTCACTCTGGTTGATCTACGTGGTTCAGTAGTATCTGGTCCTGAAGTTTCATGATCATCATCATTAGCTTCCTCACTAATTGGTATAGGTGTCGCAGAAACAGTTTTCTGTGATGTACTATTTTCCAATAAGGTAGAAGGTACAATTACCTTATCAAGTTTTCTACTTTCCTCCCACTCACTTCTTTCAAGAGAAACTCCTTCTCTAGAAAGGATCCATTATAAGCAACGAATGTCTTGCCTTAGGATCTGTGATAGAAGGTGTACCCAACAGTCTCCTTTGGGTATCCTATGAAGACATATTTCTCCGATTTGGGTTTGAGCTTATCAGGATGAAACTTTTTCACATAAGCATCACAACCCCAAACTTTAAGAAACGACTACTTTGGTTTCTTGCTAAACCACAGTTCAGATTGTGTCGTCTCAACGGACTTAGATGGTGCCCCTTTTTAACGTGAATGCAGCTGTCTCTAATGCATAACCCCAAAATGATAGTGGTAGATCGGTAAGAGACATCATAGATCGCACTATATCTAATAAAGTACGGTTATGACGCTCAGACACACCATTACACTATGGTGTTCCTTGTGGCGTGAGTAATGAAACTATTTCACATTGTTTTTAACTGAAGGCCAAACTCGTAACTCAAATATTCTTCTCTACGATCAGATCATAGAAACTTTATTTTCTTGTTACGATGATTTTTCACTTCACTCTGAAATTCTTTGAACTTTTCAAATGTTTCAGACTTATGTTTCATCAAGTAGATATACTCATATCTGCTCAAATCATCTGTGAAGATCAGAAAATAATGATACCTGTCGCGAGCCTCAATATTCATCGGACCACATACATCAGTATGTATGATTTCCAATAAATCTGTTGCTCGCTCCATTGTTCCGAAGAACAGAGTCTTAGTCATCTTGCCCATGAGGCATGGTTCGCAAGCATCAACTGATTCATAATCAAGTGATTCTAAAAGCCCATCATCATGGAGTTTCTTCATGCGCTTTACACCAATATGACCTAAACGGCAGTGCTATAAATAAGTTGCACTATCATTATTAACTTTGCATCTTTTGGTTTCAATTTTATGATTATGTGTATCACTACGATCGAGATCCAACGAACTATTTTCATTGGGTGTGTAACCATATAAGGTTTTATTCATGTAAACAGAACAACAATTTATTCTCTTTACTTAAATGAATAACCGTATTACAATAAACATGATCAAATCATATTCATGCTCAATGCAAACACCAAATAACACTTATTTAGGTTCAACACTAATCCCGAAATTATAGGGAGTGTGCGATGATGATCATATCAATCTTGGAACCACTTCCAACACACATCGTCACTTCACCCTTAACTAGTCTCTGTTTATTCTGCAACTCCCGTTTCGAGTTACTAATCTTAGCAACTGAACTAGCATCAAATACTGAGGGGTTTGCTATAAACACTAGTAAAGTACACATCGATAACATGTATATCAAATATACTTATGTTCACTCTGCCATCCTTTTTATCCGCCAATCACTTGGGGTAATTCCACTTCCAGTGACCAGTCCCTTTGCAGTAGAAGCACTTAGTCTCAGGCTTAGGATCAGACTTGGGCTTCTTCACTTGAGCAGCAACTTGCTTGCCGTTCTTCTTGAAGTTCCCCTTCTTTCCTTTGCCCTTTTTCTTGAAACTAGTGGTCTTGTCAACTATCAACACTTGATGTTTTTCTTTGATTTCTACCTTTCGTTGATTTCAGCATCACGAAGAGCTTGGGAGTTGTCTCCGTTATCCCTTGCATATTATAGTTCATCACGAAGTTCTACTAACTTAGTGATGGTGACTAGAGAATTCTGTCAATCACTATCTTATCTGGAAGATCAACTCCCACTTGATTCAAGCGATTGTAGTACCCAGACAATCTGAGCACATGCTCACTAGTTGAGCGATTCTCCTCCATCTTTTAGCTATAGAACTTGTTGGAGACTTCATATCTCTCAACTCGGGTATTTGCTTGAAATATTAACTTCAACTCCTGGAACATCTCATATGCTCCATGACGTTCAAAACGTCTTTGAAGTCCCGATTCTAGGCCATTAAGCATGGTGCACTAAACTATCAAGTAGTCATCATATTGAGCCAGTCAAACGTTCATAACGTCTGCATCTGCTCCTGCAATAGGTCTGTCACCTAGCGGTGCATCAAGGACATAATTCTTCTGTGCAGCAATGAGGATAAACCTCAGATCATGGATCCAATCCGCATCATTGCTACTAACATCTTTCAACATAATTTTCTCTAGGAACATATCAAAATAAACACAGGGAAGCAACAACGCGAGCTATTGATCTATAACATAATTTGCAAAATACTACCAGGACTAAGTTCATGATAAATTTAAGTTCAATTAATCATATTACTTAAGAACTCCCACTTAGATAGATATCCCTCTAATCCTCTAAGTGATCACGTGATCCAAATCAACTAAACCATAACCGATCATCACGTGAGATGGAGTAGTTTTCAATGGTGAACATCGTTATGTTGATCATATCTACTATATGATTCACGCTCGACCTTTCGGTCTCTGTGTTCCGAGGCCATATCTGTATATGCTTGGCTCATCAAGTATAACCTGAGTATTCCGCGTGTGCAACTGTTTTGCACCCGTTGTATTTGAACGTAGAGCCTATCACACCCGATCATCACGTGGTGTCTCAGCACGAAGAACTTTTGCAACGGTGCATACTCAGGGAGAACACTTCTTGATAATTTAGTGAGAGATCATCTTATAATGCTACCGTCAATCAAAGCAAGATAAGATGCATAAAAAGATAAACATCACATGCAATCAATATAAGTGATATGATATGGCCATCATCATCTTGTGCTTTGTGATCTCCATCTCCGAAGCACCGTCATGATCACCATCGTCACCGGCGCGACACCTTGATCTCCATCGTAGCATCGTTGTCGTCTCGCCAATCTTATGCTTCCACGACTATCACTACCGCTTAGTAATAAAGTAAAGCATTACATCGCGATTGCATTGCATACAATAAAGCGACAACCATATGGCTCCTGCTAGTTGCCGATAACTCGGCTACAAAACATGATCATCTCATACAATAAAATCAGCATCATGCCTTGACCATATCACATCACAACATGCCCTGCAAAAACAAGTTAGACGTCCTCTACTTTGTTGTTGCAAGTTTTACGTGGCTGCTACGGGCTTAAGTAAGAACTTATCTCACCTACGCATCAAAACCACAACGATAGTTCGTCAAATAGACTCCGTTTTAACCTTCTCAAGGACCGGGCGTAGCCACACTTGGTTCAACTAAAGTTGGAGAGACAGTCTTCCGCAAGCCATCTATGTGCAAAGCACGTCGAGGGAACCGGTCTCGCGTAAGAGTACACGTAAGGTTGGTCCGGATCGTCTCGTCCAACAATACCGCCAAACCAAAGTATGACATGCTGGTAGGCAGTATGACTTGTATCGCCCACAACTCACTTGTGTTTTACTCGTGCAAATAACATCAAACCATAAAAACCTAGGCTCGGATGCCACTGTTGGGGAACGTAGTAATTTCAAAAAATTTCCTACGCACACGCAAGATCATGGTGATGCATAGCAACGAGGGGGGGAGTGTTGTCTACGTACCAACGCAGACGGACTGCGGAAGCGATCACACAACATAGAGGAAGTAGTCGTATGTCTTATTCCCGATCCGACCGATCCAAGCACCGTTACTCCGGCACCTCCGAGTTCTTAGCACACGTTCAGCTCGATGACGATCCTCGGGCTCCGATCCAGCAAAGCGTCGAGGAAGAGTTCCGTCAGCACGACGGCGTGGTGACGATCTTGATGTACTACCGACGCAGGGCTTCGCCTAAGCACTATAACAGTATGATCGAGGTGGAATTTGGTGGCAGGGGGCACCGCACACGGCTAAGGAACGATCTCAAGGATCAACTTGTGTGTCTTGGGGTGTCCCCTACCCCCGTATATAAAGGATGAAGGGGGGAGGCTGGCCGGCCAAAGGAGGGAGGCGCAGGAGGAGTCCTACTCCTACCGGGAGTAGGACTCCCCCCCAATCCTATTCCTAATAGGATTCCTAAAGGGGGAGAGGGAGAGAGAGGTGGCCGGCCCCTCTCCTAGTCCTAATAGGACTAGGGAGAGGGGGGGAGGCGCAGCCCTATGTGGGCAGCCCTCTCACCTTTCCACTAAGGCCCATGTTGGCCCATTTGGCTCCCGGGGGTTCCGGTAACCCTCCCGGTAATCCGGTAAAATCCCGATTTCACCCGGAACACTTCCGATGTCCAAACATAGGCTTCCAATATATCAATCTTTACGTCTCGACCATTTCGAGACTCCTCGTCATGTCCGTGATCACATCCGGGACTTCGAACAACCTTCGGTACATCAAAATGCATAAACTCATAATATAACTGTCATCGAAACCTTAAGCGTGCGGACCCTACGGTTCGAGAACAATGTAGACATGACCGAGAAACGTCTCCGGTCAATAACCAATAGCGGGACCTGGATGCCCATATTGGCTCCTACATATTCTACGAAGATCTTTATCGGTCAGACCGCATAACAACATACGTTGTTCCCTTTGTCATTGGTATGTTACTTGTCCGAGATTCGATCGTCGGTATCCAATACATAGTTCAATCTCGTTACCAGCAAGTCTCTTTACTCGTTCCGTAATACATCATCCCGCAACTAACTCATTGGTTGCAATGCTTGCAAGGCTTAAGTGATGTGCATTACCGAGAGGGCCCAGAGATACCTCTCCGACAATCGGAGTGACAAATCCTAATCTCGAAATACGCCAACCCAACATCTACCTTTGGAGCCACCTGTAGTACTCCTTTATAATCACCCAGTTACGTTGTGACGTTTGGTAGTACCCAAAGTGTTCCTCCGGCAAACGGGAGTTGCATAATCTCATAGTCATAGGAACATGTATAAGTCATGAAGAAAAGCAATAGCAACATACTAAACGATCGGGTGCTAAGCTAATATAATGGGTCATGTCAATCAGATCATTCAACTAATGATGTGACCTCGTTAATCAAATAACAACTCTTTGTTCATGGTTAGGAAACATAACCATCTTTGATTAACGAGCTAGTCTAGTAGAGGCATACTAGTGACACTTTGTTTGTCTATGTATTCACACATGTATTATGTTTTCGGTTAATACAATTCTAGCATGAATAATAAACCTTTATCATGATATAAGGAAATAAATAATAACTTTATTATTGCCTCTAGGGCATATTTCCTTCATTATTTGCCAGTAGCATCGTGATGCACTCGCGCGACTTAAAGACACCTACCTGGGGATTATCTAGTGATGTTATAAACATTTTCTAGATCCGGAGCAAGTTTAAACAAGCTTTATTTATACTAAACTTCGGTACTTAATTATAAGTACAACATCAGGTAGCATATATTTTTCTAAGAACCATATACAAAGATTGCTAAATTTAATATAAAATTCTTTGTTTACATTTCTAACATCAATCATCGAAAAATATATGCACACCATGCCAAATTAAATTTTGTATTGTAGGAGATATTGTTTCTATTTTAAACAATACCCTTTATAAGATTATACAAGATTTTCTTAAACTCGATTAGTAAAGAACAAATTCCCATCCTTTCACAGATTATTGTACCAAACTTGTGTAAATCATAGTGTATATTCTTCTTTTGAAATGGAGGCATACCCTCAACCTTTGCACTATCTCGATGTACACAACCATTTATTAAATAAAGTGCAGGTATCAAATTCAAAGAACTAAAGCAATAACAATTAAGAATTAAACAACCACAAGAAAAACAAAATTGTATTGTATATATGTGCATGCATTTGTATATTTCAATATTCTTAAATATCCCAGGACAAGGATATATAAAGCATGGAGTTCAACAAATATCTTAGATCATCTCGAACAACTTTCCATTGGCATCCACATTCTTTGTATTGGGCGAATTTGGGCCAAAAAACGAGCTCGGACATCCTACATTTCTCTAATAAATTATTGACGATCATCAATAAAACAACCCAACTCCGAATATATAGAGGGGAACTTGGCCCTCTCCCAATACCATGGGGCCCATGTGTCATTTTTTTAGAGTTTTTTAATTATGTCGAGCTTAAGATTACAATTCTCTGATTTGAAGCACAACTCAATATCTAGACTATGATGAAGTCATGCCAAAAGTATCTCTGCCCATTTTGAGCCGAAGTGCAAATTCTTCTCTTGGCGGGTGCTTCACGGCATGATTCTCATAGCTGACATGCTCGCAGTGAGGGGCTGGCCTCACTACCCTTGTTGACAGCTTTGCCCTTATGCCAGGGGACTGTGACCGACCTTTGTAACGATTGCCCTTTTACGGTCACAGTCTCAAATCACGTTAGGTCCTGGACTAGGGAGGCTAGCATGGCTACTTTATCTCTTCTGGGCCCTGGGACCGTCTTCAACTTGTGGCATGGCATGCTTTCAGAATATAAGGAACCACGCCACTACCGCAGTGGCCAACTTATCTACACCTTTTGGAAACTTTGTAAGACATGGTTTTATATTTCTCTCAACTATATTCGTGACAATGTTTTGTACTTCTGTTAGAGGTTGTCGTGAACTTTGCAGCAAGTTCCCCTTTAAAATCTTTAATATACATTTTAAGGAGTAGTGCTTCATGTGATGCGTGATCTGAACAAAAGTTGAAGAAACAAAACCTGTACTAATAAGCACAAGAAATGTTTGTCATTGTCAGGCCCAGGTTCCATATTTTTTGTTCATGTCGCTGTAGAAGTAAGTTGAAAGTCACTCTGATCATTTACTTCCGAATTTAGAATTAAGGTGTATGTCGGTGTCAAAACCGACAGATCTCGGGTAGGGGGTCCCGAACTGTGCGTCTAAGGATCGATGGTAACAGGAGACAGGGGACACGATGTTTACCCAGGTTCGGGCCCTCTTGATGGAGGTAATACCCTACGTCCTGCTTGGTTGACTTTGATGAGTATAGGGGTTACAAGAGTTGATCTACCACAAGATCGTAATGGCTAAACCCTAAATGTCTAGCCTATATGATTATGATTGTGATTGCCTCTACGGACTAAACCCTCTGGTTTATATAGACACCAGAGGGGGCTAGGTTTGTACAGAGTCGGTTTACAGAGAAAGGAATACTCATATCCGCACGCCAAGCTTGCCTTCCACTCAAAGGAGAGTCCCATCCGGACACGGGGGAAAGTCTTCTATCTTGTATCTTCACGGCCCATTAGTCCGGCCCATGTTGCATAGCTCGGACGCCCGAGGACCCCGTAATCTAGGACTCCCTCAGTAGCCCCCGGACCAGTCTTCAATGATGACATGTCCGGCGCGCAAATTGTCTTCGGCATTGCAAGGCGGGTTCCTCCTCCGCAGATCTCCAAGCATCTAAACCAAAGGACTGTATTCGGATCTACATCTTCGGTCTTCGATCTTCGGCTTTACATTAAATGTTATATCCTTCGGCTTCTGCGCCATCGCCGCTCCAGCTCCCACGTGCCAGACGGATACGAAGGGTCCAAGCATTTTTACACATAACACCTGGGCCGTGTAAGGAAGGCGTCTATTTAAGGAGATTGAATCTCAGATGCTATTCCACACCAGGAGAAAAATCCTTAGAGCTTGTCACAAGAAACCACGCAAACATGGCCAGCGCTCCTAGTTCTTCTTCCCGCCCCCACGGTCCGCAAAAAGGCGATTGGGAGAGCTGTTTTGTATCCCACGCCCAGCTGACCAAGCTTCATATGCAGGGATATCTCCCCCTGTGGATCTAGTCCCCGTTCGGGCGGGATTAACCTCCTTTACCGGCGAAGCCCTGGCGGAAAATTTCCCAAACCCTTCAGAAGGAGAGCGAGTATGTTTCGTTTCCTTTCTCCTAAGAGGCGTTGGATTTCCAATCCACCCTTTCCTCCGACGTCTCCTGGAGTACTATGGCCTTCAACTACACAATCTCACGTCGGGCTCCATTCTGCACATCGCGGGTTTTGTCGCTCTTTGCGAGGTGTTCCTAGGCTGTGAGGCCCATTTCAAGCTATGGAGGAAGCTTTTCTGCCTCGTACCTCGCTCCCAAAAGGGATCCATATTTGAGGTGGGCGGCGCCGAAGTATGGTGCATAGCCGGAACAGGATACCTGTCCGGCACTCCGAAGAAGGCATCCGAGGAGTGGCCCTCGGAGTGGTTCTATATTGAAGACATCGTTCTTTCGGACCCAATCCGACATGGCCTACCTGAATTTTCTAATAGCCAGTTAAAGAAACGCCACAGCCGGCGCCCCCGGAGCCTCGAGGAGGAGGACAGTGCGGAAGTTAAGAAGTTAATGGACAAGATAAAGGCACTCGCCCAGTTCGAACTGTCCATAATTGAAGTCATGGCGATTTCCATAACGTGTGGTGTCCAACCACTCCAATCCAGAGGACTCCCCATGTGGAACTACAACGGGGAGGATGATACATCCCGCTATGGGCGCAAGGGTCCAGACAACTTCACCGCCCTGGCCGCCATGTTGGCTGATCTTTATAAAGGGGAGAAAGAAGAATTCACTCGCCTCAAGTGCCGAGACGGCTTTTCCATGTACAACCCCCCTAGCTGGGTAAGCTTTCAATCCAACACCTCACTTAATCTTCTTCCTGAGTCGTAATTAGTCAATCTTAACCCGACCATTTTTACCAGGAATGGAGAAAGGCTACTGCAGGGATCTACATCCCCGCTCCGCAGCTGGAGGACCACAATCGGGACCTGGATCCCGGATTTGAGGAGGATCCGGATATATTCGTGGAGCTCAAGGTGGGGGTATTTTATCAGGCGAGCTATGACGGCACAGAAGTGGCCGTCAAAGCCGATTACCCCGGCCTTCTTCTGTCTTCCCACGTAAGTGCCCAGGGAGCATCCTCCAAAAGAGTCTTCCCGTTGTGCTTCACCCGCTGCACTGTCTCGTGCTTCAAAGGGGCGGCGCTCGTCTCGCCACACCGCATCAGGATCGTCCCTAGGAAAGGGTACACCGACACAAGGTGGATCTTCGAAAAGAAAGGCGGTCGGCGATTCTTCCAATCTCCGTCCTTCATCAAAAAGGTACGGCTTTTGATACGCCCTGCGGCAAACATACCGAACTATGACGTTTTTCTCCTCCCCCATATTTCAGGAAGAGCGCTCACCAGACTATATCCGGAGACCTCGCCGGACACACGTCCATCAATCCGACCCGGACCTTGCCTCTAGGACTAGAGTCAATATGGGTGCCATACCGGACTGTCCTCTCTCCGATGATTCTGATAATGTATCCGTCACCAACTTCGAGGTGGAGAGTGCCATGAACCATCCGCGCCGGAGGGCCGTCATGCGCGATCCTACCTTTACTGAAGAGGCATTTAATGCCTTTAGTTTGGCGGACGCATACATATGAGCTGCTCGGGATGGGCTTGCTGGGGCCACTCGCCAGCTTTCAAAGGATATGCGAGTAAGATCATTTCGTGTAAATTTAATAGCCATATACCAGTAGCCCCCAAAACTTGAAAACAGTTGAAGCAACTAATTTTAAGGATCTATGTGTAATCAGGTACTTACGGAGAAGAATAGCGTGCTATCTCGGGAGCTGGAGCAGTGTCAGACGCAGCTGACTGCTGCTACCGCCGAACTGGAGAAGTCCAAGGAGGCACCATTTGGTAATGTTCCCTTCTGTCTGAAAAAATAATCATGTGCCAGTCATGTGTATGCAAATGAGCAAAATTTCGTTTTACAATGGCAGGATTGGCGGCGCAGCTGGAAGAGAAACTAAAGGCCGCGCAGGCGGACAAAGAACATGCCGAAAGGCAAGAGGCCGCTGGTCAACGTGTACTGACACAGACAAGGGATGAGAAGAATAAGCTGCAGGACGCCAACACCCAGCTCGACGAAGAGCTTAAAGATGTGCGAGCCCAATTAGCAGACGCCTTGAAGGAGAACAAAAAGTTGAGAGGCGGCATATTCAGTATGCCTTTTAACTTATTGTCGTATAGTTCGCTGATGCAAATCCTAACAAGTTTTATGTCTGTGGGTGTATTGACTGGGCGGCCTGGAGAAGAGGTGTTCAAATTTCAAGGTGACCTACTACAAGAGCTGTCCAAGGTGCATGAGCAAGCACGGAAGGCGATGAGAAGCATTGCTAAGGCTTTATGGCCGGCCGATTCTCCTCCAAGAAGTATGGAGGACCTTGTGAATTTATTCAAGGGAGCTTGATGCCGTTTTGGGCTATGGAAGATATCGGCATGCTGAGAAGGTGCTCGGGAAGCCCGGACCATGGTAAAAACATGGTACATTGGACTTGATCCCAATCATATGGCCCGGGTCGGACCTCGAGGATCCGACGGACAGGAAATTCCGCTCAGCCTGGTGTACGACCAAGTGAAGATGGCCGCCAAGTTCTCCTAACAAGATTGTAAACTAGACAGCCTGTTAGAGGGTCTAGAGGAAGAAGACGTTTTTGAGTCTAAGTAGTAATGTATTTTTGTCAACAAACTTGTCTCCAGCCGAATTTGTAAAACGATTGTCATGGCAGACTTTCTGCTTCGACCTCCGAAAACCCGAGGTTAGGAGTGTTTCCGAATACTATACCATAGGTAAACACCAAAGTATGTTCAGAAACCAGGCAGTCCGGTCATCATTGCTTGAACAGACAAGTTGTATTCGGGAAGTTATGTTATATTACATTTGATTGTAAGAAACATCTTCCAGAGAGAATAGTTCCGTTAAGGGTTCCTTTCCCTGGGCTAGTATGCGGTTCTTTGTGCATACCAAAGTTGTGATGCTAAAAAATCACAGTACGTGTTTATACTCTAGGGTTTTGTAGTGCCACGAGGGCAGTTCACCTTTTACTCACCGACCAATCATTCCCTTAAGAACGCTAGCTTTCGGCTTCACCCGTTTGAGGTACATGTCCGGATTACCCGGCTGTAACAATCGCAGAGGTGCTCCCTTTATGCCCTAGACGAACAAACGAGAACGTAGGGCATAAGCATAGGAGCCAGGCAACCCATCTTGGCAAAAACGTAAGTCATAAAGATGAAGAAAAGACATATATGGATAGATGACACATATATATGGTGAGCTTGATGCTCGAAAAATAATAACAAGAATAAGCTTCTTGTGAAAAGAAGCCCTCATGTATTGTGGGGTAAGTACATTTGAGGATGTCTACCCTTTAGGTGTACGGTTTATCCAAACACGAACTAGAAGTCGTATAGAAACGAGGCAAAAAGGGAAAAACTGTAAAAAGGAGAGAAGACAGAACGAGAAAAAATGTATATGTGCGGACTTAGGCGTAGAATCTTTGGAGCCTTGCGGCGTTCCATGGGTTTGGCTCCAAGCGATTGTCCGAAGCATTGCAAAGATGATAGGCTCCTCCAGTGAGAACTTCATCTATAATGAAGGCCCCCTCCCATTTGGGCTTGAGCTTGTCCTTTTTCTTTTCTGGTAGGCGTAAAACTACTTCACCAACATTGTAGGTCTTTGCCCGTACTTCTCTGCTTTGGTACCGCCGCGCCTGCTATTGATAGAATGCGGAACGGGCCTTCGCGACATCGCGCTTCTCCTCCAGGCCGTCCAGGTCGTCCTGGCGATCGAGCTCGGCTTCTCTCTCTTCATACATGCACACTCAAGGTGATTCATGAATAATGTCGCAAGGCAAGACTGCCTCTGCACCGTACACCATGAAAAGGGTGTATATCCGGTCGTGCGATTGGGCGTGGTCCGCAGCCCCCAGAGTACGGAATCGAGTTCCTCGACCTAGTGTTTGTCTGATTCTTGCAGAGATCGCACTAGTCTGGGTTTGATGCCGCTCATCATCATGCCATTAGCCCGTTCGACCTGACCGTTGTCTGAGGGTGGTATACATAGGCATAATCAAGCTTGATGCCCAAGTTGGCGCACCAAGTTTTCACCTCGTCGGCTGTAAAGTTAGAGCCGTTGTCAGTAATAATACTGTGCGGGACACCGTAACGGTGTATGACGCTGGATATGAAGTCTATCATCGGTCCGACTTCAGCCGTTTTAACTGGTTTGGCTTCTATCCACTTAGTGAACTTGTCAACCATTACCAACAAGTATTTCTTCTTATGGCTTCCCCCTTTAAGAGGTCCGACCATATCGAGCCCCTAGACCACAAAGAGCCAAGTAATGGGGATTGTTCAGAGGGAAGTAGGCGGCATATGGCTTTGGTTAGCAAAAAGTTGGCATCCAACGCAGTGCTGCACGAGGTCTTGTGCATCTGCCCGGGCTGTGGGCCAAAAGAAACCCGTGCAGAAGGCTTTACTTATAAGGGCTCGGGCTGCGGCATGATGGCTGCCAAGACCAGCGTGTATTTCAGCCAAGAGATGGCGTCCCTCGTATTCGGAGATGCATCATTGAAGGACCCCAGTGGTACTTTTCTTGTATAGTTCTCCTTCATGAACTTTGTGGGCTTTCGAACGTCGAACGATGCGACGGGCCTCAGTATGATCCTTAGGGAGCTCATTCCTAGTGAGGTAGGCAAGGGAAGGCTCGGTCCATGGGGCAATTACAGCCATAATTTCGTGGGCCGATGGTGTTATTTCAGTGCCCGATCCCCAGATGATATCGGGACTATGTTCAGAATCGGGGGGTATGATCGGCTCCGAGTCGATGCTCCCGTTCTCGTCCTGCCACACCACGGATGGCTTGAAGAGCCTTTCCACAAAGGAGTTAGGTGGGACGGGGTCGCGTTTAGTGCCCATGCGAGCAAGGATGTCCGCGGCTTGATTACTCTCTCGAGCCACGTGATGAAACTCGAGACCCTCGAACCGAGCTGATATTTGGAGTACGACGTTGCAGTAAGCCGCCATCTTCGGATCTTGCGTGTCGAAGTCTCCTTTTATTTGGGATATTGCGAGGTTTGGAATCCCCGCCCACCACAAGGCATTGTATGCCCATGGAGACAGCCATCCGGAGACCATGCAATAGGGCCTCGTATTCGGCTACATTGTTAGAGTCTGTATACAGTATTTGGAGCACGTAACGAACTGTGTCTCCTGTGGGGGATGTCAAGAAGACACCAGCCCCCAGTCTGGCTAACATTTTAGAGCCGTCAAAGTGCATCACCCAGTTGGAATACGTGTCGCACTCTTTAGGGAGTTTGGCCTCAGTCCATTCGGCGACGAAGTCAGCCAACACCTGAGATTTAATGGCTTGGTGTGGTTTGAACGTTATTTCAAATGGTAGGATCTCAATGACCCATTTGGCAATCCTGCCGATGACGTCCAGGTTGTTTATAATATCATTGAGTGGTACTTCAGAAGCCACCGTGATTGAGCATTCTTGGAAGTAGTGTCGTAGCTTGCGGGATGCCATAAAGACCGCATATGCTATCTTATGATAATGCGGGTATCGGGATTTGCATGGTGTGAGGACCACCGATACATAATATACTGATTTTTGGAGTGGGAATTTATGTCCTCCCTCTTCTCGTTCGACGACGAGCACCACACTCACTACCTGGTGAGTTGCCGATATGTAAAGCAACATTGGTTCACCGACGTTTGGTGCGGCCAGGATGGGGTTGCTTGCTAGCAAAGTTTTTATTTCCTCCAGCCTGGCTGTTGCAGCATCCGTCCACACAAAGTGGTTGGTGCGTCGGAGCAGGCGATATAGTGGCAGCGCCTTTTCTCCTAATCTGGAGATAAAGCGGCTCAAGGCTGCCACACACCCGGCTTGTTTTTGGACCTGCTTGAATTTTGGCTGGGCTTGCTTCGATTCCCCTATTGGAGACAATAAGCCCGAGTAATTTGCCAGCGGGAACGCCGAAAACGCACTTTTCTGGATTGAGCCTTATGTCATATGCTCGGAGGTTATTGAATGTGAGGCGTAAGTCATCCACCAATGATTCAACATGCTTGGTTTTGATGACTACGTCATCTACATATGCCTCCATAGTCTTGTCGATTTGTTTTTCCAAGCACGTTTGAATCATGCGTTGGTAAGTGGCGTTGGCATTTTTGAGCCCGAAAGGCATAGTGTTGAAGCAGAAAGGCCCATACGGGGTGATGAATGCCGTTGCGGCTTGGTCGGATTCCTTCATCTTAATTTGATGGTATCTGGAGTATGCGCTGAGGAAACACAGTGAATCGTGTCCCACAGTTACATCCATAATCTGGTCGATGCGAGGTAGTGGGAAGGGGTCCTTAGGGAAGGCCTGGTTAAGGTCTTTGAAATCGACACACAGGCGCCAGGATTTATCCTTCTTTGGTACCATGACTAGGTTTGTCAGCCAGTCTAGATGTTTGATCTCTTTGATAAACCCAGCTTCGAGTAGTTTGTCTAGCTCCTCCCCCATAGCCTGTCGTTTGGGTTCAGAAAATCACCTGAGCGTTTGCTTGATCGGCTTGTATCCCTTCAGTATATTGAGACTATGTTTCGCCAGGGCACGTGGGATTCCTGGCATATCTGAGGGGTGCCAGACGAAGATGTCCCAATTCTCACGCAAGAACGCGCGTAATGCGACGTCGACCGTCGGGCCCAGCTGTGCCCCAATGGAAGTTGTTTTCTTGGGATCCGTCGGGTGGACTTGAAATTTGACTATCTCGTCAGCTGGCTTGAAAGAGGTGGATTTGGTCCTTTTGTCAAGAATTACGTCGTCCCTATCCACTGTGGAACGCAGTGCGGTGAGCTCCTCGGCCTCTAGGGCTTCAGACAATGCCTCAAGGGCCAGGGATGCGGTTTTATTTTCGGCGTGGAGTGCTATGTCCAGATCACTGGAGATAGTGATAACACCATTGGGCTCGGGCATTTTGAGCTTCATATACCCGTAATGAGGTATAGCTTGAAAGCGTGTGAATGGATCTCGACCTAACAGGGCATGATATCCGTTGTTAAAAGGAGCCACCTGGAAGATTATCTCTTCAGACCTATAGTTTTCTGGTGTGTCGAATACCACATCCAGCTTAATTTTCCCCGAGTATCTTGATTCCCTGGTGGGGATGATTCCCCTAAAGGATGTATTGCTCTGCTCAATGCGACTCCTGTCCATTTGCATTTTATTGAGCGTGTCCTCTGCTACCTCTTGAGCATGCGTTGGTTTTCCCTTGAAGAGGAAAGGGTGATGCAGCAAACTAGTGTTGGGGAACGCAGTAATTTCAAAAAAAATCCTACGCACACGCAAGATCTATCATGGTGATGCATAGCAACGAGAAGGGAACAGTGTTGTCCATGTACCCTCGTAGACCGTAAGCGGAAGCGTTATGACAACGCGGTTTATGTAGTTGTACGTCTTCACGATCCGACCGATCCTACTACCGAAAGTACGACACCTCCATGATCTGCACACGTTTGGCTCGGTGACGTCCCACGAACTCTCGATCCAGCTGAGTGTCGAGGGAGAGCTTCGTCAGCACGACGGCGTGATGACGGTGATGATGAAGCTACCAGCGTAGGGCTTTGCCTAAGCACTACGACGATATGACCGAGATGGATTATGGTGGAGGGGGGCACCGCACACGGCTAAGAGATCAATGATCAACTTGTGTGTCCTAGGGTGCCCCCTTGCCCCCGTATATAAAGGAGCAATAGGGGAGGCCGGCCGGCCCTTGTGGCGCGCCAGGACAGGAGGAGTCCTACTCCTAGTAGGAGTAGGACTCCCCTTTCCTAGTCCTACTAGGAGGGGGAAAGGAAGGAGGAGAAGGGAGAAGGAAAGGGGGGCGCCGCCCCCTTCCCTAGTCCAACTCGGACTAGAGGGGGAGGGGCGCGCGGCCTGCCCTGGCCGGCTGATGTCTACTACACAACCATCTTCTTGTAGACGTTGTTGGGCCTCCAAGTGCAGAGGTTTGTAGGACAGTAGCAAATTTCCCTCAAGTGGATGACCTAAGGTTTATCAATCCGTAGGAGGCGTAGGATGAAGATGGTCTCTCTCAAGCAACCCTGCAACCAAATAACAAAGAGTCTCTTGTGTCCCCAACACACCCAATACAATGGTAAATTGTATAAGTGCACTAGTTCGGCGAAGAGATGGTGATACAAGTGGTATATGGATGGTAGATAAAGGTTTTTGTAATCTGAAAATATAAAAACAGCAAGGTAACTAATGATAAAAGTGAGCGTAAACGCTATTGCAATGCGTTGAAACAAGGCATAGGGTTCATACTTTCACTAGTGCAAGTTCCCTCAACAATAATAACATAATTGGATCATATAACTATCCCTCAACATGCAACAAAGAGTCACTCCAAAGTCACTAATAGCGGAGAACAAACAAAGAGATTATGGTAGGGTACGAAACCACCTCAAAGTTATTCTTTCCAATCAATCCGTTGGGCTATTCCTATAGGTGTCACAAACAGCCCTAGAGTTCGTACTAGAATAACACCTTAAGACACAAATCAACCAAAACCCTAATGTCACCTAGATACTCCAATGTCATCTCAAGTATCCGTGGGTATGATTATACGATATGCATCACACAATCTCAGATTCATCTATTCAACCAACACATAGAACCTCAAAGAGTGCCCCAAAGTTTCTACCAGAGAATCACGACAAAAACGTGTGCCAACCCCTATGCATAGGTTCATGGGCGGAACCCGCAAGTTGATCACCAAAACATACATCAAGTGAATCACGTGGTATCCCATTGTCACCATAGATACGCACGGCAAGACATACATCAAGTGTTCTCAAATCTTTAAAGACTCAATCCGATAAGATAACTTCAAAGGGAAAACTCAATCCATTACAAGAGAGTAGAGGGGGGAGAAAACATCATAAGATTGAACTATAATAGCAAAGCTCGCGATACATCAAGATCGTATCACCTCAAGAACACGAGAGAGAGAGAGAGAGAGATCAAACACATAGCTACTGGTACATACCCTCAGCCCCGAGGGAGAACTACTCCCTCCTCGTCATGGAGAGCACCGGGATGATGAAGATAGCCAACGGAGAGGGATTCCCCCTCCGGCAGGGTGCCGGAACGGGTCTAGATTGGCTTTCGGTGGCTACGGAGGCTTCTGGTGACGGAACTCCCGATATATTGTGCTCCCCGATCGTTTTAGGGTATATGAAGATATATAGGCGGAATAAGTACGTCAGGGGAGCCACGAGGGGCCCACTAGGGTGGAGGGCGCGCCTAGGGGGGTGGGCGCGCCCCCTGCCTCGTGGCTTCCTCATTGACCGCCTTACATGCACTCTAAGTCTTCTGGGTTTCTTCTGGTCCAAAAATAAGTTCCGTGAAGTTTCAGGTCAACTGGACTCCATTTGATTTTCCTTTTCTGTGAAATCCAAAAATAGTTAAAAAACAGAAACTGGCACTGGGCTCTAGGTTAATAGGTTAGTCCCAAAAATCATATAAAAGTGTATAATAAAGCCCATAAACATCCAAAACAGAAGATAATATAGCATGGAGCAATAAAAAATTATAGATACGTTGGAGACGTATCACCAGCCCTCTCTCTCCACTAAGGCCCATGTGGCCCATTAGTTCCGGGGGGAGGGGCGGTAACCCTCCGACACTCCAGTTTTCTCTGAAATCACCCGGAACATTTCCGGTGTCCGAATATAGCCGTCCAATATATCAATCTTTATGTCTCGACCATTTCGAGACTCCTCGTCATGTTCGTGATCATATCCGAGACTCCGAAGTACCTTTGGTACATCAAAACACATAAACTCATAATACCGATCGTCACCGAACGTTAAGCGTGCGGACCCTACGGGTTCGAGAACTATGTAGACATGACCGAGACACATCTTTGGTCAATAACCAATGGCGGAACCTGGATGTTCATATTGGCTCCCACATATTCTACGAAGATCTTTATCGGTCAAACCGCATAATGATATATGTTGTTCCCTTTGTCATCGGTATGTTACTTGCCCGAGATTCGATCGTCGGTATCTCAATACCCAGTTCAATCTCATTACTGGCAAGTCTCTTTACTCGTTCCGTAATGTATCATCCCACAACTAACTCATTAATCACATTGCTTGCAAGGCTTATAGTGATGTGCATTACCGAGAGGGCCCGGAGATACCTCTCCGATACTCAGAGTGACAAATCCTAATCTCGATCTATGCCAACTCAACAAACACCATCGGAGACACCTGTAGAGCATCTTTATAGTCACCCAGTTACTTGTGAAGTTTGATAGCACACTAAGTGTTCCTCCGGTATTCGGGAGTTGCATGATCTCATAGTCATAGGAACATGTATAAGTTATGGAGAAAGCAATAGCAACAAACTAAACGATCATCGTGCTAAGCTAACAGATGGTTCAAGTCAATCACATCATTCTCTAATGATGTGATCTCATTAATCAAATGACAACTCATGTCTATGGTTGAGAAACATAACCATCATTGATTCAACGAGCTAGTCTACTAGAGGCATACTAGTGACATTCTGTTTGTCTATGTATTCACACATGTACTAAGTTTCCGAATAATACAATTCTAGCATGAATAATAAACATTTATCATGATATAAGGAAATATAAATAACAACTTTATTATTGCCTCTAGGGCATATTTCCTTCAAGTAGCGTAAATATTTCCCTATGTTTTTGAGAACCAAGGTATCAATCCAGTAGGAGACTACACACAAGTCACCTAGTACCTGCACGAACAAAAAAGAACCTCACAACCAATGCAATAAAGGGGTTGTCAATCTGTCGGGGATATACCCCGCGGTATGACCCGACCGGAGATATGACCCGGCTGGGATTTGATGTTTCATTGGTGACCCGACAGACTATAAGCCGGCGGGAACAGTTAAGCATTGTAAGCTGGCAGACACAGTCATGTAACCCGGCAGACACGGTCATGTAACCCGGCAGACACAGTCATGTAACCCGGCAGACACAGTCATATAAGGCAGATAGTTAAGCAGATAGTTAAGCAGACAGTTAAGCCGGACAGTTAAGCCAGATGGTAAGCCAGATTGTAAATCAACAGTTAAGAAGCCCGAAACATTAAGAAGCCCATGGAGAGAAGATAGAATAGTTAAGTCTTAAGTCCGAGTTGGACTCTACATGTAACCCGCCCCTTCAACATATATAAGGAGGGGCAGGGCACCCCAACAGGGACAAGTTGAATAATCATTAAGTCTAGACACAACTAGTAGAGCCGGAGTTACGACGACTCCCTCATGATGATAATGAGACCTAGCCACAAACAGCATGTAGGGTTGTTACCGGATGATGTTTCCCGGGGCCCGAAGCTGTCTAAATCTTCGTCTTGCGTGTTGCGTATCTCGATTCCGACCAACCCATTCAAGCTACCACATAGATGCGTTGGCCTCACGACTAAGTCCTCACACTAGGACATCTGCTGTGACATTTCCACGACACAATCCCTTCATGGTCACTTACGAAAGTGAGATCTGATAGAGATAATAAGATGAATATTTTTGATATTTTTGTTGTATAGATTGAAAAGTAAAGATTGAAAAATAAAGAGTAAACTAGAATTATAGATCAGAAACTTATATGATGTAAAGTAGACCCGGGGGGCATAGGTTTCACTAGTGGCTTCTCTCAAGATAGCATATATTATGGTGGGTGATCAAATTACTGCCGAGCGATTGATAGAAAAGCGCATAGTTATGATGATATCTGGGCATAATCATGAACATAGGCATCACATCTGTATCAAGTAGACTGAAACGATTCTGCATCTACCACTATTACTCCACACATCGACCGCTATCCAGCATGCATCTAGAGTATTAAGTTCATAAGAATAGAGTAACGCATTAGGCAAGATGACATAGTGTACAGGGATAAACTCAAGCAATATGATATAAACCCCATATTTTTATCCTCGATGGCAACAATACAATACGTGTCGGTTCCCTTTCTGTCACTGGGATCGAGCACTGCAAGATTGAACCCAAAGCTAAGCACTTCTCCCATTGCAAGAAAGACCAATCTAGTAGGCCAAACCAAACTGATAATTCTTGCAAAGATATCAAATCATGCATATAAGAATTCAGAGAAGAATCAAATATTGTTCATAGATAATCTTAATCATAAGCCCACAATTCATCGGATCTCGGCAAACACACCGCAAAAAGAATTACATCAAATAGATCTCCAAGAACATCAAGGAGAACTTTGTATTGAGATTCAAAGAGAGAGAAGAAGCCATCTAGCTAATAATTATGGACCTGAAGGTCTGTGGTAAACTACTCACACATCATCAGAGAGGCTATGGTGTTGATGCAGAAGCCCTCCGTGATCGAATCCCCCACCGGCAGATCGCCAGAAAAGGTCCCCAGATGGGATCTCACGGGTACAAAAGGTTGCAGTGGTGGAAAAGTGGTTTCTTGGTTCCTCCACATGTTTTCAGGGTATAAGAGTATATATAGGCGAAAGAAGTAGGTCGGTGGAGCTGCGAGGGGCCCATGAGGGTGGGGGGCACGCCGCCCTACCTCGTGGCCGCCTTGCTGCTTCCTTGACGTCCACTCCAAGTCTCCTAGATTGTGTTTGTTCCAAAAAAAGATCCTCGGGAAGGTTTCATTCCGTTTGATATTCCTTTTATGCGAAACACTGAAATAGGCAAAAAAACAGCAATTTGCACTGGAACTTCACTTAATAGGTTAGTCCCAAAATAATATAAAAGTGCATAAGAAAGCCCATAAACATCCAAAACAGATAATATAATAGCATGGAACAATAAAAAATTATAGATACGTTGGAGACGTATCAAGCATCCCCAAGCTTAATTCCTGCTCGTCCTCGAGTAGTTAAATGATAGAAATAGAATTTTTGATGTGGAATGATACATAACATAATTTTCAATGTATTTTTTCTTTATTGCGGCATGAATGTTTAGATCCGAAAGATTTTAGATAGAATTTAGTATTGACATAAAAATAATAATACTTCAAGCAATGCGAACCAAGCAATCATGTCTTATCAAAATAACATAGCCATAGAAAGCTTATCCCTACAAAATCATATAGTTTGGCCATACTTCATTTTCATCACACAAAATGCTCCCATCATGCACAACCCCGATGACAAGCCAAGAAATTGTTTCATACTTTAGTCTTTTCAAAGTTTTCAACTTTCACGCAATATATGAGCGTGAGCCATGGATATAACACTATGGGTGGAATAGAATATGATGATGGAGGTTGTGTGAGAAGACAAAAAGGGAGAAAGTGTCACATTGACGCGGCTAATCAACGGGCTATGGAGATGCCCATCAATTGATGTCAATGCAAGGAGTATGGATTGTCATGCAACGGATGCACTAGAGCTATAAATATATGAAAGCTCAACAAAAGAAACCAAGTGAGTGTGCATCCAACTTGCTTGCTCACGAAGACCTAGGGCATTTTGAGCAAGCCCATTTTTGGAATATACAAGCCAAGTTCTATAATGAAAAATTTCCAGTAGTATATAAAAGTGACAACATAAGATACTCTCTATCATGAAGATCATGGTGCTACTTTGAAGCACATGTGTGGACAAAGGATAGTAACATTGCCCCTTCTCTCTTTTCTCTCATTTTTTTGGGCATCTCTCTTTTTTATGGCCTTTCTCTTTTTTTGAAGAACTTTCCTCACATGGGACAATGCTCTAATAATGAAAATCATTACACTTTTATTTACTTACAACTCAAGAATTACAACTCGATACTTAGAACAAAATACGACTCTATGTGAATGCCTCCGGCGGTGTACCGGGATATGCAATGCATCAAGAGTGACATGTATGAAAGAATTATGAAGGTGGCTTTGCCACAAATACGATTTCAACTACATGATCATGCAAGGCAATATGAAAATGATGGAGCGTGTCATAATAAACGAAATGGTGGAAAGTTGCATGGCAATATATCTCGGAATGGCTATGGAAATGCCATAATAGGTAGGTATGGTGGCTGTTTTGAGGAAGATATATATAAGGAGGCTTATGTGTGATAGAGCGTATCATATCACGGGGTTTGGATGCACCGGCGAAGTTTGCATCAACTCTTGAGGTGAGAAAGGGCAGTGCACAGTACCGAAGAGGCTAGCAATGATGGAAGGGTGAGAGTGCGTATAATCCATGGACTCAACATTAGTCATAAAGAACTCACATACTTATTGCAAAAATCTACAAATAATCAAAACCAAGCACTACGCGCATGCTCCTAGGGGGATAGATTGGTAGGAAAATACCATTGCTCGTCCCCGACCACCACTCATAAGGATAGCAATCAAAGAGCACCCCATGCTTCAAATTTGTCATACAACGTTTACCATACGTGCATGCTACGGGACTTGCCAACTTCAACACAAGTATTTCTCAATTCCATAATTACTCAACTAGCACAACTGTAATATTACCACCTTTATATCTCAAAACAACTATCAAGAATCAAACTTCTCATAACATTAATGCACTCTATATGAAAGTTTTTATTATGCCCATCTTGGATGCCTATCATATTAGGACTAATTTCATAACCAAAGAAAATTACCATGCTATTCTAAAAGACTCTCAAAATAATATAAGTGAAGCATGAGAGGTCAATAATTTCTATAAAATAAAACCACCACCGTGCTCTAAAAATATATAAGTGAAGCACTAGAGCAAAATTATCTAGCTCAAAAGATATAAGTGAAGCACATAGAGTATTCTAATAAATTCCGATTCATGTGTGTCTCTCCCAAAAGGTGTGTACAGCAACGATGATTGTGGTAAACTAAAAAGCAAAGACTCAAATCATACAAGACGCTCCAAGCAAAATACATATCATGTGGTGAATAAAAATATAGCCTCAAGTAAAGTTATTGATAGATGAAGACGAAAGAGGGGATGCCTTCCGAGGCATCCCCATGCTTAGGCTTTTGGTTGTCCTTTAATTTTACCTTGAGGTGCCTTGGGCATCCCCAAGCTTAGGCTCTTGCCACTCCTTGTTCCGAAATCCATCAAATCTTTACCCAAAAACTTGAGAACTTCACAACACAAAACTCAACAGAAAATCTCATGAGCTCCGTTAGTATAAGAAAACAAACCACCACTTTAAGGTACTGTAATAAACTCATTCTTCATTTATTTTGGTGTTAACACTGCTGTATTCCAACTTCTCTATGGTTCATACCCCCCGATACTAGCCATAGATTCATCAAAATAAGCAAACAACACACGAAAAACAGAATCTGTCAAAAACAGAACAGTCTGTAGCAATCTGTAGATTTCGAATACTTCAGTAACTCCAAAAATCCTCAGAAATTAGGAAATCCTAAATAATTTGTATATTTATCTACTGCAGATGGAATCAGTATTTTATCACTCTCTGGTTACAAATGAAAATTATTCTCGTGAGCGCATACTTTCTATTTTTTTCAGCAAGATCAAATAACAATCATCCAAGAAGGTCCTAAAGGCTTTACTTGGCACAAACACTAATTAAAACATTAAAAACACAATAATAACAGAGGATAGATGACTTATTTATTACTAAACAGGAACAAAAAGCAAGAAACAAGAAATAAAATTGGGTTGCCTCCCAACAAGCGCTATCATTTAACGCCCCTAGCTAGGCATAAAAGCAAGAATAGATCTAGGTATTGTCCTCTTTGGTAGGAAATTCTTCAATTGAACACTTATAGCTCTTAGGAGGTTCCTTATTTTTTCAAATGATCGAACTCCTATGTAGGTAATCAATAAATTCACTTGTAGCAAAAGGTTCCTTCCTTAACGATATCTAAGTAGTTGGGGTGAACACTTATTGATTTGAGATCGTCATTTTTCTTACTAGAAGATTCACCCTTATTGTTAGGAACATAGATAAATTTGGCAACTTTGGTAAGAGGAGGATTTGAGGTGTTTTTAACGCCAGAAAAAGCGGACCCCAAGTTGGTAATAATCTCTTTGAGTTTGTCGATTCGAGTGGAATCTTGATCTATCTTTTCATTAACTATGGGTTCCTTTTGCTTAAGATTTTTTAGAGTAACTCCTACTTTAGATCCATATTGAGTAATTTGATTGTGGATCTTTTTATCCAAATTTTCAATTAGCTCTAAAATGGTAATTTTATTTTCAATAATATCAAGCCTTTGCCTCACATGTTCCAAAGTTAAAATAGTTCCATTGACCAAAAGAGGTGGTGGGCCTAACAAATCTATCATAGCATTATAAGAATCAAAAGTATGGCTTCCCAAGAAATTCCCTCCGGTGCTGGTGTCAAGAACATATCTATACCAAGGAGTGATGCCTACGTAAAAATTACGAAGAAGAACAGAAGTATATTGCAAATTCTATACCAAGCATCTTTTAAGTTTTCTCCCTCCCCTTGTTTAAAATTAAGAACTTCGTTATCGGGAGTGTTAACAATGATAGGAGAACTAGCCATGAGGGAAAAATGAACGATCTAACACACAGACACACAAGAGGCAAGCGAAAGAAGGCGAACGGAAAAAGGGAAAACAGAGAAGAGGCGAATAAAATGGCAAGGGTGAAGTGGGGGAGAGGAAAATGAGAGGCGAATGAAAATTAATGTAATGCGAGGGATAAGAGTTTGTGATGGGTACTTGGTATGTCTTGACTTGGCGTAGATCTCCCCGGCAACGGTGCCAGAAATCCTTCTTGCTACCTCTTGAGCATGCGTTGGTTTTCCCTTGAAGAGGAAAGGGTGATGCAGCAAAGTAGCGTAAGTATTTCCCTTAGTTTTTGAGAACCAAGGTATCAATCCAGCAGGATACTACACGCAAGTCACCTAGTACATGCACAAACAAACAAGAACCTCGCAACCAACGCGATAAAGGGGTTGTCAATCCCTTCACGGTCACTTACGAAAGTGAGATCTGATAGAGATAATAAGATAAATATTGTTGGTATTTTTGTTGTATAGATTGAAAAGTAAAGATAACAAAATAAATAGTAAACTAGAATTGTAGATCAGAAACTTATATGACGTAAAGTAGACCCGGGGCCATAGGTTTCACTAGTGGCTTCTCCCAAGATAGCACATATTACGGTGGGTGAACAGATTATTGCCGAGCAATTGATAGAAAAGCGCATAGTTATGTATGATGATATCTAGGCATGATCATGAACATAGGCATCATGTCTGTGTCAAGTAGACCAAAACGATTCTGCATCTACTACTATTGGTCCACACATCGACCGCTATCTAGCATGCATCTAGAGTATTAAGTTCATAAGAACAGAGTAACGCATTAGGCAAGATGACATGATGTAGAGGGATAAACTCAAGCAATATGATATAAACCCCATCTTTTTATGCTCGATGGCAACAAGACAATACGTGTCGGTTCTCTTTCTGTCACTGGGATCGAGCACCGCAAGATTGAACCCAAAGCTAAGCACTTCTCCCATTGCTAAAAAGATCAATCTGGTAGGCCAAACCAAACTGATAATTCGAAGAGACTTGCAAAGATATCAAATCATGCATATAAGAATTCAGAGAAGAATCATATATTGTTCATAGATAATCTTAATCATAAACCCACAATTCATCGGATTTCGGCAAACACATCGCAAAAAGAATTACATTGAATAGATCTCCAAGAACATCGAGGAGAACTTTGTATTGAGATCCAAAGAGAGAGAAGAAGCCATCTAGCTAATAACTATGGACCCGAAGGTCTGTGGTAAACTACTCACACATCATCGGAGAGGCTATGGTGTTGATGTAGAAGCCCTCCGTGATCGAATCCCCCTCCGGCAGATTGCCAAAAAGGTCCCCAGATAGGATGTCACGGGTACAGAAGGTTGCGGCGATGAAAATGTGGTTTCATGGTTCCCCGGATGTTTTCAGGGTATAAGAGTATATATGGGCGAAAGAAGTAGGTCGGTGGAGCTGTGAGGGGCCCACGAGGGTGGGGGCGTGCGTGGCCCCCCTGGGCGTGCCACCCTACCTCGTGGCTGCCTCGCTGCTTCCTTGACGTCCACTCCAAGTCTCCTGGATTGCATTTGTTTCAAAGAAGATCCTCGCGAAGGTTTCATTCCGTTTGGATTCTGTCTGATATTTTTTTTTGCGAAACACTGAAATAGGCAAAAAAAACAGCAATTTGCACTGGGCCTTCGGTTAATAGGTTAGTCCCAAAAATAATATAAAAGTGCATAATAAAGCCCATAAACATCCAAAACAGATAATATAATAGCATGGAACAATCAAAAATTATAGATACGTTGGAGACGTATCATCCTCGTAGATGAGGTTTAGTCTGCTGCCATCGTCCATTAGCACTTTAGTGAGCCGAAAACCGTCGACAATTGGGTTGAGGACCAGAGCGGCTGGTGCCCGGACTGAGCGGGATCTTGGTTCGTCATTGGCATTGAAAGTAATTGTTGTATCATTCCAAGGGTTTATTGCTGCTACATGGCAGACTTCGGCAAGGTTGCGAAGCGCCCGTTTGCGCTGATTATTTGATGTGAAGGTCTCGAAGACTATGAGTAGTTCGGGGTCCTGTTCCGAAGAGTACTTTTCTGGTGTAGTATTGGTGAGGATACGCTCATCGCTCTTGGCCACCTGTCGGAGTATCCAACATGACCTTAGGTAGTGCGTTGGTTCGGTATTCGGTGTCGTATGTATTTGACAGTGCCTGTCGAGCCATTCTTCGAAGACAGTTCTGTGTCCCATAAAGGGCTTGAATTTCTTGTCCACGGGATGATGATTAGGTGCCCCATAAGGGTGCACCCTTTTTGCCCGTCCGGGAGATGGCTTAAATGCCTGCGGTTCCCAGCGGGATGTATGAGTTTGCCAGGTGCCTTCCATTGCGCAGTACTTCTGTACTATGTGTGCCAAATCTGCGAAGTGCTGGACACGACGGTGATTGAGGGTATTAAGGATTCCCTCATCCGTACAGTTGTTGCGAAATACTGAAATTGTGTCGTCGTCGCGGTAGTCCTTTATCTTGTTTTTAACAAGGCAGAATCTAGCCCAAAAGTGATGGACTGTTTCCCGAGGTTGCTGCCGCACATACATTAGGTTGCATATGTCCGGAGAGCCGGAGTTGCTTGGAGAATATTGCTTGTGGTGGGTCGGCGGGCTCAAATTCGCACCTTGACCCACCGTGGAGTCCGGAGCTTGAAGAATTTCCAAGGTTACCAGCCCAGGATCCGGAGTGTCCGGGGAATTCTCAGGCTTAATGCCCGATTTTGTGTTCGGAGGATAGGGGGTGTCCTCTCGAGGGTGGGTATCCGGTTCTCCGGGTTCGGAAATCCGAACATAGTTGATTCTCAATGTAGGAGAGGGGTTATTGTGAGCCTGTTCCTCCACAACCGCTACCTGATGGGTGACCGGCGGAGATTTAATTTCTCTCTGATCGGGTTTAAGCCCGATTCGATCATAGTCAGTTGAGACTCCCATGGCGGTGATGCAATCTAGCAGGTCGTTCAAAGACGATAGATCTGCCGGGTCCATCTTGTCGGAATATTCGGGGCTGATACGAAGGGAATTTTTGGCGACTTGGGGGGTTGCCTTTGGCTTAATGGCCGGACGGGAACCCACAATGAAGTCGCCAAGCCGGAGGGTTTGCCCTGGAATTAGGGCTCCTTCGGAAGTAATATTGTCATTGATGACAAGGCAAGCCATCGGTCCTTCAGTTCACACTACAGAGGAACTCTCGATGAAAGCACCAATGTCGGTGTCAAAACCGATAGATCTCGGGTAGGGGGTCCCGAACTGTGCGTCTAAGGATCGATGGTAACAGGAGACAGGGGACACAATGTTTACCCAGGTTCGGGCCCTCTTGATGGAGGTAATACCCTATGTCCTGCTTGATTGACTTTGATGAGTATAGGGGTTACAAGAGTTGATCTAACACGAGATCGTAATGGCTAAACCCTAGATGTCTAGCCTATATGATTATGATTATGATTGCCTCTATGGACTAAACCCTCCGGATTATATAGACACCGGAGGGGGCTAGGTTTGTACTGAGTCGGTTTACAGAGAAAGGAATACTCATATCCGCACACCAAACTTGCCTTCCACGCAAAGGAGAGTCCCATCCGGACACGGAGGAGAGTCTTCTATCTTGTATCTTCACGGCCCATTAGTCCGGCCCATGTTGCATAGCCCGGACGCCCGAGGACCCCCGTAATCTAGGACTCCCTTAGTGTAAAAGTAAGTTCCATCATCCAGATTAATTGATCTGCTGCGTGTAACTGGTGATGGACCGGGCCCAAATGTTTGCTGAATAGCCCACTTGGGTGAACACTCTGGCTACAACGTCACTACAGTGTCAAACAATGCACTACAGTCCCAGGAAGCCACGATTAAGCCAAGCCCCGGGCCCAGATTACAATTCTTGGCCTAAGAGCAACTCCAATGGGGCAACCCATTTCGTCTGCCGCCATTTGTTTGGGTCAGCGCGGACAGAAAAGTCGGCCCAAAGCACCGACCCAAACGAACGCGCGTCCGCTTTTCGTCCGCGGGCAACCCATTCCCGGACCATTTTTGAGCCGGATTTACGTCGGCGTGGACACGCGACGGATGCGCGCACGCTCGCCTTCTCCTCTCCTCGGGCCCGCTGGTCGATGGCTGATTGGCCTCCCCCACCCCCAGCCAACAGCAACCCTTGTCCGCCTCCTTCGTCGCCGACGCCGCCGCCCTTTTTTTGCCGGCGACTCTGCCAGCTGCCGCCGCCTCCACATCCGCCCTTTTTTTGCCGGCGACTCTGCCAGCTGCCGCCGCCTCCACATCCGCCCAGCAACACCGCTCACTCCCCCTGTCGCCCCGCCACCACCATCTTGCTGCCGAGGAGCAAACTGTTTCCCACCGCCGCTCCCCCAACTGCACAGCCGCCCGTGACCAAGAGGCCGCCTCGCAGCCCCAGCCAGAGCCTTACCGGCACGCTCGTCGAACATTGGCCCACTCGTCGGACGTCGGCAGGGCAGCTAGCTGGTCCGTGCGCACAGCGACTCCCCTCGCCAGCCGTCTCCTTCTTCGACGCCTGCAAGATGTTCGACGGTTTGCCAAGGTATGAAAATGGACTCCGCCGATGAGTTCTTTTTCCATAATTTCCTTTGCGACTCCGACGACGAGGAGGATATATTGGCTGCCGTGTTGGTCCATCACCACCTCAATAGCCAGCGGCCGTTGTTTCGTGGCTCCATTCCGGGCCACCTTCCGGCGTTGAATCGCAACCGAGAGACGGACATTTCCTTCTGTAGGACCTTGAAGTAGATGTGTCTAGAGGGGGGGGTGATTAGACACTTAGTGCTAAAGTTGCAGTTTTTAAGCCTTTTCAGTTTAAGTGGAGTTTAGGCACAATTTCAACATTCATAATACATATCAAGCAAGCATGCAAAGAGTATATAGGCAGCGGAAAGTAAAGCATGCAACTTGCAAGAATGTAAATGGAAGGGTTTGGAGAATTCAAACGCAATTGGAGACACAGATGTTTTTCCCATGGTTCGGATAGGTGGTGCTATCCTACATCCACGTTGATGGAGACTTCAACCCACGAAGGGTAACGGTTGCGCGAGTCCATGGAGGGCTCCACCCACGAAGGGTCCACGAAGAAGCAACCTTGTCTATCCCACCATGGCCATCACCCACGAAGGACTTGCCTCACTAGCGGTAGATCTTCATGAAGTAGGCGATCTCCTTGCCCTTACAAACTCCTTGGTTCAACTCCACAATCTTGTCGGAGGCTCCCAAGTGACACCTAGCCAATCTAGGAGACACCACTCTCCAAGAAGTAACAAATGGTGTGTTGATGATGAACTCCTTGCTCTTGTGCTTCAAATGATAGTCTCCCCAACACTCAACTCTCTCTCACATGATTTGGATTTGGTGGAAAGAAGATTTGAGTGGAAAGCAACTTGGGGAAGGCTAGAGATCAAGATTCATATGGTAGGAATGGAATATCTTGGTCTCAACACATGAGTAGGTGGTTCTCTCTCAGAACATATGAGTTGGAAGTGTAGATGTGTTCTGATGGCTCTCTCCACGAGTGAAGAGGAGGTGGAGGGGTATATATAGCCTCCACAAAAAATCTAACCGTTACACACAATTTACCAATCTCGGTGGGACCGAATCGACAAACTCGGTCGGACCAAAATAGTAAACCTAGTGACCGTTAGAGTTTTCGGTGGGACCGACTGGATCAACTCGGTGGGACCGATGTGCTAGGGTTAGGGTAAATCCAAAACTCGGTTTGACCGATGTAACACCCTCGATGCGACTATATCTCTCACGTGTCGAGGCACGACTTAGAGGCATAATCGCATTGAAGGCATATGTCGCAAATCGGGTAATCATCACAAACATCCCATGTAATATAGATAATGAAAAGGGATAACATAGTTGGCTTACACTCGCCACGTCAATCAAGTACATAAATAACATACATCATCCAAACACTCATGGCCCGACTACGGCGCCAAAATAAAAGACAACCCAACAAGCGACATGGTCCCGATCACCCCAACTGGGCACCACTACTGATCATCAGGAAAAGAAACATAGTAACGCTGAGAGTCCTCGTCGTACTCCCACTTGAGCTCAAGCGCGCCATCTGGAGCTGTATCATCTGGCCCTGCATCTGGTGTAATAGTAATCTGTGAGCCATGGGGACTCAGCAATCTCGCACCCTCGCGATCAAGACTATTTAAGCTTAATAGGTAGGGTAAGGTAAATATATGTGGAGCTGCAGCAAGCGACTAGCATATATGGTGGCTAACTTATTCACAAAAGAGAGCGAGAAGAGGAGGCAAAGCGCGAGCGAGAAACTAGAGGACAACCGGCGCAAGCATTACTCCAACACCGTGTCCACTTCCCGGACTCCGCCGAGAAGAGGCCATCACGGTAACACACTCAGTTGATTCATTTTAATTAAGTTTATGTTTAAGTTATCTACAACCGGACATTAACAAATTCCCATCTGCCCATAACCGCGGGCACGGCTTTCGAAAGATCAATCCCTGTAGGGGAGTCCCAACTTAGCCCATGACAAGCTCTCACGGTCAACGAAGGAATAGACCTCCACCCGAGACATTCCAATCAGACTCGGTACCCCGGTACAATAAGACATTTCGACAGGTTAAAACAAGACCATCAACACCGCCCGAATGTGCCGACAAATCCCGATAGGAGCTGCACATATCTCTTTCTCAGGGCACACTCAGATTGTCTTAGGTACGGGTAGGCCAACCCAGAGTTGCCCCTGGTGGCCACCGGCAGCTGATAGGTGGACCAACACTCAGAGGAGCACTGACCTGGGGGGGGTTTAAAATAAGATGGCCCTCGGGCTCCGGAAACCCAAGGGAAAAAGAGGCTATGTGGCAAATGGTAAAACCAAGGTTGGGCATTGCTGGCAAAGCTTTAATCAAGGCGAACTATCAAGGGGTTCCCATTATAACCCAACCGCGTAAGGAACGCAAAATCCGGGAACATAACACCGATATGACGGAAACTAGGGCGGCAAGAGTGGAACAAAACACTAGGCGAGAGGCCGAGCCTTCCACCCTTTACCAAGTATATAGATGCATTAAGATAACATGGCAATATAATGATATCCCAACAAGTAAATAAATGTTCCAACGAGGAACGGTCTCCAATCTTCACCTGCAACTAACAACGCTATAAGAGGGGCTGAGCAAAGCGGTAACATAGCCAATCAACAGTTTGCTAGGACAATGGTGGGTTAGAGGCTGAACATGGCAATTTGGGAGGCTTGAAAGCAAGTGGTAGGCATCGTAGCAATGGCATAGCAAAAGAGCGAGCAAACTAGCATAGCAAAGATAGTAGTGATTTCGAGGGTATGATCATCTTGCCTGCAAAGTTGTCAGAGTTGACTGGATCCTCGAAAGCAAACTCAACGGGCTCCTCGTTAGCGAACTCGTCTCCCGGCTCTGCCCAAACAAGACAAACAAGCAACAAGAACACAATCAACCACGTGCAAGGATCAAACAAGATGATGCAAACATGGTATGCTATGCGGAATGCAACGCGGGATGCATATGCAAGATATGAATGGAAATGCATGAACCTGGCCTCAACTTGGAAAACCAAGTGTGCCACTGGAAAGATGGGATGAAATCGCTTGAAAATGATATAAAGATCACCGGAATCGGAGTTACGGTTTAAAAATGGCAAGCGATTCAAATATGACATCGGTCTGCGATTTACAGCAATTAGGCATCTAAATGCAATGAGATGAACATGCTACAGCACCCAAACATGGCATCAAAATACATGGAAGGGAAGCATTTAAGACGCTTAACAAAAGTCTAGCACTGAGCTACGGCCAATTCATCCATTAGGAGGTTCAAACAAGCATGGCAAAAACGCAAATGGTAAACAGATCTCAAACTTAGTGAAATTAACACTTGTCTGGAATTTCAGATCATATAGCCCTCTTCGGAGCAACAAAACAACATGCTACAGGACCTGAACATGACATAGAAAGACATGGCATGGAGCTACTCAACAAGCTTAACAAAAGTCCCTTAGTGACCTTGAGCCAAAAGGGATCACAAAATATACTAACAAGCACACGAACATAGCAAAAAAACATAATCAGTTTCCAGACTTAGTGAAAACTGGGACATGCTGAAACATAACTCACGAAGGCATGTTTACGAGCTCGATGCACTCACCACGGTGCAAGTCATGGCAAGACAAGCATACATCCATTAAGAAGGCACAAAATGCAAGCTAGCCATGGCAAGAACAATGGCATAGCATGCATGGATCAACTACAATAACATCGGCAAAATCGCCAACAAGTTGACGATCTGCCCAGATTCACAACGAGGCAAAAGTAGAGCTCGATTGACTCAAGCTAGGATGCTCCATATATGCATACAAAGACATGGATCGATAGAGCACTACAATATTAACAAAACTCCTTTACTGATCATCCTCAAAAGAGGCACGGATCACTAGGAAACAACATGAACATATGGCATCATGAACTAAACAAACCCAGGACTTAGTGAAACTACTAAGTCCCTGAAAACAGATTTACCGGGTGCCTCACTTTGCAAGCTTGCACTAGGAACCACACACATCACAAAAATACATGGGTTGCACCTCTGGAAAGATGACAAAACCCTTAACAAAACATATGTAGGACTCATGGGCATATCATGCACACAATAATCATGGCAAAAATGACAAATGTCTAAGATGAACTAGCAGATCTGACAATTAACTCAAGTAGCCCTCTTCTAACAAAATTTTGAGCATCAAGATGAACTCTAATGAAAATGATGCAATGGAATGAAATGATGTACTCTCAGAGGTGAACATTTTGATATGCTATATGCATGAATCGGAGCTACGGATGCGGAGATATAGCAAGTTGAATATAGGCACTTGGATCTAAAAATCCGGGGACTTGGAGAAAAAAAAGACCACCTCGGGTTTACTATTCCCCAGATCTGGATCGGCGGAACACTGTAGCACGGCGGCGGATCCGGTGCTCGCCGGCGGCGAGGGCTCGCCGGAGTTCGTCGGCCGGAGCGGGTTCCGGCCGACGCGGGTCGCCGGAGAGGCCAGGGCGGCGGGCACGGCGGCTTGGCGAGGCGGGAAGGCGTGGTCGGCGAGCTGGTGCGGCGGTGGAGGCGCGCGTCGCCGATGGGCGGCGGAGCGGCGAGGGACGCGGCGGCGTCGGGCGGCCGGAGCGCGGGGAGGAGAGCTCCTGGGCGGCGCGGCGTGGAAGGAGGGCGGCGGCCGGAGCGGGCTCGCGGGGGCCCTCCCTGGGCCTAGCGGGCCGCGGCGGAGGAGACGGTGGCGGCGCCACGTGGCGTGACGGGAGTGGGCAGCGGCGACGTGTCCGGCGCGCGCGAGGGGGTGGATCTAGGGTTTGAGAAAGAGGGGATCCGGGATATTTCGAGGGGGGGGGGTCTATTTATAGACATAGAGGGAGCTAGGAGAGTCCAAATGGGGTGCGGTTTTCGGCCACGCAATCGTGATCGAACGCTCTAGGTGATGGAGTAGAGTTAGGTGGGTTTTGGGCCAAATTGGAGGGGTGTTGGGCTGCAACACACACGAGGCCTTTTCGATCCCTCGGTTAACCGTTGGAGCATCAAACAAAGTCCAAATGGTACGAAACTTGACAGGCGGTCTACCGGTAGTAAACCAAGGCCGCATGGCAAGTCTCGGTCCAATCCGGTAATGTTTAATCCCCACACACGAAAGAAAGCTAGAAATGACCTCCGTAGGAGAACGAAGCACCGGAATGCAAAACGGACAACGGGGAAAATGCTCGAATGCATGAGACGAACATGTATGCGAATGCAATGCACATGATGACATGATATGATATGCATGACAATGGTAACAACACATGGAGACAAAGACCCGAACCCGAGAAAATAAATAACTTAACGCCGGAAATGGCAAGAGTTGGAGTACAAATTGGGAAAGTTATATCCGGGGTGTTACAACACTCCACCACTACGAAAAGATCTCGTCCCGAGATCTAGGACTGAAAGAACACCGGGTACTCAGAACGGAGGTGATCCTCGCGTTCCCAGGTAGCTTCACGGTCGGAATGGTGTGACCACTTGACTTTGAGGAACTTGATCGACTTGTTGCGAGTCCTGCGTTCAGTCTCTTCAAGGATAGCCACGGGGTGCTCACGATAAGAGAGATCTTCTTGGAGCTCGATGTCCTCGAAGTTGACGGTGCGGTCAGGCGTCTTGAAGCACTTTCGGAGCTGAGAGACATGGAACACAGCATGAACATTTGCAAAGTTTGAAGGAAGCTCGAGTTGATAGGCGAGGTCGCCTCTCTTGCTGACAATCTTGAAAGGTCCCACATATCTAGGGGCAAGCTTCCCTTTGATACCGAAGCGACAAGTCCCTTTCATAGGAGAGACGCGGAGGTAAACATGATCTCCGATCTCGAAAGCCAAATCACGGTGCTTACTATCATAGTAGCTCTTCTGGCGGGATTGGGCTGCTTTGAGGTTATCACGAATGACTTTGCACATTTCTTCTGCCTCTGTGATTAAGTCGTTACCCAGCAGCTGACGTTCACCAGTTTTGGACTAGTTGAGAGGCGTACGGCACTTCCTGCCATACAGAATTTCAAATGGGGCCTTGCCCGAACTTGCTTGAAAACTGTTGTTGTAGGAGAATTCAGCATAAGGAAGACAATCCTCCCACTTCATGCCGAAGGAGATCACACAAGCCCTGAGCATATCTTCAAGAATCTGGTTGACACGCTCGACTTGACCGCTTGTTTGAGGATGAAAAGCTGTGCTGAAGCGGATGTTGGTGTCCATGGCCTTCTGAAAAGAATCCCAAAACTTGGAGGTAAAGATGCTGCCACGGTCTGAAGAGATCACTTGAGGGATACTGTGCAAAGAGACAATTCGAGAGGTATAGAGTTCCGCCAATTGAGCTGCAGTGATCGACTCTTTGATAGGCAGAAAATGAGCCACATTGGTGAGTTTGTCAATGACAACGAATATAGCATCATTGCCACGCTTGGACTTTGGAAACCCAGTCACGAAGTCCATCTCAATGTGGTCAAACTTCCATTCTGGAATGACAAGAGGTTGGAGGAGACCAGCTGGCCTTTGGTGTTCTGTCTTCACTCTTCTGCACACATCACAATCATTCACGAATTGAGCAATCTCGCGCTTCATTCGAGTCCACCAATAAGCCTGCTTAAGGTCCTGATACATCTTCGTGCTCCCAGGGTGGATGGAGAGGAGAGAATTGTGAGCCTCGTTCATGATCACTTTACGAAGTTCACCTTTGGGCACAACAATTCAATCCTCGAAGAAGAGAGTATCCTTGTCATCAAGGCGGTAACACTTGTACTTGGGTTGACTCTTGGCAATCCCAATCTTCACCTTCTTCACCATAGCATCAAGAAGCTGGGCTTGGCGAATCTGGTCTTCCAAGGTAGGAGAGACTTGAAGGTTGGCGAGGAAACCTTTAGGAACAACTTGCAGATTAATTTTGCGGAAAGCTTCACAAAGCTCGGGTTGATAAGGCTTGAGAATCAGACTGTTGCAATAGGCTTTTCTGCTCAAAGCGTCAGCAATCACATTGGCCTTGCCTGGAGTATACTCGATACTCGGATTATACTCTTGAATCATTTTGACCCATCGAGTTTGCCTGAGGTTGAGATTAGGCTGAGTGAAGATGTACTTGAGACTCTTGTGATCAGTGAAAATGTCCACTTTTCTTCCCAATAGGAGATGTCTCCAAGTCAAAAGAGCATGCACAACTGCCTCCAACTCGAGATCATGAGTGGGGTAGTTTTTCTCATTAGGCTTCAACTGGCGAGAGGTATAAGAAACAACTTTCTTCTCTTGCATCAACACTGCACCGAGACCTTGGAGAGAGGCATCACAAAAGACCTCGTACGGCTTGGATTCATCAGGCGGAGTCAGAACTGGAGCAGTGATCGATTTCTCTTTCAAAGTGTTGAAAGCAATGTCACACTCCGGAGACCAAACGTACTTGACGTGCTTCTGAAGAAGATTTGAGAGAGGCTTCGCGATCTTAGAAAAGTTTTCAATGAATCTTCGGCAGTAGCTTGCGAGACCGAGGAAGCTACGGAGTTGCTTCACGTTCTGAGGAGGTTCCCAATTTACAATTGCAGACACCTTCTCAGGATTCACGGCAATGCCCTTGGCAGAGATGATATGACCAAGATAAAGAACCTCACCGAGCCAAAATTCACACTTGGAGAACTTGGCGTAGAACTGGTGTTCCCTCAGCTTATCAAGAACCAAACGCAAGTGCTTGGCATGATCTTCCTTGTTCTTCGAGAAAACCAAAATGTCGTCGAGATAGACCAAAACGAAGTCATTGGTGTAGGGGTTGAAGATGAAGTTCATCATGCGAGAGAACGTAGAAGGAGCGTTGACGAGGCCAAAAGACATGACAGTTTATTCATATGAACCATAGCTTGTCCTGAAGGCCATCTTGGGAATATCTTGCTCACGGATTCGGATCTGATGATAACCCATACGGAGATCAAGCTTGGAGAATACTTGGGCACCCTTGAGTTGTTCGAACAGCTCGTTGATGTTGGGAAGTGGGTATTTGTTCTTGATGGTCTTCTTGTTCAATGGACGGTAATCAACACAAAGTCGGTCCGTTCCATCCTTCTTCTTCACAAAAAGAACACCACAACCCCACGGAGAAGAACTAGGCCGGATGGGACCCATTCTTTCTTGAATATCGAGTTGTTTCTTCAGCTCCTTCAACTCTTCAAGTCCGAGCATGTAAGGACGCTTGCACACAGGTTCCGTACCGGGCTCAAGATCAATAACGAATTCAACTGGCCGGTGCGGAGGCATTCCTGGAAGCTCTTCTGGAAAGACGTCTTGGTATTCACAAACGACTGGAATTTGCGAGATAGCATCCAATTCACCCTTCTCATTGAGAGAAAACAACCGGATTGTATCATCACGAGCGGCAAAGACAATTACATCCTCAGACGGATGAGTCAATTGAATCTGCCTGGCTGCACAATCAAGCTGAGCCTTGTGCTTAGAAAGCCAGTCCATTCGGAGAATAAGATCAATATCCGAGTCACCAAGAACCGATGGAGAAGCCAGAAACTTGTAGTCGCCCAACGTGATAGTAACATCCGGAGCATTGGAGTTAGCCTGCATGCTCCTACCGGGAGAGACAACTGCTAATGGACTAGGCAAAATTTGCAAAGCCAAACCATGCCTAGATGTAAATGGCCTCGAGATGAAACAATGCGATGCACCCGTGTCAAATAGAACTTTTGCGGGAATATCATTAACAGGAAGGTTACCCATGATGACATCTGACGAATCCTCTGCCTGAGCCGCGTTCATCAAGTTGACCTTGGCGTGCTTGGGGTTATGCTTGACCACAGCTGTACTTGCCAATCTGACAGGAGGAGGAGGAGGAAGACGCCTCTGGTTGAAACACTTGTTGGCATAGTGACCCTTCTGTTGGCACTTGTTGCACGTGACCTATGAAAGCGGACGGTGGTACGGAGCGCTCGATCTTGGAGCTTGAGACGAAGTCTTGTTCTGAAAGCCAGGGTTGGGTGGGTGGGAAGAACCACTGCCACCTTTGCTCTTCTGCTGCTACGGCTGACGAAACGGAGGAGGAGGAAGCCAAAACTTCTGCTGCTTGGCCACTTGAGTAGAGGAAGAAGGAGTAGCATCTCTGACTCGCTTCTTGGAAGCATCACACCTCAACTGAGGAGCCTCTTGCTTCGGTGCCATGTTGTAGAACTCATCGTACCTCAACGGCTCAAAGAGAACAAGAGCGAGCTGAATTTCTTCTCTGAGACCACCCCTGAACTTTTATATCATGCTCTTCTCATTAGGTACGTCCTGCTTGGCAAAACGGGCGAGCTTCTGGAACAACTTGTTGTAGTCATAGACAGACAAAGAGCCTTGCTTCAAGTTGCGGAATTCCTCACGCTTACTTTCAGTCACACTCCGAGGGATGTGATGAGCTCGGAAATCTTGACGAAATTCATCCCAAGTGATCAGACGTCCACCTCTGGAATCCTTGTACTGCTGGAACCATTCTGCAGCTTGATCTTTGAGTTGGAAGGAAGCGAACTTGACGAAATCTTCAGGCCTGACGTTGCTGCATTCAAAATGCTTACACAGATCCACAAGCCAATCGTCAGCATCGGTTGCCTCAACACAATTGCTGAACGTCTTCGGCCCATTAGCAAGGAACTGGTTCAGTGTAGCAAAGTGGTTCTGATTGTTGCCTTGATTCCCTTGATTGCCTTGATTGCGCTCTTGGAGGATTTGCATGATCAACTGCGTGTTTGCATTGGTTGCGGCCATCACAGCTTACCATGCCTCCATAGGAGGTGGAGGTGGTGGCGGATCAGGATTCGGAGTCGTGCGCGTTGGAGGAGCCATCCTGAAGAGGTTGACATCCATTAGCACATTGATAGGCAAATGAAGCTGAATCCAACGGAATGAAAATAGCAACATAAAGTCTTCACATCCGAACAAAATGAACGAATGCATTCCTCTTGAAACGGTCACATATCCATAAATTGAGAAGCCACGTAGAATTAGGTAGAAGAAGTAAATCCACAAGGTACGGATCAAGAACGAATAATCGGTAAGAAATCCCAATCTCAAACCAATATCCGTGGAAGAAGAGCTAGAGCTACAAGAATTCCCACCTATGAAACTCCCGAACCTTTCCGGTTATGCAATCAGGTATTGGGGATACAGGGGAAGCATAATATCTCACCCAAACTAGCAAATCCTACATCCAGCTGTATCCATCCTTCAACACATAACCGAGAAACCTTCAGAAACCATCTACCTCAACCTTCGAAAAGCATTCGTTATACAAGTTATGGCGATACTCCCGAACTCCCGCCCCAGTACTAGGTGGCGTCGAGGTTATCTCACCAACGAACTGCATAAAAGAGATTTTCGATGTCGGCGTACTAAACTCAGGTATTCCAGAACTGCAACAATAAAATTATGATGACAACACCTCACAGCTCAACTCCCCGGGACACTTCCACTAAACCCCTGACAGGAGACACCAAGACAATGTTCTCATCATAACACCATCCGAACGATTCCAAGATACCTGTGTGATCCTAATTTTTTTTTGTGAAATTTGAGAAGAGAAGAGTCAAAACTCTACGTCAGGATGCCTTACCAGAACGATGAGGAGACTGGGAAGTAAAAAGAATTCCTAAACTCTCCGATATATAATTCCTAATTGACTCAAAACATTTTTCTAGACACAACTCGGCCGCTAAAAACGATCAATCAGTGGGGGCTCCTAAGGTCGGGGAAGGCTCTGATTACCAACTTGTAACACCCTCGATGCGACTATATCTCCCACGTGTCGAGGCATGACTTAGAGGCATAATCGCATTGAAGGCATATGTCGCAAATCGGGTAATCATCACAAACATCCCATGTAATATAGATAATGAAAAGGGATAACATAGTTGGCTTACACTCGCCGCGTCAATCAAGTACATAAATAACATACATCATCCAAACACTCATGGCCCGACTACAACGCCAAAATAAAAGACAACCCAACAAGCGACATGGTCCCGATCACCCCAACTGGGCACCACTACTAATCATCAGGAAAAGAAACATAGTGGTGCTATCCTACATCCACGTTGATGGAGACTTCAACCCACGAAGGGTAACGGTTGCGCGAGTCCATGGAGGGCTCCACCCATGAAGGGTCCACGAAGAAGCAACCTTGTCTATCCCACCATGGCCATCGCCCACGAAGGACTTGCCTCACTAGCGGTAGATCTTCATGAAGTAGGCGATCTCCTTGCCCTTACAAACTCCTTGGTTCAACTCCACAATCTTGTCGGAGGCTCCCAAGTGACACCTAGCCAATCTAGGAGACACCACTCTCCAAGAAGTAACAAATGGTGTGTTGATGATGAACTCCTTGCTCTTGTGCTTCAAATGATAGTCTCCCCAACACTCAACTCTCTCTCACATGATTTGGATTTGGTGGAAAGAAGATTTGAGTGGAAAGCAACTTGGGGAAGGCTAGAGATCAAGATTCATATGGTAGGAATGGAATATCTTGGTCTCAACACATGAGTAGGTGGTTCTCTCTCAGAACATATGAGTTGGAAGTGTAGATGTGTTCTGATGGCTCTCTCCCCGGGTGAAGAGAAGGTGGAGGGGTATATATAGCCTCCACAAAAAATCTAACCGTTACACACAATTTACCAATCTCAGTGGGACCGAATCGACAAACTCGGTCGGACCGAAATAGTAAACCTAGTGACCGTTAGAGTTTTCGGTGGGACCGACTGGATCAACTCGGTGGGACCGATTTTCTAGGGTTAGGGTAAATCCAAAACTCGGTTTGACCGATGTAACACCCTCGATGCGACTATATCTCCCGCGTGTCGAGGCACGACTTAGAGGCATAATCGCATTGAAGGCATATGTCGCAAATCGGGTAATCATCACAAACATCCCATGTAATATAGATAATGAAAAGGGATAACATAGATGGCTTACACTCGCCATGTCAATCAAGTACATAAATAACATACATCATCCAAACACTCATGGCCCGACTACGGCGCCAAAATAAAAGACAACCCAACAAGCGACATGGTCCCGATCACCCCAACTGGGCACCACTACTGATCATCAGGAAAAGAAACATAGTAACGCTGAGAGTCCTCGTCGTACTCCCACTTGAGCTCAAGCGCGCCATCTGGAGCTATATCATCTGGCCTTGCATCTGGTGTAATAGTAATCTGTGAGCCACAGGGACTCAGCAATCTCGCACCCTTGCGATCAAGACTATTTAAGCTTAATAGGTAGGGTAAGGTAAATATATGTGGAGCTGCAGCAAGCGACTAGCATATATGGTGGCTAACTTATTCGCAAAAGAGAGCGAGAATAGGAGGCAAAGCGCGAGCGAGAAACTAGAGGACAACCGGCGCAAGCATTACTCCAACACCGTGTCCACTTCCCAGACTCCGCCGAGAAGAGGCCATCACGGTAACACACTCAGTTGATTCATTTTAATTAATTTTATGTTTAAGTTATCCACAACCGGACATTAACAAATTCCCATCTTCCCATAACCGCGGGCACGGCTTTCGAAAGATCAATCCCTGCAGGGGAGTCCCAACTTAGCCCATGACAAGCTCTCACGGTCAACGAAGGAATAGGCCTCCACCCGAGACATTCCGATCAGACTCGGTACCCCGGTACAACAAGACATTTCGACAGGTTAAAACAAGACCAGCAACACCGCCCGAATGTGCTGACAAATCCCGATAGGAGCTGCACATATCTCTTTCTCAGGGCACACTCAGATTGTCTTAGGTACGGGTAGGCCAACCCAGAGTTGCCCCTGGTGGCCACCGGCAGCTGACAGGTGGACCAACACTCAGAGGAGCACTGGCCCGGGGGGGTTTAAAATAAGATGACCCTCGGGCTCCGGAAAACCCAAGGGAAAAAGAGGCTAGGTGGCAAATGGTAAAACCAAGGTTGGGCATTGCTGGCAAAGCTTTAATCAAGGCGAACTATCAAGGGGTTCCCATTATAACCCAACCGCGTAAGGAACGCAAAATCCGGGAACATAACACCGATATGACGGAAACTAGGGCGGCAAGAGTGGAACAAAACACTAGGCGAGAGGCCGAGCCTTCCACCCTTTACCAAGTATATAGATGCATTAAGATAACATGGCAATATAATGATATCCCAACAAATAAATAAATGTTCCAACGAGGAACGGTCTCCAATCTTCACCTGCAACTAACAACGCTATAAGAGGGGCTGAGCAAAGCGGTAACATAGCCAATCAACAGTTTGCTAGGACAATGGTGGGTTAGAGACTGAACATGGCAATTTGGGACGCTTGAAAGCAAGTGGTAGGCATCGTAGCAATGGCATAGCAAAAGAGCGAGCAAACTAGCATAGCAAAGATAGTAGTGATTTCGAGGGTATGATCATCTTGCCTGCAAAGTTGTCAGAGTTGACTGGATCCTCGAAAGCAAACTCAACAGGCTCCTCGTTAGCGAACTCGTCTCCCGGCTCTACCCAAACAAGACAAACAAGCAACAAGAACACAATCAACCACGTGCAAGGGTCAAACAAGATGATGCAAACATGGTATGCTATGCGGGATGCAACGCGGGATGCATATGCAAGATATGACAGGAAATGCTTGAACCTGGCCTCAACTTGGAAAACCAAGTGTGCCACTGGAAAGATGGGATGAAATCGCTTGAAAACGATATAAAGATCACCGGAATCGGAGTTACGGTTTAAAAATGGCAAGCGATTCAAATATGACACCGGTCTGCGATTTACAGCAAGTAGGCATCTAAATGCAATGAGATGAACATGCTACAGCACCCAAACATGGCATCAAAATACATGGAAGGAAAGCATTTAAGATGCTTAACAAAAGTCAAGCACTGAGCTACGGCCAATTCATCCATTAGGAGGTTCAAACAAGCATGGCAAAAACGCAAATGGTAAACAGATCTCAGACTTAGTGAAATTAACACTTGTCTGGAATTTCAGATCATATAGCCCTCTTCGGAGCAACAAAACAACATGCTACAGGACCTGAACATGACAAAGAAAGACATGGCATGGAGCTACTCAACAAGCTTAACAAAAGTCCCTTAGTGACCTTGAGCCAAAAGGGATCACAAAATATACTAACAAGCACGCGAACATAGCAAAAAACATAATCCATTTCCAGACTTAGTGAAAACTGGGACATGCTGAAACATAACTCATGAAGGCATGTTTACGAGCTCGATGCACTCACCACGGTGCAAGTCATGGCAAGACAAGCATACATCCATTAAGAAGGCACAAAATGCAAGCTAGACATGGCAAGAACAATGGCATAGCATGCACGGATCAACTACAATAACATCGGCAAAATCGCAAACAAGTTGACGATCTGCCCAGATTCACAGCAAGGCAAAAGTAGAGCTCGATTGACTCAAGCTAGGGTGCTCCATATATGCAAACAAAGACATGGATGGATAGAGCACTACAATATTAACAAAACTCCTTTACTGATCATCCTCAAAAGAGGCATGGATAACTAGGAAACAACATGAACATATGGCATCATGAACCAAACAAACCCAGGACTTAGTGAAACTACTAAGTCCCTGAAAACAGATTTACCGGGTGCCTCACTTTGCAAGCTTGCACTAGGCACCACACACATCACAAAAATACATGGGTTGCACCTCTGGAAAGATGACAAAACCCTTAACAAAACATATGTAGGACTCATGGGCATATCATGCACACAATAATCATGGCAAAAACGACCAATTTCTAAGATGAACTAGCAGATCTGACAATTAACTCAAGTAGCCCTCTTCTAACAAAATTTTGGGCATCAAGATGAACTCTAATGAAAATGATGCAATGGAATGAAATGATGTACTCTCAGAGGCGAACATTTGGATATGCTATATGCATGAATCGGAGCTACGGATGCGGAGATATAGCAAGTTGAATATAGGCACTTGGATCTAAAAATCCGGGGACTTAGAGAAAAAAAAGACCACCTAGGGTTTACTATTCCCCAGATCTGGATCGGCGGAACACTGTAGCACGACGGCGGATCCGGCGCTCGCCGGCAGCGAGGGCTCGCCGGAGTTCGTCGGCCGGAGCGGGTTCTGGCCGGCGCGGGTCGCCGGAGCGGCGATGGCGGCGGGCGCGGCGGCTTGGCGAGGCGGGGAGGCACGGTCGGCGAGCTGGTGCGGCGGTGGAGGCGCGCAGCGGTGGAGGCGCGCGTCGCCGGTGGGCGGCGGAGCGGCGAGGGACGCGGCGGCGTCGGGCGGCGGGAGCGCGGGGAGGAGAGCTCCCGGGCGGCGCGGCGTGGAAGGAGGGCGGCGGCCAGCGCGTGCTCGCGGGGGCCCTCCCTGGGCCTGGCGGGCCGTGGCGGTGGAGACGGTGGCGGCGCCACGTGGCATGACGGGAGTGGGCGGCGGCGACGTGTCCGGCGCCGGCGGACAATGTCCGGCGCGCGCGAGGGGGTGGATCTAGGGTTTGAGAAAGAGGGGATCCGGGATATTTCGAGGGGGTCTATTTATAGACATAGAGGGAGCTCGGAGAGTCCAAATGAGGTGCGGTTTTCGGCCACGCGATCGTGATTGAACGCTCTAGGTGATGGAGCAGAGTTAGGTGGGTTTTGGGCCAAATTGGAGGGGTGTTGGGCTGCAACACACACGAGGCCTTTTCGGTCCCTCGGTTAACCGTTGGAGCATCAAACAAAGTCCAAATGGTACGAAACTTGACAAGAGGTCTACCGGTAGTAAACCAAGGCCGCATGGCAAGTCTCGGTCCAATCCGGAAATGTTTAATCCCCACACACGAAAGAAAGCTTAGAAATGAGCACCGGAGGAGAACGAAGCGCCGGAATGCAAAACGGACAACGGGGAAAATGCTCGAATGCATGAGACGAACACGTATGCAAATGCAATGCACATGATGACATGATATGAGATGCACGACAATGATAACAACACACGGAGACAAAGACCCGAACCCGAGAAAATAAATAACTTAACGCCGGAAATGGCAAGAGTTGGAGTACAAATTGGGAAAGTTATATCCGGGGTGTTACAACCGATTACTCAAACTCGGTGGGACCGATTTGGGTAATAAGTGAAACAAAGAGTTGACCAAGCAAACTCGGTGGGGCCGATTGCATATCTCGGTGGGACCGAAAGTATTGCAATAGTAACAGAGAGTTTGCAAGCCCATCTCGGTGAGACCGAGATGCCATCGGTGAGACCGAGATGCCATCGGTGAGACTGAATTGATTAGGGTTTTGGCAGTGGCTATGACATCTGAACTCGGTGGCGCCGGATAGAAGAAATCGGTGGGGCCGAGTTGGATTTTTGGTATAGGTCATATGTGGAAGTGAGAAAGTGGTTGAGGGCTTTGGAGCATATCACTAAGCACTTTCAGCAAGCAAGCCATTAAGCAACACCTCATCCCTCCTTGATAGTATTGGCTTTTCCTATGGACTCAATGTGATCTTGGATCACTAAAATGTAAAATGAAGAGTCTTGAGCTTTAAGCTTTAGCCAAACTTTTGTCCTTAGCATCTTGGAGAATTTCCCACAACCTTTTGTCCATGCCACTCCATTGTTAAACTTATCTGAAACATACTAGATAGAAACGTTAGTCCAACAAGAGATATGTTGTCATTAATTACCAAAACCACCTAGGGAGCACTTGTACTTTCAATCTCCCCCTTTTTGGTAATTGATGGCAACATACATCAAAGATTTAGATAAAGATATAAGGAACAACAAGTAAAGCTTTGGAAGGACATGTAACAAGCATAGGCTCCCCCTACATGTATGCACTCATGTAAATGTGAAATATAGAGGCATGTGAGAGCATAACGATGACAGAGTAGGCAATGTGTTACATGTATCTTGGCCATATGCATCAGAGCAATAGATTATCAAGGAAAATACCTTCATGCTCATGAGTCCTTCTTGCAAACAGTATGTACATAAGCAAGAATTCCTCATACTCATGATTTTGATGCATACACTTACCTTGTAGTCCTTAGCTGGCTTAGGATGGAATGAACCTGCACAAACAAGGTTAGATAACACAGGTACCTCCATTAGCCAGAGCAAACCAAAGTAGCCACAAGAGTACCAAGACTGGGATGACATGTAGAGAGTGAGTACAAGGTACCACAATGGATTCAACATGTCCCCAAGAGTAAAGATATGCAATGAATTTGACTGATTTCTTTCCCTTAGGTGTCTTGCTCCCCCTGAATCTTACATGGGATATTGGGAGAAGATAGGGAATAGAAAATCAGAGCTGAAAGATACAAATGGATAGAACTTAATGCAAATAAGCACATATGAACATGTCTTTCCCCCAAAAAGACATGTGACATCTCTCCTCTTGAACATCAAGCATCTGGGATCCTTGAGTATTCTCTCCCCCTGGAAATCTCTTTCTCCCCCTTAATACTTTCTCCCTTGTAGGTGATAAGCTTTGGTGTGATCTCTCTCTCCCCCCCTTTGACATCAATTTCCAAGAAGGGCTTTCTGGAATCCGTCGTATAGGTTTGGTCCTTGAGACTCAGCACAAAGCAATGGATAAAACTGTGATGCTTGTAGAGGACAAGATTCATTGAGTAGAGCTGGATTAGAAGAAATATAGAACAAGTGGCAAACTGTTTTTCCTGTTGCAAAGTCGGTGGCACCGAGTGGCATGTTTCGGTGGTACCGAAAAGATTTAGTTGGACCGAAAACTACAAGTCGGTGAAACCGAGTTCAACACAGAGAAAAACACTTGTCACCTCAGCTCACTAAACATGTAGGATCTCACAAAGATTTGCAATGAATTAAATACAAAAACAAAAAGAAAAGAGAAGAAACTGAAAGATCTAGATGAAGAACACAAGAGAACTTCATCTAGAGTTGGGCGGTGACATAGTCACCTATGTTAGAGTATATTGACTTAGGAGTCAAGTGAGAACACTTGATCATAGGTCATACTCATCGTTTAAGCTCAAAATGGGGTTACCATTTTTCGTTTAAGCATCTTGATGTATTCACATCTTGGTGAGTTGCTTTGACTCATGTCTTGGAGTAAAGCTTCTCTAAGATGGAATAACATACCTTGGGTGGTGGTGTGGGTCTTGCTCATGTAGTTGAACTTGTGTGGGTGCTCAAGGTTGATGTAGCTCATCAAGAGTTGGGAGCACCACTTGGAGTTTGAGTTCATCTACCTACACGGGTTAGTTCTTGCAAGGAAGAGCACTTGTGTATCCAAAAATGACAATAATGAAGCTCAACATAGAATTTGTCAAAGGATATGTTTGAATGGTTTTGTGCTTCCTTGTCTTCAACCACCATTGTGTAGAGACTTGGTAATGTAGAGATTTCTCAAGATGTGAGTGAGTCGCAATCTCATGGAATTAGATTCAACCAAGCACCTACTTGGGTTAGACAACATGCAAGGTACAAATATATCCAAGACATAAGATAGTCATCATAAGAGATATATCATGGATTAGTCATAAGCTCATGTCTTGCATGTATCCAATGGAGTTCCTACTCCAAGTTCGAAGCATCAATAATGTTCAATTCACCTCTCAACCTGCAAAATACTTTCTCATCAAGAGGTTTAGTAAATATATCTGCTAATTGCTTATCGGTGCGAACATGCTTAAGATCAATGTCACCCTTAGCAACATGGTCTCGAATGAAATGATGACGTACTTCAATATGCTTAGTTCGAGAATGTTGTACGGGATTATGACCGATTTTGATAGCACTTTCATTGTCACAAAGCAGTTGAACATGTTTCACATAGATCCCATAATCTTTAAGAGTTTGGGTCATCCAAAGTAATTGAGCACAACATGAACCAGCGGCAATGTATTCCGCTTCGGTGGTGGATAAGGATACCGAGTTTTGTTTCTTGGAAGACCAAGACACTAGAGATCTACCAAGAAATTGACAAGTACCCGAAGTGGACTTTCTATCAACCTTGTCTCCGGCATAATCCGAGTCGGAATAGCCAACAAGATCATAGGATACCAAATGCCAAAGTTTGGTGTATGAATTGAGTATCTCACTATCCTTTTCACGGCCTTAAGATGACATTCTTTAGGAGCGGCTTGATATCGTGCACACATGCACACACTTAGCATAATGTCGGGACGTGAAGCACATAGGTATAACAAAGAGCCAATCATAGAGTGATAAACCTTTTGATCAACCGGTTCACCATCTTTGGTCAAATCAAGATGTCCACTAGTAGGCATGGGTGTAGGCATACCTTTGCATTCTTGCATATTGAACTTCTTGAATAAGTCCTTGGTGTACTTCATTTGAGAGACAAATGTACCATCCTTAGTTTGCTTGATTTGCAAACCGAGAAAGAATTTGAGTTCACTCATCATAGACATCTCAAACTTCTCTGACATTAGCTTTCCAAACTTTTCACTAAAGAGAGGGTTAGTTGAACAAAATATGATATCATCAACATAAATTTGGCATACAAATAGTTCTCCATTAACCCTTTTAGTAAAAAGAGTAGAATCAATTTTACCAATTTCAAAACCACTTGCAATAAGGAACTTGGTCAAGCATTTATACCATGCTCTAGGAGCTTGTTTAAGACCATAAAGAGCTTTGTGAAGTTTGTAAACATGATTTGGTTTCTTAGGATTGATAAAGCCGGGAGGTTGTTTGACATAAACTTCCTCCTCTATTTCACCATTAAGAAAAGCACTTTTAATGTCCATTTGGTACAAGGTGATATTATGGTGATTAGCATAGGCAAGTAAGATGCGAGTGGACTCAAGTCTAGCAACGGGAGCATATGTCTCACCATAGTCCATACCTTCGACTTGTGTGTACCCTTGGGCGACGAGACGTGCTTTGTTGCGAACCACTTGTCCATCTTCATCTTGCTTGTTGCGAAACACCCATTTGGTACCAATGATGTTGTGGTTGTTGTCGGGCTTCTCAACCAATGTCCAAACTTGGTTTCTCTCAAAGTTGTGTAGCTCTTCATGCATAGCGTTTATCCAATCCGGATCTTCCAATGCTTCTTCAACCTTCATAGGTTCAATGCTAGAGATGAATGAATAGTTTTCACAAAAGTTAGCTAAACGAGTTTTTGAGCGAGTGATTCTCCCGGTTTGTATATCATTGTGGATTTGCTCGACGGGATGATCTTTGGCAATTCTTGCTCGAACTCGTGAGAGTTTTTGCTTGGGTCTTCGTTGAACATCTTCTTCATCTTGTTCTTCTTCTTGGCCTTCTTCATTGTTGACGTTGTCGTTCTCTTGTCGTGGTGGAGAAGGAGGTTGTTGATGTTCGTCTTGATGCATTTCCTTGTCTTCTCACTACTAGGAAAAGGCCTACTAATGGCGCACCTAATTTGGCCATTAATGGCGCATTAGTGGTGCGCCATTAGTGCCACGCCATTAGTAATTTTTACTAATGGCGCACCACTGGTGCGCCATTAGTATACCAGATACTAATGGTGCGCCATTAGTATAGGCCACGGTGCGCCATTAGTATAGGCCACTGGTGCGCCATTAGTATAGGCCACGGTGCTCCATTAGTATTTTTGAATTTTGAAGGTGGGAAAATAGTAGTGGCGCACCGTCTAACCCCCACAGCATTCCTATCAGGTTCCCTTCCAGCAGAGGCTTCTGCCTCTTGAGCCTTTGCTGGCTCTCCGCCCTCCGGCAAGCCCCCAGGGGCTTGACTTGTGGACGCGACTTGTTTCCCACGCCTATTTTCACTTTCCTGGATAAGCTTATCCCAGAAGCTCTCCTCCAGTGGAGGCTCCTTCTCTGACCCCGAAGTACCTGCATTTTGCGCAGGATCGTTAACCAGCGAGCATTCCGCTGGGGTAATGCTAGACTCAAGTATGGCGATGAAAGACAAACCCGTGAAAACGTGCGCAGCCCATACAGGGCAACGCGGACATAAAGCGCGAAACAACATCCGTGATACGACAACCAAGATAAGAAAGAGGAAGAAAAAGATATCGGGATACGCATTCAAATTCAAGCCGAGCACAAACTTACCAAACACTTTAGAGCACAAAACTTCCAAACGGCACATTATCCGCAACATGGAATGAAAGAGAAATTCAAATTATGTAAGGTTTTGAAAAAAGTCCTGCGTAGAGTCCACGGGGAGCCTTTTTAGATTTGATCTCTAGTAAAACTAAGACTGGAGCTTGAAGCCACGACTCTAGAACCTGAAGAAGCCTAACTTCTGCATTTTTATACGATTTTCTGACTATCATTTGCCTTTCATTAAAATATGATAATCTTCGATTGGTAGAAGTGAGTCCGGATCTCCCTCTTTTCCACTAAACCATTTCATTTCTATATGAAAATAAGAGATGCTTCTAGGGACAATCAAGATCACTAGGAAAGAGCTGAGTTAAAGTGGCACTCACTTGATTAAAGGGTTTCGTGTGTACTGACTGATCTAAGTGCAGAACCATTCAAGAAACGTAATTGAAAGAAAGAAAGAGCGTGGAGCCCCGGCCCGACCTGTAAGTCCGCTAACGTAAAGCGAGGAGTTGAGCCTGAACTGGCGAACCGAAGTCACTTTCGTAACCATACTTCCTACAGCTAACACGTGTCCAATCCAGCGGGAACGCGAAGCGCAAACGAACGTGAGCTGCTATACCGAATCCCCCGCTGGCCATCGGGGACCTAGTGGTAAGGCCATGATCCGCAGGGGAAGGGATCACTCATTCTTCTATTGGGGACAGGTGCACGAACGTGAATCCCTCTCAATGAAAAACTATTTCAAGCTCCGTATTGAAAACTCGAATTGGATTTTGTGTCGGCTGGCCGGCAGGACCGCCAGCCCGCAGATGTAGGGAGGTCTCCTCTTGAACTGCGAAATCAAAGTCGCGATCTGATAGGTATCTATCCTGACCATGCATCTGGAAAGCGCCGGTTCGATTCCGGCTCGTGACATGAAGAAGAAGTCCCAAACAGGGATCAGATGAGTTTGCACAGCGTTACTTTGTTGACGGAAAATCAAATTGTTCTTCCGGTTCAATGAAGACTATGCTTACTTTCCTTTCTCTTACCGGTCTGTGTTCTATCATGGACCTGTATTCCGTTCCTCGAATCGAGACTTTCTTTTGGTATGATTTTGATACGAGTTTTCTATCAAAACTCTATGCCATCAATCACTATCCCCGTTTCTGCCCGGACGATTCCTTCAAATAAATAAAAAGAAAAGTGAAGAGGAAAACGCATAACCAGAAGAAAAAGATATCGTGATGTAAAATGATCATGGGGACACATTGTTTTTAGGACCGACAATTTCCTGCACTGCTTAAACCAAGAAAAAGATACATACTAGTTTTCATAGGTAGGCCTCTCTCTCCTACAGAATAGGTTTTTCCAAAAACTACCCATGGGATTTCTTTGTCTTTTCCTTATCTTTTGTCCGGTGAAGAATCTCCTGCTGCAGAGATAAGATGAATGGCTTCGAGATACCATCACTCGTCATTGCCAAGGAAATGAATTGCAAATTGGCTACTTATAGTCTACACTTCCCCTGATTCTCCACGATGACCCGCATTCATTGATTGAGAGAATAAGCTGAAGATAGATCCATTGCGATATTGGTTTGGAAGAGAAGCCGTGGAGACAGCTCATTGTTCCTATGTCCGGAATTGTTAAAGAATGAAGGTACCCCGTTGACTATGTCGGGTAACGCCGACTTAGGTTATCCCTAAAAACACTATCAACCACATCATAACTGTTTGCTTCCGCTTTCCTCGCAGAGTTGGTTCTAGCTTTCACCGAAGCATTTCGTCGCTTGCTACGCCCTTCCTCGTCTCTGGGTGCCATCCTTTCTCCTGCATTTTCGTGCACATAAGCATAGCTCCAACCACTTTTCATGCTTAGCAAATGCTGTAATGAGGGTGCTGAATGTATACGGATCTGGCGCAAGATCTCTGTCTGCCTTTTCTTTCAGCTGATCCTCTACCTAATGGTTCAGACCCTGGCAGACACCGGTGCGAGAACAGAGGCAAGTCAACTATACCAGCATTTCTGAAGATAGGCAACTCTTTATTTCTGAAGATAGGAATTCCAGATAAATAGATCCGCATTCAAGTTTTAGGCTTGTGTCCTTTCATCTAGAATGGCTGCTGCTTGGTCTTCAGTGAGCGAAGTCATTTCCTCAATAGAGTTCTTTGCCCGACAAAAGTGAATCTTGATCTTTCTTCTTGATAGTTTGTGATCGAGCCAATCTCACAATTTCGATCTTGCTACTACCACTATAGCCCTGAGTGACTATGGCTACCTGAACTGAAGGAGTTCCCACAAGACCTGTGAATGTCAACTTCACTCTAAGGGTAAAGCATGCTCGCTCCTTCGCTCGTACGAACAATCAGTCGTTGCTGGGAGCTCTATCCTCCTCGCACTACTAAAAACAGGGTGAAAGAATCTCCCGCGTTCAGTCTGTGGAGGCCGACCATCATAGTCGTCTCTACACCAAGTTGGTCTTAAAGTCTACCCGGGCTAGCTTCTTCATTCTTCGATCAGGGGCGGGCTTCTTCCCTTATATACGATGACTTAGATAGATAAACTTCTTTGATCCATTCATTGATAAAGTCTTCGGGGGCTGTTTACCTTTTGAATCGACAGTAGAGTAGGTTTGATCTTGCTTTCTCAATCTTTCTCTGATCCTAGCCGTGTAGTAGATCCGGCTTTATTCGGCTAAAAAGAAGTGTGTGTGGCCGTCGTATCTGCTCGCCCCCTTCTTCATTCATCCATTTAGGTAAGAATGGATCCAGGGAACCTGGCTCGGGAACAGCCCTGAAAAAACACAGTAAGAGAGTCCAATCTCTGAAATATAGCATTTGATCTCCTAAGTAGTAGTAGTAGAAGGCTTAGTATCTGACTTGATCCAATAGAGTCAGAACACACAGTAGATCCAGATTCCACACCTTGCTGTGGACTGGGGAGAGAGCAGCTCTTCGAAGCTGGGCGTTCTGTGTGATTATGGAGGAACTGTAGTACTCGCCCCAAAATGCAAGCCGGGATAGATACTTAAAGAAAGGGGGAGCGGTGGGCCTTCAAAAAGGAGCGAGGGAGTGATGGGCAACCTTTTTCTATATGTTGCTCGTGAGCCGCCAAGTACCAGTCTCGCAACAGTACTGGCGTTAAAGGATCGGTCCTTCACTTGCGGATCGTTCGCGAGTCGAACTCGCTCTCTTGCCACGCCTTTGACTCACGAACTCGAGTCGGACTCATTCACTGCTGACTTTTTTGAGGATCGTTCGTTCTTCACTCTCTTGCTATTACCCGCAGGGAGCGCAGCAACCGACGGTGCATATTATCATATAGAAAGAAGCGAAGCGTAGCGATTCGTACTACCGGAAAAGTGTCGCTAACCGCTAGGCAATAGAGTCAGCTTACGGGGTGGGGCGCAAGCAAGCGTAGCGAATCACATAGAGTTGCCCCTACCTGCCAGCGCGCAGATAGATAGGGCGGGCGAGCGCAGGGATGGATGTCTGAGCGGTTGAAAGAGTCGGTCTTGAAAACCGAAGTATTGATAGGAATACCGGGGGTTCGAATCCCTCTCCATCCGCGAGGTCATAAGTTCTCTCTTGCCTTATCTATAGATAAGAACGAATCTCCTCGACTCGACTGATATGATGGATGGAATGGGTAGAAGGTTGAGGTTATTGTGTGTTGATTTAGTTAGGACTTTGTCTCCCTTTCGTTATCTTCCGCCCCGGGTGGATGACCTGTGGGAGCTAAGTCGAAGATCTCGGTGTCGTCGTGAGTGGTTGATAAACAACGATTGCAGTTTGATTTAGGGAGTCCCAACCCTGTGAAGCTTAACAGACAAAGAAAACGATAGAGACTTCCGGGTATAGGGTGACGACCTTAATGAATCAAGTATTCAGGTGGCAGAGTTTTTAGCTACATAAGCGCTCAAATTCCTGAATACTTATTGCCCAAAAAATATGATCAACCCCAGGTACATTTATTAGGTTTTGATCTGAGGCTATCCTGGTCTGCAGGACCCAACACAAGTATTCATCCTTTCCAATCTGAAAAAGGTGTTGCCGAAAGCTTACCCTCTTCCACACGGATGCTACAGCCGCTATCACTTTTGCAGGAGGGGAATTACAGAGTTCGCCTCTCGACATCTTGTTTGGTAAGCGGAATTTTGACCCAGGCGCCCTAGTGTTGCCTAACCGTTCGGCCGGAGATGTCGGATGCGAGATCTTTAGCTACTTGTATCAATTTGCCGCAGTGTGCTTAGATACAATGGGCTGGCAGCTGAGGCTTGGCAGGATGGGGAAGTTAATTAAGGTCGAGGGAGCAGGAAAGAGTTTGTTATTCGCTATTGGCTTAGTACGGCCTATACATAATAGGGCCATGACGGTTTTGGCAAGGCCTTGAACTTCATATATCCCTTTTTTACTCAATCCAGAATACCGATAAAGTCAGATTGAATCATTTTGTCGACCTTTCCTTTGGATTTATTATCATAGGTAGTGTTCGAGATCGCCTCTGTGCGGTGAACGCTCGAATGTAGCTAACATCAGTTTTGTCCTCGCGTGGTTGAAGGAGATGCTGCTGCTGGATGGAATGCTTCCGGGGCGCCATGATCCTTCTATCAGGAATAGAATAATCGAGGGCACTGACTGACTGCATCAATCATCGCTCAGTGAGCTATTAATTGCCGCCAATAGCGCTTCGCTTGCATGCAAGGCGGCTAATAAAAGCGCCAGGTAGACGCGCGGAGATGCATTTTGAGTACTGGTGGTACTGGACAAGCTCTAGGGGAATAATCTCTTTCTTATTTCTTTCTTATTTCTTTCCCATGACGACTAGGAACGGGCAAATCAAGAATTTCACTTCGAATTCCGGACCTCAACATCCTGCTGCTCATGGTGTTTCACGATCAGTATTGGAAATGAACGGAGAAGTGGTGGAACGTGCGGAACCACATATTGGATCACTCTAGTGCGGCACGAAGCCGCTGACGCTGAGTAGGCTCCTATGCCGCTAGCACGGTGGAGGTTCCGTAGCGCGTCATGAGCACCGGGCAAAGGGACGGTTGAGCAACTCAAGCGAACCGCCCTACCTGACTTTGGATAAAGATAGAAGGGAGAAGGTTGTGAAGGTGGCCTCGTTATCCACACATCTGGTCGGAGGACCGACCTGGGTTTTCACGAGCGTAGGCGGGTCCTGGAGTGCCCGTCAAGGGCGCTAGCGCATACCCCGGGGTGATCATCACCACCTGCACCTCACATCTCGGCACAGTGGAACGTGTAACCCGCCTGCTGTCCAAGTCAACCACTGAATTTCCTGTAATTCATAGCGCCTAACAGAACGTAGCAGCAAGGGACAACCCACCCATACAGACAGCCTGCGGGGAGGATGGCACTACTGGCAAAGACCGTCTGGCGAAAACGCCGCAGGCGCGAAGCGTGGTGGGCCTGCGCCGGGGGAGCATAGGGAGGAAAGGGAGCCCGGACGGTGGAAGAGCCAGGGGAAGCCGGGTCATTTGACGGAAATGGAAGGTCCGAGCGGCTCATTCATTCTTGAAAAAAGAGGGGGGGAGCGAGCCAATGTATCAATGAATAGATACAGTCAACGGTATTAAGACAGCGCTGCCTACACGCGAATTAGCTTCCGAGGTCGAGCAGTCTCAATTTCACTACAGGATTTGCGAATGAATGCTGGGCTGGGCCACCTCAAATGGCGTGAGCCGCATGCGGGGAGACCCGCACGTACGGTTTTCAGGGGGATCCGGCCGGCCGGCGCCCACCCGACTAGAGGGACTGAGAAATTAATCGAGTACAAAACTTATCTTCAAGCTTTACCTTATTTTGATCGTTTAGAGGGCGATCGCGGAGTCACTGAATGAAGTCCTCCCTCCCTTTCTTTCGGAGGTGCTGACCCGCTGCGAGGCAGATATGACTAAGTGACATATTGAATATGGCGACGACTACAGCATGTCGTAGAAGGAGATAAGAGGTGGAGCCAACGACCCACTAAGACTCACGTATCTACAACTACATTCCCGAGCGGCAGTCAAACGGAGGCGTGAATGCAAGATGCCAGCGGAATGATCGACCGGACAGAGGCTAGGGAAGCTTTCTTCCCACCGCGTCCTTCCTTGTGTGTCGGAGATACAAAGCGAGTGCACCGGAAAAGAAGGGGAACTGAATCGATCTATTCCATGGCGAAGCATCCGAAGCATAACTGCACACTCACACGATCTTTGCCGAGAGATAGGAGCATTCGGTGGAACCGGTGAACTACACTTGCTTCTTGATAGATGTGTGGGACAGAGGGCTCGTGGTACCTGCTGCCCGCCCTTCCTCCGCTTTGATAACCGTGTGAACGGAGAGTGGGCAGAGCAAAAGGGAAGGAGGTCCTCATACGGAGTCGCACACTTGAGCAGTGCGGGAGACTGGAGAATGGGTCGAGTAAACTCCCTTAGGGCCGATTAAATCACAGACGAGGAACTTTTCTTTCTTTTTTGCTTTTTGATTTGAAGGGTATGTTCTCAAAAAAGAAAGGCAGAGGTAAATACTTCGAAGAGGCAGCTCGGTAGGGATGGAATGGTCAATAGTCAAGTCAAGGATGACTTCTTTGTTGGCGAAACGATGGGGGAGAGAAAGCACGCCAGTGATTCTCTGAGCCGGTCTTCATTTCCAACGCCTCGGGAAACAGGTCGAGATAGATGACAGCACCTTTTTATCCTCTTCCTTACCGGGAAGGCGCACTTCTCTTCTTCTTCTGGCCTTCACCTCCTGCCCGGCCCGGAAATAGAACCCAGCCCCCTTTCTGATCCATTCATTTCTGCAAGCAGGCGGGATCCAGAGCTAAGCCCCCCTCCTATTCGAAGCCGGGTGTGGCCTCGCCCTTTTGCTCTTCCTTCGGTTTGGCTCCACGAAGGCGCCGCCTAGACTAGGAGCCCCACTCATATTCAAAAGGCGCCCAGCTTTCAAGACGATGATAATAATTAGTCAACTTTTTCCAATATCATGGAATAGCATGGCCCGGGGCTAAGGTAACTCCAGTGGGAGAGCCGTGTTATGGGTGACCTTATTGCACGGTTCAGAGAGCACTTGTGTATGTGATGCAAGTGAACGTGTACGAAAAAGCTGTCGTAAAGTTTCGTTGTTCGTTCCGTCGTTGACCCTATCTATGTTTCTACGATGGCCCAAGAACACGCTCATTCTTCAGCCGTAGAGAGACTTTTGAATTGTGAGGTACCATTACGAGCTCAATATATAAGAGTGTTATTCTGTGAAATAACTCGAATTTCAAATCATTCACTTGCTTCAACTACTCATGCTATGGATGTGGGAGCATCAACTCCGTTCCTTTGGGCTTTTGAGGAGCGGGAGAAATTGTTGGAATTCTATGAAAGAGTCCCGGGAGCCAGGATGCATGCCAGTTTCATACGACCTGGTGGAGTGGCACAAGATCTGCCTCTTGGCTTATGTCGAGATATTGATTCCTCCACACAACAATTTGCTTCTCGTATCGACGAATTAGAAGAGATGTCAACCGGCAACCGTATCTGGAAACAACGATTAGTGGATATTGGTACTGTCACTGCACAGCAAGCAAAGGATTGGGGATTCAGTGGTGTAATGTTAAGAGGTCGTGCGACATGAAGACATTGATAGCAATATGGGGGAAGTTCCCATCAGGCAACAACGGTTCTGCCTGACCCTACAAAAGCATGCATATGTTGTCAGTGAAGATTTTGTGTGAAGCCTTGGAGACGACGTACCCGGGGCTAGGGTGAGCTGAGGGGGGACAGCGTAAGTGAGCGAATGTGTGTAAGCCCAGTCAAAGATTCCTATTCTAGGCGGGGCGGGCCATCAACCTTCGAATGGTGTTGGTCCTACGGACCGTGAACGGATTCGCCTCTGGCCTCTGGGCACGTCGGAACCGCATGAGTTCACCGGGGTGGAGCACGGTCCGCCAAAATCGGCATAGGTTAGGTGCTATTGATGGAACATGGTAAGCCCATCTTTCTCCATATGAAAGTGCTGCGGGCACATAGAGATGTGGGTAGAGGAAGTCTCAAAAAGCGAAGGCCGAGCTGTAGGTCACGTGACCTGCACCGAAAAGGTGGCTGACTGGGCTTTCTCCTGGATCAAAGCGGATCAGCTCGCCAAATTCGTCGATCGAATCGGGCGCCCCGGAACGTCGAATGAAAGTGGTCTTTCTACAACCCTATTTATATGATTTTTAGGGCCCCTTTCCCCCTATCCCTCCCTTATGTTTAGGAGCGGGATCTGCCCAAGAACGACCTGTGGTGGTACGGAAGGCACGGACTCCGCAAGCGTCCCGCACCCTCTGAGAAAGAAACTCCTCAACCATCACAAGATAAAGAAGTATGACGCTCTGTGTCTGACTCTATTGGTCATAGTTCCTTGCTGTTGCGGCCGGTGCTCGTTTGCGCGCGTGTGAACCACCAGATCATAAGGAAAGATGCCTCTCGGGGCATCTGAGAATGATTCAAGCCGTATGAAGGGAAACTCCCACGTACAGTTTGTTTTGGGGGGGAAGGAGCCCGACAGGGTCCCCCCACTGACTTGGCCCGGGCCTAAGTGAAAGTGCAAAAGTGAAGTGGTGGGCCTACCCATCCCAACCTGGGGTATGCTGGGATTCGCGAAGAGCAGCACCTTACGATGTTCATGACCAATCGGATCTTGACGTACCAGTAGGTACCAGAGGAGATCGCTATGATCGTTACTGTATCCGTATCGAAGAGATGCGACAAAGTGTTCGGATCATTGTGCAATGTCCTAATCAAATGCCTAGTGGCATGATCAAAGCCGATGATCGTAAGCTATGTCCTCCATCACGATCTCGAATGAAACTATCCATGGAATCGTGCGCCGTGTGAAACGTAGATCATCGCCGTTCTTAACCGAGACTCAGGTTAAGCTCCGTCTCGGAACCGCCGTGGGGTTAGGAGTAAAGCATCCTGAGGTTGGCGCATCTCGTTGGGCGTGGAGAAGCATTGGGAACCCCAATATCTTTCTTCGGAGCAGTTTCTTTTCCCGTCCCCTCGCCCCGGCATAGCGCTTCGCTTCCGGTTCTTCGGAGGAATCAACTGACTTCTCCCTTCTTCATTGATCCAGGGGAAAGGGAACCGTCTACCAGTTGGGAAGCTAGACATCAAGGTTGTGGCTTGATGAGGATAACTAAGCTGACACGCCGGAGTTGGCTGCTGGCACAACAGGGTGGTGCCTTACCGCACCGCAGGCGCACGCGCGGTAGCGTTCGTGGTGGTGCTTCAGGATTCCAATGTACTGCGTCCAGGATCAGAACGAGCTTGCCGGCGGACCACTGCCGTCCCATTCTTTAGTGAGCTGGAGCGCTGCCATCTTATCCACGGAAAACGCGTCAAGCTATCGCTTCGGGTCGAAGCACTAAAAGAAAAGGACCGGGAAACGCGGCGGCATAGGAACCACGGGAACCCAGGAGGGAGAAAGACGATGTACGGGATACGGGATCCTCGCAGTAGGCTGGACCAAAATCCAGCCGAGAGAGGGCAGCCTTTAGAAGCAACAGGTTGGGAAACCAAGAGAAGGCTTCGCCTTTTCTTATCTTCTTCCCGGCACAAAAAGAGGGATTAGCATTATTGACCCCATGAGAAAGCACTAACACCTTCCTCATCGGGGCTCCGCGCACTGGGAAAAGGCTTCCGCGACAGGAAACCGGCTACTAGTTAGGAAGTGAACATAAGGTATCAAGAGGTCCCTCACAGTCAGGTGCAATGCAATTGCCCCCTATTAGTCAAGTACCCCTCTTCCTATTTAGTTTAGGGGTTAAGGCGAGAAATGGCTTGATGAACCCTTCCGTTCACCACGCACCGGCCCCATTCACTTGCAACTCGTAGAGGCTGTAAGTAAACAGTGCCCCACTAAATTCAAAGTGACGGTGGGGTTGAAAGACGAGAGTGCCTACCTCCGCGCCGAGAGTGCCCGCCCTTTCTGTCAAGTAGGCTACTTTTTCCGGAACGCAGTCCGGAATAAGCGTTCCTGTGTATATAGATATCTTCGATGCTGTCATTTTGACATGTCCGCTTCAACCCCTCTTTCGCCTCCCAAAAAGCAAAGTTGGCTTGACGAGCGCAGATGAGGAAGCGGGAGCAATAAAACCAAGAATCTCTTTCTTTTCTTTCCAAATACTTTATGAAGTTAAGGGGCAAAGAGAAGCGCTTTCGCTACTGAGAAAGCGAATGGTCAGCGCGAGGGTTCGACGACTTAGCCGAGCGTTAGCGACGTGTCATTCTCATAGCGAGGCGCTTCGAGTTAGCGAAGCGCTGTAGTAGCGTCGGAGACTATGTGCTATAATGCTGAACTAAGGACGTTCCGCCTTATCTATAGAAGCAGTCGACTGAGTTCTGAACGAATGGGATCCTTGGTGGGTAATGGCTCAATCTATAGATGGAAAGCCTTATGATGGGAAACTACCACGTTAGGTTTGGAGAGAGATGGGACCCGTTATAGTTTAGGGGGAGCAGATGCAAGCTTTTTCTTTCCATAGCCGGCCAAATGACTACCGGATCATCGGTCTACTCTACCTCAATTCACCATTTCGAACTTTATACAGAAGGTTTTTCCGTACCAGCTCCTTCTACCTATACCGCAGTTGAAGCACCTAAAGGTGAATTTGGTGTCTTTCTTGTCAGTAATGGGAGTAATCGTCCCTACCGTTGTAAAATAAGAGCACCTGGCTTTGCCCATTCACAAGGACTCGATTCTATGTCCAAACATCACATGCCAGCAGATGTAGTCACCATCATAGGTACTCAAGATATTGTGTTTGGAGAGGTAGATAGATAGGACGTAGTCTTGCTCGATCAGGACCCTAGCTTTATTGCGAGCCAAAACTGCCTGAAAGAAGCAAAATGGAAAAGGATGCAAAATGCAATGGGATTCCTGATCCAATAAGAAATCCCAATTCGGAGTTTGTTTGGATCAAATTCCTATGTTATACTATTCCATTCTCGATGATGAATCGATTTGATAGATCAGATATTGTTATTCCAAATATTGATCCGATTCAGTATCATCAGAATGACAAAAGCTGACATAGTTACTAGTGGTTCGAGGAGAAATCCTTTCAATCATCAACGCCCTTTTCTACTAAAACTGCTATTCGTGATACCGGTCAAATCGACTATTCTCATCAACTTTGAGTCTCTTCCCTCTCGTATGACTGTCAAAGTGGAGTTCCTTCTCTATAAGAAGAGCTGGTCTAGAGTGTGATTCGGATCAAAACAAATGGATGAGCCTCGTTTTGCTGAAGCAAGTGTACGCTGCACTAAGGAGTCGAGTCGACTTATCCGAACTTTCCTACCAAGTTCGAGCTCTTGCTCGCTCTATTTCGTGAGCTGAGCTATTTATACCGATATATACTATTGAGTGAGATGGAGAAAGACAATGGTGGTATTCCATAGGGAGATCCTGTGTTGGATGATAAAGAGGGTTTGCCTTTTGAGAAAGGGGCTTGGCTATCTCCATCTCCATGTTATAGGACGTATCAAATATATCTATCGATCTATACCATATGGTGAGCCAACTAACCCCCACTCCAATCCAATACTTGCTAGCGCAGGGAATCGATCATCTGTGGATGTTCAGCCAAAGACTCTAGCCCCGGATTCCGATAACTTCTACGATTCTCTCATTATTCAGTGTCCAGATGGAAGGGATGTTTGTTATTCACTTCGGTCAGAAGAGGAATTGACACTCAAGAGCACGCGTTTTATGTTTGCATTCCTATTTGAGAGTGCGCCTCCCTCCTATTTGGTTGGAAGTTTCCTGCTCAAGTTGAGAAAGCAAGGGCTGACCGGACTGCTGCTCACTCTTGCGCTTCAACGGCAGTATTGTCTCCATCTTTCGCCCACCCAGGGGTTAGGGTTATCTTTTGAAAGAATCTCTTGTATCAGCAGATACGAGAATCGGTCGTGCATATTATCATATAGAAATGTGAATCGAGATGCATCTGGATGAGAGTTTGGCTTTCTTTTGGCAAAAGCTGGATTGTTTTCAGCAAACTAGCAATCTGTGGAGATGGCTGATCTGTCCCACCTTGATTGATAGCGATATAGCCACTCTCATTTCAATGCGGCACATTGATACCATCATTCCAATCTTCTATCGTCCGTGCTAAATACCATGAAATTAAGTAGCTAAGGTCTAGTGGACCTATTTAAACAAGGATATGCTGATCCTTCTCTGTCGACTTTTCCACTATCAACCCCAAAAACCCAACTCTGCCTTACGTAAAGGAAATTAGTACGATTCACTTCTGGATTTGAAATCACTGCTTATACCAGGTATTGGGCATACAAGAACATTCTGTAGTATTAGTAAGAGGAGGAAGGGTTAAGTATCTTTGAACTCGGTGTGAGATATCGCATTATTCGAGCTGGATGCAGTCGCAGTAAAGAATCATCAACAAGGGCGTTCTAGTGCGTTGTAGATTCTTATCCAAGACTTGTATCATTTGATGATGCCATGTGAATCACCCTGTCACAGAAACATTTTGCGATTGTCACTTGATCACCCGGAGAAGATTTCAATAGAAGTTTCTACTAAAACAGAACTCTAGAATCAGTCCGTCCGGTTAAGCATTGGGGAGCTGATAGGTCGAACGGAGTGGTGCCAGAGCTCTAAAGTGGCTCTAAATATCCATTTCTTTGATTTTCCTGTGTGCTTTTTAGGCGGCTATCTATATTAGCCAGAAAGCACTTACATTTGAGACCGGGCACTTCGTCATCAGGTGGAGAAGAACGAACGGACATTTCCGATCTTTTGTATTCGATTCGGATCTCTATTCAATGTGTTTTCAATACCCTAACCTCCAAGGGATGAGACGCCCACGATACCCAATAGTGCCAGCCAAACCAAGCTAGTACACCATCCAGCTAGAATAAAACAAAGGAAAATAAATAGAACGTACCTCCTTAAATAAATATCTCACCTATCAAACTCAAGCAAGAGTCGAACCGCTAGCTTTTTGTGGCCATGGGAACCGGCTGCCCTCAAACCCCCTTTTATTCTAAAAAAAGGGATCGGCACTTCTCGTATAAATGGAATGGAATTTCTCGAATTTCACACAGGAGATCATCCTCAACAAGGCCTTGTGGGCTGCTGTTATGTTAGGTGTTTATGAATCTGATTGGAAGGGGACTTAGACCCGATGGATTGGGATATATAAGCTTATTCTTCCAACTGGATTGAGTCATAGTGCAACGTTACTTCTTGCTGGATCTGGATCGCAATATCAAGTTGCTTTCCTGCAGCACCTACATGGCCACATTTGCACTAACTTTGTTCACTGCTTGGTTTGACTGAGCTGTTCAAGAAAAAGGAAAGATGAATGCGTTTAAAATCTACGAGTTGCCTTAGTAAGAAAGTTCCTCCTTCTCGCTATAGAAATGATCTTTAAGACAACCTATCCGTTTCGGTTTTGAAGAAGACAGGAATGAGTCAGTGCCAGGTGTCCCCGGTCGTGATACACTAACCAACCAACTTAACCTATAGCGCTCAATCAAATGAAGTTTTGATTTCCCATATGGAGAAAAAGCTACCTTCAATCCATAGTGCCATCTTTCTCTTAAAATGACATTAGTTATGCTTTCTTCAAGATCGAGATCATCTAAGACCTATGTCTGATCCCGTCCAATAGCAGGTTTAGTGAGCACCACAGACCAATCCACCTACTTTGATAGCATAAAATCGTTCGGGGATTTTAATGTAAAAACACCTGCGCAGAGCTTGGAGAGCAGAGCACTCGGGTGCGATGGGTTGATTGATTCCATAGTAGGTTTCTGAGTTCATCAGGTGTGCTCGTGCCTGAAATGCTTTTCACAAGAAGCTAGTCAGAAAAAGGGGCACGCAGCTACGCGATTCTAACTGCTCTTGGTTTTGTAACTCACTGCTCTTGGTTTTCTACGTGGGAGTTGGTCCGGATAACATATCTTAACGAGGGATATAAAAGGGCGAAGGTCAATGAAATGGGGTCCTTATAGGTATCTGCCCATGTTCAATCACTGAAGTAATGAATCTAAACAAGAAAACGAAGTAGAAGTGAAAAGCTTTTCTAATATATTTTTATATCTCTTTGCTCAGTTTTCCCCTTTAATATCCCTCTCCATTATTATTCATAGTAATGTGCTCCTCGCTGAGCTTTATGATTTCCATTGTCATTCTTCCCTCTCCTCTCTGATTGCTTTTCATCGTCTCTTTGCGTTTACCCTATTTTCGTGACTCTCCTCTCTTTCTTCTCCCCGTACCATTATTTTGATCGTTTCTGAATCTTGAGATTGCTTCAATGCATGTGATCCCTCTCCTCAGCCTTCCCCTCCTAAATCTTAGAATCCTAATGCCGCAGGTGCTATGTCGGAAATCCATTTTTTTTATCCTCTGCCCCAAGGAAAATCAAAGAAGAAGAAAGCCCTGGTATTCTCTACTTGAATTCAGGAAGATTCAGATACCGAAAGCAATAGGAATGGGAAAGCGGAGCGGGCAATAGGTTTATGACTGAGCACTAGAGCCTGGAATAGCAGGAATGAAGGTTGGGAAATATGCCATGCAGAATTCCAATAAGTTGGCACTGCTTTCCCTTTCCATATGAAAAATGGAGAGGAAAAGCATGGGTGGACCAAGCGTTTTAACCGGAATCTAGTGACGGAGAAAGAAGAAAGAATGGGAAGAAAGCAGCCATGGGCAAGCTTTAATTAATAGAAATAAGTAGGAGTTACAGCCTTTAAATTCGAGTGAAACGAGCCTTTGACGTAGTCACAAATTCGACTGCCCTTTCACTATTATTATTATTTCGAGTAATAGCGGAAGGAGTGCCAAAGCCCATTTTAGTAGAAAGCTGCTGCCCTTTTCTAGTAATGCGGAGTGACATAATCAATCGAATTCGACTGGTTGGTTCCCCTTATTAGTCAATTGCTTTTGACGTATCAGGTGGGAATGGGAGAGCCTCTTTTCTTTCCGCAATGGAATCGGCTTAAGCTCGACCTTTTCTTTCATTTCCTATCATAGGGATATAAAAAGAAATCCAATTGCGTTTTTCTTAGTTTAGAATATCAAAAGACATCCCACAACCCGGTCTTAGGTTCAGAGTCGCTTTGTGGGAACTTCAAGAGAGAGAAGAGAGATCATAGCTTAATATCAAAGGTCAGGTATACCTGCCTACGTTCGGCATACACATTCACTAGTTCCATTCGGAACCTTTCTCTAGATGGAATCCTGATTCGACTTTCAAATGCAAGAGCAAGAATGCCGTGAGGGAGCCCTATCTAAAAAATGCAAGGCCAGATCCCACTTTCTTTAATCGAGCGGGCAAGGGATCGCAAACATCTTTTCTTTTCAGAGAAAAGGTTTTCAAAAGATATCCCGAAGGGGTCTTAGGTAAGGTAAGGAGTGACAGCTCTATTCAATAAGCTGGCTCTTTAAGGGAAGATAGGGCATCTCCTAAAATGTGGAAGTTTGGTGCTTTAGAGATAGGGCCGGCACGCTTTGCTGGAAAGCAATAAGTCAACAAAACAAGGTAGGTCTACCCCCTAATAAAGGTTTCGCTCGACGACCCTGTATCCATTCTCGATTAAAGCATGGAGAGTTAGGTTTATTATCTCCAGTTTGATGCTATCTTCTCCACGACTTGGTTCTTATGGATCTCCTCCAGGTCCTAGGCATCTTGTCTCTAGCTCTGCTCTCTATCGGTAGTAAAATCAGTACTTTGTCTTTGCCTGTCTCTGTCCATTCCTTCAACACTGATGGACTCGGAGTGGCATAACCCCTTTAATAAGAAGCATAAGACCTAAAGCGAGGAGATAGAATCGAAAGAATGATAGCAAGTTCTTTGAAAGTGGGAAGAAAGCCAAGGATACGGTGGTGTGTAGGGTCTTTCAAATCAATCAGGAAAGCGTGAGCTGAGAAGGAACACGGCTTTCCGCGCCTTGACAAGTGGATCTACCAAGAATAGCTTTTTCAGCCGTTACTTATTATATAATAGCTCGATCCGCTCACGCATGTGATTGATTTCTCCCCTCTCTTTCGAAAATCTTCCATTCGAACAGGAAGATTCCCTTCTCGCTGTGTATCCAGAACCTGAGGATGATGAGGATCTATAAAGGTTCTTTGATCGAGCTCTCGCTTCGGCTTCTTTTGTTGCCGAAGACCAGGACCCGTCTTATTTGCTGAAAACCTGTCTGTTTAGGGACTCTTTCCTTTCAATGGACATACTTGCCTGGAACTGATTCTACCTTGAGAGCGCTTCCCTCTTTTCTGATTCCTTCCCTTTGACCACCGAAAATACAACTTCTAATAGCCATTTCTATTTTATAGATGTTTCAAACAAGTGATTTTACACTTTGATCCTTCCTGTCTTTCCCCGATAGAGGAGTTTGACCCTTCCACTTCTGCCTTTGCCCTTTGTACTTCTTCCCGCAATTGAGATCCCTGTTAAGGAAGAATATCTCGCTCGTGCTTTTTTTGCGAGGAAATCGCTCTACTTTTTCCAGCGATGAGTGATTGAGTAAGGTCTAATTCAATCTGTGTTATGACCTACCTTTTTTGATTGAAGTAAACGAGAGCTTTACTTCTTCTTTTCAAACCCTAAGGTTTGAGCTCGTCCTCAGGTCGGATTCGGATCCTTTTCTCTCTTTTGAAATTCCATAGATATAGATGTCTCGACTGCCGAATCCGAATCCTTAGAACAACTCGATTCCGTTGATTCACTGTCCATTTGTCCTTCAACCGGATTAATGGTCAACGACTTTGACAGCCTTTCCTTCACACAAGGTTTTTAATCCATCTCCCCCGCTTAGGGCAGTAAGGGGAAGTAGCGATATTCCGATTCCTTCGTGGGGAATCAACGAAGGCAGCCGCTCCAGCAGCTTTAGTACTTAAGTTAACGCCCCAGCCCTTATCCCGCGATGAGAAGGTAGATGCGGTAAGCCAACTCCTATCCTTCTTGCGGAAAGGGCATTCAATGCCATCTTCATTCCCTTCCTTGCTTCGAGGAGCAGGTCGAATAGTCAAAGAAGGGGATGGCTAATTCCAGGAATAGAGTAGCATTCTCAAGCACTACCCTCCGTTTTTTTTTCAGTCCATATAAAACAGTCAATCTACCAGCAGCAGAGGCTGCAGATACATGTCCACCACCTGTTTATCTACTACCATAAGCGGGAGCAGTTGCAGGTAAAGAGTGTTGTGAGGGCTTTCATTTGCGCGTTAAGGGCAGTTTCTGTTATAGCACTAGAAATCTGTGCCGTTAGTCGAATGCTCGGAATGAAAGAATGACTATTTCCTTGCTGGAACATAATGACAACCGCAGGAATTCGGAATAAGACATGTTAAGTTTCTCCTCTTTCTGTCTAATGACTACTACGACATGCCTAGACTATAACATTCCTACGGAGTGCTGCCCATAGATTACGGAACACTTGGCATATGTTGATTGAGTCCCGGGTATAGCTCCCTCACTCGCTCTACTTTGAATCACGAATTAGCGTATGAAAAGCGGCGATCTTTCTCTATTTCTTCCTCTTCCACCAAAACAAACAAGTTGTTTTCGGGCGTCAGGCAAACTTAGTTCTTCGTTCCTCCGGTAATTGGATTGATATATAAGGATTGGGGTTGTCACCCGTATGCTTCTTATCTTTGGCTTCGAACAAGGGGAGTCCTTTCAAGCTTCATCAAATCCATGGCACAAGGTCTGTTTTTCATTATAGAATCGAGCAAGAATCGGATTGTGAATTAGGATTGTATGCAAGAAGGGATTCGGAAACAGGAAAGCGAGTCAAGTAATCCGAATACGTAGCCACTCTCATTCTAATGCTTATATCCAGAACTAGTTCACCGAACAAAGGGACAGAACTACTGACTAAACTGTAGCGAGCTAATACCTAAACTTGAACTCTGAAATAGCACTCATTCATTCAATTATTTGAAGCTAAGGTGCGGGAAAAGAATACATAAGGTTAGATATGAACTAGTTGACTGTTCGATTGAGGGACTACGATGCATTTTACTCATGTTTTTATTCCATTCCAGGATTCATTCATATTCGACCATAACGAGACTCAATAACGAAACTAGGGCCCTTGCTTTCCCAACTGGAGCAGGAAACTTCCAACCAAATAGGAGGGACCCGGAAGAAGAGATAAATGACAACTATCTCTAGAGAATTGAAAAGAGGTGTGCGAACTATGTTATTGAATCGGCCATGAAAACCTAAAATGAAGGAATAGGGGGTCTGGGATAAGCATGTATTGGAGGCGGGTTTCCCAATAAGTCAATAGCTATCCTTCGCTATCTGGGGCTAGCTCACTCTATGAGATAAGTTTCATGTATGGTTCGAAGCAGTTAACTCCCTTTTAAGGAGCGATCGATCAGCCCCGACCATGACCGGTCTAGAATCTCTCTCATTGAGCTTCTCTTTTGCGCCTGCTTTCTTCTTGATTTATTGCAGCAGCTAGTCTCCCTTTTCCAAATTCGATTATAAGTGAAGTGAGTTATGTTTCAAGAAATTCCATCCATTTCATCGCCCAGAATAATACCCAGTCCTGCCAATCTCTACGACAATCTCTGGTTTAGTTTAGTTGATCTTTTTCTATTATG